>PVHT021183543.1:13331279-13485016 GCA_004024745.2 Catagonus wagneri
GGAGCTGTTGCGGCCTGCCTACGCCAGAGCCACAGCAATGCCAGATCCGAGCTGCCTCTGCAGCCTACGCCACAGCTCATGGCAACACCGGATCATTAACCCACTGAGCAATGCCAGGGATCGAACCCACAACCTCATGGTTCCTAGTTGGATTCGTTTTCACTGCACCACGACGGGAACTCCCCCAACATTACTTATTGATACAATTTTCTCTTTTCTATTGACTTGCATTGCTTCCATTTCTACATATAAAATTCACACACGCAAACACATACACGCCTCTCTCCCATTGTTTTTCGAGCACACCCACAGCATATGGAAATTCCCAGGCCAGGGACTGAATCTGAGCCACAGCTGCAGCCTACACCACAGCTGCAGCAATGCTGGATTCTTAACCCACTGCACTGGGCTGGGGATCCAATCTGTGCTGCAATAGAGACAACACTGGATCCTTAACCCGCTGTGCCACAGCGGAAACTCCTCTCCCATTTTCTTTTAATTGTATTCCAGTACCCATGGTTTAACTATTTTAATTTCATAATATACTCTAATGTCTAGTAGCGTGTTTTTCACTCACATTCCTTTGCTGCAAAATAAGTTCTGGACTATATTTCCTGTTTTAAACAAACAGACAAATTCCATTGATATTGTTAGAATTTCCAAATCGAGTTCATCTACATCTTTGGGGCCTCAGACTATCACCTAACTGACCTCATATGTTGTGCTATTTGATTTTTTCCCAAAGGAAAAAAAATGTCTATTTGGCAAGAATTGACATCTTTACAGTATGGAATGCTTTCATCCAGGACTTTAGCCTTTTTTTCCATTTATTCATATCCAGTTCAGCATAATTATTTAACACTCACTCTGCCGATCTCTGAACTAGGGGCTGGAGATATTCTTTTATATCACTCAGTAGAGTTTCTTTTTTTTCCCCTTATGTTAGGCTCCTGCATTTCTTAGTCATGTCACCCTTAGCTATTTTTAAAGGACTCTATTTTAAAGGGATTTTTCCCTTACATCTTCTAACTTGTTTTTCATGGTGTACAGTTTATTTATCTCTATCTTCTCTCAAGCCATTTTACAGAATCCTTTTATTAATTTTAAAAGCCTTTCACTTGATTCTCTTCGATATATTAAGTCACAGTCATATTATCTACAAATGATGATAAATTGCTCTCCTCTCTCAAATGTATATCTCTTTTGTTTTGCGCCTTATTGCATCAGCCAGAATTATCCCATTTTAGATACAAGTTCCAGAAGTAAAGTGACTTGCTCAGCATGTCGGACACAGCTAGTGAGTGGTAGAGCCAGAACTAACACCTCAACCTTGCTTTTTTTATCACAGTGCTGTCTTAGTAAAGGTCACTAAATCAAGGCCATCTATCTAAATATCAGCTAACTGGCCTTGCACCTATCCAGTTGCTTTTTCCTGAAGGAAGGTTGACATTTTCAGTGCTTACAGTCTCTCTTTAAATGACTTAACCTCTTAGGAGCCTGTGCACACACATAAACACACACACACACAGTAGGCATGACGGTAATAAATGATATGGAGAAATATTAAATTAAGCAGAGACGTGTAATAGGGCATATTGGGGCGGGGTTGCTTTTTTTTTTTTTTTTTTTTTTTTTTTTAGGACTGCATGTGCAACATATGGAGATTTTCAGGCTAGGGGTCAAATCAGAGCTACAGCTGCTGGCCTGTACCATAGCCATAGCAACTCAGGATCTGAACCATGTCTATGACCTACACCACAGCTCACAGCAACGCTGGGTCCTTAACCCACTGAGTGAGGCCAGGGATCAAACCCGCATCCTCATAGATACTAGTCGGGTTTGTTACCACTGAGCCACAGCGGGAGCTCCTTATTTACTTTTTTTGGCGGGGGGAGGGGTGCTGTTTTAAATACGGACTTTGTCCTCAGAACTGAAGAAGCAAGCCTTCCCAGAGTTGCATATATCTGAAGGAAGAGCATTCCAGGCACCAAGGGCAGCAAATTCAAAGGCCCTAAAATGGAATCATGTGTTGAGTGTTCAAGGAGCAGCAAAAAGGTCTCATAAGAGAGGGCCTTAGAGACATTGTACTGATGCTGCCTTTTACTCTAAATACGGTGGGAGCCATGGGGTGTGCTTTGCGTACAGGAGTGTCATGACCTGGGTCATGTTTTAAAAGGGTCACGCTTTTGATATTGTTGGAGGCAAGATTGGAAGCGGGAAGACTAATTGAGAGGTCATGGCAATAATTCAGTCAAGAGATGATGGGAGTCTGTAGGGTAGTAGCTGTGGAGTCGATGGAAGTGGTCAGGTTCTAGGTATATATTAGAATTAGAGGAGTTCCTGTTGTGAGTTAAGAGCCCAACATAGTGTCTGTGAGGATGTGTGTTCAATCCCTGGCCTCACTCAGTAGTTTGGGGATCTAGTATCACTGCAAGCTGCGGGGTAGGTCACAGATGTGGCTCAGATCTGCCATTGCTGTGGCTGTGGTATAGGCTGGCAGCTGCAGCTCCAGTTTGACACCTAGCCTGGGAACTTCCCTATGCCACAGGAGTGGCCAGAAAGAAAAAAGAATTGGAACCACATGAGGTGCTTATGCACAGTATTGTAAACAAGAGAAGACATAATTTAAGGGAAAATATGTGAGGGCCAGGCCTTTTGCATTATGATTTAAATATATCTCCACAAACTCGGTTAAAGCTAGTTGCACTTCTTTTAAATACTAGAGAAGATGATATGGCACTTCAGCCATCGTCAGATGGTTGTCTATTTTCTCCTTTTTAAGGTTTCTTTTGCCTTCATCTGATTATAGCTAAAACTTAATTTGAACTCTTCATTTGAATTGTTATGGTCTCTTTACACGACATGTATTTCTTCATCTCAGTTTCTACTCAAAATCCACTATTGTTCAATTTAAGTGCAATTCAATCACAGGAGAAAAGTCCAAATGGAAAACAAGGCAAATCTTTGTGGCCTAATTTGATAACACTATCATAATAATGCATGCAGCCATTGTATTGGCTCCAGCCAACTTTTATGAAAAGCACTTTATAGAAAGAACTTTCTAGATGCATTATCTCCTTTAACCCTCACCCTGTCCTGTTATCACCACTCTTCTCAGAATCCTTCGCTGACCAAGTTCCTCCTTCTGCCCTCCCCTCATTGAATTGTGCTTAACAGTTAATATCTGCCTCCCCCATCTCAGTTCTGAGCTCCCAGTGCCTAGGGGCCATTCAGACTTTAACCTGCTACACTGTAGTCACTCAGTAAATATCTGATGAATAAATTCATAAGTGCATGGAAGACAGAGGGAGCATTTGATCACACAGCTAGTCAGAAGCCAGGGACAAGTGCACCTGCGCATCCTCTGATGCTAAATTATAAATGTATTCCTCTCCCCATTTCCTTGCCCCATCTAAGGACTATTGTGACTAAGCAAATTGTGAACAACACCAGGAATTCTCAGAGCCTTGGAGTAAAGTTTGGCTAACTAAGACATCATTGTAAATCTCAGTTTCATAGTTCCAAGTGACCTTTAGTGTGGGGAATGTAATTGCAAAACTAGATTCTCTTGGGGATTACAAAGCTCCCACTTGTTTCTTAGCCTGTCTTGTACAATAACGCTCTAGGTTTTTCAGAGCACTTTTGTATTAAAATGTGTGCATAGTTGAATACTAAAAGCATAGACCCGTTTGAAGGGAGAAGGAACATCCAAAACTATTCCATCCATTTCCTTCATTTCTTTAACAGCTTTATTGAGGTATAATTTGCATGCCATAAATTCATCTATTATTAAGTGTAAAATTCAGTGATTTTCAGTAAATTTGTAGGGTTGTGCAACTATCGCCACAGTCCCATTTTAGAACATTTCAACACCATAAAATGCTCTGTGCCTGAATATGGTTGATTCCTGTTACCACATCCAGTCCCAGGCAAACATTAAGATTAATGTCTCTATAAATTTGCCTTTTCTTGGCATTTCATATGAATGAAGTCATACAATATATAGTCTTTTGCATCTAGCTCCTCGCATTTAGCATAATGTTTTTGACCTTCATCCATGTTATAGAATGCATCAGTAGATTGCTTCCTTTATTGCTGAATACTATTTCGTTAAATGGATAGACCACACATTGTTTATTTGTTCATAACTTGGGGCACATTGCTATTGTTTAATATTTGTGTGTTTTGGATAGTGCTGTTATTAACATTTGTATACAGGGTTTTGTGTAGACATACTTGGATGGGTATGTAGGAATGGAATAGCTGTGTGAATGGTAGCTTTGTGTTTACCTTTTTAAGGTATGTACACATTATTTTCCAATATGATTGAACCATTTGACTTTCCCACAGCAAGGAGTGGCAGGTTTAGTTACATGTCAACACTTGTAATTGTCTGTGATTTTACTGGTAGCCATGCTTGTGTGGGAGGGATAGTTTCTCACTGTGTTTTTTGCTGTTTTTGTTTTGTCTTGTTCTTTGGGGAGTTTTTGTTTTTATTATTTTTATTTTGTATTGAAGTATTGTTGATTTACAGTATGACATGGGTTTCAGGTATACAGCATAGTGATTCAATATTTTATATATTATACTCTGTTAAAAGTTATTACAGGATAGTGGTTGTAATTCCCTGTGTTGTACTGAATATATCTTTATTGCTCTCTATTTTATACAAAGTAGTTTTTATAATCTTAATCCCATAATCCTCATTTCTCCCTGCTTCCTTTCCTCTTCGCCTTTGATAAATACTAGTTTGTTTTCTGTATCTTTGAGTCTGTTTTTGTTTTGTGTATACATTCATTTGTATTACTTTTTAATATTCCACATATAAGGATGGTTCCTCCTTTATGTCTTTTCTACTAGTCTTCCTTTCATTCTCAAAGAGAGTTGCTCTGTGAATAGCTGTAATTTTGGTGTGCCAATGAGAGGAAGCGAGCTCTGGGTCTTGCTACTCTGCCATCTCAGCCACACCCCTCAAAGCTGACCATCTTTTTCTGAGCTTGAGACACTTGTATTTTATGTGTAGTGAAAGGTCTAGTCAAATATTTTGCCAAATTTTAAATCGAGTTGTGTTTCATTTTATTATTAAATTGTAATGGGTCATTATGTATGTTGGATGTCAGTCATCATACCATTTGATTTGCACATATTTTTTTGCTCGATTTGCAGCTTACCTTTTCATTTGTTTAGTGGTATCTTTTGAAGCTCAATTTTTTTTTTTTTAAATCTGATGACATTCAGTTTATCTTTGTCCTCCATTAGTGGATCATGCTTTTGGTGTTGTATCCACATACTCCTTTCCTAGTCCAAGGTCATGAAAGTTTTTTCCTTTGTTTTCTCCTAGAATAGTTATAACTTTAGCTTTGACAGAACTATGGTGTTTTTTCCTTAGTTCTTTGGTATAATATGATTTTAAATTAAGATTTTTACATGTGGACCATTAAGCCAGCATCATTTGCTTTTATTATCCTTTTTTTTTTTTTTTTTGTCTTTTCGAGGGCTGCACCCACAGCATATGGAGGTTCCCAGGCTAGGGGTCTAATCGGAGCTGTAGGCACCAGCCTACACCACAGCCATAGCAATGCAGGATCTGAGCCACATCTGCGACCTATACCACAGCTCACAGCAACGCCAGATCCTTAACCCACTGAGCAAGGCCATGGATCGAACCTGCAACCTCATGGTTCCTAGTCAGATTCGTTAACCACTGAGCCACGACTGGAACTCCCTATTATTCTTATACCATCAAATTATCTCAGAATTTGTGTCAAAAATCAATTGACCATAAATGCCATGGTTTATTTCTGGACTCTCAATTCACTTTCATTGATCAATAAGTCTTTCTTCTGCCGGTACCACACTGTCAGTTTTCATAAGTTCTGAAATCAGGAACTGTAAATCCTCTAACTTTGTTCTGATTTTTTTGTTTTTTTTCTACTGTGGATCCTTGCTTTACCATGTACATTTTAGTATCTGCTTGTTAGTTTCTGTGAAAAGTCTTCTGGAATTCTGATAGAGATTGCATTAAATCTGTAGATAAATTGAATGAGAATGGCCATCTTAACAGTACTGACTATCGCAATCCATAAGCATGGACTGTCTCTCCATTTATTTAGATATTTGTTTTTTTAGTAATATTTTGTACTTTTCAGTGTATAAGTATTTTATTTATTTTGCTTAAAATTATTTGTAAGTATTATTTTTGATATTATTGTGAATAGAATCATTTACTTAATTTTATTTTCAGATTGCCCTTTGCTAATGATAAAAATAGAGTTCATTTATGTAAATTGGTCTTATATCCTACGACCTTGTTGAAATTGTTTTAGTTCAAGTTGTGTCAGTTGTATGTGTATGTGAGAGAGTATTCCTTAGAATTTTCTGCATATAGAATAATATCACCTGCAAATAAAAGTTTCACTTCTTCTTTTCAAATAATGGATACCTTTAGTTAATGAATCAATGAGTTTCACTGGCTTGAAGCTCCAGTACAATATCAAAGAGATATCCTTATATTATTCTTGACTTTAGAGGGAAAACATTTGATCTTTTATCCTTTAGTGTGATATTAGCTTTACATGTTTTGCAGATGGCCTTATCAAGTAAGAAAGTTTTATTCTAGTCCTAGTTTTTTAGTATATCTTATTGTAAATATGCACAGGATTTTTTCCAATTTTTTTCTTCTGAATCTGTTGACATTATCTTGTAGTTTCTTCACTCTTTTACTGAAAAATATGCTATATTCCATTAATTGATTTTTGGATATTAAATCACCCTTGCATTCCTGGGGTAAATCTCAGTTATGATGCGAAATATATTTTTTATGTTGCTAGATTTAGTTTGGTAATATTTGGTTAAATATATTTTAGATCTATATTCATGAAAGATAATGTCATAGTTTTCTTTTATTGTGATATTCCTCTGGTTTAGATATCAAGGCCTCATAGGATGAGTCAGAATACAGGCCTTATCTTCTGGATAAGTTTGTGAAAAATCAGAACTATTATTCTTTTACTATTTGTTAGCCTTCACCAATGAAGCCATAAGAGCTGAGATTTTTTTAGGGAAGAATTTTAAGAATTTTACCAATTCAGTTATGTTACTGGTTATGAGTATACTGACATTTTCAACTCTTTCATGAGTCAATTTTGATAGGTTGTTCTTTTCAACAAATTTGTCCATATCATCAAAGTTGTGTGTTTTTTGTTATAAAATTTTTCATAGCATTCCCTTATAATTTTTTAAATTTCCATAGGATCAGTAGTGACATCTCCTTTTTCATTCCTAATTTTGGTAGTTTGTCGTATTGTGTTAATCTTTTCAAAAACGAACTTTTGTTTCATTGATTTTTCGCTCTTGTTTTTATGTCTTCTATTACATTGATTTTTACCCTAATTTTTATTCTTGTCTTCTTTATGCTTATTTGAAGTTCGGTTTGCTCTTATCTTCCTACTGCCATAGGTGGGAACTTAGATTATTAATTTGAGATGTATCTTTTTTCTAACATAGGTGTTTAAAGCTATACATTTTCCTCTAGTCACTCCTAAAATGGTTAGTATTGCCAGGATTGTTCAGTTTAATTATAGCCTTTTGGATAGAGACTGTGTTGAGCTTCTCACTCTACCATTCAGGAAGGCTCACACCATGATTTTTAAATATGAGGAAGTTGAGGCATATAGAGGTTATTTTAGGCTGGGTTCTTCCCAGAGGAGACCCCTGGGCCAAGGATTTGAAAGCGAATGTCTTACTAAGAGGGTGCTCCCAGTTGAAACTAGAAAGGGGCAGAAAGAAGCAGGAAAGAGAAGGTAAAGAACCCAAACAATGGTGTGATCCAGTGGAGGGAGTAAATTATACCTGGGGACTAAATTACACCTTGAATAAATCTCCTGTGAGGCAAAGGAGCAGAATTTTTTCACTTCTGCCCAAAGGAATCACTGGCAAATGCCATCCTAAGACCAGACGTTGGTGTAGATTGGGAAAGAGCACGATTTAAATTCTGAAGCAATGTTTACCAGGAAAGGAAACTTCAGTAGTTTCAAAACAGCTCTCTAATGAAATCCACAGTGCCCCCATTAATAGCAAAGTACACAGAAGCTTGAGGGTGGACACTTAGAATCATAAAAAGTGATTAAGGAAGGCAGTACCTGTGTCCTCTTACAAGATAAAGTGGTGTGCCCAAGATCACACAGCTATATATTAGCAGATTTCACACTAGAAACCTGATTTATAAATGCTAATGTTGTGTTTTAATCAGCTTTATTAACAATGCACGGATGGTGTACTGCATGAGTCCTTGTCTTATTAGGTTTTATTTTATGTTAATTAACCTTTTTTGGATGGCTAAAGGCATTCCTAACAATATATGAATCAACTCTGATGCCGGTTGTTACTGTCTGGGACATTTCCCATAGTTTGTCTAGTCATCAGAGGGCTCTGAGAAAATCTAGGAAAGTATAGAGACAAAGAAGCTTCCTGTCATTTCAGGAGGTTGTATTAACTTAAAGAAGTACAGAGACAGCATAAGAAAGTACAAAAGTTAAGTCATCTTCAGTGAGGAGTTCATTCCTACAGGTCCCTGTCATGGCCAAGAACAGCTAAGGTCTGCTTGTTCGTACAGATCACTCAGTCAGGTACCCTTTGGATGAAAAGGTACATAATCATTAGTCAGTGTGTTTGAGTTAAAGCCTTATGCCTTTGACCATTTTCACCAGTGCCGATAATAAGGGCTTCTTGGTTGACAAGTTTTCTAAGTCATAAGGCCTCCTGGGATAATTAAAGATGTATGCTATTGGCTGGAGTTCCCATTGTGGCTCAGCTGGTTAGGAATCCAACTAGTATTGGGTTCCATCCCTGGCCCTCCTCAGTGGGTTAAAGGATCTGGCGTTGCTGTGAGCTGCGGTGTAGGTCACAGTCTTGGATCAGATCTGGCATTGCTGTGGCTGTGGGTAGGCCGGCAGCTGCAGCTCTGATTCAACCCCTGGCCTGGGAACTAAAAAAATAAATAAGTAAATAAATACACACACACACACACACACACACATACACATATGCTATTGGAAGGCTTTTGTATGTAATATTAAAATTGTATTTGCAAACCAATCAAGTTGGCTATAAGATGAATATCTATAAAAGAAAGTCTTCCCCCCATTGATTTCCAATATTAAATCAGAGATTTGTTCCTGAAGAAGAGAAGAATGGTAGAAAATTTACCAACATTTCACTGATGATTGTGTTAGAGTGATTGAATAATAGAAACTGTTTCTTTTCCTTTTTCTACTTTTCAAATTTTATAAAATGCTATGTATTTTCCTTGACATAAAAATGACTTTAGATATGTTATTTCATGGAGTAAGATACAGATGATCGCTCAACTTTTGACATACTGAAAAGCAATATAGCCTTATGGTTAAGACTGAGGAGTCAAGAGGCCGGCTGCCTATGTTCAAATTCCAGCCCTACCACTCAAACAACAGTGTGACCTTAGTTAAGTTTCCAAGCCTCTCTTTGTTTCACTCCTTTTAATTCTGTCAGAATAAAATAATAGAATCTGCCTCTTGGGGTTATTTTGAAGGTCAAATGAGATGGTCTATGAGATGTAGAGAATGAGCTTAATATGGTACCTAGGAGATAGCATGTGTTCATTAAAAGTTTTATGAGGGGTGAGGTAGTCATTGCAGTACACAGCAGTAGGAGCTGTGATAGAGCTATGGGAACAGAGGAGGGAGAAGCTTGCAAGGAGCAAACCAAATCTGGAGTTATATTGGATGAGGAATATGCTCGAGATAGAAAAGGAAAAGAAAAAGTCATTTTAAGAGGGTGGAACACCACATAAAATGACACTGAAGTCATGTAGTGAGAACTGACGTGACTGTGCATTTAAAGCTCATTTTGTAAATGTAGGTCAATTCATTTCCTTAATAAATACTTATTGAACAACTGTTATGTGTTTAGCAGAAGATTTGAAGCTGAGGAGGCAGCCGTGAATTAGAGAGCAAGATCTCGGACCTCATGAAGCTCACAGACTGTGAGGGGAGCAGTCAGTAATCCAGTAAATAAATAATCGGACAAGACATATTTCAGCTGCGATAAAAGCTATGAAAGAAATGAATCAACGGATATGATAAGCAGTGACTCAGCTAGAACGCTGGTAATTAGGACCGAATGCTTCTGGATCTGTTTCTGGAAGACCTTGAGCTAAGACAAACATATTTCTGGGGGAACATGGGCTCAAGTCTGCCACTTTCTGAAGTTGAGCAGTCTTCAACTAGGAATTACAACATACCCTCCATCTGTTGACTTCAATATTCTGAATGGACTTCTTCCATGGATGTAGAAAGGGGACTGCAGGATGTGTCAGTGATGGAAGGATGGATCTGCTGGGACCCTGGGACCCCTCGTTGGTACCTAGTCAGAGAAGCATGAGTCAACATCTACACCATTAGTTCAGAAAGCAGAGGGAGCGTGAGGGTCCAGCAGCAGGGTTCTTCCAAAGCTTGCAGAGATGTTCCTGCGGGTTTTGCTCTTCAGGGTGTCTAAGGCAGCTGTCCTCTACAAGCTGGGGTCTTGGGCCTAGGACCAGAGCTGAGTGTTCTTCTCTCAGGAGACACTGAAACTAAAATAAGTTGCTGGCGAGCCTGGTCTCAAAAGGCAGGGCGGAGAGGGTAGGGGTTATCAGTCCGTGTCAAAAGAAGATGAACAATGGACACTGAAGGTGAAGAAACCAAAGCTAAGGAGACAAAAGAGTTACAAATACCCCTTGGCCTTATGCATTGAGGTGCAGCTTAGCTTTCAGGGCCCTGCAAGAAGAGAGCCATAGGGTAAATTATGCAAAAAATATGGCCATAAATGTCCACCTCCTCACTGGAGGAAATAGAGGTGGTATCACAGGAGGGGAAATGTGTGAGGAAAAGTTGTATGTTGTGAGGTGAGCATAGAATAAGTTCTCTCATACCATCAGGATTTTCTACTTAAAAAAAAGTCCTTTCTCCTTACGAATGATCCTGCATAGTTTATTGCAACCATTTACTTTGTACTAGAGATATGACTTGGGGTTGGGGAGTGGTAATTCTCACTTAGGTATGATTTCATCATTACCAGCAAGCTGAAATAAGCTTCAGTAATTATATGGTCAAGAGAATGGTGGTGAGAATGAAGTTATCACAGAAACAAAAATAACGCCCACTCTCTCGTTTCTTTCCCCTACCCCTTTCTCAAGTGTGTCTATCAGGGAAAGTTGCACAACTTGCACAGCCATTTCTCCTCTCCTCGTCATTAGTCAGAGCTCCCAGATCTTGGAGGGAGGCTGGATGTGCTGGCAAAAAAAAAAAAAAAAAAAGATTTATATGACAAAAGGGTTTACATCTTTCTGGCTGCAATTGTAGATTTGCCTCTGAATGGACAAGCTGCAGACACAGTGGGCCTCAGGGAGTTGCCGAGTGTGCTTTGGCACATTAATCCCAATTGTATGTGAACCATATGTTGACAACACAGTTTAACTCGGAAAATATCCTTTGCTAGTCTTTGCGATTTCAGATGAGCCTGGATGGGATCGAGCTGTGCATTTTAAGTCACCAAGTGGAAAAAAAAAAATGCTCGGCAGGCCCTTTGTATGTTTTTCTGGCTTATGGGAAAAGAAGGAAGGGAGAGAAAAAGAAAGGATATTGAACTCTGCATGAAGAGTCTGGATTTCTACTTTTGCTGCTGTCCGGTACTTATAGGGCACCAGCCTCTTACACTCAGCATCCTCATCTGTTATCTGGCTGCTGATTTTGGCTGATTTGACAAATGTCTCTTTAATAATCAGACTGGTGGGAAGGAGGGGATGGTGTGGTGGGAGGCGGACCCCTGGAGAGAGGTTTTTCCTCTCTCTGTAGCCCTTGGCAGCATTCACATGTCAGAGCCCAGTGAAGGCCCCCATTTGGCTGTCCATGACTGCAGCGCTTGGGCCAGCCTTGTGACTCGTGCTGGTCCATCCCATTGTAGGAGGGCCAGGAATGACAAAAAAAGAGATTCTAGGAGTGGAATCCAGCACCAGTGAAGCTCCCAAGGCATTAGGTTCTCAATTTACGGGGTAAGGACGACAGAGGATTCAAGGGTGGCATGAGTGTTCTGGGCTGAGAAATACCAACAGAGGACTTCTCCTGTGGGCAGGATTAACCCAGTTGCTGGTTAGGAACAGACTGAGCCTTAAGGAAAAACAGGGACCCATAGCTCTTTGCAAACCCCTGCTTCTAGGGCTGAAGCTATTGATCCCAAGAGGGCGTGACGGCTAGATGGGTTGAGTGCCCCCAAGCCCGTGCAGAGTATTTTAGGTGCTAATGCAAACCTGGGCAGGTGAATCCAAGTGCCTGTTTTTCATTCTCTCTTTATTCTCTTTTGCCTTTTCCCTCATCAATCCGAGTTGAATGAGTAATAGATCCTCGGTAACTAGTTCTTGGTATCCCAGCCAGACTCAAATCTTACTCAAGATGTTTTTATATGTAAAGCAGGTCCTGAAAACTGTCACAGGTGCCCCTCCATGCCCACCCTGTGACCCCTCGGTTTGGGTCTTGGATCTTTGTGCTGTTTTCCAGGGAATTTTCAGAGGAATCATGATTTATCTTGATTAGGATTTCTGCATCCAGTCAGACTGGGTTTCATGCTTATTTCCGGTTTTAATTCAGTTTGGTCCATTTGAACAGCATTCACTGGTCACTGTATAGGTAACCTGCTGAGCAGTATGTGGATGGGGAAGAGGAACGCAGAGATAACTAAGCCACGACTCCCACTGTCCAAAAGGTCACAGTCTTTACAGTCCAGAGAAACAGTAGTTCTGGCTCATGTTATTACAGTCCCAAGAAGATAGCCATTAATAAGCCATAGGGAAGCCAAGCAGGGGGAAAAGTAATTCAGATTTGGACGATCAAGACTGGCTTCACAGGAGTTCCTGTCGTGGCTCAGTGGTTAACGAACCTGACTAGCATCCATGAGGTCACAGGTTCAATCCTTGACCTCACTCAGTGGGTTAAGGATCTGGTGTTGCCGTGAGTTGTTGTTTAGGTTGTGGATGTGGCTAGGATCCTGCATTATTGCTGTGGCTGTGGTGAAGGCTGGTGGGTATAGCTCTGACTGGACCTCTAGCCTGGGAACCTCCATATGCAGTAGGTACGGCCTAAAAAGACAAAAAGGCAGTGGGGGGGGGGCTTCACAGAGGAAATGAAATATAGGCTCAGCCTTTAGAGAAAGGCTTCCATAGAATGAGAGGGTGTTGCAAGTGGATGAAGCATGAACTGGTAAAGGCATGGGGTAGGATCCAAAGGATGTTTGTGCAAAAGGATGGGGTCTAGAGCAGCTGCAATGAGGGAATTACCATAAGACTTTCTGCAAAGTAGACTGGAAACCAGGCACAAAGTGCCCCGGATGCTAGGAAAAGACATCTAGATTATATCATTGAGATAATGAAAACCTTGTGAAAGTGTTTGAAGATGGACTGTGTTTATGTTTAGGGAGATCAGTGTGTTGACTGGTTAGTTGATCAGATCAGTTAGAGGTAAAGAGACCAGCTGAATTCAGCGAAGAGATGGGGAAGTGCCCAGCCTCAGCTCTATGATGGGAGCGGTTAAAACAGGGACGGTCAGGTGCAGACCACGGATGTCATTCATTAGAGAAGGAGAGGGAGAACTAAGGAGGTCAGAATTGAGGGTGAGCCCCAGGTTCAGGATCTGGCCACTTGATGAGCAATGGTACCCTTCACTAAGGAAAGAAATACAGAAGGAGGACCATGCAGGCTTAGAGAGGTTGAAACTCAGTTGCAATTTTGGACCAATCCAGTGTGAGCTGGCTCTGGAGCATCTAAATGAAGATACATTTTTATACAGTCGTGGGTTCATACATCTGAAGCTCAGGAGGGAGGTTTAAGTTGTAGACAGAAGTGGTGGTGATAAATCACAAGTTCATCCCTCCAGATGGTTGCTCACCTGCCTCTTCTCTTTTCTGGCCAGTGTTTATCAGCTCGTTGTCAAGGAGGAACGACTTCAGAAGTCACGGAGGGCAGCTGACATCATCGAGTGCTTTTCGGTGCCAGTGAGCTACAGGAACGCCTCCAGCCTGGATTCTTTACACTACTTCGCTGCTGAGTTGAAGCCTGCCAACCTGCCTGTCACCCAGCCATTTACAGTGGGTGACAACAAGACATACAATGGCTACTGGAACCCTCCACTGTCCCCTCTGAAAAGCTACAGCATCTACTTCCAGGCACTCAGCAAAGCAAATGGAGTAAGTGTGGCCACTTGGAGGCTGTTTCTTACCTTGTTTTCCCATTCTTAAACGAGAAAGTAGCATGGCCTTAGAGCAGAGTTTGATAAACTAAGGCCCATGGACCAAATTATGCAGACCCAAGCCCTTTTTTTGGTTAAAAAAAAAGGGGGGGGCTGTTGTTGTTTTAATACAATGATACCTTTTCACTTTCATAGTCTATAGACGCTTTGATACTACAGTAGCACACTTCAGTAATTGAACCAGAGACTCTATGCTACATAAAACCGAGCATATTTACTCTCTGTCCCTTTACAGAAGATGTTCTCAGACCCCTGTATTAGAGGATAGAAAAGGTGTTTTCCTTGGGTAAATCATAGCAGATCTGTCTTAATTTCCTCTTCGGTGAAAGTATACCTATAAATTTGATATCTATAAATGCATTAAACATGTTTTTAGTTCATCAGTGACTACTAACCCCTTTAACTTTACCATTAGTCACATTAGAATTTTATTTTCTCCAAAAGACAGGGTAATCTTTTTTATGTCAAATATTTTTTTGGTTATGAGGGGTACCAGCCATCACACAATCACAGGGCTGGAAAGGATCTGAAAGGTCATCCCATACTTTCTTCCCTCCCTATACACACAAAATGTACCTCAATTAACATTACACTATAACAATTAACTGGTACTAGTACTTATTCTTGATTACCTCCAGTGACAGAGAGCTTACTTCTTTGGTCATTTTGCTGATCTTTGTGGGGCCTGTGCCTCTAAGAAAGCTCTTCATTGTACTGACTTAAATATATCTCTTATTGTACTTTCTACCCATTGCCCTTAATCCATACTTTCAGGTCCCAGTAGAACCAGTGCAGTCACCTTCTCAAGTGGTATTTTTATTTCAGTTACATAAGAACTCTGCCATCATTTATTCCCCTCAATAAACACACACCCATCTGGTCTTATGTTCTGTAAGCTAAATACCTTCAGTTCCTCCTCTACTTAAGTATTTTGCATCTAGGATGCTTTTGTGGACCTATTCCAGGTTGCCATATTTTTTTTATTCAACACATCTATAATGAACAGTGACATATGTTGGGCCCTATAGTTCATAGTAGGATTACATGGCAATTACAACCCTCCAAGAGCTTCTATAAACATCAGGGAATTTGGTGTGCGCCATGTTCCACAGAGTGTCTGGAGATGCGAGAAGCTCACGGGGGAAGGGGAAGCTGAGACAAAAGCAGGATTTGCTGAGGTTCTTACAGAAGTACCTGTGTAGGTGCTGGGTGGCCGAGGTGGTCTAGTCTGTTGATGGCAGTCATTACCTTATGAGAGAGAAACTAATTAACATTTAAAATGTCCACATACCCATTTAGATTCCACACTGGTATTCTGGTTCTGCATTCATTACTGGTTCAAGCAGCATTCCTCACAGAGAGTAGAAAACTACAGAAACACGCTGCCAGACTGCCTTCCACCTGTCTATCTGGTCTTCCCTCTGCATAGAGCCCTCTGTTGTATTGAGGAGGAAGACATAAAGATGGCCAGAAGCAGCTGGGGGCCCATCTTGTGCTTGGTTCTCTGCATCCCAGATCAGCCGGTTTCTTGGTTCAGCACAGCCTAGAGAAAGTGTGACTTCCCCGCTTTTGGCAACATATCAAGAGGTGCTACTGGGCTTTCCCACTGTGTAGAGGAGTCATGGCTGCACTCAATTCAGTCTCCCTCACATTTCTACCAAGAATGTGAAACGCAGTAACAGACCAAGTTGTAGAATTCGGGGGACTGGAAACTGGACCCCAGGAGAGAATTCCTCCACCTGAGTGTGGTAGGTTCTATAGAATAACAACAGATGAGGCAGGAGGATTATTGCAGGTCTTGCTCCCCAGATGTCATGCAGTAGACCCCCTTCTCCGATGTCCCACTGTGGCTCAGCGGGTTATAAACCTGACTAGCATCCATGAGGATTCAGGTTAGATCCCTGGCCTCTTTCAGTGGGTTATGGATCTGACATTTCCACAAGCTATGGTGTAGGTCACAGATGTGGCTCAGATCCTGCATTGCTCTGGCTGTGGCATAGGCTGGCAGCTGTAGCTCCAATTTAAGCCCTAGCCTGGGCACCTATATATGCCTCAGGCATGGCCCTAAAAAAAAATAGACCTCATTTTCAAGACATGGGGTATTTCCATTGGGAAAAATATCACCCCACTCTGAAGCTACCTCATCTAGGAAGCAGTTTCTGCTACTGCTTCTGAGATAGATAAGGCTATTTAATTACTCATGCCTTCAATCCCACACCGGGTATGCACCCACCTGGGTGCATAAGATTTTCTATAAAGAAACACAAGGATGGAATTGGATAGGTGCTCCTGCCGGGTGTCTGAGGGTATAGTCACAGGAACAGAGAGGAAAAATCTGTAGGAGCTGGGCACTCAGAATGTTGTATTTTTCTAGTAAGAGGAAAACTCTCCATCATTTCAAATTACTGTGTAGTATTAAGTTTTGCTGAAAAGAGTTGGGTGAAAGGGACATAGGAGCAAAGAAGTCATTTCAGTCTAACAAATCTGTGCGTAGCCCCCTCCGAGTGCTCCATATCATAAAAGGCAGCAGACAATGCAGTTAAGCCTGGAGGATTTTTGAGGAGAAAATGTTATAACCCACAAATTCCTTATCACCCTGGTTGTTGTTCTTGTGCAAATGCATAAGAAAAACATTCTCACAATCCTGAGGCTTCCACATGCCCAGCTTCTAATAAATCATTCAGAGAGCAATTGACCAAGCAATGAATCAAAATAAAGAAATCAAGAAGAGAGAAATAAGAAATAAAGAGACCCACAGTGAGCATGGAAACTAATTAAATATTACATTAATGTGAAATAATTGCTCTAAAATGTGTTACAAAAAGGTTAATATTAAAAATAATTACTTGTAATGTTAATTGTTTTAAAACATGAACAGTTGTGATCTGGGCCTGTAATTTATGTTTATGTCCACAAAAACAGAAAGAGCTGGAGACTTTATTATTGTAAATGAAAATCTGCTAATTTTCCCACTTTGGGCAGGGTGGCGTATTTTTGATACTGAGAATTTCTGAAAAGTATCATTTTTTAAACATGAAGGCAGCCTTCCAGTCATCACAGAAAAGCCAGAAAACAACAATCTTCAAAGAAAGGGGAAAGAAACAAAAGAAAGGAACTTAAAGTAAACACGAAAATCAGTAATTAGAAAGCAAGACAAAAGACTAAAGCACTAGATTTGATTTTTTTTCAAGTCATGCTTTGTTCCATTTATAAAAGGAGTAAAATGTCTTGGCTGAAGTACAAACCAGAATTCAGCAAATCTGTATCATTGGAAAATTAAAAACAAAGGTTAGGGCAAAGTTATATTACATTAAAGAAATTAAAGGGAAACAGAAATGGCCATTTGTTGCAGGATGGATGTGGGCAAGGTTGAATGATTTACTGTCAATCAGTTTCATTGCTTTCAATCCCATCTGCATGTTTCAAGAACAGGGTAAGAGAATTTCAGTGTCCAGATGTGTTTATTCTCTGGATATTAAGGATAGTTTTTTAGCATAGCAGAGTGGCTAAATATTCAGCCTTTACAATCAGATTGCTTACACACAAAACGCTAGTAACTGTGTGACTTTGAAGTAAACTGTTAAAAGAGTTAAGTGTGATTGATTAATTAATCAAGTAAACATCTAACAAGCACAGACTATATGTCACCCTCAAAAAAGGTACTTCTGAGTATTAGGAATAAAGCAGTAATCCCAACAGACCACAAAAATAAATCAATAAATAAATGAGTGAAATAATATGTAAAACAATTTGTCATTAGGTTTAGAAATGTGGAGGTCATTCATTAAATGTTGATATTATTAGGATGAGGTTAGATACATTGTGTAAACTCTACAGTGAACTATATAAATGTGGAATATTTTAATCTAGCCTGATAAACACCATAGGATGTCCAAGTATGATGTCCATTTTGAGACATGGGGCTCAGAGTCCTTGCAGGCACTTTCATGAGATGTGAGTTGTTCACAGGCACTTGCATTGGGAATTTGGTTCAGATTAGTAGTATCTCAGTCATCCATTTATGCTTTCCTACAGATAACAAGGGTGGTCCTAGCTATTGAGGCAGTGTCCTTGGTGCTGAAAATTCAGGCCATATTGTGAACAAGGCCCTACTGCTACCATTTGTTTTGGATCCAGCTATCTTCTAGAGCTACAGCATTTTAGAATTGGATGGTTTTACATGTTGTCTAATGTATACCAGAAGCCAACCTAGAAATCTCTAATAAAGTGTTCTTGGCAATGCATTATAGAGCCTCAGCTTGACCACTGCAATTCTTTGGAGGGAAAGAGTCGATTCCTTTGTAGAACAGGTAGAATTATTGGAATTTTGTTATTTCTAGAAAGCCAAATTCTGTCTCCTTAACTCTCCACTCTTGGACACTTGTATTGATTTGAACGAAACAACTTGTTTTTTTACTGTGTCAGTCTATTGGAGAAAATATGACAGTATCAAAGACAATTACTAGCTATCCAGGCCTTCTCTCACTGGCATTTAATATCCAATTACTTGTATTTCTCATATGACATGATTTCTGTCTTCCTTCATCCTATGTATTCTGTTCTTTCATAGACAGACTTCTTTTTTCCCAGTGCCCTCCTTAAAAAGGAGCACACAGAACCTAACATTGTGCTTCAGATATAGTTAAGCCAGACCATACCTGCTACATTTTAACTACCCTTCCTCTCTTGACCAGTTTCCAAGACATTATTTCTCACATAGTGCAAGGTATTTTTCCCCCTTCAGGCCCTTAGTCCCACTGTCATCTTACCTGAATTTCTCTTCTTCATTCTTTGAAGAACTAATACCTTCTCAGTTTTTAGGCTTTAACGTCGTATGCTCTGGGAGTTTTCCAACCATATTATCTGAGTTGTTTACACCAGTACTCACATGTTAATCTTACATGTTCTTTTTCTTTACAACTCTATGCGTACTTTTAATTGCACTTGTGGTTGTTTTTTTTGTTGTTGTTGTTGCTGTTGTTGGTTTGTTTTTTGCAGTACATACCTCTCTCATTAGACTGAGAGCCCTAGGATGTAAAAACTCTTTTGTTTGCTGCTGTATCCCACATACTGAGTACAGTACTTAACATACAGTGCTCAGTCATCATTTGATGAATGAATGAATGGACAGACTGTTTCTTGTTGTCTGAGTCTCAGTTTCCTCACTTACAATATTGAAATTATAATACATAGACCACACAGTCATTTTGAGGATTAAATGAGAAACAATCTTGAGTACTAAAAAGACACCAAATACATGTGAGTACCATCTGAATTTCCGTTCAGTGTAGCATGAGAGATGTGGCTCTAAACTATTTTCCCCAGGGACAGATGAGCCATAAAGAACCTTCCTTCCATCATAGCAGTAATACTTTGCCCAGCTGTCTCATTTCCCAAGCTCCAGGCTCCTGGGCAGCCTTGATTTCCTCCAAATCCTCCAAATGGTACCCAGAGTAGCTGTCTCTGTTATAAACAGCGGGTGGGTGCAGTTTCACATTGTTTCTTTCCTACTCTTCCCAGAATGAGGTCTGCTGAATCTACTGTTCTCTGCATCCCTACCACCATTAGCCATGATTGTGAAGTTGAAAGGACCATAATTAACGGCTGGATACAAAACAAGTGTGGTGAATTCATGCAAATATCCATCAGAAGCCACCTTTTGTTGGGCAATGCTGTTGTGCCTGTTCTATTTACGCTGAGAAAAAAACTCTTTCCTTGCCATATCCTTTTCATCGTGTGGGGGCACATTTAACCTGCAGGATGCCTCTGCCAAATGGTGAGCTAACTAAGAGAAGCTGGAAGTAGAAGGGTGATCATTCTCTATGTCTTACTTCCTCTTCCAGCTCCTGAACTCACTTGCCTCCTGAGAGCAGTTGGAAGGCAGATGTTATTTTGAATGAGGCTTCATGTTTGCAGTGTAGTCGCATTTTAGTAGTTGGGATGATCTAGGTAGAGCTGGGTTAGGGAAAATTCTGTGTCTCTCAATGAATTGGAAGAAAACTATATTTGCTTGTGTCCAAACCCTGGTAAAAGAGTATTTGCCCCTGGATGGGGTTTCTTTGGCAGTGTGTGATGGAAAGGATTGAAAGTCACGCATAAGACAGATTTGGCTTTGAGGTATGGCTGTTCCCTGCTATGTGAACCTGAGCTGGTTTCTTAACATCTCAAGATGTATGGCATGGCGTAATGACAAACTTCCCTCAAACGTGGGGAGAGTAAATGAGACAGTGCATAGAAGGCACCCGTCACAGTGTCCTAGTATTTGTTCTCTTTCCCTTTTTGTGGCTTCCTGAAGCTCCACTCTTGAGGCTCTTGAGGGAAGGAGGATTGAAGCATCCTTACCTAGTATATGCCAATTTGGTCTGTAGGCACCACGTCACTCCATAACTCTGGAGGACCTCAGGAGCCATGTCTATGTGGCAGCTGTTGACTTCCTTAACTCACCCACGACTCACTTGCTTTAGAACCCCACTCCAAGCTTTGTTTTTCTTAGGTAGTTTTTCATACATGGTTCCAAGTCTGGTATCTGTTCCTGCTGAGTCTTTTGATGTAATTGCTTTCGTCTTTTGGGGGAATGGTCTTGCCCCTCCCAACCCCATTTCCTGATTCTCTTTCTACATAAGTGATTGTTTACGTGTCACGTGAGAAAAAGCTCAGATGGACCATGGAATGAGAAGATGTGGGAATCCCAAGTTCAAGTGGGTTAGAGTTACGACCCCACAGGAGGTCATGTGACTTGGGTCTTAGATATCCCATGAGGGAGTTTATAAGAAAATTCCTACACTGGGTAGGATGAACTACTATATGCTCTAGTCACAAACAACCATGAAATCTCAGTGTATTACCAGAAAAAAATTTTTTTTCACTTCTTTTACATGTCGAAATGGGTCAGCATAAGCGCTGTGTTTATCCTAGTTACTCAGGGACTCAAGATGATGGGAAGTTCGTCTTGACGTGTGCTTCTATAGCTACCAAAGCAAAGGAAGAAATGTGACCAATAAGGCACTGGTTCTCAAAAGTTTCCACCCAAAAGGATACTCAGTAATTTCAGATTCCATTGGCCAAGACTAGTCATGCAGCCATGCTACCTTCAAAAGGAGTGAGGCAGGGCGTTCCAGCCATGTGCTTAGAGAACTGGGATATTAGAGAACATCTCTACTGATGGCCACATGTACCTATTGTGCCCAAAGCTTTTCCTTTAAATTTTCATCACACCCAGGCTCACTCTTGAAGCCCCTGTGCAGTTTCTATCATTGATCCTGGGAACTTCCTATTATTGAGCACCTGCTGCATCCCACACAATAAGCAAGGTGCTTTCACCCACGCTACCCCTTGATGGGTCTCACAGATAAGGCAACTCCACTGGATCAGTTGCAGGGATGGGCTGCCAGAAGCACTGTGGGATCTCATAGTGTCTCAGTTTCTTCCTACAGAAGGAAGGATGGTATTAACAGCTTTCTGTCTTTACCTCCATGGAGACATGGTGACAAAATGTCCACCACTCCCTGTGACACTGTCCCACTTTGAAAGGGTGTGGTTCTTCAAAGTCTACATGCAGGGTGGTTGAGAGGCCTCAGAAAACCTTAGCTCTCTGCCATCCATCAGCGGCTGAGCCAAGGTAACATAAAACTGAGTCAAAGGCCTCAACACATCCTTTTTCTGACCTGTTGCCACAGTTGTATGTTAGGGACATATTTCTAGGTTTTATTAACTCTGTGATCATAGAAAGGAGAAATGAGAAGTGGATATTTGGCAACCAGGGTTATCATCTTACTCCTTTCTGTTACCACTTTGGAAAGTATTGAACTGCTAATTGTCCCCTCCCAGTTATTATCTGTCCCCAGAGCCTGGGTACCATGCTCCCATCTACCTGCCTGGGCCTTCTTCCCGGTCCTTGGTGGATTCTCTCTCCTGGAGATCACCCAGCCTCTTGGGCTTGTCTACCTCCAAGCTTCCATTCCATGCTTTGAGCCCTATCTCTTGCTCTTGTAAGGTCTGAATTTCTGTTGAAGCCCTGTTAGGTCTCAAACTTCTCTTTTCAGGTGAGAGAGAAATTCCCTGAGTGTCACCTTGTACAAATACCAAGATGAGTTCTCCCGGGTTGCTAATTTATTTTTTCACTTGCTTACAGTTCCTCTAGATTTTATTATTGTGGTATGAGACCTGAGGGGCCAAGAACATTTTCCTTTCAATGCAAATATACTTTAAACTCATTTGTAGAAGGAAAGGAAGGTTACCCAAATGTTGATGGCTGATAATCACGTCAGCCTGGGCCTTTGAGCCTTCAGTGCTCCAGACCCCTGTTGCAGAAAGGCTCATGGAAATGGCAGCCTAGGATTCTAGATAGCAGGATCCGTGCCTCCATTATCAGACCCTCCCAACTGGAGTTCTCCATGCAGTTCAACCCAGTTGGCCCCCAAAGTGTGTAAAGTGTGAAAACCTCTGAATTGGGAAACAGGATCTGAGGTTTGAAGAAGTGGCTCTTACATTTTACATCTTCATGGACTAAATATTGACCGACTAAACTTCAGTTTCCCCATCTGTCAGGTGGGGGGTTGAAATGTGCTCACACTCACTGAGGTCTGTGTGAGGAGAAAGCAATAAGTGTGATAAGTCTTTGAACATCCCTAGGCACCTTTTAAATGAAAGTGTTGCTAATGTGTATGTGCCAGTTCAGCATATGTGTGTATATACATCCATACACATAAACATTTTGGCGTGTGCATGTATGTACGTACATGCACATATGAGTATGTATGTATACATATTCAGTTAAAATAAAACTTTTAATTAGCTCAAGAATCTTAGTGGTAGAAAGAGTATCGTTGTGCCAGAGGTGTCGTATAGGTGGTTAATGAAATAGAACAGTACCTACACCTCTTGAGTGTCCTGAAAGTCAAGGCAAAAGGGGGGCATATGGCAGGTTTGCATAGCTTCTCTTATTGGATAGAAAGAAGTATACCTATTTTTTTCATTAGAGACACTAGAAAGAGGATTTATCATGTATAGTCTTACTTAAGGGGCCTTGAGTAGATACCAGTCAGTATTATAATATCATTTTTGCTCAAATATTGCATCAGTTCCTTCTCCAATATTTGATATAATATTAAACTGTAATTTAATAGAGCTGTTTATACTCAAGGATTCTATTTCTTATGCCGTATGACAGTATTCATGTTATCAATTAATGCCACTAAATAAAATGAATGGATCTTACAAAGTTTATTTCCCCTCAGCAATTTTTTAGGAATATGCCTAGTATGAAGTCTTTCCTGTTGCACAGATTGACACTAACCATGTGTGATCTTAGGCAAGTGATTGATTGATTAATTGATTGATTGTCTTTCTAAGGCTGCACCTGTAGCTTATGGAAGTTCCCAGGCTAGTGGTCAAACTGGAGCTGCAGCTGCTGGCCTATGCCACAGCCACAGCAATGTGGGATCTGAGATGCATTTGCAACCTACACCACTGCTCATGGCAACACCAGATCCTTAACCCATTGAGCGAGGCCAAGGATCGAACCTGTGTCATCATGGATACTAGCCAGGTTTGTTGCTACTAGGCCACAATGGGAACTCCTTAGGAAAGTGATTTAGACTCCCTGAATCTCATTCTCATTTGGAAACCTTTAATGTCCGTAGTATCAACTTTATAAAAATATTTGTAAAAGTTTAATGAAAAGATGCACATAAAAATGCTTATCATGGTGGTTTTGGGGGCCTAAACCGTCAATTAGTGTCAGCTATCATTATTAGAATATCACAGGTGGAATCTAATATACAGCACAAATGAACCTTTCCATAGAAAAGAAATTCATGGACTTGGAGAACAGACTTGTGGTTGCCAAGGGGGAGGGGTGGGATGGCCTGGGAGTCTAGGATTAATAGATTCAAAGTATTGCATTTGGAGTGGATAAGCAATGAGATCCTGCTGTATACTACAGGGAACTATATCTACTCCCTTGTGATGGAACATGATGGAGGATAATGTGAGAAAAAGAATATATGTATATATGCGTATATATATATATGTATATATATATATGACTGGGTCACTTTGCTGTATAGTAGAAATTGACAGAACACTGTAAATCAGCTATAATGGAAAAAATAAAAATCATATATTTTATATACTTTATGATTTATATATATCATGTTATATATATAATGTTATATATATGTGTGTGTGTGTGTGTGTGTATATATATATATATGTGTATATATATATATATATATAAAAACAATATCACAGATGATAAATACAAGCCAGAATGTAGGGGTGCAATGAGGAAAGAACAAGCAAAATATGTGGGTGCACAAACATGTTTAACTCATCAATCAAATTTGAGTAGAGTGGGATAGGGTATGGGAAGGGAGAATTCAGGAAGGAAAAGCCAGAGCAGTGAAGTCCAAGGTGGCAAAGATACCAGAGGACATGCTGGATGCATCAAGGAGAGAGAAAGAGGCAGTGGGATCTCAGAGGAAGGTCGGGAACATTGTGCTTGTAGAAAGACAGGTGCAAAAGTGAGACGGTTCTTCTGTAGGCCCTTTCTGGAGGCTAAACTTTAGTCAAGCTCCATCCTTTACATCATGGCCCCCAACTTTGCAAACTCATAAACTCTGTCAAGATACAAAGTTGAGAGGACATTTAAAAAGGCAACCCTGCAAGAGACTGATGGAAATAGTAAGAAAAAAATTTTAAATAATTGCTAACCTCCGAAAAGATTCCTAAGTCTTTCCTATCTCAGAGGTCTGGGTTGCCCAAGATACCTCACCTTCTGTATCCAGTTGTCACCAAGTCCTGCTGGTTCTACACTCTAAAATTCTCGCCAATTCATAGACAGCATTTTCTAATCTCCAGTGCCACTGACCTCCTGAATACCGTCATCTCTTGCCAAGGAAACCTCAATACCATGCCAACTGGTCTTCCCAAATCCACTCTTTATTTATTTTATAATTATTTTTATTTTTTCCATTATAGCTGGTTTACAGTGTTCTGTCAATTTTCTACTGTACAGCAAGGTGACCCAGTCACACATACATGTATACATTCTTTTTTCTCACATTATCATGCTCCATCATCAGTGCTATACAGCAGGATCTCATTGCTTATCCATTCCAAAGGCAATAGTTTGCATCTAATAACCCCAAATTCCCAGTCCATCCCACTCCCTCCCTTTCTCCCTTGGCAACCACAAGTCTGCTCTCCATGTTCATGGGTTTTTTTTCTGTGGAAAGGTTCATTTGTGCCAAATATTAGATTCCAGATGTAAGTGATATCATATGGTATTTGTCTTTTTCTTTCTGACTTGCTTCACTTAGTATGAGAATCTCTACTTCCATACGTGTTGCTTCAAATGGCATTATTGTGTTCTTTTTTATGGGTGAGTAGTATTCCATTGTGTGTATATACCACATCTTCCTAATCCAATCATCTGTCCGTGGACATTTAGGTTGTTTCCATGTCTTAGCTATTGTGAATAGTGCTGCAATGAACATATAGGTGCATGTGTCTTTTTAAAGGAAAGTTTTGTCCAGATATATGCCCAAGAGTGGGATTGCTGGGCCATGTGGTGGTTCTGTATATAGCTTTCTAAGGCACCTCCATACTGTTTTCCATAGTGGTTGTACCAATTTACATTACCACCAACAGTGCAGGGGGGTTCGCTTTTGTCCATACCCTCTCCAGCATTTGTTATTTGTGGACTTATTAATTGATGGCCATTCTGACTGGTGTGAGGTAGTACCTCATTAGTAGTTTTGATTTGTATTTGTCTAATAATCAGTTATGTTGAACATTTGTTCAAGTGCTTCTTGGCCATCTGTTTATCTTCTTTGGAGAAATGTCTATTCAGGTCTTTTGCCTAATTTTCAATTGGATTGTTGAGTTTGTTGTTTAGTTGTGTAAGTTGTTTATATATTTTAGAGATTAAGCCCTTATCAGTTACATCATTTGAAACTATTTTCTCCCATTCTGTAAGTTGTCTTTTTGTTTTGTTTTTTTATGGTTTACTTTGCTTTGCAAAAGCTTGTCAGTTTGATTAGTTCCCATTGGTTTATTTTTGCTTTTATTTCTGTTGCTTTGGGAGACTGACCTGAGTAAACATTTGTAAGGTTGATATCAGAGAATGTTTTGTCTATGTTCTCTTCTAGGAGTTTGATGGTGTCTTACATTTAAGTCTTTAAGCCGTTTTTTTTTATTTTTGTGTATGTTGTGAGAGTGTATTACAGTTTAATTGATTTACATGCAGCTGTCCAGTTTTCCCAGCACCACTTGCTGAAGAGACTGCTTTTTTCCCCATTTTATTTATTTGTTTGTTTGTTTTGTTATTTTTTATTTATTTATTTGCCTTTTTTAGGGCCACAACTGTGCCATATGGAGGTTCCCAGGCTAGGGGCAAATCAGAGCTACAGCTGCTGGCCTGTGCCCCAGCCACAGCAACACAGGATCTGAGACGTGTTTGCCACCTACACCATAGCTCACAGAAATGCCAGATCCTTAACCCACTGAGCAAGGCCAAGTATCAAACCCACAACCCCATGGTTCCTAGTCGGATTCATTTCCACTGTGCCATGACGGGAACTCCTGTTTTATTTCCCATTTTACATTCTTGCCTTCTTTGTCAAATATTAATTGTCCATAGTGTCTAGGTTTATTTCTGGAGACTCTCCTGTTCCACTGGTCCGTATGTCTGTTTTGGTACCAGGACCACACTATGTTGATTGCTGAGGCTCTGTAATATTGCCTGAAGTCTGGGAGAGTTATGCCTCCTGCTTGGTGTTTGTTCCTTAGGATTGCTTTGGCAATTCTGGGTCTTTTGTGGTTCCATATAAATTTTTGGATTATTCCAGTTCTTTGAAAAATGTCCTAGGTAATTTGATAGGGATTGTATTGATTCTGTAGATTGCTTTGGGTAGTATGGCCATTTTTACAATATTAATTTTTCCAACCCAGGAACATGGAATATCTTTTCATTTCTTTGAATCCTCTTTAATTTCCTTGACTAATGTTTAATAGTTCTCAGCATATAAGTCTTTCACCTCCTTGGTCAGGTTTATTCCCAAATATTTGATTTTTTGGGGTGCAATTTTAAAAGGTGTTGTATTTCTGTATTCCTTTTCTAATATCTCATTGTTAGTATACAGAAATGTGATGGGTTTCTGAATGTTAATCTTGTATCCTGCTACTTTGCTAAATTTGTTGATCAGTTCAAGCAGTTTTTGTGTTGAGTCCTTAGGGTTTTCTCTGGAGTATCCATGTCATCTGCATACAGAGGACAATTTTATCTCTTCCAACTTGGATACCTTTTCTTTCTTTTGTTTGTCTGATTGCTGTAGCTAGAACTTCCAATACTATGTTTAATAAAAGTGTGTGTGAGTGTGGGCATCCTTGTCTTATTCCAGATTTTAGCAGGAAGGCTTTCAGCTTTTCTCCATTGAGTATTATATTTGCTGTAGGTTTGTCATAAATGGCTTGCTTTGATTATATTAAGGTATGTTCCCTCCATACCCACTTTGGTAAGAGCTTTTAATCATGAATGGATGTTGGACTTTATCAGATACTTTTCCTGCATCTATTGAGGTGATCATTGGTTTTCGACTTTTCATTTGTTAATGTGGTGTGTGACACTGATTGATTTGTGTATGTTGAACCATCCTTGTGAACCTGGGATGAAGCCCTCTTGGCCATGGTGTATTATTTTTTTTTTATGTGTTGTCGGATTTGGTAGGCTCAAATTTTGTTGAGAATTTTTGCATCTATATTCATCAAAGATGTTATACTATAGTTTTCTTTTTTGGTGGTACCTTTGTCTGGTTTTGGTATTAAGGTGATTGTGTCATCATAGAATGTCTTTGGGAGTGTTCCTTCTTCAAGCTTTTGGAAAAGTTTAAGGAGGATGAGTATAAGTTCCTCTTTATATGTTTGGTAGAATTCATTTGTGAAGCCATCTGGTCCCAGACTTTTATTTGTAGGGAGTGTTTTTATTACACATTCAATTTAATTTCTAGTGA
Organism: Catagonus wagneri; assembly: GCA_004024745.2. Taxonomy (NCBI): domain Eukaryota; kingdom Metazoa; phylum Chordata; class Mammalia; order Artiodactyla; family Tayassuidae; genus Catagonus; species Catagonus wagneri. The sequence goes on from PVHT021183543.1 coordinate 13,359,604, forward strand.
TTGGTCTGTTCAATTGATCTATTTCTTCTTGATTCAGTTTTGGCAGATTCTTGATTCAAGTCTAGAAAGTTATCCATTTCTTCTGGGTTGTTAAATTTGTTGTTATATAAGTGTTTATAGTATTCTCTTAACGGTTTTTTATATTTCTGTTTTTTTTTTTTCTTGGATTTTCTAGGGCCACACCTGCGGCATATGGAGGTTCCCAGGCTAGGGGGTCTAATCAGAGCTGTAGCTGCCGGCCTACGCCATAGTCACAGGAACCTGGGATCCAAGCCGTGTCTTCAGCCTACACCACCGCTCATGGCAGCACCAGATCCTTAACCCACTGAGCAACCTGCAACCTCATGGTTCCTAGTCGGATTTGTTAAACACTGAGCCACGATGGGAATTCTGTTTTTTTATATTTCTGTAGTATCTGTTGTGATTTCTCCTTTTTCATTTCTTATTTTGTTTATTTGGGTTTTTTTCTCTCTTCTTTTTGGTGAGTCTGGCCAGAGATTTGGGGATTTTGTTTACCTTTTCAAAGAACCAGCTCTCACTGATTTTTTATTGATTTTTCTATTGTTTTTCAAATCTGTTTTATTGATTTCCTCTCTGATCTTTATGATTTCCTTCTTTCTGCTGACTTTGTTTTGTTTGTTCTTCTTTTTCTAATTCATTTAGGTGGTAGGTTAAGCTGTCAATTTGAGATTTTTTCTTCTTTTTTGAGGAAGGCCTGTATTGCTATGAATTTCCCTCTGAGCACTGCTTTTGAGGCATCCCATAGATTTTTGAAGGGTTGTGTTTTCATCATTATTTGTCTCAAGGTATTTTTTAATTTCCTTCTTGATTTCCTCATTGACCCATTGGTTTTTTAGTAGCATGTTGTTTAGTCTCCATGTAGTTAGTTTTTTCTCATTTATTTTCCCGTGGTTGATTTATACTTTCATGCCATTGTGGTCAGAGAAGATATTTGAAATAATTTCTATACTCTTAAATTTGTTGAGGTTAGTTTTGTGCCCCAGTATGTGATTGATCCTTGAGAATGTTTCATGTGCACTTGAGAACAACGTATAGTCTGGAGTTCCCGTCGTGGCTCAGTGGTTAACAAATCTAAGAACCGTGAGTTTGAGGGTTCGATCCCCTGGCCTTGCTCAGTGGGTTAAGGATCCGGCGTTGCCGTGAGCTGTGGTGTACGGTTGCAGACGCGGCTCGGATCCCACTTTGCTGTGGCTCTAGTAAAGGCCAGCGGCTACAGCTCCTGTTAGACCCCTAGCCTGGGAACCTCCATATGCTGTGCATGCAGCCCTAGATAAGGTAAAAAGACACACAAAAAAAGTATAGTCTCATTTTTTTGGATTTAATGTCCCGAAAATGTCGATTAAGTCTAACTTTTCTATTGTGTCATTTAGGATCTCTGTTGCCTTATTGATTTTCTGTTTAGAGGACCTATCCATTGAAGTGAGTAGGGTGTTAAGATCTCCTACTCTTATTGTATTCCCATCAATTTCTCCTTTTATATCTGTTAGTGTTTGTTGTAGGTGTCTGGGCGCTCCTATATTAGAGGCATATATATTGATGATTGTAATATCCTTTTCCTGAATGGTTCCTTTTATCATTAAATAGTATCCTTCTTCTTTCTTTATGAGCTTCATTTTAAAGTCTGTTTTGTCCCATGTGAGAATTGCAACTCCTGCTTTCCTGTCTTGTCCATTGGCATGACATATCTTTTCCCATCCCCTCACTTTCAATCTACATGTGTCCTTTGCTGTAAGGTGAGTCTCTTGTAGACAGCAGGTTGTAGACTTTTGCTTTTTTATCCAATCTGCCACTTTGTGTCTTTTGATTGGAGCATTCAGTCCATTAACATTTAAGGTAATTGTTGATAGATATGTGTTTATGGCCATTTTAACCCTTGTTTTCCAGTTGATTCTATGTTTCTCCTTTTTTCCTTTCTTTTTTTGGTTGGATGATTTCCATTTATTTTATGCTTGAGTACTTTTCTTTTTAGTTTTTGTGAATGTACTGTTTGTTTTTGATTTGTGGTTGCCCTGTTTTTTAAGTATGTTAACCCCTTCCTGTATCTGCTTGCTTTAGCCTGTAGTCATATATGCTTAAACATATTATTAAAATAAAAAGAAAGATTCCATATTTTCTTACTGTACTTCTCCACATTCTATGATTTTGAGTCATTTTTTTAACATCTTCATATTTGTCCTTTTGCTGTTCCTTGTGTTTATCATTGCTTTTACAGTATTTTTTTGTTTGTTTGTTTTTTGGTCTCTTTTAGATCTGTATGCTGGTTTGTTTAAGTAATTAATTAAGTAATTGCTTTCCAGTTGTGGTTTCCTCCATCCTATTTCTTCTTACTTCTTTTTTAATTTAGAAAAGCCCTTTCATTAGTTCTTTTAGAATGGATTCAGTATTTCTTTTTTTCTTTTTTTTTTGGCCTTTTATCATTTTAGGGCCGCACCTGTGGCATGTGAAGGTTCCCAGGCTAGGGGTCTAATCGGAGCTGTAGCCACCAGCCTATGCCATAGGCACAGCAATGAAGGGGTTTAGTATTTCTAAACTCTTTCTTTACTCTTTTAGCTTTGGTTTGTTGGAGAAATTGTTTATTTCCCCTGCTCCCTCTGGCCTGTAGTGTTTCTGTAGAGAAACTGACTGATAGCCGTATGGGGGTTCCCTTATAATTAATGCTTTGTTTTTCTCTTGCTGACTTTGGAATCCTCTCTTTAACTTTTGCCATTTTTATTATAATATGTCTTGGCATGGGCATGCTTGGGTTCAACTTGTTTGGGGCCCTCTGTGCTTCCTTTATCTTGATATCAGTTTCCTTTAGATTTGGAAAGTTTTCAGACATAATTTCTTCAAATATATATTCAATTCCCTTTTCTTTATCTTCTCTACCTGGAATTCCTATTATACATAGATTGGCCCACTTTATATTATTCTATAGATCTCTTATATTGCTTTCATGTTTTTTCATTTGGTTCTGTCTGCTGACCTGATTGGATGATTTCCATTACTCTATCTTCCAAGTCGCTAATTCGTTCCTCTGCATTAGTCATTCTGCTCTTTAGTGCCTTTAGCTCAGTTTGTGTCTGTGCAAATGAATTTTCTAATTCTTTGATGTTCCTCCTTATGTTTTCTAGTTCCTTTCTGAAGGAATCTGCATATCTATTCATATCTGCTCGTAATTCCTTGATATTCAGCCTTAATTCCTTCAGTATTTTCACTGTCTCCCTTTTGAACTCAGTGTCTGTCAGACTGCAGAGGTCTGTTTCATTGTTTGCTACTTCATGTGAATTCTGTTCCTTTAACAGGGAATGGTTTCTGAGCTTCTTCATCTTACTTATGGTTTTCTTTTTCTGTGAGGTTAGGGAAGCCAAACTGTAGTCTTGGAGGGCTACTTTTATGCAAGAGCACCCCTTTGTATTTTGTGGAGGGTTACTATTTATTTTTGGTGTGGGAGTTTGAATATTTGCTGTCTCTTTCTTCGGTGTGAGCAGGCTGATATCCCCAGGATGCTGAGTGTGTTCCCAGGGAGAAAGAGGCAATGGGTAGGAATAGTGGTCAGTACCTGGTTGCTTGGCTCTTAATAGCAGCAAGGACCTGCAGGAAGGTGGCACAGGCTACTCTTAGTTGCAGGGCCCTGGGAAGTGGTAATGAGCCTTAGGCAGATTTAAAAGGTGCCCAGAGCATTTGGCAGTGGCAGCAGCAGGGTGTGTGAGTTCCCAAGAGAGTGAGAGCAACAGCAAGTAATGTTCAATTGTAATGCCCTCCTCTGAGGTGATTGGAGCCACAAGTGGATGCCTGTTCAGGGACCCCCTAGTGGTAGTGGGCCACACTTCTGGAGTCAGTGATAACTGCAGTGGTTTTCCCCCTGATACCTGCAGACCATTCAAGAAGCACCCTGTCTCACTTAGCCCTCACAGAAGGTGCTGCACAGGCTCTTCCTAGTTGCAGGATCCTGGGAAGTGATAGAGATCAAGCATGTAGGCACTGCCTGGAACATTCAGCAGTGGCAGCAACAGGGCCAGTGTGCTCCCAGGGGTGTGAGAGCAACAACAGGTGGTGTTCGGGCACAATGCCCTCCTCTGTGGAGCCTTTGAGGTGATTGGGGCTGCAAGTGGTACCTGTTTATGGGCCCCTAGTGGCAGCAGACCACACCCACCTCTAGAGTCAAAGATAACTGTGGTGGTTTGCCTCCGCCACCTGCAGACCAGGCAAGAAGTACCCCATCCCGCTTAGCTCATGCAGGAGGTGCTGCACAAGCTGCTCCTGGTTATAGGGTCTTGGAAAGGGACACTGATCAAGCATCTGGGTGCTGCCCAGAGCGTTTGACAGTGGCAGCTACCTGGCAGGTGTGTTCCCAGGGGGGTGAGAGCAGTAACATGTGGTGCTTGGTTGCAGTGCCCTCTTTTTTTTTTTTTGGCCAACCCCTGAGGTGACTGGAGCTGCAGGTGGAGCCTACTCACAGGCCCCAACTGGTGGCAGGCCGCGCCTCCCTCTGGCCTCAGATGACCGCCATGGTCCATCCCTGCCACCTGTAGATCACGTAAGAGGCACCACATTGCACTTAGCCCCACACTGCCCCAGCCCACACAATAGGTACCGGGCCACCCCAGCCTAAACAAGAAGAGCCCAGTCTCCTGTAGCCTGAGCAAATGACTTCTCACCACCCGTAGCCTGTGCCTGCCAGAGGTGCACCACCCTCTGAGAGCCTGCACATGTGCAGGGAGATTCCTATGGCAGTCTGCCCCTCCTCCTCTCGCCCTCCCCAACATTGGCAGCTTGCTTCTCCTGGGTTCCCTCTGCCATAGTGTTCCACTACCCTACCTGTGGCACGATACTCCTTAGATCCTTAGGCTGTCCCCACACAGCCAACCTTAGTCCTCTCCCCAGAACTGACCTCTGGAGCCTAAGTCTCAGTGCCTAGCCCTTGCCCGAGCATCTCAGCCTGTGTTGTCCAGGTGCAGTGGTGCAGATGATCTGTGTGGCTGTCACTCTGCTTTGCCCTCCTCAGTCAAGCTGCTGTGCTTTTCTCAGTAACTTTGAGGTTCCTCTGTCTCAGCTGATCTCTCTGTCAGTCAGGTGGCTTCCCAGGATGTGAATTCCTTTTCTCTTTCACAGCTCCCTTTCAGGAATTCTAGTGTCATCTTGATTTCTTTTCTCTCTCTCTCTCTTTTTTTTGTTTTGTTCTACCCAGTTATGTCAAGTTTCTTGCCCATTTTGGAGGTTTAAGTTTTTCTGCCAGCATTCAATAGATGCTCTGTGCAAGTCATTTTACATGTAGATGTGTTTTTTTGATGTTTGTGGGAGAATCTGAGCATGACATCTTACTCCTCTGCTATCTGATCTGCCTCTCAAATCCACTCTTCTTGCCTCAAACCCACTCTCCAGCCATAGCAGGTATGATACTATATGTACCATCACTTAACAGCTGAGCAAACCAAGACTCAGGCTATGATTTGCTGAAGCACATTTCCAAAAGCAAGAAACTGGCCTGGGCTTGAAACTGTGCATGTGAAAAATGCTCTTAGATGGTCCTCTGCCCTTAGTGCCGTGCTTCATCCCCACAAAGTGGAATCCAGCTAGACTGAGACCAGCAGGAGTCCCTAAAAGATGCCAGCCACCCCGCCCACACACACACACATACATCCTCATTTTTCTCTCTCTCCCACCAGAGTGGCCATCTTCAGTCCCCAGCTCAATCTTCAAACACCTGCTGGCCTCACCGTTAACAGCAACAAATAATGAGGAACTATAGTAATAACAATTATCATAATAAATTGGCCTTTGATTACATCTGTCACCTGAGAATTTTAAAGGCTTTACAAACATCAATTAGTAATTACAGCTCAAAGGATCGCTCACTGAGAGTAGAGATTGTTAAGGTCAAATAAGAGCTGTGTGGGGAGCCATGAAGAACAGCTCTGGCTCAGGCTGCTTTTGACCTGAGAGTCCCCAGTCCCTGGTGGAAGGTCTGAGCCTCTCTCCAGGAGGCTCAGAGGAACCACAGTTCTGACATCCCAATTAGGGGGTAGTTTGTACAGCTGCTCCATCAAAGTCCTGGTGCTGAGGAATGGGAAGCAAGAAATGTGGTTTTGGAAGGGAGCTTATCGATTACTCAGTTCCTTTCTTTTAGCAGAATAAGAAACTGGAGCCCAGAGTGGGGAACTTATTTGCCCAAGGTCAGAGGCATATCTTGAACCTCATCTCCCATACCTGGTCTGCATTGTTTACTTGGCAAAATTGTGCCACTTTTGGCCATGCTCTCCTCTGTAAGAAGATATTGATTGATGATGATAATGGTGTTGCTGATGCTAAAAACCCAACCATCGTTTATTAAGGGTTTGCTCTAAGTCAGAGAGGGGATACACAGATAAATAAGATGCAGTTCCTACCTTCAGAGGACCCACAGTCCAATGAAAAAGACAGTTATGAAAACAAATGTGTACTATAAACCATGTCAGTAATCACATTGGCACAATACTCAGGGTATAGCTGGAAGACTGGAAATGGAAGGAGTAGTGAAAAGTCTCAGAAAAAGTAACATCTGAGCTGCATATTGAAAGATAACTGGGCATTTCCCATACAGACAATATGGAAGAGGCCAGGGTGTGTCCTACAAGAAAGCAACTTGGCAGAGACCCAGAGATTGAGAATTCTTATGTTACATTTGGGAAGAATTGGTGGGGTTCGTTCTGGGATATAGAGAGAAGGCCTGAGAGAGGCAGAGAGCAGATAGTGTGGGACTTCACATAAAAAGCTTAGAATTTATTCTGTAAAGAAGGGGGAAACTGTCTTGTCAATAATCCTAACATCAGTTTATTGCAATGATGAAGCTATGCATGTGCACTTCTTCACATCTTTCAGGTACTCATGTACCTGATGTGCAGATGACATTGCTACCATTGTCTAGATGAGGACACTATGACTCAGAAATATTAAGGAATTTACTACTAAAGTCACTGAACCGATGAGAAATGAAACTAGAATTTGAATGTCTAACTTCATTCTTTTTTTTTAGGGCATATGCAAGATGTGCCAGGCACTATGCCATCAATGAAAAAAATGGGCAAGTCTGTTTCTTTCATGGTCTTTCCATCTGGTAGGAGGCATGAAAAGTGACAATTAGTAAATATAGTGATAAACAATTTCATCTTGTGTTGGGTGAGAAAGGAGTGATATGGGAGTTCCCAATGTGGTACAGTGGGTTAAGGATCTGGTGTTGTCTCTGTAGCAGCTCAGGTTGGGATTCGATCTCTGGACTGGGAATTTCCATATGCTGTGAGTGCGGCCAAAAAAGGGGGAGGGGAAGAAAAGAGTGATAAGATATAAGGGTAGAGAATGTGGCCACTGAGCAGAACCATCAGGGAGGCGACTTTGAGGGGATGACAAATAACAGAACTCAAATGATGAGGATGTCAAGATCTCAAGGCATTCCGGGCAGAGGGGACAGCAAATGCAAAGGCCCTGAGGATGAAATAAACTCAGCATGTTCAGATATTATGAACAAGATGAAACCCTGGGTAAGGGAGAGTGGTAAGAAGCTGGTCAGAAGAGATAGCAGGGTTGGTTTATGCAGGGTGGTAAGGGTCAAGGGGCGGAGTTGAGACTGGATCCTTAATCCACTGGGAAACCCTAGGAGAGTTTAAAACAGGGAGTTGTGGGATCTGACTTAGGTAATTAAAAGATTATCTGGCTAATGAGGGGAGGCATTACTTATCAGAGTCAAGAAAGGCTGTAGATAAAGTGGATGAGAAGCTATAGCAGACACCCATGCAAGAGATGGTGGCAGGTTAGACCAAGCTGGTGGGAGCTGAGGCCAAAATAACATGATATATTCAGAATATGGAAAAATATTTATTGTTATCTCCTTAAAAAAACCACATTAATGTGGAAATTTTCAAACATGTGCAAAAATAAAGAGTTTATATAATGCCCATCATTTCTACATGCCCATCATTCAGCTTTTACAATAATCAATCCATGGCCAATCTTTTTACCTCTCTGCTCTTCCAAATATTTTAACTTCTTATTTCAAGGTAATTTCAATCTCACAGAAAAGTGTCAACAGTAGTATAAAGAATTTTCACAGCCTGTCCACCCCAAATTCCCTAACTGCTTACATTTTACCATATTTGCTTTTACCATTTCATTCTCTATCTCCCCCTGCCTTCTGCCCCACCTATTTGTTGATCAAACTATCAATTGATCTATCACCTCTTTGTATCTAAGGCTTCAATGTGCATTTACAATGCAGTACAGTTACCAGAAAATTAATGTTGATGTGATACTGTCAGCCCCGATTTCGCCAGTTGTCTCCATTATGTCCTTTACATTAAATTTTTTTTTAAATTTGATCCAAGATAGCATGTTGCATTTAGCTGTCGTATATTTAGATTCCTTTATCTCAGTCTGTCTTTGGCTTTCATGACCTTGACTCTTGCAAATTAATTTTCAGGATTTTGTGGAAGGTCCCTAACGTTGGGCTTGTCTGATTAGATTCATGATGAATCTGATGCTTCTTTGGCAGGAAGGCCGCACAAGTGGTGTTGACCTCTAAGTGCATCATATCAGGAGGCATGTGATAGCTACATAATCCATTCCTTGTCTATCAGCTTTAAAGTGTGGTCCACCTACGTTTTCTCCACCATAAAGATTCTCTTTCTTTTTGATATATATGTATCTTGTCAGGATAAAATTCTAGGTTACATAAACATCCTGTTCTCCATCAACATCTTATCCCTTAGTTTTCGCATGTGATGATTCTTGTCTAAATCAATTATCGGTAAGATGCTTACCAAAGGATGATTTTCTAATTCCGTCATTCTTTCTACATGTATTAGTTGACAACTTCTTGTGAAATGAGCTCTCTTTCTCTCATTTTAAACTAATTTATTTCTACTAGTAACAACACGTAAATTCTTGTTGTATTCAATAAGTTATAAGCAATTGTCATCATTATTTATTTTTAATGCTGAAATTATCCCAGACTTAGATGCTGAGAACCCCTTCAAATTGGCTCCTATGTCCTTCTTTTTTCTTTAAAAAATATTTTGCCGGAGTTCCCGTCGTGGCACAGTGGCTAACAAATCCGACTAGGAACCATGAGGCTGTGGGTTTGATCCTTGGCCTTGTTCAGTGGGTTAACGATCCAGCGTTGCTGTGAGCTGTGGTGTAGGTCGCAGGACGCAGCTTGGATCTGGCGTTGCTGTGGCTGTGGCATTGGCCATTAGCTGTAGCTCAGATTTGGCCCCTAGCCTGGGAACCTCCATATGCCGTAGGTGTGGCCCTAAATAGAAAAAAAAAAAAAAAATGCCAACTTTTAGTCATTTTAAATGCATACACATATCTTTTGATTATTGATTATATATATACATTTTTCGAAGTAGAAGGATGGAATATGTTTTATTTAAAATGTTTAGCTTGATCTATTAATTTAAACATTTAAATAGACAGTATATGGCTTCCATTTGTCCCTCTCCCCAAGCCCTGCACATAAAAGGAATGCACCCTCGCAGAGGGAAGTGTACCTCTGTTCTTCTGTCATGTCTGTGTCAGTTTATGAATACTTATTTTCTTTCTGGTCCAATACATTGTGCTTTCTCCGTCCCAGCCCTGTGGTACTTAGAAACCAAGGTCTGAGAACTAGTAGGTATCGTCGATAATGGATATTATTGCTTCTAGGCACTCTCAGTGGACATATACACAAGATATTCATGTACTTGTATATTTTCATCTATCTATATGTTAAATCCAAAAGTCCATAATGATACCCCCAATTCCAGTTTAACATCAGAATAAGCACACCATTTATTTGACCCCCATTTCCACTATTCCTCTTGAGAAAACACTGTCATTAGTTTCTTGTAATATTTTTTTCAAGACTAACAGTTTTCTATGTTTTATTTCCCCTTTTGTTTACAGAAAAGATAACATAGGTACCTGAAAATCACTTTATGTTAGTTTATAGAGATCGTTCTCATTCTTTTTTATAGCTGCGTAGTATTCTGTTATATAGATGTATCTTAATTTATTCACTCACTCTTACGTGTGGACATATAGATTGTTCCCAGTTTTTTTAGTTGCCAGTATTGCTGCAATAAAGTGATGTGTACATATTTTTTTTTCCATATTTTTGGAGGTGTGTCTTCAGGGAACAGTCCTAGAAGGATTATTGGCTCTAAAGGTGGATAAATACACAGGATAGTTTTACATGAATGAAAATATTTTTATTGAAAATGTGCAAATACAAATATGAGGTTTTGATAGATGTTTATAAATCCTCTTCCTTAAAGTTTGAATCGGTTTGCATTTTCTCCAGTAATGTTTATACCTCTGTGTTTCTCCACAACTTCACCAATAGTTTGTATGGTCAAACTTTAATTTTTGTCAGAGTTACACATGAAAAATTGTATCTCAATTTGATTTAATTCCATTTCTCTTATAAAATGAAGTTAACATTGTTTCATATATTTATGACATTCTTATATAATTTTTTTTTTGTCTTTTTGCCTTTTATGTAGAGTTGCACCCACAGCATATGGAGGTTCCCAGGCTAGGGGTCTAACAGGAGCTGTAGCCGCCGGCCTTCACCACAGCCACAGCAACGCGGGATCCGAGCCGCGTCTGCAACCTTCACCACAGCTCATGGCAACACCGGATCCTTAACCCACTGAGCAAGGCCAGGGATCGAACCCGCAACCTCATGGTTCTTAGTCAGATTCATTAACCACTGAGCCACGAAGGGAACTCCGATGACATTCTTATATAATTTTTGAACTACACGTGTATATCTTTTGCCCAATTTTCTTTCAGGATTTTTATCTTTTTCCCCTTAATTTTTGAGTTGTTTATGTATCAGAGATATTAACTCTCTGATAAATGTTGCAATTTCTAGACTTTGGCTATAACTTTTTTTTGTCACACCAAAAAAACGTAGTCAAATGTATCAGTCTTAAAAGAAAATACATCCAGACTTTGAGTCACAGTGAAAAAGCCTTTTCTTATACCAAGGTTATGAAGGAATTCAGCCATGTTTGCTTCTAGAACTTTTATAGATTAACATTTTTTTACACTTAAATTTCTGAGTTGGGTGTATATTATTGTGCACAGTGTAAAGTGTGTATCTAATTTTATCTTTTTTCCCCAAATGTCTAGTTAGTTGTCCTAGCAACGTTTATTAAAAAAATCTGTCTTTGCCCCAATAATTTGAGATGCCACTTTTCTCATATTTTAAATTTTTATTCATCCTTGTGTCTTTTTCTGGAAAATCCAGAAATTCTTTTTCACAGCCTATTTGTCTATTTATGCACTAGGACTTCAAAGTTTTCATTATAAAGGCTCTATGTCTTGATATCTGATAGGCCAAGTCCTCCCACCTGGATTTTTTTTCTTCCTTTTTTTTTCTTTCTTTCTTTCCTACTTCTTCTCCTGTGTTCATTTTTTTTCATATACGCTTTAGTGTCAATTTGTGTAGCTCCATAAAAAAACTATTAGTAATTTTACAGGGATTGCATTAAATTTATACATTAATTAGGCTGAACTGATGTCTTTAAAATCTTGTATTGTCCTGAGAACAGAAGGCATCTTTCTCTTTGTTCAAGTCTACTTTTGTGTCTTTTAGGAGTGTTTTAAAATTTTCTTCATGTAAGGTTTTGCAGTTCTTGCTAAGTTTAATACCTATTTAGACTTTGTTGCTTATGAATGGGATTTGCTGCCATGATTGGTTGTATAAATAACTATTCACTTTGTATGTTAATTTTATATCTTGCTACCTTTTATCACTGACTCTCTAAGGATTTTCAGATATACTTTTATATCATCTCCAAACAGATATTTTAAAAGTCTATTTTCCAATTTGTATGCCTTCAGTTGATTTCTTTTATCTAATTGCACTTCCAATACGATAAAAAGAGGAGTGAAAATAAAGGACATCCCACTCTTGTTCTTGATCTGAGTGATAGTACCTTTACTAGATTTCCATTAAGATGATGATTTTAGAGCTCATATATATATATTGTCATATTTTGAAAGTATAAATCAATTCCTGTTTTCTTGAATTTTCTCTTTTAATCAGGAATGGGTATTAAATTGTGTCAAATGCTGTTTCTGCACTAATAGAGATAACATGATTTTCTCCTTTGATCCACTAATATGGTATACTATGTGAACAGATCCTCCATTCTAATCAACCTTGCATTTCTGGAATATATTCCACCTGATCATGGCATTTTATTTTTCTCATTTCAGCATTAGATTCTGTTCACCAATGGTTCTGTTCACCAATAGTTTGAATAGTTTTACACATTCAAAAGTAAAAATGGTTTAAAATTTCTCCCTTCCTTTTTTTTTTTTTTTGGTATTTTCTTCTCTAAGTTTAGGTGTCAATGTTACACTGTATGCTGGTTTCATTTTAAAGTAAGAAGGCTTTTCTTCATTTTCCATATTGTAGAACAATTTATGTCAGTACTATCTTGTCTTTAAAAATCTGATAGAAATTGCCTGTGAAAACATTTCAGCATGGTATTTTCTTTATGGGGTAGTTCTTTAACATCTTCCTCTATTCTGTTTTTCTTTAAAAATAGATTTTATAAGCTATGCTTTCCTAGAAAATTATTAATTCCACTTAGCTTGTCAAAATTATTTTCAGAGATCTGAAACATAGTCTCATTTTTTAAAGTTTCTTCTTTTTCTATTATTATTTCCCTTTTGTCCTTTCTTCTTTTGTATACTGGTGCTTCTTCTCTTTTCCTCCTTTTCTACTGTTTTTCTCTTCTCTACTTCAATAATTTCTGCTTCTGCCTTTATTGTTTCTTTCCATGGTCCCTTTTTTTTTTCTGCTCATTTTTTTTTTCTTTTCTAGATGTTTGTGCAGGAAATTTAGTTAATTTTCTTCATTCTTTTATTTTACCAATATACTTCTGTCTAGTCACTGCTTCAGATGTTTTTCACAGATTCCAATGTGTAGAATTTTCATTATTTTGTTCAAAAAATATTTAAATTTTTCTTTACAACTTCCACTTTCATCCAGAAGTTGGCCAAAAAAAATTATTTTGTAAATTTCCAGATGGAAGGAACTACTTGTTTTTTTATATTCTTAATAATTTCTCATTTTATTATGTTGTAACCACTGAATATTTCTCATAATATCGCGACTTTATTTAACATAGCAATGCTGTCTTAATTAGCTAGTGTATGTTAAGTTTTTCTGAATGTTTCAGAAGCTCATAAGAAGGCTTTTCTCTGTTATCAGGCTGTAGGCTTTGACACATATCTACAAAATCTGCGTATTTTAAATCTTCTGTATCCTTGCCTATTTGTTTATTTTTTTTTCTGACCACTTGATCTACTTATGCTGACAGTAGTCTTCTATTATTCTTGCATCTCCTATAGTTACTAATTCATAAGGAGATACTTGTGGCTTTGGGTGCATAAATATTCATACCTGTTACATTTCTTGTTAATTGTGGGTTTAGCATTTTAAAATGTCCTTTGTTATATTTAATGCTTTTTATTTTGTATTTTGTATAATGATTTTTATTTTTTCCATTATATCTGATTTACAGTGTTCTGTCAATTTTCTGCTGCACAGCAGGGTGACAAATTTCTTTCTACTCTATTAGGATTGCTGCTACTGCTTGCTTGCTTGCTTGCCTTTTTTTTTTTTTTTTGCCACTAGCAGTTTCTCCCATTCCTTTGTTGGTGCCTTTCAGAATTACTTTTAGGTATGACCTTTATATATAGAAGATAGTTGAGTCTTGCTTTATGAGACATTTTGAAATCTTTTTATTGTTAAATGCGAATGTTAAACCAATTCACATTTGTTGATGTGATTGATATATCTGGCCTCAACTCTGAATATATTCTTTATGTCATAATTTACTGTTTTAGTTTTATAATATTTACTGATGTTTTTCCTTACTCTTTTATCTTAAAATTTCTTTTGATATTTAGAAGGGCTTATGTTTTTGTTCTAGCAGTTATCTTTGTTCTTAAATGTTTTAATAGCATTTATCCCTTCTTTATTTATTTAACCTTTTCCCATCAGTATTATTTCCATCATTATTGAGATATAATTAGCAAATAAATTTATGTATAGTTAAGGTATACATGATGATGGGGCTTTTTGTTTGTTTTAGGTTTTTGGGAAGTGCAGTTGATTTGTCATGTTATATTAGTTCCAGGTGTACAGCAATAGTGACTTTTGAAGATTAAACTCTGTTATTACAAGATAATAGCTATAATTCCCTGTGCTGTACACTATATCCTTGTTGCTTATTTTGTACATAGTAGTTTGTATTTGTTAAACCCATACCCCTAATTTGTCTCTTCCCTCTTCCTTCCATTGTGAAATGATCATCATCATCAAGCTAATTAACACATTCATCACCTCTCGTAGTTACCATTGTGTATAGTAAGGACACTTACAATTTATTCTCTGAGCAAATTTCAAGAATAAAGAGCAGTAATTACAGGAGTTCCCATTGTGGCTCAGGGGGTTACGAACCTGACTAGTATTCATGAGGATGCAGGTTTGATCCCTGGCCCCTCTCAGTGGGTTAAAGGATCTGGGATTGCCATGGGCTGAAGAGTAGGTTGCAGATGTGGCTCGAATATGGCGTTGCTATGGCTGTGATGTAGGCTGGCAGCTGCAGCTCCGATTGGACCCTTAGCCTGAGAACCTCCATATGCCACAAGTGTGGCCCTAAAAAAAAAAAAGGGAAAGAAAGAAAAAGAACAATAATTACAGATCTACAGAACTTATTTATCCTTCATAACTCTTGGGTGAACATCTCCCCTTTTCTCCTGTTCAGCCCGTGACAACCGCCACTCAACTTACTGCTTTTATGCGTTCTACTTTTCTGGATTCTACATCTAAATGAGAACATATATAGTGTTGGTCTTTGTGTATCTGGCTTATTTCACTTAGCCTAATGTCCTTCTGGCACATCCATGTTGTTGCAATTGACACTCTCCCCTTCTTTTTAAGGCTCGGTAACAGTCCATAGGCTATAGAAACTACATTTTCTTTTCCGTGGTTCTGGCTCCCCCATACTGTTCAGCTGTTCTGATTCCCTCAGTGTTCCAGTTGGGACGAAAAAAAAGTGGGCCTCTTGGGCAGCATGTCACATGGCCAGGGAGCAAGGTCACACTGTGGCTCCATCTCCCATGGGGTCTGTCTCAGCACTGAGCTGTGCCATTGTGGGGGAAAGATGACGTGTAAAGTGAAACTGCCTTTCTTTCCATCTTCAAAGTTCTCTGCTCAGACTTTTTGCTGCAGTTGGGTGCTGGGACCTTTCTTTTGGACTTCCAAGTTCCCACAAAGGCATTCTCATCCATGGGTGTTTGTCTGAATTATGTTTCTGTGGGAGGATGAGTGTGAAAACATACTCTGCCACCTTGCAGACATCATTGCTTTGTCAGTTTTTTTGTTTGTTTTGTTTTGTTTTGTTTTTACAGTCACACCTCTGGCATATGGAGGTTCCCAGGCTAGGTTCCCAGCTACAGCTGCAGACCTATACCACAGCCATAGTAACGTGGGATCTGAGCCGCATCTGAGACCCGCACCGCAGCTTATGGCAACACCAGATCCTTAACCCACTGAGTGAGTCCAGGGATGGAACCTGCATCCTCACAGAGACAACTTAGGGTTCTTAAACTGCTGAGCCACAGTGGGAACTCCTGCTTTGTCAGGTTTTAATGCTATGCATTGACTTTCATCTATGGCCCCTACAATAATCAGTGAGCTTACTCTACTCTCCTCTTCCTCTGTTTCTTCTCTTTCTCATTTTTGCTTGCATTATTTTTATAAGAAAACAAAACATTTATATATTCTGCTTTCAACCATGTTCCTGCCTTGTTTTAGTCTTATGTTTATAATAAAATGTATTAGATGCTTACCATGAGCCCTTTTGTCAAAATTTCCTCACTCATCTTTTTGTTCCCCCATCATCCTTTTGGCAAATTCCTCCAGATTCAAGAGTACAGGATTTCTGAGTTATTGAACATTGCAAGTTATTTTTCTATAGTTTTGATAATCAAAATATACTTGCCTAGCTATACAATTTTTGATTCATAATTTCTCTGAGTTTCTTGAAAATGCTGCTTCGTATTTCTTGGCCTGTTGCTTTGGAGTCATCTCGTGACAGCCTAATTCCGTTACCCTTGTGAATTATTTGATCTTTTTTTGCCTGGAGTCCTTGAGACATTTTTTTTTCCTTCAGTTAAATAGTTTTGCTAGAGTCTTGGAACTGATCAGATCTTGGAGTTCTTTCAAGATGCAGGCTCAGGTTGTCTCGTAATACCAGAATTTTTCCTCAGATTATTGTTCTAAATCTTTGCCTGTTTAATTATTTCATTCATCATCTTAGGGATTTCAAGTAGACATATATTGGCTCTTTTTTATCTTCCCATTAAGCCACTTTTTCAATGACCCTTGTTACTTTTCTCTCTATCTCATTTTCATTTCCTTGGTTGTCTTTCTCTTTCTTCACCATTTATTAAAATTTTCTGCCCCTTATTAAAATTTTCCTTTGGACACCTTGTAATTCAGTCTTCATATCTGAATACTTCTGTTTTTGTTTTCTATTTTTTCCCTCTGATTTCAATCAACTCTCTTTTTTTCCTAGTTCTTTTATACATTTCCATTATTAAGCTTTGAATTTCTAATTCCAAGTTGATCGAGAAAATTTAATTCAGTTTGGAGTATCATGTTATGATTTTCTTCTGATTTGTGATTTTTTTTGAGAGGGGTGCATTTTTACCATTTTATCAGTTCAGATTCTTTTTTTTTCTTTTTTTAAGGCCACACCTACAGCATATGGGAAGTTCACAGGCCAGGGACTGAATCCGAGCTGCAGTTGCAACCCATGCCACAACTGCAGCAACAACAGATCTTTAACCCACTGTGCGCTGCTAGGGATCAAACCCGTGCCTCTGCAGCAACTGAAGCTGCTGCAGTCAGATTCTTAACCCACTGCACACAGTGGGAACTCTTTGGTTGGGATGTTTTAATTTTTATTTTCTGTTTTCTTCATATTGTAGCTTCATTTTGCTCCTTCCGTTTATTCATTTTTGTAGATTTGAGATTCAGAAACACACTATTCTGATAAGGTAGTGATTGTGTGTGTGTGTGTGTATGTATGACTGAGTTTTTTGTATCATGGTGGGTGGGTGGCTGTGTGCTCTCTGACTTCTCGTTGTCACTCTTTATTCTCTTTTGATTTACAGAGTCTTAAAATTCCCCCTTTTTCCTCTTTCCCATTCATTATCCAATCTCCCCAGGATATGCCTTCCTTCCTTTTACCTTATTTTCTCCTATAAGTAATACCTATGGAAGATTATCACCCTGAATTACGCGTGGTCTCCTGTCATTTCCACATACTCATTGCTTTATTCTAGAAGGATTCTGTTTCATAATTTTCACATGTAGTAACTTGATCTATCTGAAGATCATTTTATAAAATCTTATAACCTCTACTAGCTTACTTTCTTTTTTCTCTTTCATGTTTTTCCATACAGCCCTGGCTCTCCACAAAGCCTTATGTTGAGATCCTTAGAAATATTTCATTCAACTGCTGTGCTTTTCTACTGACAGGGACTATGAAGTATTGAGGGTTCTCTGTGTTTTAATGATGTTGGGGTTATGAATTTTGTATAGCTTTATTTTTTATCTTGTTGTCCTGTGTAGTTTTTTATGGGCTATGTCGGGAGATTTGATATCAGATGGTTCCATTTTCTTCAACTAAAAAGCCAGCAGAAATTGACTATGGATTAGTTGTGGTAAATTAAGGATCTAGAATAATCAAGGATGAGGCTTAGGTTTTTCACTGACTCAACCACGAAAACAATGGTAACATGTTACTGAAATGGGGAAAACTGATGGATCTATAAGGCCTGGAGTGCAAGTGAAGCGAATAACAGAATTATCTTTTGGAGGTCTGTGAATTTGTTACAAATACTTCAAATCAACAGATATATGAGCCTGAATCTAAGGAATACCATTGTTAAAAATAGAAATTTGAGCATCATAACGGTTTAATACTTAAAGCCTGTAACTAAATGAAAAAAAATGGGATACAGATGAAAGAGTATAGAAAAATATGACCACTCCAGTGTTTGGAGGTCAAGCAGATGATAAATGTCTAGCCAAATTTTTAAACATTAAATTTTAAAAAAAGGGATTAGGAATAGACAGTGAGGTGGGAGAAAAAGCTGGAGAATAGAGCGACCCAAAAGGCAAGAGGTAAAAAAAAAGGGTCAAAGAGAAAGCGATCGGTTGCAACTAATGTTAATGAGAAATTAGGGAAGATGGTATTGGAGTCACAGCCTTTAGAGTCAACCACCTGCATGTCTTTGTTGACCTTGTTGAGAGCAATCAGATCAAGTTGAATTCCAGAGCACTGGTGAGGTGAGACAATAGGGTCTGTCGGCATCTAGAGAGAGAACACAAAAGAGCTTGAGTTTAATCATGAGTTTTCTGAATAGGCTTGCATGTTACTTAGGTGTTTTGTCCCTTAGGATCTGGCTCAGGGCACTGGCTGCTGCCAGAAGCAGAACTTACTGCCTTCCAGGAAGATCTGATAAATTTGGTGATGAACAGCTGTCCAGCTAGGAGAGTATGACACTAATAACCAGCTCTCCTGCCTCCTGCCGCTTTACTTTGCCTCTTTTTTTGTTGATTTTTTTGGGGGGTGTTGTTTGTTTGTTTGTTTGGCTGTCCCCATGGCATGTGAAAGTTCCCAGGGCCAGGAATCAAACCTGTGCCATAGCAGTAACCAGAGCCACAGCTGGATTCTTAACCCACTGAGCCACCAGGAAACTCCCTACTTTGCCTCTTTTTGTGGGGACTGAGGGACTGCAAGTTGCAGCATGCATGCTTCTAGAAAATTCTATCTCACAGGGTACTCTGGTCCTTTCATGCCTTAAAAAGGCATTCCTCACTTATTTTTTTCTGGATGATCAGCCTGCCAGCTGACCTAGTTCTAATGGTTGTGGGCTGCTCGGAGTTTTCAGACACTCTGCTTCCCTTTTCCATCTCTGGCTTTCTGATTGTTCAGGGTCCTGTTTCAGGTCAAAATAGAATTTCTTCATACAAATTGCTTGGCCTTTTTTTCAAAATATGGCTGTATTGCGCCATCACTGTGTGCCTGTGAACCAGCCAAAAAGCAGGGCATCTGACCTCAGTGGCAAAGGCGTATTCGCCAACAGATACCTCAGGAAAGAGGGCCATTTGCTAAAAGGTTACTTTGCTTGGCTCACTGTCTATGTAACCTTGGGAAATTTTATTTAATCTTATTTCATGAGAGGAAAGAAAAAGGGGCATTGCAGTATTTCTCTCATAGCCTTGCTCTAAGAATGAAAAATAAAATTTTCCAAATAGTTTTATTTTTGTTTTTACTGTCATTATTCTAGGAGGGGAATCAAACAAGATGTTGCTATGATTTATGGCAAAGAGTGTTCTGCCTATGTTTTCCTCTAGGAGTCTTATAATATCTGGCCTTAGGTTTAGATCTTTAATCCATTCTGAGTTTATTTTTGTGTACAGTGTTAGATAATGTTCTAATTTCATTCTTTTATGTGTAGCTGTCCAGTTTTCCCAGCACCACTTATTGAAGAGACTGTCTTTATTCCACTGTATGTTCTTGCCTCCTTTGTCATAAAATAAACCCATGAGAGTTTATTAAACTCAAAACCATTTGCACAGCAAAGGACACCATTTAAAAAATGAAAAGACAACCCACAGAACAGGAGAAGTTCTTTGCAGCTGATGCATCCAAGGAGGGTTTAATCTTTAAAATATACAAACAGCTCATACAACTCAACGACAAAAAAACAATCAACCCAATCAAAAAATGGGCAGACGGGAGTTCCCATTTTGTCACAGCAAAAAAGAACATGGCTAGTATCCATGAGGGTGTGGGTTCAATCCCTGGCCTTGCTCAGTGGGTAAAGGATCCGGCATTGCCATAAACTGTTGTGTAGGTCACAGACATGGCTCAGATCTGGCATTGCTGTGACTGTGGCACAGATAGCAGTTGTAGTTCCGATTCTACTTCTAGCCCGGGAACCTCCATATGCTGCCGGTACAGCCCTAAAAAAGTGGACAGAAGACCTAAATAGACATACAGTCTTCTTTAGAGTCAGTAGCCCCGTGAAAAGATGCTCAACGTCACTATTTATTAAAGAAATGCAAATCAAGACTACAGTGAGGTACCACCTCACACCAGTCAGAACGGCCATCACTAAAAAGTTAACAAATAACAAATGCTGGAGAGGGTGTGGAGAAGAGGGAACCCTCCTTCACTGTTGGTGGGAATATAAATTGCTAGAACCACTATGGAAAACAGAATGGATGTTCCTCAGAAAACTAAATATAGAACTACCATATGATCCAGCAATCCCAGTCCTAGGCATATATCCAGACAAAATTTTCATTCCAAAATATACAGGCACCCCTATGTTCATTGCAGCACTATTCACAGTAGCCAAGTCATGGAAATAACCTAAATGTCTATCAACAAATGAATGGATTCATGAGATGTGGCACATGTACACAATGGAATACTACTCAGACACACACACACACACACACACACACACACACACACACACACACACACACACACAAATGATGCCATTTACAACAACATGGATGCAACTAGAGATTTTCATACTAAGTGAAGTAAATCAGAAAAAAAGACAAATACTGTATGGTATCACTTATATGTGGAATCTAAAATATGACGTAAATGAACTTACCTGCAAAACAGAAAAATACCCAATGGGCATGGAGAGGAGACCTGTGATCACCCAGGGGGAAAGGCGAGGAAGTGGGATGGATGGGGAATTTGGGATTGGTAGTTGCAAACTATTACATTTAGAATAGATAAACAATGAGGTCCTATAGTATAGCACTAAGAACTATATCCAATTTTTTGAGGTAGAACATGATGGAAGATAGTATGAGAAAAAGAATATATATATATATGTGTGTGTGTGTGTGTGTGTGTGTGTGTGTGCGTGCGTGTGTGTGTGTATTTATATATTTTTGCTGGGTCACTTTGCTGTATGGCAGAAATTGACATAACACTGTAAATCAGCTATACTCCAATAAAAACAATATTCCAAACAGGTACCTTAAGAAAAGAGAACCTTCCTCTTTTTTTTTTTTTTTTTTAATTAGTGATGCTTTCAGGGACTGAGATGCTAAGTGGATGAGCCATACTGAGTTCAAACAATGGCTTAGGGATCAGTGCAGTGGATGACAGTCTTGGGACATTGGGGTGCTGAGAGACTAGACTGAGGGCCCAGTAGGTATCAGTACTGGAAGCAGGGAGTGGGCTGAGGTGGTGGGAAGACCCTGGGGTTAGGAAGAGCCAAAATATGCTTTCCAAAGTGGTGGTGGGGGGTAGAGGCAGCATCTCTGCAGCCAATCTCCTGGTCCAAGCCACTGCCATCCCTTGGCTTGCCTATACTACCACACTTTCCCCACCAGTTTCTTTTGCACCTTAAGTCTATTCTCTCTACAGCGGCCTCTACATTTTAGAAAATGTAAGTCTGAAAGTATTATTCTTCCTGATCATACCTCTTTAGGCTGTCTGCAGTTCTTAAAATATAGGCCAAAACTCTGTAAGGCTCTTCCAAGCTTATGCCTCTAGCTTCATCTGATATCATTCTCTCAGTTCTTTAGGATGATGTAAACACACCAGACATCATTATGTCTTCAACTGCCCACTCCCAGGCCTTTGCACATCTCTTCCTGAGTCTGGGACACCCTTCCTTGATACTTTATGTATCTAACTCCTCCTTGTTTTCCAGGTCTCAGGTTAGACAGTGCTTGCTCAAGTCAGTAAACCCTCTTTCTTCCCCACCTACTCCCCATGTCATCCTCTTTATACATCTGGAGCACCTAGCACTTCTCCTCATAGTGTTTATTGCAACTGGTAATCAGGTATTTATTTGGGAGAATAGTTATCTAGTGCTTGCCACAAATATTAGAAAAGCAGTGTTTGCATGCTCTGTGAGAATAAGGACCACATCTGTTTTGCTCATTCTTGTGACATCAGAACCCAGCACAATGCCGGGCACATATTCAGTAATGATCAACGTGATCAGTAAGGGTCAGGTCAATACATATTTGTTGATTGACTGACCAGATGAATCAAGAGTTAAGTGGGGGTCCCAGTCTTAGAGGAAGATTAAGGCATGAGCCAAGGAAACTGGGTAAACCGTAGGAAGACTCTGGGCCAGGGCTAAATCTCATCATATTAGCTGAGGCAGCTCAGTCTTAGAGAAGATAAAATTATGAGTTAGGTTAACTGGGAAAACTATTTGAAAATGATGGGATTGGGGCTTAATCCCCATCCAATTAAACAGGGCAGGCTAATGGGGCAGGAGAGTAAGAATGGTACATATTACTGAGGTACTGGAGCTTCTAGTGGTCACATTGGCAGTGCAGCTTCGCGTTAAGTCCTTCTGGATAATAAGCGGAAGCTCCTGTAAGCCCTGCAATAAATAGGCAGTCTATGCTTTCAGTATATAGTTGAAGGATGGATGGATAAGTGGACGAATGACCTAGTCAGTCTTGGCCTAGACTCAAAATGGGGGTTATAAGTAGGTAAGTAGGTATAGACTGTGAGGCATTCGTTACCAGGTGGGTGATGTGTTATGAGGTGTGATGAAGTGTGATGTTATGAAGGCAGAACCCTGAAAGAGCAGGAACTTCCGGTAGCCGAGACCAGACTCAGCATTTGAGAACTGGAAGCAACCTAAGAATATCCTGCCTACTAAAGTGGCCTTCTCCATCCCTTCCTCGGTCATTTGATTGGTGGGGAAATTGACCACAGAGGGGGGCAGTCGGTAGCTCAATATTGCATAGCACTGGCAAACCCTTGAGTAGAAGCAGGTCTCAACAGAAACACAACAGTTAGGACGTTATATTCTACACCAAGGTGATATATGCCTATGAGCAGAATATCAAGTCTAGAGCGGGAAAAGTGGAATGTGAGTGAGGTTAAAATAATGGGACATGAAATTGTATTGCAGACATAGACTAGAATGTACATCAAATGCTCTTCATTTGCCCAAAGGCTTACAGAATTTTGGCACAAGGAGAGTACTCATTTCTTTTTTCCAAACTGCTGGGGGACTTTGGGTAAAGGCACACAGACTAGGCTTCCGGTATGATAGGATGCAGAAGAGGCAGCGTGTTCCTGACTCGCTTGCTAACAGTTCAGTCACCTAGAAGGTCAGGAGAGTGACTCGGGACTTTGTTCTTCTGCACCTGGTTCTGGGCAACAAAGACAAACTGGTTATGGAATTGGAGATGTCAGCATCGTGGGAGAAAGCGGATGTGTCAGCGTCATGTTTGTGAGAGCTGGGGAGAGGTCAGCATAATCAGACACGAGCTCTAGACGATAGCATAAAGTTTAATAGATGGAGATGGTGTAAGGGAATGGCTCGCTTTCATGTGTGCAGCTGTGGAAGGGAAGAGGATTCTAAGAAGAACTGGAAAGTTCTCATGAATGATTGACTCAGGAAGAAAGGGCAGAGGAATAAACCATTGTGACTGACGAGTAGTTGCTTTAATGTAACATGTTTTAAGGAGGACGTTCCCACCAGGGACACATTAGCTTTCACCTTTGCAGAGAGGAAGGGACCCAGAGGGAGCGTGATGGGTATTTCTGAGGTGCCGATAAGGTTGGGTGTTTCGATCTGGGTACTAGTTAAAAGTGTGTGTTTACTTTGTGGAAAAAATTTGACAGACTGTATTTAAGATTAGCAGATTTGCCCATGCTAAGATTAAGGTTAGTATATTTGTATGTAACAGTTCAAATTCATTGTGTAATTGGAGCTACAGCTGCTGACCTACACCACAGGTCATGGCAATGCCAGATCGCCAACCCACTGAGCGAGGCTAGGGATCAAACCCACATCCTCATGGACACTAGTCGGATTTGTTTCCTCTGTGCCACAATGGGAACTCCTGTGCGACCAATTTTAAGATTTGGTATATTTCCTTTAGGATGGATTTTTTTTTTAATGTTTAGAATAGCATGTTAGTTGTAATTTTAAACCTGCTTTATTCATCTAGTATTTTCTTATGTGCATTAGTCCATGTTTTTACATGGCCTCATAATCACTGTTAACAGCTTCATAAAATTGCACCTCTCTCTTCTTTACCATGACTGTAGGGTTTCACATGTATGTTGCTCTTCATTTTTACTTTTATAAAGAATACTGGAACCCACGTCTTTGAATAGAAAGCTTCTACATGTGAGATTATTCCATGAGAATAAATCCTTAGATGTAAAGAGATTAGATTGACTGTCATTAAGGTCTAGACACATATTTACAAATTAACCCCCAGCTATGACGTCCTCACCAAAGTCTTGGCCATTGCTGGATTTAATAATCATGCACAGAATCGGTGAGGTTCCTGATATGGTACTTGCAAAATACCGTTTTTCCTTTGTGTTAGTATGAAATTGGAGATCCTTCGGATCTCTTGGCACCTCCCACTCAACATAATCTCTCCGTTCTCTGAGTGACATACTGTCCTTAACTATCTCAAGGTTCAGTTCATCGAGGCTTTAAACTAAGAAACAGACATGGAAGCAGGAGTTGAAGGATTTTGCTCTGTCTCCTAACCTGAAAACAAACAAACACTAGTTTGCTCACTTTTATCATAATTTTCAAGTTTTAACTCCTGTGTAACTTGAGCTATTTTGGCATCTTATTTAGAGAGTTCCACTTCTTTTTTTCAATTACATATTTTTTCCGTTTATACCGATTTTTTTCCCATTATAGCTGGTTTATGGTGTTCTGTCAATTTTCTACTGTGCAGCAAGGTGACCCAGTCACACATACATGCATACATTCTTTTTTCTCACATTATCATGCTCTATCATAAGTGACTAGACATAGTTTCCGGTGCTGTACAGCAGGATCTCATTGCTTATTCATTCCAAAGGCAATAGTTCCCGTCATGGCTCAGCCGTTAACGAATCTGACTAGTATCCACTTCTTTTTTAAATCTTCCTTCTTTGGAGTTCCCGTCATGACTCAGTGGTTAACGACTCCGACTAGGAACCATGAGGTTGCGGGTTCGATCCCTGGCCTCGCTCGGTGGGTTAAGGATCCAGCGTTGCCTTGAGCTGTGGTGTAGGTTGCAGACGCGGCTCGGACCCCACGTTGCTGTGGCTGTGGTGAAGGCCGACGGCTACAGCTCCTGTTAGACCCCTAGCCTGGGAACCTCCATATGCTGTGGGTGCGGCCCTAGGTAAGGCAAAAAGACCAAAAAAAAAAAATCTTCCTTCTTTCTGGCCTCTGGGTATGTTCTTTAAAAACACAAAACAAAAACACCTCTTTCTTGAGATACTGCACACTTCAAATGAATATTTCATGTATTTGAATCGTAGTATGTAACGTTCTTTTAACATTCTGCGTTTTCCATTATTTTTTAAGAAAACAATCATTTATTTTTAAAAGGAATACTTTCAGAATATGAAAAGAAAGGAAAACACTTCTTCCAAGGAACAAGTCATGTCAACCCAACCTTCTTGCTTTAGGATGTTCTTGGGCTGACTGAGGAAATGCAATAAATAGAGCGTTAGTATCTGAAGTGAATTTAACCCTATTCTCAAGCTATTTTGTGGAAAAATACAGCACCAGCATCTGAGTGCATAAGTAGGTGAGGATATGAGTAATTTGTTAGGTAACCAACAACAGATTCTGGTGAGCGGCTAAGTGCCAGTCTGGAAGAAGGATCCTAGTCCTGATGTTCTGTTATTGGCGGTTTCCAGGTTGCTACTTATATTATTGATCTGAATAAAGTTAGAAAAAAAATTTATGTCCTAACACTTGCAGACAGTGACAAATATAGTGCTAGGCTGTAGTCATTAGGTCAAAGATGATAGAAGTCCATCATGGCATATATGACTTTGTACTTGGGTTCCAAGTACAGTCACATTTATATGTGCAGAAGCAGGCATATATACATATTTTGGTGAGGAAGAGAGTGATGGCATATTCACTGTGATCAATGAAAAACCAGAATGTTGGCTATGTTAAAAGAAGCCCAATGTAAGTAAGAAAAATAGAAAATAGTGATTGTCTAGGTAATCAGACTGCTGCTTCATGTTCTAGTCCCTTCTCGTTAAGAAGGATAAACTGGAAGACATCCTAGGATAGTAGGTAGCTAGTTTATTTCAAGGGACTTGAACTTTTATCATATGAGGAGTTGCTGAAGAAGAGTATTAACAAACCCGAGAATGGTCTTATCTTTCAAAATCCAAATATCTTTCCTGCACAAGCAAGGGCACACTTTCCATGGTCTGCAGAACAGAATCAAAACCACAGGGGAGTCATGCTTAGGTTGACTAAAGGCGACAATTCCTAGTGTTCAGAGGTGTACATGGATAAAAGAGACTCTGCTGTAGACATTGTCATTGCTTCTCTTCTGGTGCATGCAGGACTCCATTTCTAGCCTCACTGAAGTCAGGCGTGGTCCTGTGACTGGCTGTAGCTGATGAAACCTGAGTCAAAGTAAAAGTGTTACTTCTGATACCAAGCATTTAGTAACCAGGGCTTGACTCTTCATCGTCCTTTTCTCCTGCCTCAGTGAACAGTGAAGCCTTGTGTTAAAATGGAAGTACCAGCCTAGGTCCCTACAATGGTTAGAGTATCCAGCAACTACCACCACTGTTCCCTTAAACCCAGCCATACACCTACTTGGACACGTTTGAGTGGGAAATGAACCTTTGCTGTTTTTCACCACTGAGTTTTACAGGTTTTATTATATTTGCGTAACCTTGACTGACCCAGGCACCTCCAATATGTAGCGGTTCCTTATGAATGCTCAATAGCAAGACAAGCATTAGATTCTTTTTGGTCTTTTTTTAGGGCTGTCCCTGTGGCTTATGGAAGTTCCCAGGCTAGGGGTTGAACCAGA
Source organism: Catagonus wagneri (assembly GCA_004024745.2). Taxonomy (NCBI): domain Eukaryota; kingdom Metazoa; phylum Chordata; class Mammalia; order Artiodactyla; family Tayassuidae; genus Catagonus; species Catagonus wagneri. Next base: position 13,386,551 of record PVHT021183543.1, read on the forward strand.
GCTGCGGCTGCAGGCCTACACCACAACTCACAGCAACGCCGGATCCTTAACCCACTGAGCAAGGCCAGGGAATGAACCTGCATCCTCATGGATACTAGCTGGGTGTGTTAATCGCTGAGACATGATGGGAATTCCTGACATTAGATTCTTGAGAGTCACACGCTTGTGTCCTTTGCCCTTTATTTTCATTTGATGTGCTATGTTCAGACTGTTGCTGGGGGTGTAATTCAGTCAACTGGAATTTTCAATGGTTCTAGGACCTCCTGGGAGAGGATCCCGGTAATATAGGCTAAAATGATTCTCTTGCTAAGCACACTCTCTGTATCTCAACTGCATGCCCAACACCACCATAAATTTATGGATCCTGTTCACTTGGGGAACAGTCAGCAGTAACTAGATAGCTCACCAAGCAAAGATTCTACTACCAGGCAAACACACACATACAACATCATCTATGAAAACCTAAGATCTACCAGCAATCTCTGGGCCAAAGTGACTTTTCAAACATGAATTTTGCAGTTTGATTCTTACACATTCATCTTGGCTGGACTCTTCCTAAGTGTCAGTTTCAGTCTATGCATTTAAGTGCATTGTGAACTTATAACTGAGCTTTCCAAGGATGCTCTTGGTACCATCTACTAACCCATGCAATTGATTGAAGCACACTGCCTGCCGTAGTGTACTCACTTAGTGTTATGGTTAGAGTTGTTCTGTGTTGGGCAGTATTTTATGAAGTGGTTCTGTCTGTGATGGGAGCCAGGAGTGAAGGTATCAAAATATGTACGTGGTATGAAAAGAAATAAAGAAATAGAATTAAAAGGTGATTCCAATGGGGGGGATGGAAAAGTCAGATTTTAAATTATTATTAAAAATATGTATGCCATGCCTGTATATGCAGATGTGTGTGTGTGTATTTTTATATGAATTAAAAAACCAAACCCACAACGAAGTAACTGGAGTCTCCCTTCTGTTGTTCACAGGAGACCAAAATCAACTGTGTTCGTCTGGCTACAAAAGGTATGTTGGCCTGCCCTGTCTTCAGCTGTCTCTAGCCTGTCTCTAGCCACACAGGGACATTTTAGGCAAATAAAAAGAAAGAATTGTTATTTGCATTGAAGTCATTTTCATCTAGGTATTATGGTGCTGTTAATAACACAGTGCCTAAAGCATAGGAAGAGCTGAAAATGTATTTGTTTAATCAGTGGGTGAATGGATGGATGGGCGAATATAAATTTATTTAAATATTCTTCTGTCATATATTTTCATTGTATTTGGATCTGTGTGGTTTTTGTTGTTGTTTTTTGTTTTTGCATGACTACTGGACCCATGTTCTTGTTTTGTACTTCATTCAGTTGGTGCGTTGCTTTCAAAAATGAGCTGATTAGTGTTAGTGCCTTTAATAATAAGAAAACAAACACTGCATAGTTCTGTAGTTGGCATTTTCAACACATCCCCAAAACTAAGGCGGCATTGTTCAGGCTCATCACTTTTTGTTTTCCTAATTATAATTGAATTGCCTGGCTCTTTCAATTGGTGCGAGTTTCTGTTTATTACTGTTTTAAAAAAAAATCAATGAATGGTTTGTTATCATTTAACCTATTACAAGGTTGAATGGTTAGAAATCAGGTTTATCTTTTTGATTATAGAACTGGTATTTTTAATAGCCATCCTCCCTGTCTAAACACACTGAAATCGGGCGGACATATAATCATAGATAGAAGCTGTAGACAAGAACAATGATTCATGTATGTACACTTGTGAATATGTACACACAGGCATACACATACGGAGGAAAGCGCATGCATATGAGAGAAGCGAAGCGATAGGGAGAGAAAAAGAGAGGAATGTCTTAGGGTTATTTGACAAAATATGCACTAAGACCTATGGCGCATGACTTTTATAACTTTGAAAAGAATCACATCAATCTGTGGGCAGAGAAGGGAAGAGGCGGGGGGAAGAAGACAAAGGCCCTAAGGGCTCGCTGTGATAAGAACTCACTCCAGTTTCACATAAGTCACAAGAGGTCGGCATGTCCCTAGCATGTTCCCTCTCGGGGACTTGGGCTCCAGGTCAGAGAGAGATGAAGTACTCTTTGTGAGGCAAGGACAAAGGATGGCCTGCAAACAAAAGTGACATAAAATCATGGGCCTTGGCAGACTTTTCTACTGAAGAAAACAGATAATCTAGAAAGAGGAACCGCATCCGTTGGGTAGCATTAGAGTTCTGGTCTGGAGCTGGACCGCAGGGTGTCTGCAGCATCCGCTTGAGCAGGCAGCCAGGCCAGGGGAGGAAACATACAGGGAACCTGCCCTGTGGCGGTGCCTGTGGCTCCTCTCTAGCGTCTGGCCTCTCGACAAGGGAGGGGGTGATGGCCTTGTTCCCTGCCCCTGCACAGGGTATGTGGGGGTCTAAGGACAGAAGCCCTCCTGAAGGGTAGTTTGTCAGATTGTATTTTTTGAACCGGGAACTGGGAACATAACGACCAGACTGGCAACGGTCTATGTAGGGACTTTGAGAGAGAATATTGAAAAGTATACTTTCCTGGCAATTTCAGGGCCCACTGTCTTTATATAGACCGAGCCCACCATGCCACCCTTCTCCAGAGTTACTTTTCTGATCTGTCTGCAGAATTGCAGTGGGCTCTAAAGAGCCAGGCAGAAGAGCCATCTGCCTCCTCTTAGCAGAAGGGACGTCTCCTCTGGTTTGACGTTGAGGCTCCAATTGTCCTCTAGTGGAGTGTGTTGTGTGGTGCAGCAAGGGACAGAAATGTATGAATGAGTGTGACACGTCCAGGCGGGGCTCAGAGCAGAGTCGAGCATTAGAGATGGATCCAAGCTTCCACACCCTTGTTTTCCGGTGCAGTGAGGGCCACCCCTCCAGCTGGGAGAAGCAGGCTCTAGCAGCACTTGGCAGTGGGGCAGCAAGCCGGATTGTGCTGAGCACCCGTCTCCCGCAGTTCAGGGTGTTATCTGCTCTCGGCACATCAGAGAAGCAGATGTACACAGAAAGGGCAAAGGGAAGGAAAGCCGTGTTTGGCTCCTGTCTGCTCTGGACCTGCCATTTCCCTTGGAGCACCCAGGCTCAACTAAAGGAGAACCTTGTCTAAACTCACTGCCTGTGAGTGAGGACTGTGTATCGAGGGGTAAGTCCAGGAATCAATATTTGACCCATCCCTTTCCTGATGACATGAATCAGATTTCCCTCGTTGTGGGTTTGCTGAAAACACCGCTCTTTTTATTAGAGGAAGATATTGTAGCAGGAGTCCTGCTGGCGGCGTCAGGGCTCTGTGAAGTCCCGGCAGCAGATTCTACGGCCATCTGTTTCCCTCCCTGTCTGTTCCTCCACCTTTCTGCCATCGTGGCACCTTCCTCATGGGTGTGCCAGCCGGCAGCCAGCCTCTAGAGCTTGATCATGTGGACAGGCTTGAGGCCAGTGCCCTGGAGATGGAGCAAGTTGCTGATATCCCATCTCTAACCCTGGTGGTTCCAGAAAGTGTCTGTGGTCAGCTGTGTGGGTCTGGTGGAACTGGACAGCTGCCATTCAGAACAGAGCAGCCCTGGGCGGTCCAGGGTCATTGCAACCTGACCAACAGCCCAGTGTATCCTCTGCTAGATGCTCCCTGGCTCCAGTGTTGCGGCTCTACCTCTTCTCTGTCTGTAAGGTCATGGTTGGTCGCCCAGCCCCTAATTAAGTGCTGCCCAGTTTGGAGGTTTGCAAAGCAAGGGACCTGAATTAGCTTTCAGTGGTTGCTGTACCAGAGTTCCACAAACTTAAGTGGCTTACACAACTAAATTTAGATCAGAAGTCCAAGACTGGGGGGTTCCCATCGTGGCACAGTGGAAACGAATCCGACTAGGAACCATGAGGTTGCAGATTCAATCCCTGGCCTCACTCAAGGGGTTAAGGATCTGGCATTGCCGTGAGCTGTGGTGTAGGTTGCAGATGCAGCTCGGATCCTGCATTGTTGTGGCTGTGGTGTAGGCCCGCAGCTGTAGATACAATTTGACGCCTAGCCTGGGAACCTCACATGCCGCGAGTGCAGCCCTAAAAAAGAAGAAGTAGTCCAAGACCGGGATGTCAACAGGGTCAGTGCCCTGGAGGGCTGTAAGGGAGAGTCTGTTCCACTCCCCTCCTCCAGCTCCTGGTGTTCTGTAGGTTATCTTTGGCATTTCTTGGTCTGTAGAATACTCACCCCCTGATCTCTGCTTTTATATTTGCATGGCGTTCTCCCTCCGTGCCTGTCTGTCCAAATACCTCCTTTCGGAGTGCCCACAGTGGCGCAGCAGAAACAAATCCAACTAGGAACCAAGAGGTTGCAGGTTCGATCCCTGGCCTTGCTCAGTGGGTTAAGGACCTGTGGTGTAGGTCGTAGACGTGGCTCCAATCTGGCATTTGCTGTGGCTGTGGTGAAGGCTGGCAGCTGTAGCTCCGATTGGACCCCTAGCCTGGGAACCTCCATATGCCGCAGGTGCAGCCCTAAAAAGCAAAAAAAAAAAAAAAAGCGAATTCCTTCTTTCTACCAGTACACCAGTTACATTGGATTGGGGGCCATGTGACTCCAGTCTGACCCCATCCTATCTTGACTAATTACCTCTCTAAGGGCACTGTTACAAAATAGGGTCACAGCCTAAGGTTAGGGCATTAACATACGAATTTGGGGGGACCATGGCTCAACCCATAACTGGCTCAATCCATAACTGGATTCCCACTGGCACCTCCAACCCTTCACCATTCATTGTGATCCCAGTAGCTTTTAGGACTGTGTAAGGAGCAGGAAGGGGCCCCAGAGGGGGGCTCAGGTCCAGATTTGGCTCCTGTTCCCTTTGGAAGCTGAGGGAGGTCGCCTCAGGCAGAGGAGCTGTGGGTTCTGTTGGAGGAGCCCGGGGCAGGCAGTGAACACAGTGGGCTCCCCTACATACCAGACGCCAGGTGTCTGGCAGTAGGACCCTCCTCAGACCTCATGTGATGGCAGGGCCAGGCTGCTGTGTGCGAGGGGCTCTGATGAGGAAGGGCTTGTTTCTACCCACTAATTCCCAGTCACATTTGCTGTAGCAGGAAGTTCCTGGCACATAGCTGACCCTCCAAAAATGCCTGCTGAGATGAGGAAGTTCATTAGAAGTCAGCATCTCACTGCAGCAAGGCTCAGAGACCTTGACGGTCTCACTCCCCCTTCCTGAAACTCAGCAGCCCACGTTTAAAGTGATCCCCACCTACCCATTCACAGAACACTTTTGAATATACCTGCTGATCAACCCTCTCTTTGGAAAAGAAAGGCCCTTATTAGTAGTCTCTGTCCATCTCCAGGGTGTAAACATCCCTACAAACCCGATCTCAAGTTATTGGTGGTTTTACAACTGGCTAACAAAAAAGTCCTGAATTTGGAGTTCCCTCTGTGGCTCAGCAGTAACGAATCTGACTAGTATCCATGAGGGTGCAGGTTCGATCCCTGGCCTTGCTCAGTGGGTTAAGGATCCAGCGTTGCCATGAGCTGTGATGTAGGTTGCAGACAAGGCTTGGATCCCACGTTGCTGTGACTGTGGTGTAGGCTGGCAGCTGCAACTCCAATTCAACCCCTAGCCTGGGAACTTCCATATGCTGGTGGTGCGGCCCTAAAAAGCATTAAAAAAAAAAAAAGTCCTGAATGTTTTGCAACACTTCTCTGGTGAGTTGATGCAAGCCAGTTCTCCACACCAAGACCTGGACCACCCAGTCAGTTGTGAGGATAAAGTGATATCATAAACATAAACGCGTTTTTTTTTTTCTTTTTTAACAATCTTAGTGCCTCACTGGTTTTGGGGTTTTGTTTTTATTTTTTTCCTTTTTTGGCTGGATCCATGGCATATGGAAGTTCCTGGGCCTGGGATCAAATCTGAGCCACATCTGTGACCTATGGCACAGCTGGTAGGAATTCCAAACATGTTTTATTTACTGTAAATTGTGTTAGAAATTTAAAAAAAATTGTTATCAATGACTGTCATCTCATTGAGCACCCATGAGCCAGGCACCTTGAAAGGAAGTGGGGATCTTGCAATAAACCAGCGGGCGTGCTTCCTGTCCTCAAGAAGCTTACAGTCTCCGCGGAAACTGACATCAAGTGAAGGATCGTAGCAGATAATGGTGGAGTTGTGATGTTGATCAGCACCTCTAAAGAGAAGTGAGAGTTGTTGAGTGAAGACGGATGGCAGCAGAGCTACAGCCCCAGCAGTAAGGGGCTTGTGCTTCAGACACCCCCTGGGGCTCACTCCTCTGGGACAGGTGCAGCGTGAGAGACTTTTTGACCCCTGTCCTGTAATCACACCTTCTCAGCCACCACTGGGAGTTGAGTCCTGTCCAGAGCAAGGGTGGCATCTGAGAAGCCGGCTGACTCAGGACCTCACTCCCATAAAAGTGCCACTGGAAGAACCAAGTTCCCTGTGTCTAGAGAGATTGGTGGGTGGCTTCACACACCACCAGGGGGCAGTATTCATTTAGAACCAGGGCAGAACCTCCAAGTGAAGACAGTGCTAAGGGACGGTGTGGTGCAAGTTTAGTACTGGCTGGTAGAGGGTTGACTCTAGGGTTGGGACATCTCAAAAAGCCTGGAAAGGAGTCTTTCATTGATGGGGGCATGTGTGCGCTGTCGCAGATTCACATTCTTCTTTACCTCATTCCTCAGCCAGGAGTTGGCGGTTCTTGACTTCGACTGGAGATTGAGAAGTATCAGAACAGGAGTTCAACCCTCATGGGGAAGCAGAATTTATCCTTGAGCAGATACAGAAGAATGGGAGCCTCTTAAGTCAGATTACCAAGAACCAGAGCCTGAGGCAGGGATTTGGGTTACCTGTGATGTGTTGAGGGAGGGCTCTTGGAAGAAATCTCTAAGTGCAAGAGGGAAAAGCCTGAGCAAGAATCGATTCTCAGATAAAGTTAAGTTTGGGCTAGATGGAGGTGTGTGTCAGTTCTCCAAAGTTTGTCTGCTTTGAGGAAAGAAATCCAGGATTTTGTAGTTCCCATTGTGGCTCAACAGTAACAAACCCGACTAGTATCCATGAGCATGCGGATTTGATCCCTGGCCCCACTGAGTAGGCTAAGGATCTAGTATTGCCATGAGCTGTGGTGTAAGCTGCAGACATGGCTTAGATTCTGCATTGCTGTGGCTGTGGCGTGGGCTGGCAGCTACAGCTCTAATTCGGCCCCTGGCCTGGGAACTTTCATATGCTGCATGTGTGACCCTAACAATCAATCAATCAATCAATCAATCAACAGAATTTCTACATCCATCCACCTTAACAGTCAGTCCTGGCATCTTCCCTTCCCTTCCCTTCTCCTCCTAAGGATCTCTCTGCTAGCTCCTGGGGAAGTGGTACCCCAGAGCCTTGCACAGACCTCTGAAGCCTCTGAGTCACAGGAGTAAGCCCTTAGCCTCCATGCTCCCAGCAGCAGAGGGATGTCACATCAACTGAAAATGGGATCTGGATGTGGCCCCAACAGCATCCACCTCAGGGCTCTTATTATATGGAGGATGTGTTACATCTTCGGGTTGAGGGATAGCAAAAAGCTAATGGAATTGCCTCAAATTCAAGATCTAAAAGAACATTTCAGAAGCCCTTTGCTTGGAACACTCTAGCTCTGGGAGTCTTCTCAGAGATATATAGAGAAAACCCAACCAGTGGGGAAACATACATTCAGGTTGGGTTTGGAAACAGGACTGTTATTTAGACTTTGAAGGGAGGGTAGTGAGTCAGGGAGAAGAAAAAGATCCATTTAGAAGTTGGATTTTATTCTTATAGTTAAAATAGTAGCTGTGAGAAAGGACAAGTAAGAGGGAGGTGTACTTCAACCCATTAAATAATGTTAACTCTGCACTTGGAAGATGCGGGCTGGGTTCCTGTAGGAAGTGGGTTGAAGATGTAAGCTACACAGGTTTGGGAAAAACAGAGCATATGAAAACTTGAGGTGGGAGACTTAGGCTTCCAAGGTGCGAAAGTTCAAGTGGGATACAAAACAACCCTTCCCACAGAAGCCGATCATCCCATCTGTGGAAGATGCCCTGGGCTGCAGTGGTTGAAGGAGGTACCCCAGTACCTCAGTGCATGCCTTTCTGGCTGGACCAGAGCAAGCCAGTGGGGAAATGGCACTGAACCTTGAGGCTCAGTTCTGGAACCAGAGTTGTCAGTCCTCCTTCCAGAAACTGTGTCCAGGTCTCTCTAAGTCACCAGCGAAGAAATGGAACTGAAGCTAGAGGCTCAGATCTAGAAACAGAGTGGTCAATTCCCCTTCCAGAAGCTCTGTCCAATTCCATCCCCTGCCCAGATTCCCCTACCTAACTCTTCTCCGCCTCCCTCCTTGCACTTATTCACTTTGTTACTTTCTTCTTGTCCACAGGCACTCCCCCCACCAGACTTGCCTGCATGATCTGTCCCTTCCCTACCCTCCAGTCTCACCCAGGCTCCCATCCGCTTTTTCATTCCACTCCAGCACAATGTTCCTCTTTCACGTTCCTTACAACCTCAAGAACTTTGCTTATCCTGTCCCCTCTGCCAGAAACTCTGGCTTAATGGATAGACATCTTATGATTGCAGCTGAAACCCGACCTTCTCAGAAAGACCATCACAACGCCCTGTCTAATGTATGTCCCCAACACTTTCCACTCTTATTGTACCATGAACTTTTTTTCATAGCATTCATCATGACTTGTGAATATACCTATTTTTTGTTTGCTTTCATGTGGAATGGCTGTCTCCCAGGTAGATTCTAAGTGAAATTAGTGAAAGGATTGTGCCTATTTTAAGCAATGGGTCCCCAGATCCTAGCAGACACTGGTGCTCAATAGTATATATTGAATGGACAAATAGATAAATGAATGGATCAATAGATCAATCAATCAGTGGCTAGATGGATGGATGGATAGATGGAGGGCTACCAGGTCTTTCTTCTAGGACCTCATTTTTTCAAATACAAGGTACTTGTCAGAATGTTCTCTTGGAAGGTAGAAGTAAAAGTGTTGTAGAGGTAGGGATCAACTACATGATCTACAGTCCCCACTAATGAAAAGACCATCCAGACTCTTCTTGGTTGCCTGTCATGACAGGGACCTCACTACTCCCCCAAGGATTTCCTTTAACCATTGGATGGTTCAGTTGGAGAGAGCTTCAATATTATGGGTCCAAATTGGCTCCCTATTTTTTTCTGCCGTTCAGTCTTTGGGGGCACATCGATTCTGCCTGCCTTTTCTCCTTCCAGAAAATAAAATTTGCTCCCCGCTCTGCCCCAGTTAGGGTCAATCAGGTGCTTGCTTGTCCACCTTCTTCCCGCTGGAACTTTTCTGGCTGCCAATAGGCAGCAGCACTCCGATCTCTGGCACCAGCCTTCACGGGAACACAGCTGGCTCTGCAGACTCCTGCTGGGTGTGCCCAAGTGGCAGTTAGAAAAATCAGCTTTGATTTGATTTGCAAACTGAGCCGAGTCATTGAGACAAAATAAATCTGGAAACCCATAAAGCCATTTGCAGAGTTGCTTTGCAGAAAGAAAGTCACAGTTTTAATCTAGTAAACGCTCTCTAATGATCCCATTAAAACATCCCCTCAGAGTAGGCGTGGAAAGCTAAACTCCAGAATAATGAAGCATGAGATAAGGGGCTGGTGTCACCAATTGTTCCATGCTGCCTGGTGCTAGTGATGGACTAACACCATTGTCCCAAGGGCAACAGGCAAGAGATGTGGGCAATTGTCTTTTGTCAATGTGGCTTCTTTTTATAATGGCTAAGCCTGAGGTAGAACAGTTCAACCAGCATTTTTTTCTCCGCTCTTCCTAATGGATTCTCACCCCAGCAGGGACAACAAATTGCCCTTCTCCAGTGAGATCCCCTCATTTCAGAGATTCTAAGACTGGGGCCCAGAATAGGAGTGATGTTCATGGCTTTTTAAGGTACAAGAATAACCTGCCACAGGTGATGGGAGAAGCCAAGTGAGAGGTAGGAATTGCTGTAATGAGATAAGAAGTGCCCACGGCCTGCCCTCCCCACCCCCACTGAGTCAAGCTTCCTTGAGTGGTTGTCTGGAATAATTAATGAGGAATCAGAGACACCTAGACTCAAATCGCATGTCCAAAACTTAGCCGTTTGCCCTTGGTCAAGTCACAGCTACTATGAGTCCATCCCATCACTCGTAGGCCTGAGATCGTCAGTTCTTTCCCCTGTTTACTCTGGGACAATGCACATGTAAGGTCAAGAGCATCCCAAATGCTACAGTTTAAGCTTCCTTCCTTCCTTCTTCTGGATCTTCTTTGACATGAGACCTGGAGACCAAGGTCTTCTAAGTACACATCCTCTCTCTGCTTTTCTCCAAGGAAGAAAGCCAAAGCCTGGACTACAGTCATTTCTCATACAGTTCTACAGATTGTGCAGTCCATTTATCCATGGATGCAGGCTATATTCAAAGTACAGAAACTGCATAGGGAAAGGAATGATGCTGGCCTTGGCTTTTAGCCTCTAACCTCTCTGTCTCTGGATCATCATGTTTAGATGAGCTCCTGCATAGCAATAATATATTTGCATTGGTTGGGTATATTTAATCTCTTCATCTGTAGGTTGTCCTATTTAGATGAGATATGACACAGCAATAATATATTTGCATTGACCGGGTATAGGATTTTGCTCATACACTTGGTAACCTTTGATTATGACACCTTTCTGCCTCTCATCATGTGCCAAGGAATTTCAGGAGGAACCCAGAACCACAGAATGCTCGAATCTAGCTATGCCAGCTGGAAGTAGGGGCTATAGTGAAGGATCACTTGTGAGAGGCAAGCCTCTAGTGAGTGAGTTTATTGGGAAACTCTTGGTTATTGTTCAGTCCTGAGAAATCCTGCCAGACTTTCATTTTTAAAATTTTTTTTTGATTTCGGGTTTTTTTTTTTTTTTTTGTCTTCTTAGGGCCACACCTGCAGGATATGGAAGTTTCCAGGCTAGGGGTCAAATTGGAGCTGTAGCCACTGGCCTCTGGCATGGCCTCAGCAACACCAGATCCTTAACCCACTGAGCGAGGCCAGGGATCCAACCTGCGCCCTCGTGGATGCTAGTCAGATTCATTTCCACTGAACCACAACGAGAACTGCTCTGCCAGACTTTCAGAGGAGAAAGCCCAGGGGTGTGTTTGGGAGTTGGGGCAGGAGACTGCTGCTCCTCCCTAGCCAAGCCCAATGAGATGGATTTTCATCATCATTTTCATCAATGAGATGAATTTTCTGCACTTGGGGATCTCAGAATTGTTTGAGTATAACAAGGTCTCTTTGATTTTTGGCCACCTCTACTCTCACCCAGCACCTTCTAGGCTCTAAAATGCTCATGGAATAATGTGGATATTCTTGAAGGTTATGTGACAAGATGGAGGGAGAGGATTATGTGGTAAGGATACCATAAAGGAACCTAAAGAGGGCCTTTAAATATCTCAGCCCTTTAGCATTTTTCTTGCTGCAACAGCTGGTACATCTCTCTAGTCTTCTCTGTCCTTGTCCCACCTCCTACTCTGGATTTGCTCAAACCACCCACCCCTACAACACACACATGCATACCTTCCCCACACCCTACTCAGGAAAACAAAACTGGTGTGATAGAGTCCAAAGAAAAAAGTCAAGACCAAAACTTGTCCTCCTGTGGAATCTGAATTTATCCCTCTAAACTAGAAATGAGAATTGTCTACTTAAAACCTCAGAAACCCAAGCTTATTTTAGCTCATATCTGATGTTCCAAAGTAGTTGCATCTTACCAAGGGAAGAGTAAGCCTTTTAAAATAAGGGGTCAAGGGAAGGGTGAAAATGTGATAGATGAGAGATAAGGGTTAGAAATAAAAAGGAAAATAAGTTCCTTTGGAGCTTTTTCTGATGGGGTTTCAATGTAGTGTTGGGTTTGTTAGCAAAAATTAACCACCTGTTGTGTGCAAGTCACAGGTCTATATGATAACATAAATCTACAATGCAATGGTAGAAGTAAAGGCTGGCATGTATTACACACTAAATAAACAGTGGCCATCATTATTACCCTTACTTGAGACATGCAGCCGTGTAAGCTCAGGCAGGTTAAATAAAGAGCTCAAGTTCCCTCAGAATTATAGCTCAGATCTAACTCCAAAGCTCATGGCATTTCATGGCACCATTTTGAATCTTGTCAATACCACAGACGATGAGATTCTATGAGCCACTGTCAAGGTTCTCTGTCTCATTTTTATTAAGCCCTTCCCATGCCTCTTTTCCAATAATAGTCAATAATAGAATCTTTAGGATGTGGTGGGTCTTTAGACTGTTTTCAGCAATATCCAACCTAAGCGTGGGATCTGGAGCAAAAGGTGAGATACATCAAGGAGACCTTGGCTTTCTTTACCTCCACAATGCACTGAAGCTAATAAATCAAGAAATTAATTTTCTTCAAGGTTAACTGGTGCAATGACATCCTTAGCCTATCAGCATCTCTTTACTTTTGTTGCTTTAGAAGGGGAAAACAGGGAGTTCTCAGTGGAAATGAATCCAGCTAGTATCCATGAAGATGCAGTTTGATCCCTGGCCTTGCTCAGTGGGTTAAGGATTCAGCATTGCTGTGAGCTGTGGTGTAGTTTGCAGACACAGTTTAGATCCTGTGTCTCTGTAGCTGTGGTGTAGGCTAGCAGCTGTAGCTCTGATTTGACCCCAGCCTGGGAACTTCCATATGCCACAGGTGTAGGGCTAAAAAGCAAAAAAAATGGGGAAAACAATTAGAAAAGAAGCCTGAGGTACTCAGCATTCAGCCCTCATTCTTCTTTCATGGTCTCAATGTTTTTGATAATGGCTGACGTATCTACATATGAACATTCCCCTGGAAGCTGTGAAGAGAGAAGGATCATGAATCCTCCAGTAAAAAAGACATACAGTGTGTGTGTGGGGGGCAGATGCTATAAGAGAAAACAAGGGACTTCTACATTTTTTCTTCTGCTGTATTAGTCAGGATAGGATAGGCTTTGTTGCAGCAACAAATTAATATCTAAATCTCAATGGCTTAATGTCACAAGGGTTTCTTTGTTGTTATCCCATCTAGAATATAAGTGGTCCCAAAGGACCCCATAGCAGGAGGAGAATAAGCACTGAGGTGGTTACTTGGATCTTAAATATCTCACTTGCAAATGACTCGTGCCACTTCCATTTATCTCTCCTTGATGAGACTGAGATTCATAATATGCCTAAGGAGAGATGGGCCAGTCATCTCTAGCACTGTCTATAGAGAGAGCCCTTTTCCTAGTTCTACTTCCCTTTGTGTCCTGCTGAGACCCGTGATCCATCACTTAACTTCTGCTACTCTGCCCACTGGGAGAATGTCCCTCCATCCCAGCACCAGTCCAGATACACCTCTATTCCTACCCGTTGTAGCCGAGCATGCCTGCTAAGCAGAGTTATAGCCGTAGATGGTAGTGTGTGGAGTCTCCTCTGAGCCTGCCAGCCGAACGAAGGCTTTGATCGGTTTTCATTAATCCTTGAAAGAACTTCATGAGATACTTCTGATTATTCCCATTTTATAGGGAGAGAAACTGGAACTCAGAAATGTGTATAATTTTCCAAATGACATAGCTAATAAGTGAAAAACACTAAACTAGAACTCCATTATCTATCAGTTTTCATAAACCTTTATTGAGTGCAACTTAGAATTGATAGGTGGCCCCTCATCTCCTAGAAGTGAAGTACTTTGTCTTTGGATTTGGACAGTCTTTGATTCCAGTCTGGAAAATGTACTTAATTGCTCTGTGTCTCGGTTTCCCCATCTATAAAACAATGTCAGCACCGCTTTACTTCACGGGGGCTCATGTAAGAATTTCATGAGCTAATGCACATCCACTGCTTGGTGCAATGCCTGGCTAATAATAATAAGCACTGGGCATGTTGTAGCTAGTGGGTGAGCCAACAAAGAGTAATCATATCAATACACCATGATAAGGGCTATGACAAAGGTAAATTCAGGAGGCTGTGGGAGCACAGAGAAGAGAAACATGTCAGTTTAGGGTATGTATTCTCATTTAGGTGGTCACCGAGACCAAGTTTGGAAAGAACAGTGCCAATTATCATATTGAACAAGGTTGGAGAGTAAGATAGTGAGGTCTCCTGAACTGAGAGAGAACCATGTGCAGATCAGTGGAGGCCAGAGAGGTGGCCACTGAACTTGAATGGGACAAGGCAAGGGGATCATGGCTAGAATGCCAGTGCGACCAGAGATGATGCGGAAGGGCTAAACAAACCGGGGCACCAAGAACGCTTATTAGCCCCGTGGTATATATAGGACATTGTCCTGAGGCAGTGGAGCCCTTAAGGGTGCTTAAGCACACAGTGTTTGTCACGAAGGTCACTCTAATTACAGCTCATAAAATGGACCAGAGAAGAGAGACTGAGGCAAGGATAAGGCTGGAACGTGGAAGAGCAGGTAGGAGGCTGCCGAAAAAGGCCAGATGGGAACAGATGAGTCATCTCTTCTCTCCGGCCTCTGTGTCTTTTTCTGACATGCAAGGCCAACAGTCTTTGTCTTTCCCACCTCAAAAGGCTGGAGGGAATTTCATGAAAATGTCCATCTAGAATAGGCATTGGCAAACGTTTCTGTAAAGGGCCAGATAGTACATATCTTCAGTTTTCCAGGCCATAGAATCTCCATCACAATTACTCAACATTGTCACGGCAGCACAAAAGCAGCCATGGCTAATGTATAGAAAATTACCATGGCTGTTTCCCAATAAAATTTTGTTTATGGACCCTGAAATTTGAATTTTATGTAATGTTCATGTGTCACAAAATACTATTCTTCTTTTTATTTTGTTTTCCAGCCATGAAAAAAATGTAAAAACCATTCTGTGCTGGTGAGCACGCAGGAGACAGTCAGGGGGTGGCCAGATTTGGCCAACCAGCCATAGTTTTCTGGCCTTAGACTTAGAATGTGGTTTGAAAATGGTCACGCTCCCCATACCTTTGAGGGAGGAGTATTATGATTACTGTTGACTGTTGGTTACATTTTGTAGTATTTCATGGCTATGGATAAAGCTTGTCCTTGGTGTGAGTTTTTGAAATTATGTATTTCCTGTTTATCAGTTGGTCTGAATGTCCTACCCCTCCCTCCATTTTATTTTATTTTTTTTTTCCTTTTTTGGCTGCCCTGCAGCATATAGAGTTCCTGAGCCAGGGAATCAGATCCAAGCTGCAGTTTTGACCTACGCCGCAGCTGTAGCAATGCCAGATCCCCAATCCACTGAGCTAGTCTGGGGGGTCAAACTTGTGTCCCAGCGCTCCAGACACACCACTGGTCCCCTTGTGCCACAGCGGGAACTCCCCCTCACTCCTTTTTGCGTAAGGACTTTATACAATTTTGTTGATGAATCATTAGAGAAACATTGCAGCCTTTGACCAAGTATAAGACACTTCCCTACTTTGTGTGTCCTTTAGAGAGACAAGCAGTGTGTTTGAAAGGCCAGGAACAGTAGTCATACAAACCAGACTTTGAATAACTGCTTCTGCAGTTCCTAGTTCTGTGACCTTGAGCAAGTTATATCTGTTTTCTGATTCAGCCTTCCTTCCCTCCTTCCTTCATTCATTTATTGCACAGGTATTCACCGAGTACCTACCATGGGCCAGCTACAGTGCAAGGCCACAGCAGAGCACTAGTAAATGAGACACAGTGACTGCCTTCAAGGCAACTCAGAATTGAGGGGGAGGCAGTCACTTACAATGCATTGAGATTACTGCTTTGAGAAGGAAAGACTAGGGCATTATGGGAAGGCAGAGGAAGGGCATCTGACCCATATATGGTGAGACTCCCTGCAGAGAAGGGGTTCTGACCTAACACCTGGCAGATTAACGGTCGTCATCAAAGTCAAGAGGCAAGAAGTGGGTATTTCCACACCTTGTGACCCGCCTACCAACAAGAAGGTGGCTGTTGATGATGGAAAGGAGGCTATCATGCTGGAGGCAGAGCCCAGAGTGCAGTGGTGGGAGTGGGGAGAGGATGGAGGGGCAGTCAGGGAACTCATCGTTGATGGCTTCTGAACTGGGTGAAGGGGTTTTGACGTTTACCTTGAACACAGTGGGGATCTCTGATGCATTTCAGCTGACGGATGGAGGATGGATTGAAAGGGAACCCGACTGGAGGCAGGGGAGACCAGCAGGGATCTGCTTCAAATGACCCAAGGGAAATGGTAGGGTGGCTTGAACGGAGCAGCAATGAAATTCGAAAGAAGGGGGAAGCTTGCAGACTTTTCTGGAGTAGAATTAATAAGGGCATGCCAAGTGATCGGAAGCAGGAGGTCAGTAAAGAGAGGTGAAGGATGATGCCCAGGTCTTCAGGGGGCGTGGCTGCACCATGGTGGCTCCACGACAAGATGCCTGGGTAGAAAGAAGACGGACTCATTTATCATAATACTGACATTTCTCGTTGTTCT
Source organism: Catagonus wagneri (assembly GCA_004024745.2). NCBI lineage: Eukaryota > Metazoa > Chordata > Mammalia > Artiodactyla > Tayassuidae > Catagonus > Catagonus wagneri. The sequence goes on from PVHT021183543.1 coordinate 13,402,963, forward strand.
TCATCTTAGAAATATTGCGAGTGAGGTACCTGGCAGAGTCCCTGGCATGTCGTGGGTGCGCAATAAATGGTGACTCTTATTCTTATTTCACTTTTTTAAAAAAGTCTTATTTCAGGCCCTGTTTTGTTAGATCATGATATTCTCTTGCTGTGCAGTGTAAGCTCTTCAGAACCATGAGAATTGAAGTTTTGTTCACCGTACCGCACGTGTTCATGTGTGTTTCTTTCTCTCCTTCTCTTCTGCATGCCGCCTGGGGACTGGCTTCCTTGTGGTCAGCACCAATGGGCAGCGCCCAGGTGACCCCGGGGACTCCACTCTGCCTCCTCACCACAGGTGATCACCAGAGTCCTGGGCGGGTGGGAAGGGAGCAAGAGTAGCCGGTGCTGAGCAGGCCCTCCAGGCCAGGTGCTTCAGAGAGGGACCGGCAGCCCCTCTACCCACCCAGCCATCCTTTCATCCCTCCCTGCCTCCCTCCCTGCATCCATCCATCCATCCATCCATCTATCTGCACATCCATTCACCCATTCCACTAATGCTTACAAAGTACCTACTATGTGCCAGGCACTGTTCTAGGCTCTGAGTCTACAATGACGAGCAAGAGAAAACATATCCCTATGCCCTGAGGAGAGGGGAAAGAGCCATTAGTCAAAAAAAGGTGGGGGGGGGGGGGAGTTCCCATCATGGTTCAGCAGTAATGAACCCAGCTAGTGTCCATGAAGATGTGGGTTCGATCCCTGGCCTTGCTCAGTGGGTTAAGGATCCAGCATTACTGCAAGTTGTGGTGCAGGTCACAGATGCGGCTCGAATCCTGTGTGGCTGTGGCATAGGCCAGCAGCTGTAGCTCTGATTTGACCCCTGGCCAGGGAACTTGCATGTGCCTCAGGTATGGCCTTAAAAAAAATTATTCATGGATGAGTATTCTTAAAAGAAAGCAAGTAAGGGAGACAGGAGAGGGCAGGGAAAGAGGCAAAGGGAAGGCGTAGGGATTGTGTCAGCTGAGTCCACAGGGGGCTCTGGAGTGTGGGCTTTGTCACTTAGGTACCCCCACTTTGAGGCTAGGGGCCCAGCATCTGTGCCACCATGTCAGTCATCCATCACTCGTGTCCTGGGGAAGTGACTTCCCTTTACCTGATGACAGTTCTGCAGGGCAGGAGGCACCCAGAGCGGCTGGAGGTAAGGGGCACCAGCCCAGGAAAGGAGACCTGGGCCGAGCCCTCACAGCTCAGTTCTGTCCCTGCCTCTGTGCCTGCCATCAATCCCCATAGCCCAGGGCATCACCGCTGACACCCCAGGATTGTCCTCTCAGCCACTCCCTAGTAATGTGACCTTAAGGAAGTTACATAGCCCTAGTTCACCTGCAAAACAAATTGGTACACCTGCTGCAGGGTCATGTTCAAGTTTACCTTTGGTGACTCTAGAGAGTGCCCTGCTCATTAGCAGGGAATCCTAGGCCTTTACCAGATGCCAGGCCCCTGTCCCATCTTATCAGAGGCCCCCAGCCTCACTTCCACCCCAGGGGGGGTGGCAGGTGTAGACGGATGCATGATGACAGTGCGAGGGGAAGGTCTCTTACCAGGTGCCCACACCCAATTTACAGAGAAACGACAGTAATCTTAGCCTGAGTGGCTCCATTTCCACTGGGCTATTGTTCTGGGCTCTCTTTCAAGTCAGCAGTCCCAAAATGTTTTCTTTAAACAGAACCAGTCCCACATCATGCACATTTATTTTACCTCTTGCCTTCTGAGGTATCTGAATGTTCCCTCACTGACAGGTTTATTTCAGTTGTGTTCCATTTATATCCACGCCTTTCCCAGCCTTGCTTGATGGGTGAGGTGCCTACGAGTGTTTCTCTCGGAGCAGGCTGTCCCTCTCAAAAGGTGTTTTTGTTAATGCTCATCCCCTGGTAGCAATAACCGCTGATGTGAATAATAATAACTGCCCAGGTATGAGTGATGGGGATATTTGGCTGGAAGCACAGTCAGCCTCTTTTTGCATCAGGACCAAGTCAGAGGTTTGCAGACTGTGGTTGTGGAGCAGGGACAGGCTGCCTTTCAGAGTGAGCGGAGGCTGAGTTCAAGCCTCGGCTCAGGTGCTTTCTAGCTGGCTGATCTCGGGCAAGTCCCAGCTTTGCTCTGGGCTTCATTGTCTTCATGGGGATGGGGGGAGGACAGCACCCCTGGACAAAGTTAATGGTGAGAACTAAGCGTGTTCATTCCCACTGGCTCTTCAGGTCTTTCAGACTTACTGGCCTTTCCTTCAAGGAATTCATGCTCTAGGGTAAGGTTTCTCAACCTTGGCACTAGTGACATTTGGGGACAGAAAATTCTTAGTTGTGGAAGGCCGTCCTGTGCATTTTAGGACATTTAGCGAATCCCTAGCTATTAGGTGCCCATTAAATGCTGAGAGCACTTCATCCCCCAACTGTGACAACCAACTGTATCTCCAGACATGGCCCCATGGCCCCTGGGAGCAAGTGCATCCCCTGTTGAAAACCTCCAGAACTGTAGTGCTCAATAGAAATAGAATCTCAGGAGTTCCCTTCGTGGCTCAGTGGTTAACGAACCCAACTAGGAACCATGGGGAGGTGGGTTCCCTCAGTGGTTCAAGGATCCAGCGTTGCTGTGAGCTGTGGTATAGGTTGCAGATGTGGCTTGGATCCAGCATTGCTTGGCTGTGGCATAGGCCAGCAGTTGTAGCTCCAATTCTACCCCATCCTAGGAATTTCCACATGCCACTTGTGTGTCCCTAAAAAGCAAAAAAAAAAAAAAAGGAAATAGAATCTCAGCAATGAATGTAATTCTAAATCTTTTAGAGTCTTATTTAAAAAAGTAAAAAGTAACAAGTAAATGAGTTTTTTTTTCTTTTTATAGCTACACCTGTGGCACATGGAAGTTCCCAGGCTAGGGGTCGAATCAGCGCTGTAGCTGCTGGCCTACACCACAGCCACAGCAATGCCAGATCACAGCCACATATGCGCAACCTACACTACAGCTTGCAGCAACACCAGATCCTTAGCCCACTGAGCAAGGCCAGGGATCAAACCTGCATCTTTATGGATACTAGTCAGGTCTTAACCTGCTTAGCCACAACAGGAACTCCAATTTTAATTTTGTTTTACCCAATATCTACAAAATATTATCATTTTACCACATAATCAGTATTTTAAAATTGCTAATGGAAGATTTGTTACATTGTTTTTTCAGCACTAAGTCTTTAAAGTCTTGTGTAAATTTTACATGCATAGCACTTTTCAATTCAGATGCTAGATTTTAACCAGTTAAAAATGACATATAGTCCTACAAAGATAAACATTGTGTTTAACAAGCAAATATACATCCCAGTGCTTCAGTGTTAACATTTAAATTAGTTGAGATAAAATAAATTTGGGAAGTTCACACTGTGGTTCAGTTGGAAACAAACCTAACTAGTGTCCATGAGGATGTGGGTCCAATCCCTGGTCTCACTTGGTGCGTTGGAGATCCGGCATTGCTGTGAGCTGTGGTATAGGTCACAGATGTGGCTGTGATCTGGCATCGCTGTGGCTATGGAGTAGGCCAGCAGCTACAGCTCTAATTCGACCCCTAGCTGGGAACTTCCATGCGCCACAGGTGCAGCCATAAAAAGAGAAAATAAAACTCATTTCACCTGTTACTTTTTTAAATGTAAAATGTACTTTTTTAAGTGTAAAATCAGTCGCAGATGCGGCTCGGATCCCACATTGCTGTGTCTGTGGTATAGGCCAGCAGCTGCAGCTCCAGTGTAACCCCTGGCCTGGGAACTTCCATATGTCATGGGTATGGCCCTAAAAAGCAAAGAAATAAAAATAAAAAATAAATAAATTTGAAAATTCAGTTTCTCCATCACACTGGACACATTTCCAGTGCCCACGTGAGGCGTAGTGGCTGTCATCTTGGACAGCACAGATTTAGAACCAAAAATGTCTTGACCACCTTTGTGCCTAGTTGGCGAACAGAAGTGTAATCCACAGAGTGTAGAGGCCCAGCAAATATTCAGTTCTCGTGATTCCATGTTGATCCCCCTCCGTGGAGAACATTTGACCATGTCTGGAAGTGTATTTAGTTATTACAACTGGGTAGGAGGGGTTATTGGTGTCTAGTGGATAGAGTCCAGGGATGCTTCCATTGACAACAATAGGGTAAAACCTCTGTGGCCAGGGTTGGGTGTTTTCCTGTGGTGGGATGACCTGAGGCTGCAGTGGCCAAATGACGAGCTATTGAACCTTTCCCCTGAAGGACCAGGTGGACCCCAGACCCACCAACAGCAGAAAGAGCGCTTCTCTGCTCCCCCCTGCAGTAGCTCAGCCAGGCCTCCAGGGGGAGCTCTGGGACGCTATCCCCAATAGGAGGCTGGCAGCATCCAGTCTGGAGAGTAGTATGGACACAGGGAAGGTTAGCCAGGCAGCCCTGCTCTGGCCCCAGCGTCCATGCTGACCCAGATTCAGTGCCTTGCCCGTGCTCAGTGCCCACTGTCAGTCCTCCCCAAGGAGGGAGGCTTCGGGGCAGGTCCTCCTGGGGGGCCCAAACTCCATGCCTTAAAACTGGGGGATTCTGGCAAACCACTCAGCCTTCCTGAGCCTTGGTTTCTTCATCTGTGAAATAGTGTGAGTCCCTTCTCTGCCAGGCTCGGCCATGGTGAGGAGAGGCCGAGAGTAATGATGCATTTCCAGCACAGCTCCTGGCTTTGAGGGATGTCAGATACACCTCCACTCTATCACCCCTATCCTTCCTTGGCACCTCATGTTAAAACTCTCTTCTGTTTTCCTGACAATTCCTTAAATCAGGGCCCTGCCACAGTGATGTAATTGAGGCCCAAATACTCCTTCTGGTGTTGCCACAAGCCATGGTGTCCATCGCAGATGTGGCCCAGATCTGGCATTGCTGTGAGTGTGTGTAGGTTGGCAACTGAAGCTCTGATTCAACCCCTAGCCTGGAAATTTCCATATGTGGTGGGTATAGCCCTAAAAAGACAAGAAAGAAAGAGGAAGGAAGGAAGGAAGGAAGAAAGGTAGGAAGGAAGGAAGAAAGAAAGGGAGAAAGGAAGGGAGGAAAAAAGAAAATCACACAACTCAGAAATGATGAAACAGGATTTGAACCCAGGTCTCCAGGAAACCTGTAATCTTACCTGCTATGCTCTATGCCCTTGGCCAATATTAGCGCCTATTATGTGCCAGGAACCCAGAACTACCATGATTCAGGACCATGCCTCAAAAACTACATCATGTACCAGCTGTGGGACTTTGAGCCCCAGGGAGATTACATAATTTGCCCCATTTCCTTGTCTGCAAAATTCTAAATAAATTATTAGTATAGTTGTTGAGGAGAATACATGAGAAATGTACTTAGACTTGTGCTGTCACTATTATCCTAAACCCATTTTACAGATGTGGAAACCGAGGTCTAGAGAGGAAGGAAGAAGGCCAGCTGGCCAGTGGTGACATTTAGGCAGATGGCTGGGCCAGAACTGTGTTTCTGAGAAACATGAGACGGGGCAGGGCTGAGGGGTAAGAATCCATCAGATCCCTGGGCCTGAGGCAACTAAAGCACCCAGCAGGATTCACAAATCAGGGTGCGTTAGGGAACTGGGATATGCAGGGTGGGGGCAGGGCACAGCAGCCTGGTGACCACAGCTGCAGAGATGGTCCAAAGCAAGAGGAGGATGGAGAGTGAGGCCACACAACGCTGAAGTCCTCTTGACCTGGGCATCCTCCAGTTCCCCCTGACCAAGGCTTCTGTTGGTCCCAGAGTACAGTCCAGGGCTATTCCTGCAGATAGGAGCAGAGGCCATAGCTGGAGGTCAGGGAGGCAGGTCACAATCAGGAGCCAGGTGGTCCCTGCAGATCCGCCTCCGTTCTTCCATTTGGCTGCTCAGGTGGCTGCAGGCAGACTCTCCAGATCAGGGGAGGAGTCTAGTACTCGGTCAAGTGCACCAGAATGTTGCCTTTGTCAATAGTCTTACAGTAGGTATTCACAGCCTGACGGGCACAAGGCTCTTAGTTCATCATCCTGGCTGCCAACTCCTGTTACCATTCTCTCAATAGAATTAGTAGACAATGCAGAAGAGGAAGGTATCTTTCTGGGGTGCCCCATCCCCTATGGGGTGCTCAGCAGGTGAATGTCTATGTGTCCTGTAAAGCAAGCATCTGAGCACAGAGCATATCTGACTGAGGCTCTCACTATACCTTTTTCTTTCTTGGGATAATCTCCTGAGACCAAGGAGAAATTAGTCTCTGAAATCAGTCTTCTCTCCAAACTGCCATGAAATTCAGATTCAGAAACCCAGTGTCATCCTTGACCTCTCTCTCCCCATCCTCAGTATTCAGTTAGTTACTCCAGGTGACCAAAACTGCCTCCAGAATCTCTGTTGAACCCCCTCCCTGCTTCCTCACTGCTGTGGCTCTGTTTGAGATTCATAGTCTTGGTCAGATTTGTCTCCCTGTTGTCACCCTATCATCCAAACTTGTCTCCCTATCATCATCGTGGTCCCTTCCAGTGTATGCCCTGCTGAAGCTAAGTGATCACCCCAAAATAAGATTACAATGCTCCCAAGGCTCTGTTAGTGCTTGGGGACAGTTACCCTAAATCAAAGACCCTTGACTCTCTAGTGTCAAGTGTCCTGTCCCATCTTCCCCACTTTATTTCCTTCTTGTGCCCAGTGCCACCCTCACCCTGGTTATACGCACGGGACCTGCCTTCTTACATTCTGTTCTGTTTGCGGGATGCCCTCTCCCTCCATGGCCCACCGTATGCACCCTCTGGGGTCAAGTTCAGGCAGCCTGGTCTCTGCAAAGTCTTCCCAGATCCCCAATGTCTCAGGCTGTACCTAAAGAAGATGGTCAGCTGGGCAGGCCAGTGGGCACGGAGGACCTGCCTCAGTCCTGAGTGAGGGTTCCTCTCAAACAGGGCACACATTCTCATTACAAGTACTTGTCTTGAAGCTGTTTGCTTTCTGTCACCTCTGATCCTCTGCCCAGCATATACATAGTGGTCGTTCACCTGGCCCCATGCACGAGTGGGCCAATAAATGGGCAGGTAGTTTTAGCATTGATGGAGCATGTACCAGACATGGTGTGCCACCTCCCCCATCCCTGCCTCACCTGTGATGGTTCAAGCACATCACAGGGCTCACCTTCTACCATTTTGTTAGGTTTATTGAGCATCGCTGAGCACTGGTTTTCAGTCTACTGTTTGAACTCCATGCAGCCCCATCTGCCAAGCTTCCTGGAGACTGATCCTCCAGGTCTTTGAATAGTCTTTCCCCCAGATCTGCTGGTCCACCCCTGAGAATGCAGTCTGAGCCCAAATGGTGCTGGCCCAGGCGAGGTGGGGCTGGGCGTCCCAAGAGAAACCTTTCCCTGGACTCTGTCTGTGTCTGTGTGAGCAGAACAGACCCGCACACAGTCTGGACCTCAGCTTCTTCCCTCTTTCATTTGCTAATAGCAGAGCTGCTTTTCTAGCTGTCCTTTGGGGAGGGGGGAAGAGATCAGCTTTTAGTAGAGAACGCGGCAATTCAATGTTTATGCTTCCCAAAGCCAAGGGGCAAAGGCTAGAAGAAAGCAAACATGTTCATGGTGGATTTGGCTGGGGTCTCAGCAATCGATGCGTCTCCTGTTGCTGATTTTATTACCCTCACTCGGCTGCGTCACACTCATCTGAATTCCGAGCTGCATGTTCCCTCTGATCCCGCTCATGCTTTCACTAATCCCTCCTATAGATTTCCCGCTCCCTCCCATGAGCCTTCTCTCCTTTCCAGGCGCCCTGATACATGCTGTAAGCTGCATGCTCCAGAGGCATGATCTAGGCAGAGCTGCCCCGCCCGAGCAAATCCTCGCTTTCCCCCCCTGTTCCCGCCCCTTTGGGGCGTGTACTGTGATCACCCCCTAGGGGATCAATAGGGCTGAAATCAGTTGGAAATAATTAGATTAGGTTGTTTTGGTTTTGCTTTGCTTTTTAGCGCTGCACCCAAGGCATATGGAAATTCCCAAGCTAGGAGTTGAACTGGAACTGCAGCTGCCAGCCTACGCCACAGTCTTAGCGATGCCAGATCCAAGCCACATCTGTGACCTACACTGCAGCTCACGACAATGCCAGATCCTTAACCCACTGAGTGGGGCCAGGGATCAAACCCACAGCCTCATGGATACTAGTTGGGTTCGTAACCCACTGAGCCACAATGGAAACTCCCTGGATTAAGTTTCTGAGTAAGAGCTTTAGGGGCCCCTGGGCCCCTGGTACATCTTCTGTGCTGTTCAGACCAAGAAAAGCAAGACATACTGTCCTAGAAGCTTCCTGTTCTGCTCAGCACATGACCTAGCAGGAGTCTCCCACCTGTTTTCCTTCCTGCTCTCCACTTGGCCTTGAGCCCTTTTGTGTTTGACTTATTTAGTGAAATGCTAGGACCTCCTGCCTACTTGTAGCGCAGCTCCAGGCTGCTTGTATCATGAGTCACCTAGGTTATAGGTTGAATGGTGTCCCTTGAAAAGATATGTTCCAGCAGCACTAACCTCCAATTCTTGTGAAGGTGATCTTGTTTAGAAAGAAGGTCTTTGCAGATAGAATTAGTGAAGAGAAAGTCCTGAAGGTGGACCCAAATCCACTAGTGTCCTTGGGGTAAAAGGAAAATACCAGGTGAAGACAGAGACCCATAAGGAGAAGGCCATGAGATGGCAGAGGCGGAGATGGAGTGATGCACCCAGGGGCCAAGGAGTGCTGAGAACTGCCAGCCAGCACCAGAAGCTGGGAAGAGCCCAAGAAGGATTCCACTTAGTCTCAGGGGGAGCATGGCCCTGCCGGCACCTGGGCTGCAAACTTCTAGCCTCGAAATTTCTGTTTTTTCAAGCCACCCGGGTTGTGATCATTGATGAGAGCCCTAGGAAACCAATACACTTGGAACCACAGTGATCCTGAACACTGGGCAGCGGGCAGGGGTCCACCTTCTAGAGCAGAGCCTTCACGGTGAACAGACTTCCGGGTGACCGAGACCAAGAGCTGCCCAGAGAATCTCAGAGAGTTCATCCCATAGAATCTCTTAGGCCCACCCTGGCCTTTTGCGGGGTCTCAATGTTTGCTGACCGCGTTCCGCATCTGGTGCACGGCTGGTCTCGCTCTGTGGCTCTGATTCTCCTCTTTTCTAGTCTGCTTCCTGCATTTGAGGAATCATGGCATCCGCTGCCGGCCTCTGCCTCACCAAGCAGGCTGTCCTGACTGCCCAGGCACTGTTGGACCTGCAGGCCATCCCTTTGTGCTCGTCTCCACACTGACTGCCCCGAGAAGGCTTCGCTTGTTCCACAGCTGCCCAGGATGGCTCTGAACTCTGCAGGAAGAAGTCACAGTCCATTCGTTGTGACAGTTTGCTCTCTCACGCTGGCTGCCTGAGCAAGTCTACAGGGACTGTCACTTTGCCGCAGGGCATCGGGCAGAGTGTGTTCTCCTCTCTTGCATCTGCTCTTCAAACTAAATCCTTAATCCCCAGTGCGGACCCTGGTGTTCCTCTCTCCCGCAGCTAAGCAGCTTTGAGCCCCCCGGGCTCCAGGCTCAACGCACAAGTTCTGCAGGAAGGGAGCCAGGACTGTCGGCGTTGAGCTGGCCCAGCTTCCTCATCCTCGTCAGCAGGGCAGGCCTCTGGACCACAGGGAGCCAGGGAAGCGGGGGAGGAGGCCGTGGGTGGTCTCAGGCACGTCCACGACGCGTCCCACACCACTGATGACGTATGAGATCGAGTGTGCAGTCTAGTCATAAGTCCCCTTCTCTGTACCCTCATCTGTGTTAGCGCCCATCTCACTGAGCTATGACTTTCGGCTTCTCTCTCCCCCTGCACGCTGAGTTCTCAGACAGCAGGGTGCTCTCCTACTCACTCCGCATGTCCAGCACGTTGCTGTCCCCACTGTCATCATTATGGTCCCAGGACCACTCACATCGGGCAATGTCTAGAACTCTTCTGCTGCGGCCAGAGGTTGAAAGGATCTAGTCCATTTGGAGGTTGTTTAGCTTTGTCCAGTTCTATGACCATGGGTGAAATTTTATTTCTGGCCAAGGTCCAAGCACAGCTTTAGGCATTGGTTGACCCCTCACCAGCAGTGCCGACTGACCAGTAGACACTCCTGAACCCCGGCCATGGGCTAGCTCCTCCTTCCATTTTTGACCCTAACTTCAGCCACATCCCAATTAAAAAAAAAAATTTTAGTATAGTTGATATACAACGTTCTGTCAATTTCTGCTGTACAGCGGAGTGACCCAACCATGCATATATATGCATTCCTTTTCTCACATTATCTTCCATCATGTTCCATTACAAGTGACTAGATATAGTGCCCTGTGCTATATCTTTAACCATAACTAGCCTGACACCTAAGCCAGTTTACACAGTGCACCCACCTCTGGCTTCTTAGTGTCACCCCCCAACTCTAGCCATCACGTATGGTCCTAGTGTGGTCATAGGCTGGGGTCCAGCACTCATACTCTAGGCCTTCCTTGAGTGCAAGAAGGAGCAGCAAGATGGCTGGACCAGGAAGAAGAAAGAAGGAACTCTAAGCCCAGCGGTGGTAAAGCCCTTGAAAGGGCAAGCCTTCCAGGGCATCTGTCAGTAATGACAATGGCTGGCATTAGTTGGGCATGGCTGCCATTAGGTCTATGAGGCTGAATTCCAAACGCATACAAAATTCTGAGAATAAAGAAGTTTACATGCACCCAGAAGAGACTCACCATAAGGATCTTGTACAGCCACTTTCCTACCATGTGTAACATGACTGAATTAGAACTTGACCTACACAGAGCGTTTGCTGTGTCAAACAAGACCCACTCGGAAAAACAGATTCTGGTGATTCATAGGACCGAGCAGGATCAGCACTTGAGAGACAATTTATTTGAGTAGCCAGAGTGTTTTCAAACAATGAATTAAAGCTATTCCCATCTTACAGGGTGCTCACCTCCATTTAAGGCTGAAAAAAAAGAAGAGCAACCTCGGTCAGCAATATTTAGTGGTTTTAGTTGTATAGGTTGTGATGAAGTCAATTCCAATCTCTTAGGACTGGCTGGGTAATATTGAGGGAGTCTGAGCTGTTAGATATCTGTATATTCTTTATACTTAACTCAGGACTGATTAAATGGTTTTCCCCAGTAAGGGTAGAGCTATCTTTGAAAAACTTGAGTCTCTATAGTGTTTTCCAGCTACTTGACATTGACTTTGAGTTAAATCTTGGCTAAAAGCAATTACTGTCATATGATGAATTGAGGCAATTTATTTATTACTTGAGAAACATCCTAGGTGATGTCACTTGGAAGAATGATGGAATAATCCTTCTCAAGTAGTCCATTATCAACCAGATTTATTGAAGAAAGCACTGTTCCGAGGTGTGGGGGAGGTAGTCAGCAATTTAAAAAAATTAGTCATCGTGCGATCCAAGAAAGTATTGGAAATAAAGCAGAGAACGGCTGCCTAAACTTGAGCATGCTTGTCTCCCCATGGGATTAGCTGGGATGCTTTGATTGCTAAATATCAAGAAAGGTGTTACAGAGAAAGCCCAGAGATTAATAATAAAACTAAACTCAGTGTATGAAGGGCTTGGGGATGGTGGTTGATGTACAGGAAAAGTGAAAAGGATGAGGGAACTCAAAAAGGTCAAGTTTAAATATCATTTGAGCAAAGACTGTATAATTTGGCCCATATAACAAGATTCCCGTGACATGTTCATCAATCCCTTAGATATTAGAATATGATATATTGGTGGGAGGGCATGAGGGGAGATAATCTTTAAGAAAAGCAGATATAAAATGGAACAGCATGATACAGCAGGTGGCAAACTTACCAGGGGCAGGCATAAATACAGAGACATCTTAGTCTGACTGGTCGAGATAAGATTCTCACCTTAAAGAACTGTTCTGATTCTTTCTTCCAGTTTCTTTAGGAAAGGCAACCAGATTTCTTTGCTGAACAATCCCTTCCCTGATTTATTGAAGAGGTGTCAGAGTAGTACTGGGGTTTTAAGAGAATAAACTCTGTACCAGTCTGCCAGGGGCCAAATCCCATCCCTGCCATTTGCTATGGTTAGTTTCCCTGAGCCTCAGTTTCCCCATCTCTGAAGTGGGTATAATGATAGAACCCACTTCATAGGGTGGTAGCGAGGATTCAAAGGGATGGCATACGTGAAGGGCAGCCGGGCTTGTAGTAAAAGCTCCAGATATGTTTGAACTCTATTATTAATAATACCGGCATTTTGCACGTGCTCAGGTGTCCTGACTCTTCTGTTAGCATCTTCTGCACACAACCCAGTTTAACACCTTGCTGTCCTAAAAGCCAGTCATAATTTCAGCATCTTAGCCTTGGCTTTGCTGCGAGTGAAGACACAGTCCTGAGCATTTCTCTTGATGTACAAGTCCAGACACTTCTCAAAAGTGGCAAAAGGTGAATCTTGCATCACGTGTTCCTAGGAAGCACTTAGCCTGTTTGGACTCCTATCCATTCTTGGCTTCCCCTGCTGTGCTGGGACATTCAGGTATCGCCTGCATGGGGTGGGGCGTGGAGTCTGTGTTTCTTAGGCGTGGTGTCAACTGGTGGCTGAATGTGGTCAGTAGAAGACAAGAATTACAGAGTGAGAGGCAGGGGAAGCCTTCTCCCTCTTGGCCTCAGGCCCCTTCTTTGGCAAGTATCCATGTCCCCTCTGTGACTCTAATTCTCCCATAGGTCTGTTAGAGTTCTGGCTTCTGTAGGGTGGCTTTGACCTCTGGGCTCTGATGAGCCTTTGTCTCTCTAGTCTGAGCGGGGTCATGGCTCCTGAGGTTGCTCCCTTCTGGGTTGCCTCAGCATCCTCTCCTAATCCCTGGGTACCAACTCTCTAGTACGTGAGTTCCATTTTGAATGTTTGGAGCAGTTTCCCTTTTCCTGGTTGGATGCTGACTGATGTGAAGCCTGTGCTGGCTCCTAGTTATTAGTCCCTCCTTTACTAAATGGTAAGGAAAAAAAATCTGACTTAATCAGCCATTCTCCATTCTGACCTGTATCAACATCACACGTGTGTGAAATCTCTGGAATCTCCATTTTTCCATTACAAAAAAAAAAAAAAGTCAGCAACAGCATTTGTTTCTCCTCGGGCTTCTCGCACCCCTCCTGTTCGCTACAATTTCAGTCCTCGAAGACTGCCAAAGTAGTTCATGATCACAATTACAATTGCTCTCAATGCCTTGGGATGCAATTTGTAAAGTCTCCAGGCTTGATTCTAATGAAGTATCCAGATGCTTTCCTACCAACTCCTTTCATATCTTGGACTTCAGTTCCATCTTAAAAATAGCCTACCCTTCTGAGAATTCATGTCCACGAAAATCAAGACGATATGGCATGTACCTGACTTTAGAAGAGCCAGAAACTTGCCCAGCTTCCTCCTCTTTTCCCTGCTGCCTCCTCTTGGCAACCCCTGCCTCCATAATCAGAGATACCTGCAATGCTTAAAACTTTCATTGGCATAGAGGTAGCAGCTCTGAGTTAGGATTTCAAAGGCTTTCTCTACTGGGTGCCAGATACATGTAAAGCCAGAGTAAAGCCAGAAAGACTCTTCAACAAAAGAAGTCATTAAATAGACGGGTGCAGACTGCCAGCACAGTAAGATTTGGGGATAAATGCCCTTGGATAGTTAAGAGGCGACTGCGTGTTTGAAAGACTGTTACTTTTAGGAATTGTGTCCCCAAGAGCCAGCTTCCTTTCTTTGCCATCAGCAGTGATCACCAGCATGGGTTATTCACCCCTGTGATTTCCTTGGTTTTATCAGTTGCAATTAGATAGTTTTTTATCTACAATTTCTATTTTTTGCTCTGTATCTTCACGGGAGAAATTCTCCAAAGTAAACCTATAGAATTAGGGTTGTAACCAGTGAAAGTACTTTGAGAAAGAATTATTAATCCCTTGTTGCCAAATTATGTTATTGCTGCCATTAAGTCATCTAGATGTAAGCTTGATACTGGCCTCTCCTGTAGGAGGAAATGTAAGTGAATCACTCCAGGGGCTCTGCCTTCCTTTGTCCTAAGGATGGGATGAACCTGGGCGGTGGGTTGCAAGGAGGCATCACCCCAGCCCCCATAGTGCATCCACATATTACAGACAGGAGAAACCGTGCCACCACCTGGAACCAGTTCCAAGGTCATGCCATTATTATGCCACACAGGTGAGCAGATTCTCAGAGTTCATTAAGCATTTTTCCCTCCGTTACTACACTGATGCCTAGGAAATCCCTATGAACTTGGCATTTACTCCTTACTTTACAAATGAGGATACAAAATCACACTGTGGTTAACAGCTTTGATCAAGGTCACACAAATAGTTAGTGATGGAGTCTGGAGGCAAGCTCATGTATTTCTAATTTGAAACCCATTGCTTTTGACTGACCTCATCAAACCACCACATCTCTTCACTAAAAGGCACATAAGGGGTCGCATAGTCTGAGCACAAGGAGTGCCTAGGCAGTGCCTTTCATTATTTGTGACACATTCTCATGCCATTGTGGGTCACTTGGGGATAAGGGGGAGGTAGAGCCCCCACTGGAGTCCCATGGCTCTAAGGATGACAGGGAAAATTTCTCTCAGAGTATGGGTATCACTGTAATCGAGGGGAGCCGGGTTGAGATAGAAGATGGAGTCAATATGTAAGAAGAAAGGTCAGCATCCCATGAAAGTGAGGTTTTGAGACTTGGATAAGGATCCAGGAGGCCCAGGAGGTGAGAACAGGTGGAGACAGCATGGGCAGGTGAAAGAGAGGGCTGACTCTGAAATGCAACTTGGGAAAATCCTTGTCGCATGCTCCTCCCACATCACTGAAGAGGGCTGACCTTTAGCCTCGCATGGGTAGGCTTCCACATTAAAACTTTTCCTGTGCTGGTCCCTAATCTACTCTTGCCACTTCTACTCACTGATATTCACTATGCTCTTAACATTAATGGGACCAAATCTGTTTTATCTTCCACAGTGGCCTTTTAACTTTAGGAAGGCAAGCATCAAGTCTCACCTGACTCTTTCCTTCTCTGGGAAGATCCTGATTCTGACTGCCACTCTTCCAGAGGCAGTGATCTCTGGAGTTTTCTGTGCACCAGCATCACCTAGAGAACTTGTAAAATGCAGGAGCTGATTCAGGAGATCGGTTGTGGGCACCGGGATTCTGCATTTCTAATAAGTTCCCCGATGATGCTGATGCTTCTGATCACTGGAGCCCACTTTGAGTGACAAAGCTCTTGGCCTGTCTTTACCCTGCGGGTCCTCTCAAGAGTTGGGGTCCACAAAAAGTGACAAGCTTCACCGGGTGGTCTGATGAGCACAGAGCAGAGCAGAGAAGCACTGTCCTTGTTGGGTCTCAAGAGTCCCTGAGGACTATAAACGAGAATGGTTGTTTGGTAGCATAGGACGAGAAGAGGGGGTAGTGTAATGGGGGAAGAACATGGCACCTGGACCCTATATATGGGGCAAATATTGAAGGAGGGGAACAGGTTTCAAGAGAGTAAGAGCCCTGCCTTGGGTGCCAGGTTTCCGTATGTAAGAGCAGATAGGTGGCCCCTTGAAAGCCAGATGTGGACTCTGAACTAAAGCTGAGGCCACTGGATTCTAAGTCAGCATAGCTTCTGTGGAAAGAGTCCAGGGTAGGGAAGCAGCAGCAACTGCTCTGAGAGGTCCACCTTGACCTTTGGGAGTGCTCAGAGCATGGGGGGCACAGCTAGCTGGGAGGATAAGATTGGCCATGCAACTTCATGTTGGAAACAGCCATCTCCTGTCCATGGAGGCTGAGTTCACAAGACAGTTGTTGATGACTCCATCACACAGGGGACTCAAGGAAAGCCTTGAAGCTGCTCCAGTTGGATAAAGCTACCACCTGCTGCCCACTTGCCAATTCTGATTTATTTGGACTGTTCTCGGGTTGGTTTCCAGCGGAGGGCAGTGATGAGAAGGACACATCCACGTCCCTCCCCTTTCTCTCTATTCTCAGACTCCTGGTCCCCGCTTAGTAGATGGAAATTGCCCAGGGCCAGAGTCAGAGCTTTTTAGGGGCTGGGAAATGACACTGCATTTGACTCTCATGAAAAGGATGGGCTTAGGGCAAAAGTAATGCACTTACCATATTGCTAATGGGATTCCAGGACCCTTGGATCTCTGGCCACTGAGTCAGGTGGCCAGGCTTCTATGCAGACTCAGGGCTGGCATTTCCATAACAACAACTCCATCAGGGGTAGTCTGTTGTAATGATAAAGGAGTGAGCCTCAGCCTCAGAAGCAGAATACCAGCTCTGCAACTCTCCAGTTATATGGTTATATGGCTTTGGACAAGTCATTTCACACATTTCCTAATCTATAGAAAAGGGAAAAGAAAACTAGTGTCTTCAGTATCAAGTTTTGTGAGGATTAAATGACTTACTATATAAAAAAACACTTAGGACATTTCTTGGCAACAAGTAACGGTGATATGTTTAGGCTAAATCTGAAAAAGTAATGGCAATTGAGATTCTGTTTGATGAGGTGCTCAGTGCCTGCCTAAGAGCTGGCTGCATTGCTTGGAGGCCCCAGCATTCACCAACCCTGATGTGCTCCCCTGCAAGTCCTATTGCAGGTTCTCATCTGCTCAACTGAGCACTTAGGACATGAGCCCCAGAGACACTCCTGACCCTGCAGCAGGAGCAAGACCAACCCATCCTCTGTCCCTGTCCCTCTCTTCTTCCTCTCAGATGTAGGAGCTCCAGATGAATGCTCTCTGGCCACTGGTCCCAGAGCCATTCCTCAGTACCTCTTCTACCTTTGAGCACTGTCAGCATGCTTCCTTTATGAACAGAGACACACATCACCAGGGGCTAGAGCAAATGCCCTTAAAAGGATGCTGTAGTGGAAGTAAAATTTGCCATGTACCAGGACAATTCCTATATCTGGAATTTAGTTGGACCAGCCAAGCGTGACTCCTCCTAATAAGCTCACTGTACAGGGTCTGGGATTTCAGCTCTGATGCCTGTCAGCTGAATTCATTGAATTTGTCTATACTGCTGGGCTGTGGCCTCTTTGAATGTCTTGGGTGTTCCTCTGTGACCTTCAGATATGTTCCCTTGTTGATTCATTGTCACCACTGAAGATGCTTCTGTTTAGGAATATCTTAGAATTTACCTGGGAAAGTTTTTCTAATACTTATCCAAGATCTTCCCTTCCCTTTGGGTAGGGAGCTTGATTCTCTCCTAGGAGCAGCGTTTGACACAGTTGATTACACCTTCCCTCCTAAAACACTCTCTTCCCCAGGCATGAGGACACTATCCTCTCCTGGGTTTTTTTTCTTACGTGTCTGGCCACTCCTTCTCGGTCTCCTCTGCAGGCTCATCTTCCTTTACCAACTTACTCAATACTGCAGACCCTCAAGTCTCTGTCTAGGGCTGCTTCTCCATCTACTCGTCATTGCTTCCCTAACTTCATCAACTTCCATGCTTTAAACACCATTTATGTGCTTCTGGCTCACACACTTTTACCTCCAGCTTAGACCTCCTTTAAGAGATTCAGATTCAGAGTATCTCTCAATCTCAGATTGCCCCAAACACACATATTTTCTTCCTAACTCTAGTCTTTTTAAATTGTTTCTTGAACACTTCCACGTCACCATTATTCACCTCGTTATTATCATCCCCAAGAGCTCAATTCTCTTTTCCTTGTTCCCCGTATCTTTTCCATCAACAGGTTTTACTTACCAATTTCAGGTAATTATCTCTTTTACTGCATCTTTTTTCACTGCCGTCACTTGAGTTCAAGCAACTCTTCTCTCCCATCTGCGAGACTATAATGGTTTCAAAATGCATCTCTCCACTCCACTTCGGCTTCACAAAGAAGCTGGAACAATCAGTTGGAAATACAAATCTGACCATATCATGGCTCTGCGAGCAACACTTCAATGACTCCCTGTGTTTCTTGGGATGAAAAAAATAAAAGCTCCCATTGTGATCTATAATGTCCTGCCTGGACTGGCTCTCGCTGCCCTCACCAACTGTTCACTCCGTGCTCTCCTGGCCTCTCAGTCTCATTACAGCAGTTCTTTCACTTCTTGAATGCACTAGGCTCCTTGCCCCATCACATGGCCTCAGCCGGGGCTGTTTCCTCTGCTGTCCCTATACGCTCCTTTCTTGCTCTTGTTGCCTAATTAAAGCCTGTCTTTCTGGGGGGCCAACCCCACTGGCCGCTTCCTCACAGAAGTGATTCATTTCTCACCTGTTTTTCATGGCTCGTGCCCCTCTCTGTTCTAATCCTTAACAGAGTTGAACGCTTACGCGTATTGATTCTTTATTTATTAATTCTAATCCCTCAGCCCCCCTCACCACTAAATGTAGGCTCCTTGAGGGCAAGATCTGGGCCTGTCTGGCTCACCATTGTATTACCAAATGCCTGGCATGTAGTGAGTACTTACGATTTTGTATTGCAGGAATGAAGTGTGAATCTCATAAGACCAAGCTGATAACAGTGTCCCTAGAGTAACAGGATTCTCTCCATGGCTTTGCCTTTGTGCGCCAGTCTCTAGAAGAGGATCTCATAGCAGGCATTAAGTAAAGTTTAGCTACATCAGTGGGTGTGTATTCCAGAGCCAACACTTCCTCCAAGTTCAAATAAAAAGAATCTGACGCTCTTGAGAAAATTCTGGTTCAAGGTGCTCAGCCTCCTTTATGCTTAGGCACATACTATGTCTGTGTACTAAAACGTATCTCAGAAATCTTGTCTCCAAATTGGAAAACGAGGGCTACTTGGGACCTGCCTACACCCTGGAATGTGAGACCAGCCCTACCTAAGAGGTTGGCCAACTCCCCCAGGAATTCTCTGGCTGTCCAGACACTCCTGGGATTTGATGAGTTGGGTTTGTCTTTAGCTGAATAAAATCACTCATCCACAAGTCCTTCTAGGAGAAGGATCTCTGACCCCAGCGGTACATCGTTTTGGACAGGGAACATGGGTGCTCAGTAGCAAATGAATGAGTGATCCAGTGATTAAATGAGGCAAACAGCTGTGGTCCACTAGCCTCTGTGTCATTCAGTCATCGTCTGTTAATCAGCAGAGATGAAGAGGGAAGCTTGTGCTAGAGACTGGCTTTAGAGAGGCAGCAATCACTCCCTTACTTGAAGACTCGCTGTTCCCACTAGGGAGACTTGACTAAGTAAGGCTGGCTTCTCCACATTGCAAGAGAGTCTGGGGTTGGGGGAGTTCCAGTTGTGGCTCAGTGGTAATGATACCAACTAGTATCCATGCAGACGTGAGTTCAATCCCTGGCCTTGCTCAGTAGGTTAAGGATCTGGCGTTGCCCTGAGCTGCAGAATAGGTTGCAGACGAGGCTCAGATCTGGCATTGCTGTTGCTATGCAGCTCCGATTCAACCCCTGGCCTGGGAACTTCCATATGCCTAAAAAGACAAAAAAAGTAAAAACACATAAAATAGAGTCTGGGGAACGTGCTCTGGTAAGGAAACACATGACGCTTTTAAGCAGGAAGAGGGGATGTGCTGGAGGACCGTTCTGAACATCATTGAGTTTGAAGAATCAGAATCATAGCTTATGGGCATTAGCATCCCTTCCATTCAGCTGAGTTCTGTGAAACGCAATTTGGTCTCATGAGAACAAATCGGCTAGAAATTTAACAGCCACAAATGTTAAGGGAACACCTATTACCAGCCAAACTCTGTGCTAACATGAGAAAACAAAGATAAAGGAGGCGTCGTCTTGCCCCCAAGGAGCTTGCAGACCACTGGAGGAGACAGATGGGGAAGCAAATAACTAATAAATAATATCAGGATGTTGATGTGTGCCAAGAGTTACAGAGAGTTATCAGAATTTAGAGAACTCTCCTGGGGCAACCAGGGAAGGTGGTGTCACTGATAAAGGATGAGCTGGTGCTGATGTGGTAGGAAAGTAGGGCTGGGTCAGAAAAGAGGGGTCTTTTTTGTTTTTTTTTTCTTTTGTTTTCATTTCACTTCATTTTTGTTTGAGGGATTTTTTTTTTTAATGGTCCCACCCATGGCATATGGAAGTTCCCTGGCCAGGGAGCTGCAGCAAAGCCAGATCCTTTAATCTACTGCACTGGGCTGGGGATTGAACCTGTGCCTCTGCAGCAACCCAAGCCACTGCAGCGGATCCTTAACCCCCCTGGGCCATGACAGGAACTCCTTTTTTTGTTATTTTTAATTTTTTTTTTTAAGGAAAAGGAGTCTTTAGATTTAAGCTGCCTCACACAAACATGGCACCATTGGGAAGAAGAATTCACTGAGGTGCTAGGAACCCGTGGACCACACTCAAGAGGGGTTCATATAAGGGTCTGGAATGGGAAGTTGCCTCTGTGCCCAGGACATGGCATGAAGAGGCTGGGATTAGGCATTCTTTGGCTCCTTAACTCTGCTGTGGCATTAGCCAAATGGTGATCTGGGAGGAAAAAGATTAAGAGACCTAGGGGACTTGAAAGTTGAATTCAAGATTTCTTTAATTATATTTTTTAATATTAAAAATAAATATTAAAAAAATAAATTAAAAAAAGGTTTCTGACTTTTTTTTTTGGGCTGTGGCATGCAGTGGCTTGATGTGATATCTCAGTTCCCAGGCCAGAGCTTGAACACAGGCCACAGCAGTGAAAGCACCAAGCCCTAACCACTAGGCCAAGGTTTCTGACTTTTGAGATCTAGACCTAGACTCAGAAAATCTGTGTGTCAACCTGGTCCTGACCGTTATCAGCCACGCGACTTGTAGCAAGTTTTCTTGGTTTTCTTATCTGTAATATGGGACAGTCTGTATATGCTTTGGGGAACATTTGCAAGGATTGACCAAGCTGGACCCATGAAATGGCCCAGCACAGGGCTGAAGACATATAGTAGGTGCCCAGTTTTCTGGCTTCCTTGACATGGAGTTGACCTGGCAGGACACATAGCATCAGCATTAAATTCCAAAAATGGAGTTAGCAGATATATGTGTTTTTCTGATCCCAAGGCCATTCCCTTTAATGCACTAAATTGCTACCCTACCATTTGTTTCATTTTAGGCACAAGATAAAAACGTTATGTTTTTATCTTTAAAACTCCAGTGATTTTAATTATGTTGCCCTTAAATAAAACTGCTGTTTTCACCATTTACTTGAAAGAATTAAGTAGGGTGTGAAATAATTCCATGAACCTAGAATCATATGGTTTTCCATGGTTTAATGCTTGGGACAAAGTATGGATAAAAATCCCCTGCTTCATCTCTCCCAGCACAGCAGTTGTGTAACCTCGCGGAGCTCAATTTCTCTGCACCTTAGTTTCTTCATCTGCAAAAAAAAAAAAAAAGGGAGGGAGGGCCTGTGAAAATAACCGCAACCTCACAAGGGATTAATCCTTGAAAGGGTTAGATATGGGTCAATGTGTATAATGACCTCAGCACAGTGCCTGGCATCTAGTTGGTACTCAGTAATGGAACCATATGTGAGCCTTTTCAATATCTTTCTCCTTCCTCTTCCCCTCCAAGGTGCCTCCACTCAGAATTCCAACACCGTGGAGCCGGAGAAGCAGGTGGATAACACGGTGAAGATGGCCGGTGTGATCGCCGGCCTCCTCATGTTCGTCATCATTCTCCTGGGAGTGATGCTCACCATCAAAAGGAGGTGAGTTCCTGTTGCCGCCCTGCGGACTCTGCCCGCCCCAGGCAGCCCCGACAACGCCACAAGGCCAAGTCCTTCCTCTGCTGATCACTTCCAAGCAGGGATCTTCGGATATAATTGTTGGGGTCCTGAAGTATCGGGCCAGTGGTAGCTGATTGTGTTGGTGTCTGAAGGGTGTATGCCACCTGCTGGGCAAGCAGCCCTGAGATGGCCGGTTTCTCATGGGACAGGTGTTTCTTGCTGCACCAGGGGATTCCATGTATGATGCTTCTCAGAGATAGCTGCTCTGCTGTGACTGGTCACATCATCTGGATGAGCCCAGAAATACAGATGCAGGAAAGTAATGCTTCATTCCTTTCACTTTCCTTCTTCCCTGATTTCTCTTTGGTCAAGGAACAGCTTCCCCCGCTGTTCTCTGCATCAAAGGGCTAGAGGCTCCAGCGGTGTGACAGCTCTGAGAGAAGGCTCCCTCCTGCTCCATGTCACATAAGACCCTCCCAGCAGGATTGTTGCTGCTTGTCACTTCTCAGTAGGATGTCATCCTGGCCCCTCTGGTCAACGAACATAGTTATATTGCTTGCATTACTCAGGAAAGTCAGGATACAGGCTCCTTCCTTTTCTCCCAAACTCATTACACTGTTGTTTTCTGTTTCTCAGACATTCATGAGGCGTGAGGACAATGGGGAAAGGAAATAATCATGAGGGGAGGCTCTCACTGTCCTGGGGGTGCACGGTTATTCCTCCAAACAGAGGAGCTCTCCCCCGCACCTCACCGTGGTGCCTGGACTGACACCACGTTCCCAAGTATGTTGAGTTGGCATCACAGCATCTTCTCAGTTTTAATACCAGGATTCCCGGAGTTCCCTTCGTGGCTTAGTGGTTAACGAATCCGGCTAAGAACCATGAGGTTGCAGGTTCGATCCCTGGCCTTGCTCAGTGGGTTAAGGATCCGGTGCCGTTAGCTGTGGTGTAGATTGCAGACGCGACTCGGATCCCGCGTTGCTGTGGCTGTGGCGAAGGCCAGCGGCTACAGCTCCTGTTAGACCCCTAGCCTTGGAACCTCCATATGCCGCGGGTGCGGGCCTAGATAAGGCAAAAAGACAAAAAAAAAATACCAGGATTCCAGCCTTGGTCTCCACCCTCCCACTCTCCAGCCTGCCAAAGCAAACAAAATATGTATGTACATTATAAAAATATGTGCTTTTTTTCCCCCACAATGGGAAAATAGTTCCTGTTGTAGTTCAGTGAATTAAGAACCCAACCAGTATCCACGAGAATGTGGTTTCAATCTCTGGCCACGTTCAGTGGGTTAAGGACCTGACGTTGCCATAAGCTGCGGTGTCGGTCATAGACGTGGCTCGGATCTGGTGTTGCTGACTGTGGTGTAGGCCTGTAGCTGCAACTCTGATTCGACCCTTATCCCAGGAACTTCCAGGCTGTGGGTGTGGCCCTAAAAAATACGTGCTGCTCAGTGCCCTGCCCCCAACTTAAAGAGGCCTTTTTTATTCTTCACCAAACTCCTTAACTCCTCAGCCTGAAGCTCTGGGTTTGGGTGCTCACAGAGTTCAGGACAAGCCCCATCATAAGGACCAGGACCTTGCTTTTCATCCTTGGGGTGAAAAGAGCTCATGAAACTTGTTCCCACCAGAACAAAGAGACAGAATGACCCGAAGATAGATTTCAACTTCTACCTAAGGAGTTCCATGAATCTAAATGCACAAAGTCAAAAATAAATAAATACATAAATACATGAATAAATAAATACCAGATCTCCTTTCTAGACATCAGTTCCCACTCTACAAGCAGTTAGGCTTCTTTTAGCCATTCTGGTGCCACATTCTGTTCTTTTTTTTTTTTTTTCATTACTTAATGAATTTTATTACAATTATAGGTGTACAAAAATCATCACAACTCAGTTTGATAGCATTTCTATTCCAAACCCTCAGTGCATCCCCCCTCCCCCCCCAGATTGTCTCATTTGGAAACCATAGCTTTTCCAACCACGTTCTGTTCTGAATCAGCCAGTACCTCGTCTGAGCAGGACATCTTATTGGTAGAACCAGGCTTTCTTGACATCTTTGTTCTAAGAGGCTTCCTTTCCTCAGGCTCCCAGCAGAATAACTAAACGATTAGCTCAGCTCAGCTACTGCTTTTGTGGTTGGAAAAGCCAGAGACGGGAAAGGTACACGAGGGGTCAGCAGCCCCCCAGAGTCATCATCATCACACTCCATAAAACAAGGTCATGTTTTATGACACAATGCCAAGTCAGCTGCTGTTAGATGAGGTCCAATGTGAGGTCTGACTTTTATGGGGGACAGTAAGCACATTGCACATATTAAGGTCACTGACCCGTCCTTAGAGTTGTAGATGCAGCAGAGACAGAAGTGAATTTGGGATAGTCTACCTGAAAAAAAAAAAAGTAACCAGTTTAATAGAATTGCATTCCTCTTTGATAGACCCCAAATGTTCTCATTCTTTGCCACTGATTTGTAAGTCAGATATGCTCTTCCAATTTTGCTCTTTCTAAAGCCTGGCTTAACCCACGTCACTATTGTCTGTATGCTTGTGAAGAAATTTCACTTCCCTCTCAACAGCTATTTCTGAAACGTGTGACTTTCTGGGAGGGAGGAAAGGGCTGTTTCCAGCATGGGAGCGAGGATAAAGTGAGCCCTTTGTGTGGTTTTATCCTCTTTGGCTATCCTCTCCGTCTCTCACCTTTATGAAAACCATCCATCAGATTCAACCAATAGGCATCACATGATCACCATTTCTTTCCAAGAGGCAAAACTCAGATGGTGTGGCTGTGAGCTGGGGGCAGTGGAGAGCTGGGGGTGGGGGTGGGGAGGGGCTGCTGATCAGTGTTTTCAAGTACAGTATCTTTTGGAAAAAAATGAGACATTTTGCTGACCGAGTTGATGGTAATATTTTACAGATGGGTATAGGGGAAGGGAGGGGAAGAGCAGAGATGAGGGGAGGGGAGAGAAAAGGATGGGGAGGGAAAATGAAGGAGAGAAGGAGAGATTAAACATAGCCCTGCACTCTTTCCATTAGCCTACAATGTCTTCTGATGTCTTGAGATTGTCCCCAAAGGACAATGAGGGGCTTAATGAGCTCCCTTCCCAATAGATAAATATCGGGGAAACTCCATTGGTCACTTGAATCTGTCACTAACTTACTTACTGCTCACAGAGTGCTATCCACAGCTACCTAGGAAGAATAGATAGGGAAAGAAAGGAACCTCCCCCAATAAGAGACAAGTCATCACAGCTCAGGATCCTTGTGTCAGCACCTTTTAAGTGTCCCTTCAGGACCTGGAGTTAGTTCCTGAGTCCAGGAACTCCCAGAGCTCGAATGCCTACCACTCCCCAACACAGACTTGAGCTTAGTCTTCTCCCTAAGCTCCATGGACATGAGCAGGTTGGCTCCCTGTTTTCTTTGCTTCCAGTGGACTCATCTGGCTCAGAGTCTTCCTTCGAGCTGCAGCCAAATGTGTCTAGTCAATGTAAAACATCCCAGGAAGTTCCCATTGTGGTTCAGTGGTAACGAGCCCAACTAGTATCCATGAGGACGAGGTTCAATCCCTGGCCTTTCTCAGTGGGTTAAGGATCTGGTATTGCTGTAAGCTGTGGTGTAGGTTATAGACATGGCTCAGATCCCATCTTGCTGTGGCTTTGATGTAGGCTGGTAGCTAGCCTGGGAACTTCTGGGACTCCTAACCTGGGAACTTCTAATGCCATGGGTGTGGCTGTGAAAAGACAAAACAAAGTATGTAACTGAAGCATGGGATATGACACAGGTGACCCAGATTCAGGTATCATTTCCTACTATTATTTGCCTTGCTGCCCACTATTTCCCTGAATCAAATGTCAGACTTTCATTTTCACCAGCAAGGCTCTTAGCCCTAAGTTCTTCCAAGTAGTTCTCTTCCAACTATTGCCTCCTCCATAAAGTCTTCCCACAAGCCCAACCCCAACTCCCAACCCCAGGAAGATCCAAGATTCTCCCCTGCATGTAGCCGCTGTGCCTTATGTCTAGGTCTTGTGTTGTGTATTTATCACACTACCTTGTGATTGAGGTTTGGATGGACTGGAAATGGAAATGGCCTGCGAGGGCAGGACTTCTGCCTTGACCCTCTCCCATCAGGGCTCTGCTGCTGTGTATCGTCTGCCTCTGGACATCTAACCTCAAAGTTTTTATGGTTAAAGACAAAATCATCACCTACCTAACTAACATGTTCCCAATCCCATGTCCCCACCTTAGTGACAGGTACTACGTCACATTCCACGCCAAACCAGTGGGATTCCATCACCCCATATTTTTGAACCTACGTCTTTACATTCTCTTGGTCACGTCCTCTCCTCTCTCTCTCCACTGCCTCTTCTACGGTATCAGCTTCTATAGCTTTATGATATAAGTCTCCTCACCAGCCTCTTTGACCCTGTCCCCATCTCGCCAGTCCATCTGTATAGCCAAAGCGATGTTTCAAGAATGAAACTTGTACTCCCAAACCTACATTCTACATTCAATGGCCTCTCCTCCCATATAACAGTGGTTCATGGTGTAGAAATGAGGGAAGATGCCCATGTTGAGTCATCCTGAGAGCTTTGTTAAGCTCCACTTAAGTCCTCTTGCTCACAGTGATTCTGGCAGGTCTCCTGAATTCTCACCTCACTTTTGTACCTTTGCTTGTGAGGTTTCCTCCTCCTTCAATGCTTGTGTTCCCCAGTTCCTTGTGACCAGATACACCCCATGTTTGAGGTCTAGTTTAATAGGCATCTTATGCAATAAGCCCTTCTGACTTTAAATCTAGACACAATCTCTTCACCATCTAGATCCCCTCTATGAGGGTCCATGTTATGTTCTGTCTTATGTTTGTCATTTGTATTCAGATCTTATCTTCGTCCCCGGACCATCAGCTGCCTACTGTTTTTCGTTCTTATTGTAAATGTGCCATATAGATACTGTGGATTCCCTAAAAACATGTTGAATCCCAGTGAAATTAGAGCAGATGGGGACCGAGATGGCACTCTGTCTCTTGAGCAAGAAAGCTTCACTCAGAACATGTACCCAAATATCAACATTGAGCATAAAGGATAAAGCCAGCCCTTTGGTAGGGAAATGGTAAGGCTGTATGTGAAAACTGTATCATGGTTTTAGAAGCAGGGAACACCCTATCTATCTAGGAAAAAAAATAGTGAGGCAATAGGAAAAGCTAACTACTGGGTGAGCCAAAGAGGCAGGGCTACTATTAGCTGGTACTGTGCTACAGATGACAAAACAGAACAATGTAGAATTTCAGGAAATTGTCCCAAATCACATAGCTAATAAGTGGAAAAGCTGGGTTTCAAACTTGGCCAATCTGATTACAGAACCTACACTCTTAACACCATCTAATCCTGATGAAATATAAAACAGGATTTGTTGATATGATGCTGAATGGTGTGACATAATTTTGAATGTTGACTGAGGTGGGAAAGCAGCCCACCATAAATGTGTTATTTTGTGGTGTTTACCCCATTTGTGACTTCTCCTCCCTCCATGCCTTGAAAAGTGAATCCTTTTTTGCACGCACTTGGGTAGCCACTCAAGCTAGAACCTTGGGGTTCTTCTTCCTCACATTTACTCACCTGTTGCTTTTGTGTTTTAACCCCCTTTCACATTCACCTCTTCTCCTTCCTCAAAGCCATGGCAAGATCAGCCCCCTACATCTCTTGCAGCAGCTTTCATGACTCTGATCCCTCTCCCCCTCCAACTTGTTTTCTCACACTCCTGCCAGAATCATCCATCTAGAAAAATATTTGGCAACTTGTCTTTTTGGATTCTCCCTCTTACGTATGGTATTTAGAGTAAGCTGCTTAAGCTATTTGGGAACTAGGGCCTGCCAACATCTTGACATTCCCACCTTGATAACCCACCCACCCAACCAACAAACACATATCCATCAGCCTGGAAATACCCTCCCTCCTACCCCATCTGGATGTTCCTTGACTTTACAACTGAGGCGTCACAGAATCTAGACCCAATCACCTTTTCCCCCTTGCCACTCTTACCTCCAGATATGGTCCCACAGCTCCCTGGTTGCCTCCCTATACCATTTATCACTCCAGGAGATAATAATATAGTAATTGTTAATGCAGGCTTTTAAAAAGTCAGATGTCTTGGATTCTAATCCCTGCCATGCTGCTTCCAACTATATAAACTTAGGCAAATTTCTTAACTTCTCTGTAGAGTAATAATAACGCTTCTGGTGAGGATTCAATAAAATAGTTCACATAAGTACTAAGAATAGCACCTGTTACATAATTGACCTCCTAAAAGCGGTAGCTGTTATTATCATTTATTTTATCATATGTTTTTGGCGTGGCTCTCCCATAAGGTCTTTTGGCTGGGTTGAGATGGCACTTGTCTTCCTATCTCTGGTACTTGTGGAGACAGTCATATAATAGGCCCTTGAACCTTTTGGCTGAATTAATGATGGAAAGATGGATGAGTAGGTGACATAAGGATTTTTGAATGAAGAAGTAGATGAGTACATGGTTGAATAGATGAGTGTATAGGTTTATGGGCTAGATGGATAAGTGGATAGATAGTGATGTGGGTGGGTGGATGGATGGATGGATGGATGGATGGATGGAAGGAAGGAAGGAAGAGTAAATGGGTCTGTTTATGAGCTACATGGACAGGTAGATGGCCAAATGTACGGTTAAGTAGACAACTTAGTTCTGTTTAAACAGTATGGAACAAAGGGAAGCTGTGCCTCAAATCAGCCTTGTCAGTCAGCTCAGATTCTGCAGTATGTGATTTATTAGGTTTGGGGTTTTGTTTGTTTTTTTTTTTCCTTAGCATAACTGTCTCCCTGCTCAGGTTCTTTGGTCTCAGGCAATCTGTTAACTTGCAATATCACTTATTCCTGTAAATTCAGACCTTCAGTAAATCTTCTTCAAGCCTTAGAGAAAGGATATATGTATACTGTGTTTTGATCACAGAGTAAAGAACTATGATCTTTGTCCTGGAAGACTTTGCAGTTAAATTTGGAAAACATAATTAATAGAAGCTTGTCAGCTGCCATTATTCTGGAGTTGCCTTGAAGCTGGGTCAGGGATAGCACTGGCTTTTGGTGATGTCCAGGATAACTCACTTCTTGGAAGAGGTGAATTGAAGGTTAAGGAGCACGTTGTCATGAGGAGGTAGCCCAGGCAGAGGTGAATCCTAAAGGCCGAGAACAGAAAACCAGAGGGTCCAGAATGTTAAGTGTAGCTGGGACCCAAGAGTGCAGCCTGGGGCTTCTGACAGTGAGGAAATCCTGGCTCAGGACGGTGGCCCTGTGATTGATCCAGAAATTCACAAAGCATTAGACCTGGTGAAGTGTGACCTCTTCTTGGATTCCTCAACTCAAATTGAGAAGAATAGTACCTGTTCCATGTAGCCAAGAGGAGGATTAAGAGAGATAAGGCTTGTGGCATCTCAACGCCTGACCCAGTGTACTGACCAACATATATCTATTTTCTTTCTACCTCAAAGGAAGCATAGGCTAGTGGTCTAGAACATAAGCTTTAGATTTATGTTGCTACCAAGTCCAGTTACTAACTATATGATCTTAGGCAAGTTACTTAACCTTCTTTGCCTCAGTTTCCTCATCTGTAAAGTGGGGATATTCATAATTCCTAACTCACGTGAGGAATGCATGAGTTAATGTATGAAAAGAGCCTAGAGCAATGCCTGGCACATAATAAGTGCTATGTAAGTATTCTTATTTTATTGCCATTTTTAGTATTCCTAAGGAGGTGAATACTTTGTACCTGGTCACCAGAGTGAGAAGCAGCAAACCTTATTTCTGTGGATGAAGTGGAGACAGAAGCTTCTCTTTACTGAGTCCTACTGTACTTCGTGTCTGATGTACTATTAATTTAGATTAATTAATATAATTTACTTAAAATACTTTGCATATTACATCTCATAGGTAATTGGAATATAATTTAAATTAATATAATGTTAATGCCCTTTGTAACTCTTGCAAAGAGATCATTATTGCTCCCAACCTTGAGATGGAGAAACTGAAGCTCAGATATATGGCGACTTGCTCATGGCCCTGCAGTTAGGAAGTGGTGGTTCTGGGATGCTAAGACATACTATAGGTCCACTTCTTAAAGCTGTTTAAGCTGGCGGTCTCCCGTGCCATTCCCCTTGGTACATGGATCAGAAACAGAGGTCCAGGGAGAGGAATAAACTTGTCTAAGATGTCACAGTGAGCAAGTGAAAGGGCTGGGATCAGAATGCTGGCCTCTCCATTCTCAGCCCAGTGTTCTGGACAATTTGGAGAACACAGATGTCTGAAAGTTTTCAAATGGATCCTGAGCTTTCTGCCCTTGAGGAATCCCATTCCCAGTCCCTGGACACAGAACCAGCAATGAGGAAGAGGAATGATCTCCATGCAGTGCCAACCTGTATGGTTAGTGGAGGGGATCGAATGACTTGTATGGACTGTTCAGGTTCTCATCCATCTGTTGGAAGTTGTTCACCACTTTCCTCATCTAGTGTCACTGTTCATTTGGCCAAAGACGTTGAACAGTTTTAGGAATGATCAGATCTTGCTGTGCTATGGTTCATTTTCCCAAGCTCAGCCTCTCAAGGAGACATGGGACTTCCCTCCTGCCATGATGTCTTAGCTCTCATATGTCACTGTCCTTCTGGAGCTGTAGAATTTGGCTCTCTTGATGAATGGGAGAAAGCCTAAAGACGGCCCTACCTTAGGGGCTTCAGCTAGTTCCTACTTGAGAGGGGGAAATCTGGGGCTCTGAGGACCTGTTCCCACCCTGTGGATATAAAAACTGCATCTTTCTGTGCCAACCAAACTGGATAACAGTGGCAATTAACCAAATAACTCAAGGGGGAAGGAAATTATTCTTCCCTACTCAGATGGTTATTTGGGGATCCGAATTATTCAGCAATTTTTCTCAATCCGCAAATGTATCGATTGTTGTCAGTGTAGCTAAGTCTGTAAAATAAAAGCACTCTTTATTTTTCTGTAAAATACAAAAAGTTATAACAAAGGGAATATCATAGACTTGAGTTTTCTATTTCTGAAGCCAAGAATGAGAAGGGATATAAGAGAAAGAGATTACACGTAGTGATTTTTCAATGGTTCTTTTGGAGAGTGGAATTTTTAGCCATGTGAAATTCAATGAAATGCCAATTTATGAAATAGAATAAAATGGAGAAGCTCTGGCTTTGGTATATGGCAGAGGACCAGAAGCCCTACCTGCTCAGAATCCCCTTCCCCTGTTAAAATGAGGCTGCTGTGCAGAATCTTCGGGCTCCTCAGAACACATTTTGAAAGCTGCTGGTTTCAGGGTTCTCTGGTAGCCTAGTGGGTTAAGGACCTGGCATTGTCACTGCTGTGGCTCTGATCACTGCTGTGACACAGGTTCAAATGCTAGCCTAGGAACTCTTCCACATGCCTTGGGCATGGCCAAAAAAAGCGGGGGAGGGGGGTAGTACTGATTTTGTTCAACTCATCTAAGTATCAGATAAGAAAATGAAGGCATGGAGAATTTATTAAGTTGTCCTCTGTTCAAACTGAAGTTTTGAATACCCTTCTCTCAGTGCAGTGATCTTTCACCATGAAGAGTGAATGTCATTCTGATTATCTACTGATAATGTAACAAACTATTCCCTGAAAGTTAGCAAAGTAAAAATAAACTGTGAAATTTAGTGCTTGGTTTTTCTCATGAATCTCTACTTTGGTTTGAAGGGCATGCATTGTTTTTGTTCCATTATATCAAGGGTTTCAGTTGGTCCACCCCAGCTGTCTGGGGCTGGAGCAGCTAGGGCTTGGCTGTTTGTCTCTTTCTCTTCATTCAGTCTTAGGACCTCTGTGTGTGGCAACCTCAGGGTACTTAGACTCTTACATGGCAGCTCAGAATTCCAAAGATTCAGGCAGAGCTGCATGGCTTCTACTTGTGCTATCCTAGAAAGTCCCAGAAAATAACTCCTACCGCAGTCTGTTGGTCACATAGTGCCATCCCTGATTCAGTGTGGGAGGGCACGGCACCTGGGCATGTCTACTGGGAAGTATGGATCACTGGGGAGCCATGCTGGATGCTGGCTACATGATTTCCTTGCTTTTGGTGTGACCTTACTAAATAGATTCTGATGTGATTTGACCTAGAACAGAGAAAATGGAAGTCATCAGAGTTTTCTTTAGATCCTATGAGCACTAGATCTGATAAACTGGTTCTATAAGGCCACAGAAATCTGACCTGAGACCAGGAAGTCATAATTACAAGGAAGCTAGTTAACAGTTAGAAAGCATTTTCAAACCACTGAAACAGCCAAATGTGACATGGCATCCTCTGCATGAGGAGTGAGTTTCTCCATCACAGGAGAGGTCTCTCTTTTCTTTGACCAGTAAAAGTATCTGATTCTCAGCAGTGGTGGCTAGTAGAGAAACTTGCATCTCCTTGAGCTTAGGGATGCTGAAATACTATGTGCATTTCTAAGAACCAAGATTTCATATAAATCTAATTCTTGTTTGTCTTTTCTTTTTCCCCCTTTTTGGACATTTCCTTCATCTGACTGCCCACCAATATATAGAAGAAATGCTTATTCCTACTCCTATTACTTGTAAGTATCGACCCGGGGTGACTTTGCTTTGTGCCCTGTAAGGCAACCTGTAGCATGCATTTCCTGCACCAACCAAGTGTCTGTTGGTCTCTCATACTCGCCTCTGTCTAAGCCATCTGTAGCCTCAAAGTTTTTATTTTGCCAAGATGTTTTCCATTTGAAAATGCACTGTCATTGTTCATATCCATTGTTTCTGCCATCTTGGATTTTCCCCCTGTTTGAAGATGCGAAGGGCTGTTTCTCCTTCGTCAGTTTAATTCACTAGTTAGAAAACCTCAGACTCCAGCAAGAAGAAAACATAATCCTTCTGCAGGACTTGCACACATAAAAGAGAATTACTGATCTCAGCAATTTCAGAGTCCATTTGCGTCTACTTGGGGAACCTGTAGCCCTGGGGGCTCAGATTAGAAAGAAGTTCGTTGGCTTTTTTCCCTATTTAAGGGAGTATACAGGGAACCATGATTTTATCTAGAACCAGCTTCACAGGTGACAGATACATCCACGGTCTTTGCTTTGGGCTGGAATTATCTCAGTCTGATGTTTATCACTAGTTATCTCATGCTATCAATGCTTTTTGTTGGTAATTATAGATAGCTGATTGCCTAACAACTTTTTTGCACTTTCTAAATCAAGATGATGATTTTTCTTATTACCAAACCAGACATTTTCACAACATGAGGGTAAAGGAGAGAAACTCCATAAATAGATCCTTGGTAATGAAAAGTTAGAAAACCGCTGAATTAGACTCACATCTCATATATATATATTTATATTTTTTAGGGCTGCACCTGCGGCATATGAAGGTCCCCAGGCTAGGGGTCAAATTGGAGCTACAGCTGCTGGCCCACACCACGGCTCATGGCAACACCGGATCCTTAACTCACTGAGCTAGGCCGGGGATCGAACCGGCAACCTCATGGTTCCTAGTCGGGATCGTTAACCACTGAGCCACGAAGAAGACTCTGACTTACATTCCTAATACGCATTTTCCGCCTTTGAAAATTGAGGTCCAGAGAAGTGTATGAAATCACACATCCAGTTAGCAAAAGAATGGGATTAAAACGCAGGACACCTTGCTCCTTGTAAAGTGTGTTGTTATCACTCTACGTCTTCCTCCACCCCAGGCAAACCCAGCCTTGTGAGAGAGACCTTATCTGTTAGTGATAATCTGCTGAAGCCTTCACAGATGAGGATGAACCTGCACAAAGCTCTCCCGTCCCTCTGCTCAGTGTTTTAGGTCCCTGGTCAGTGACCCACGCAGTGAGCAGATAAGGCTCTGGTATCACCACCTTTATGTCATATAAGAATCGATGAGCCCTGACCACCAGCACTGAAAGTACCAGAAAACTAGCTTTATTTGTTTATTCATTAGTTTAACAAACAGGCATTGAACATGTATGTTATAGTCCAGACACTGTGGCTAGAGAGGTGGCCGGGACTTTGAGCCCCACCCACATGGTGCTTAAGCCTATCAGAGAGATTAGCATAAAATCAAATACTTGAAATATGGGTGGAGAGGGACTTATGTGGACCATGGTAGAGGGGTAGAGGGGCATTTAGTTTGGTGACTAATTTTTTAGCGGGGCAAGAGAGAGATGTCAGAGTTTTTAGGGATGGATCACCCAGTACTGAAGAAGTCAGAATTCCGAACAGGGGAAACAGCATCTGCAAAGGCACAGAAAATGAAACAATAGAGGGTGTCGTTGCTCCAGTGGAAAGATTCACGCAGCTCTGGGTTCAGTCACATCTCTACTGCTCACCAGTTATAGAGCCTTGAGCCTGTTTTCTGAACTTTTTGAGCCTTATTCCTCTTAAGTCTGAAATAGGGGTAATAGTGCCTAACTCATAGGGAATGAGCGTTTTTGTTAAGTTCCTGTCATAAAATTGGCCCTGGTGAAATTTTTTTTTTTTTTTTTTTTTGTCTTTTGTCGTTTTAGGGCTTCACCCACAGCATATGGAGGTTCCCAGGCTAGGGGTCTAATCGGAGCTGTAGCTGCCGGCCTATGCCAGAGCCACAGCAACGCGGGATCTGAGCCGCATGTACAACCTACATCGCAGCTCACGGCAACGCTGGATCCTTAACCCACTGAGCAAGGCCAGGGATCGAACCCGCAACCTCATGGTTTCTAGTCGGATTCGTTAACCACTGAGCCACAACGGGAACTCCCTGGTGAAATGTTTTCCTTTTTTCCCTCTTCAGAAACCATAAGGAGTCAGGGCAGTAACAGTGGCCCCTGGAAGCTCCTCCATTCTTCTAGAGGTTCTTACGGCATTGGTGTTCCATAGTAGGTGTGGGCACGTGATGAACCATCACAGCCTCTGGACACCTCACCCCCTGAGTCTGTTGGCCAGTGTACCTAGCACTGTCTGGATGCCCACTTTATGCCATTCTCTCTGCTGGGCACTGTGGTGAAATCAAAGGTGAGCAGTGTGGAGGCACAGGAGACAAATATGCAAGTACTTGTAGTTCAAGTTGCAGTGATGAACCAGGGTCTTTCAGTGGGTGTACACTTGAGTCTACGTGATAGATCCTCACACACGAAACTCATACCAGCTCAGGAGCTGACCATGGTCAAGGATTCAAAGGAGGAGAAGAAGTGGCAAAGCATATATATAGATAAGAAGAAAACCATAAGCACCCAGAGAAGTCTGTTGCAGAAGGAGGACTTGCCAGCAGCAGGTGCTGTAGAGACACAGAAGCAGAGGCCGGGCGTGGCCCTGACAAATGACCATCAGAAGTCATTTGTACAGATCATGGGGGCAGGGTTCAGGAAGGAAGCCAGCCTGCCTGGGCCCCATGAGAAGGACGACTTCTTAGCCACTGGACCCTGAAACAGAGGAGAAACATGAGACTGGCCACTTGAGGGGCCAGAAGGTCCGGGGCACATGTATAGGTAAAATAGAGGAGTCTGCGCAGAAGGGTGAGGCTGAAGGGGCTGGGGGTGACGGGTGACCAGAGAGCTGGTCACTAGGATAAACAGAGCTAAGGATAAAAGGCTCTTTGGGACCCAGGGACAGAGGAATGGAGAATGGGGTCCTTCACTGTCTAGTACACATTTAAAAATGAGAATCATATGGATATGGGGGTCAGATCACAGTTCTCGGTCTGCTTCTCCTGTCAGATTGTTCAAACCTTGAGCAATCATGGACCCACTCTGAGCCTCAGTCTCTTCGTCTGCAAAATAGTGGTAAGAGCAGTGGCTCCCCAGCGTTTCCATGCGGGGTAATGGACAAGCACGTCTGTAGGGAGGCCAGCGCCAAGTAGGTCTTTTATAAAAAGCAGCTATCAGTCCTCACCTCCTGAGCTGACAGAAATGCTTCTCTCGAATTCTTTTTTGGCTTCCTGTAGCAAAGCAGCATCCAACGACTTCAGTGTCTGCATTTTAAAAGGATATTAAGAGTTGCTGTGTACTCACGGGTTAATTTACCTCAGGGTGGGTGATGGGCACGGTAATTGTTTTGAACAGAGACATTTTAGTGTAGTTGTACTTGAAAAGGCGCTAAGATGTTTACCAACCAGTCTGGCAGAAAGAAAGCACTTAGCTGTTTCACCTCGCCCTGGGCAAATGCCTCAAGTGAGTGTCACAGAGGCGGGTCCCTCCTGGGCTGGTCTCTCTGTGCAGACATTCTGGAATTCTTAGACTTTTCATGTCCTTCCTTTTTTTCCCCCCATTTCAGCATATTTAAATTCTACATCTCTTCTTCAAGGTCCTGATCAAACACCAGCTCTGATTCTTTCCACTTGCAGGGGTGTCCCTTTTCTGCAGCTCTCAATGAAGTCGGGAGAAACGGCTTAAGGATGTTTCTTGTTTACCAGAGTGTTCCCCCTAACCACACGGTGAACCCCCAATAAGCACGTGGAATGAGTGAAAGAACAAGATGAAATTGAAAGCATAATAGCTAAAGTCAACAGGGAAATGGTCTATTCTTGTGGAAAAAAATTAACAATTTTTAGATCCCTCCAGACACTCTACCTTCCTTGCTCCTGTGGCTTTAAGACAACTTTTGCTCCTGTTTAGCATCTGTCACCTAAACAAGGCACTTAACTTGTTC
This sequence comes from Catagonus wagneri, assembly GCA_004024745.2. Lineage (NCBI taxonomy): Eukaryota > Metazoa > Chordata > Mammalia > Artiodactyla > Tayassuidae > Catagonus > Catagonus wagneri. Next base: position 13,439,245 of record PVHT021183543.1, read on the forward strand.
TGAGTCTCAATTTCCTAATACATCAAGTGGAGATTAAAAATGCATACCTCCCAGAGATCTTGCAAGGATCCAATGAGATAATGTTTGGAAAATGCCTTGCACTTAGTAGGTCCTCAAGCAAAGTAAGAAACTGCCTCCTTTTCTCAAGTGCGTACGCCTTGGCACATCAGAGGCTGTTGCAAATCAACTAACATTGGCTCGGTAGATTTAAAGAGGATTTTAAAACGATGATATCAAGAGGTACTCAAAAAACGTTTTATCTAATTCATCAGTCACTTCAAATAAAAATGAAGAAAAATAGGAAGAGAAGGAAACCATTTAAAGACGATAAGTATAAATTACCAAAAACTGACAGAAAATACGTTGACAGGTGAAAATAGAAAGCGTTTCCATGAAGGCAAGTCAAAGAGAGCTGCCATACTGTTCCCTGCCACCCTTCAGCCAAGGGGAAGCCCTTAGTGAGAATTCTGATTCCAGGACCTCACCTCCAGATCTGCTCAGTCTCTTTGAAAGCGTGGCCTGAGAATATGCATTTTTACACACAACACAGATGACTGTTTTCCATGCTGACTTTGAGAACAACTTCTCTCCTGAGTCTCACATCTCTCTGCTATAACTGTCCCTTTCTCAGGGTCACACCTTGCACCTGCAGTGTCCACTTCCTGGCATGCCTACCCACCTTCCATGACTGGAAAATTCCAGTATCATTAAAGAGGGAAAATCATCATTCTCTTATTTAGGTGGCCCTCCTCAACTCCCAGAGACAATATCCAGAGTCGTGGGCTCCTTTGTTTTGTGTTCACCCTTCATTCATTCACTCATCGTTTCGCTCACAAACCATTCTCAGATTATACTGCCCTGAGTGTCTTTGCACATCTGTCTCCTTGTCGACAAGGACTCCGTATTATTCATCTTTCACTTCCTAATGACTAACTCAGGGCCCAGAACAAATCAGACATCATAAGACTGAGTCGATTGTGTAAATGAACACACAAAGGTGGGTGTATGTGTGAGGCTGATACCCTTGATTCTGTTTGATCTCCCACTGAGTTATAGAGTATTCCATTCTCTAGAAGTTAGTATCCCCCCCCCCTTTTTTTTTTGAGCACACCCATAACACGTGGAAGTTCCAGGACCAGGGATTGAACCGATGCCACAGCATGACCCAAGCTACAGCAGTGACAATGTTGAATTTTTAACCACTAAGCCACCAGGGAACTCCACACTGTTTTCAGTTATTTTGGCATATGGTGATGGTGGGGCTTTCAGATCACCTACTTGGCAACATTATGTTGGTTTTAGGTTTAGAAGTATACTTGCATGTCACAATTATAAATACATAAAATTAATGAATACTGTGAAACATGATAGATATAAATGCCCTGGGCTAGATCATGTATACAGATAGATGTAGATAGGGATTGCAGCTGAATGGATGCTTTATTATTTACTCTATTGAATTAGAGTCTAAACACAACTGTCATGAATACCAAAGAGAGCAAATCTATAAGTCTGAGGCTCTGTCACCTTAATCAGGGAAAATACAAATGAGTGTTTCCCTTCCAAAGGTAGCAAAAGATGTTTATATTTCATTTTTAAGTTTAAACTCTAAATTTTTTATTATAGTTAATTTACAATGTTGTGCAAGTTTCTTCTGTACAGTACTCTGACCCAGTCATGCATATATATACATATATATATTCCCTTTCTTACGTTATCTTCTATCATCATCTATTTCAAGAGATTGTATATAGTTCCCTGTGCTGTACAGCAGGACCTCATTGCTTATCCATTCTAAATGTAATAGTTTGCATCTACTAACTCCAAACTTCTAGTCCATCCCACTCCCTCCCCCCTTCCCCTTGGCAACCACAGGTCTGTTCTCTATGTCTGTGAGTCTGTTTCTGTTTTGTAGATAAGTTCATTTGTGCCATATTTTAGATTCCACATTACCATATAATAAGTGATATCATATGATATTTGTCTTTCTCTTCTTGACTTAGTTCACTTGGTATGAGAATCTCTGATTCCATCCATGTTGATGCAAATGGAATTAGTTCATTCTTTTTTGTGGCTGAGTAGTATTCTGTTGTGAATATGTGTCACATCTTCCTAATCCATTCATCTGTCGATGGACATTTGAGTTGTTTCCATAATTTGGCTATTGTGAATAATGCTTCTATGAACATATGGATGTGTCTGTCTCTTTGAATTATAGTTTTGTCTGGATATATGCCCAGGAGTGTAATTGCTGGATCATATGGTAGTTCTATATTAAGTTTTCCGAGGATCCTCTATACTGTTCTCCACAGTGGTTGTACCAATTTACATTCCCACCAACAGTGTAGGAGGGTTCCCTTTTCTCCACATCCTCTCCAGCATTTGTTATTTGTAGACTTATTAATGATGGCCATTCTGACCAGTGTGAGGTGGTACTTCATTGTAGTTTTGATTTGCATTTCTCCAATAATTTAAACTTTAAGTTTTAAAACCAATCAGATATCAGCAATGCCTTGAGAGTTAAAAAGATCTGTGATTCTAAATGCTTCTGTTCTGTGGACACATTTGAACTTTAAAAAGAAGGTAAAGGAGTCAGGGATTCTCCACTGACAGAGAGGAGAGACCTAGTAAAACCAGGTTGGAAGGAGAAGTGTCTGTGGACAGTGTTGTGATATGCTACTGAGATCCCCCTTCAAGAGTGGACTTACCTCCCAGTTGCTAAAAGTGCTGTTGACAGACAACTCCCTCTCCCCCCCCCGTTCCCCTCCCTTCCCCTTCTTATCCCTTCTGTCCCCCTCCTTCCCCTCCTTTCTGCTTTTCTTACCTTCCCGTCACCAGATGTTGACCCCAGAAGCTCCTTCTAATATATCTCCTGCATGTCAATCTGTCTGAGTCAAATTTCCTGTGACACCCCCATTGACTTTTCTTCAGTTTGGTCACTGGACACAAGTGGATTAGAGTATGTGTGTGCCTCTGCCTTGAACAAGCATATTCATTGCTATGGACACTTTATATACAAATGAATTGGGTCACCATTTTGTGGACCACTGATGATAAGTAAACTCTAAAAAGCCCTTCCTGGCGTTCCTGTTGTGGCTCAGCGGTAATGAAACTAACTAGAATCTATGAGGACGTGGATTCAATCCCTGGCCCCACTCAATGGGTTAAGGATCCAGTGTTACCGTGAGCTGTGGTGTAGGTCACAGACATGGCTTAGATCCTGCATTGCTGTGGCTGTGGTGTAGGCTGGCAGCTGCAGGTCCAATTCAACCCCTAGCCTGGGAACCTCCGTATGCCATGGGTGCGGCCCTTAAAAACAAAACAAAATAGACAATCATCCATCCTTAGGCAATCATCCATCCACAGGCATTTGCTTCTCACCTGTGCCCGTGCTGGGCAGAAGGGCTGTGGACATCTTCATATATAGGTCCTGCCTGGGGGAGCTTACGGTGTGACCACGGAGAGTATAGTAAGATCCTTAAGAGAGAACTGGGGTCAGAAGTGCCCCTTCACAGTGTGTCACCAGGGCAGGAATGGATTTAATTCTGAAAGCACTTGCCTCCAGCTAATATCCCCAAACTGAGATGACTCTTTCAGCCGGGACTGTAGCAAAGATAGGATCCCGAGACGCACAAACTGGAAAATGCCTTTCTAAGTGTTGCAGCTTAGTGCTTTTAATGGAAGGCAGTGCTTTAGTTAAGCTTTGCGATGTTGATAATGATGATAATGATCACATCTTGTTTATATATACAGCTTTATCTCTTCCAAAGTGCTTTCCCACTTATTACCTAGTTGTCTGGTTGGGCTTGGAGGTACTTAGCAAGATATTATGAGACTGTGCTGCGTAGGAAAGAGCCCTGGGCCTTCCAGCTCCACATTTTCAGTTAAGACCTTTGACTCCCTCTCAGCCTGTTTCTCATCTGTAGAATGGGGGTAATAATGCCTACATGTCAGAACAGCCGTGACATTTAAATGACATATTCTTTCATCCACAAGCATTTACGGAGCAATTCCTTTGGGCTGAGCATCGAGCTAGGTGTTAAGTACATAAAAAGAAAGAATCCTTCACTCAAGGAGCTCAACGGCTTAAAAAGATGACTTGGACATGTTAACAAATAGTTATATAATAATGCTATAAATACCTAAAAGAGGAAGGAAGGAAAGAAGTCACTGATTGTGCTTTAAAGATATCATGAGCTAAAGAGCCAAATAGAATACCTGGTATAGGGCAGAGGCAAGATATTTTACTGAAGAAATTCACCTATGTTTCTCCTTGGCCTCATTATCTTAAAAAGTACACACACACACGTACATGTGTGAGCATGCACACACATTTTATAACTAGGTAAGTGATATGTTAGGAAAACTGTGAAAAAGGAAAAGAAAAAAAGAGGAAGAAAGGACTGGAATAGGAAGGAAAAAGTTTGAATACCAGCTCCACTGTCTAGCAGCTGTGAGTCCTGGGCATCTCAGTTTCCCATCTGCGAAATGGGAATGATAGTGCTCAACTCATGTGATCATCTTAGGTAATTAAATGATATAATGTACGTGCCATTTTGTTTTCATTTCAATTAAATATCTTTAGGCTGTTGCCATTTATCAAAGAATCAAATAGTCAAGCTAAGCTAGAATATAGCAGTGGTTGAGTGTGTCAGGGATTTTTTTTTTTTTTTCAAAACATAAGTGAAAGAAGAATTTGCCACATAGAATGAGGAAGGGCAATTGTAGATGGCGGTTCTTCAACTCACCACATTCTTCTCTGAACGATCAGGTAGGACACCCTTCCCGCTGGCATCCATCCCTGCTGATCTCAGTGAGAGAGGTCAGGATCAATTCACGGTTCTGGCAAAAAGCACAGGAATACAATGTCATTTTAACATAGAATACTTTGTAGACCAGTAGGCAGAGAAAAGCCTGGGGTGGGGGAGGGTAGAAGGGCCCTCATGGTTATTTCTAAATAGAGCAGCTGAGGGACAGGCTTGTCCTTTGTGATGTGGCTGCCAAAACCTTCCTTAAAAGAGGCCTGGTGTGGAGTTCCCATCGTGGCTCCGTGGAAACAATTCTGACTAGTATCCATGAGGATGCAGGTTCGATCCCTAGCCTCGCTCAGTGGGTTAAGGATCCAGCCGTGAGCTATGGTGTAGATGGCAGACAGGGCTCAGATCTAGTGTTGCTGTGGCTGTGGCTGTGGCACAGGCCAGTGGCTACAGCTCTAATTGGACCCCTAGCCTGGTAACCTCCATGTGCTATGGGTGTGACCCTAAAAAGACCAAAAAAAAAAAAAAAGGAAGACTCTTCTCTGAATGCACAAGAGGCCACTGTGCTCTGGACAGTCCCCTTGGGAACCATGCCTCCTTCCTGGAAACAAAGCTCAGAGGAATCTGTGTGTTCAAGGAGAGCAGCCAAATGGGGAGGGGACCACAAGCCACAACCTAGAAAGAAAGACTGGAGAACTGATATCACTGGTCTCGAGGGGTGGTTATTCTAGTCTGAAACCACGGTTGAGAACCACCCATCTGGGGGAGTTTGAGAATCTAGGATTACGGGATAAAGGCATTTTGAAGATTAGCATGAGGCTTGGTTTGGCCAACCTAAGTAGAACCTTAGTTGAAAATTTGGCCCCATGAGATCATCAGAGACGCACGGCTTTGTTACGATGCTGGAACCCGAGTATGGAAAATGGAAGCTATTTGATGGTACTATTTCCTATAGATAATGAGATAGAGCTGATGCTGTTCATAAATGTGTAGAGACCATTTAATAAGTGGCAAAAATGCCCCAGGCACATGGTAAAAGAGTATTTAATTTCTCATAGCAATGACCCCTCATGGTGGTGTTGGTGGAGTAAAGACCCCTTCAGTCTCCTGAGAAATATTTATTCATAACCATTCTCTCCATTAATGAAACCGCAGGTGGCTCAGTGCTTATTACAAAAATCTTTTTATCAGAAGAAAACAGCATGGGAGCATGCTTCTTTCTGGAGCAGTTTTTTCTTCCAAAGGCTTTGAAACACTGTGCAGAACATTCTAAGGGAACGGGAATTAGGGGGCATATTACAGCCACCCATGTTTTTTAAGGGGAAAAATGGAAAGATTAGTGTGGTCAATACCCTGTGTTTACTGGGAGACTTGATTTCTGTCAAGAGTGAAAATATGGTTTTATTAAGGTTATAAACCAGATTGAGCCTCAAGATGAAAGAAGGCTTGTTTTGTTTTGGAAAACAGCTTAGTAACAATGCACTTTTCTAGAAATGGAGAAAAACTAAGACTGTCTGCACTTTTTTAGTTTTTTTTTTCTTTCTTCTCCACGTCATTTATCATTTGGACATCTACTGATGAGAGAAAGAACTTCTGGTGAAAAATCTCAGCTCAGATATGGTTGATACGGATTTCATACATTCTTTTGTCTTATCTTTGCTTTACACAGCAAAGCTATCATGGAAATGTGGGGTCTAAGGTTTTCCGGGAGATCCATGGCTGATTCAAAGTGTATACATCCACTCTGTTGCCATGCAGGTGTCTACCAGACGTCTAGGCTGGAGGCAATTTGCTCAATAAATCAGACTTCTGTAATCTCATCTCCCACTCTTTGGGTATTAAACAGCACTTGGCCTTAGCTCTGAATGGTGAGGCAAATAGAACTCAATACGTAAGATCAGCGATGTGGTAAAAAGAGCATGCACTGCATTTGGAATCCTAGACCTTGCTACTTTCTAGACACTTCTCAGAGCCTCTGTTTCCACATAATACCAAGTAGTACTGCAGCAGTACCAAATTTAGAAGGTTGCTGTGGGGATTTACCAGGATTACGTAGATAATGTAGTACCTGTATATCATCTGGTTCTATGTCTGGTACATAGCAGGTGCCCAGTCCATTGCAGTTATTTTTTTTTATTGGAGTATAGTTGAGTTACCACACGGTGTCAGTTTCCAGTGTACAGCGAAGTGAATCAGTTATACATCCATATACGTACACGTATATCCATTCTTTTTCAATTTCTTTTCCCATGTAAGTTATTACAGAGTATTGAGTAGCTTTCCCTGTGCTATACAGTAAGTCTTTGTTGCTTATATATTTTATGTACAGTAGTATATATATATATGTTGTAGTTATTGTTATTATAGTGTATTTTGTATTATATTATTAGGTCCACTCATGTTTTGCAGTTTACCAGGTGCTACAGGGAAATGGGGAATCCTGGAAGAGGGATGGCGCAGTATAACAAAACATAAGACTCTTTTACATTTAGAAAGTGGGGGACTAGGAGGCACTCTGTTCTACAGAACAAAGGCACCCAGGTTTTAGCCCACATGACTTTTATTAAGAAATGTGATGAGATTAGTGTGGAAGGTGACAAGATTAGTATTACTGTGATTAAGGAAGGTGACAAGATTAGTGGGCAGGAACAGGCGTGGGCAATAACCAGGTTGTCTTCTTAGTGATATCAAAGGGTGTATCCTTAAGATATAATGCAGCTGTTTATATAGTAACATAGTTAATGCGTTAAGGCCTTTATCTTGTCTTTGAAGGTGATTCTGTACCTTAGAACTCTGCATCCGCAGGTATTTGCCTTCTGCAGAGTTCAGCTCTTCCATGGTTTCCAACAGCCAGGTACTTTCATATAAATATCTCATGAAATGTTGGAGTCACTCCAGTGAGGAAGTATTTTAGGTGTAAGGAAACGGAGGCTCACCAAACTGACCAGAGCACAGGCTCTATGAAGACAGAAATCCATGGAACAGAGAAATGTCAGTTCCTGGTGCTGAGTTCTTCTCGTGAATTGGGGGGTGAGTGTGATAAGAATCCTGAAGGAAGCAGCTTTATATGGCAGCAAAACTAATAAGAATTAACAGGTCCAAGGTGGGTCTCTCCCTGAAAGTTTACAGCCGTCGCTCCAAAGTGTAATGGAGGGAAAACCTATACCAACCACTTCATTCCTTTTAATACACTCATTGTATAAATGGAACAAAAATCAAACAGGAACAAGATCATTCATCTTGTTACAACTGTGAGCCATTTTATAACCTGCACTGGAGAAATAAGGACAAAGTTTAAAAAGAGGATAAGTTTGGAGTTGTCTTTCTAACTTTTTAAAAATAGTCCTCTGGGGTCCCACTTTTAATTCCATACAAAGCAAATCTTTTGTCTCTTAACATGTTTTTGCTTATAATGACATATAAATAGGCTTGGGCCATGGAGAGGATTTTATTCAAGTTCAGCTATGCCAGACATAGAGAAATAACAGTTTTAAAATATACATAGACAGTTGTGATATTTAATATGACAACAGGTCCAGGCTTTCATTTTCTGAGCAGTTAAGGTTGGAAGGCTTCCCCTGTGTCCTTTCTTTAAGGATAAATGTACAATAGCATTTTAGAGTCAGCTTGTTGATGTCTGCAAGAAGTCCTGCTGGGTTTGATTGGGCTTGCGTTGGATAGGTTTGGTGAGATCTGTCATCTTAACAATCTGGAGTCATCTGGCCCAAGAACACGGCATGTCTCTTTTATGGTTTGCTTGGATTTATTTCATTACCCTCTTAAAGTTTTCAGCATGCAGGCCCCATGCATATTTTGCTGGAAATATACCTGAGTATTTCCCCTTTTTTGGTGCTATTTTTATTTCATATTATAATGGTTCATTGTTATTATATAGAAATGAGATTGATATTTGTGTATTAAAAGATAAATGTAGCGAGTTCCCTTGTGGTGCAGTGGATTAAGGATCCAGTGTTGTCACTGTAGCAGCTTGGGCTGCTGCTGTGGCACAGGTTCGATCCCTGGCCTGAGAAACTTCCACATGCCATGGGCTCAGCCTAAATAAATAAACATAGAAACAAACAAAAAAAGAGCAAGAGAAGAGAGGACTCAGGTGAAGAAACAGTAACATACTTCGTACATACAAGACTGTTTCAAGAAAGACAGCTTAGGCTAACCCAGGCCAGGTACTTAGTAAAGTACCCAAAACATGTTCAAAATGTTAGTTCCCATTGGTCTTGCCTGCTCATGTTCTGTGTTGCTCTAAAAGCCAGGCTCTGTTCCATATGTGGAGGTTATGAAACTTAGAATTGTGTGATAGTTGAGTTGTGAGGACTTACTGTTAAGTAGACCTGGGCTGGATCTTGGCTCTGCCATATCTTTTTTTTTTTTTTTTGCCTTTTTATGTAGAGCCGCGCCCGCGGCATATGGAGGTTCCCAGGCTAGGGGTCTAAAAGGAGCTGTAGCTGGCAGCCTTCGCCACAGCCACAGCAACGCAGGATCCGAGCCGCGTCTGCAACCTACACCACAGCTCACGGCAACGCCGGATCCTTAACCCACTCAGCAAGGCCAGGGATCAAACCCACGACCTCATGGTTCTTAGTCGGACACGTTAACCACTGAGCCACGAAGGGAACTCCTGGCTCTGCCATATCTTATGTCTTCTTAATATGGTCCCGAGCATGTTTCTCCCCATGTCTGGTCTTCTGTTTCCTACACCGGAACGTGGGGCTGATACAAGCTAAAGTGGTAACCTGAGCAGAGCACAGCACCTGGTATCTTACATGTCCAGTGAAAGTTAGCAATTCTCATTGTCTCGGTGTTGGTTGCTGTTGTTGTTCTGGCCACGCCTGTGGCATGTGGAGGTTCTCAAGCCAGGGATCGAACCCACACCACAGCAGCAACCCAAGCCACCACCATAACAAAACCAGATCCTTAACTGTTAGGCCACCAGGGAATTCTTTGGTTGTTGTGAAGTCACAAGGTGGAAGATGCTAGAGAAGCATAAAGAAGAACTTTCTAAGAATGTTTGCCCAACAGTAGAACAGGCTGAATATAACGTAGTGAGCCTCCTTCAGGAGAGAAAGGACCACCTCTATAGAGGATGCCACTGGGGAGCTCAGGCTTACCAAGAGCTTTCCCTTGTGTTGAGGAACTACGGTATCGTCACCACCCCCACCCTCACCCGCTGTGGCATTAGAAGCAAGGGGTGGCCATTCCAGGTCTCCCCAAGTCACCTAAGACACTTGACCCACAGACACAAAGAGCTTGAAGCAGTAGACAGAAATGGTACCCTTGAGGGGAAAAAAAAAACAGACCAGACATATCTTTCCATCAACTGCAGTTTATGATTACACATTAAATTCAATTGCTTTCTTTAGGAGGTTGGTTTTGAGACCCGTCATCTCCAGGCCAGTGCCATCCATTCTGGCTACCCCCCAGGAGTACAGACAGACCAGCCGCCTTCCTAGTGTACACTAATTAATTTATCTCATGCTTGTGATTTTACGGCGCATAAATGCCAGAGCATTTCTGTTTATTCTTCTCCCTGCAAAGCACCTCACATTGCATAAAAACAATGAATCTCCATTGCAAACGCCGTCTGTCTTGGGCTAGCAAACAGCCCGCTGGCTGCCTGTCGTCTTGCTGGCACTGCCTCTTACAGCCAAAGTTAACACATCCATTAATTTATCCTTAATGACATTTTGACATTCCAATCAGTTCATCAGATGTTCCTTATGCAAGACTTCTCCCACACGGCCAGGGCCAGGGTGCCAGGCCACTCCTGATGCATAATGCATGAGACCACTGTACCGCTCAGGACCCTCTGACGGACAGACACATCTGCTATTTGCAAACAGTGTGTTCCTAACAGCCCTGGCTCCCCAGGTGATTCACAGTGCTGCCTTTAGAGCCGTTTTCTTCTATGCTTCCAGCTAGCTATGCTTGGAAGAAGCTGGTCACTTCAAGGAAAGATATTATGGTTCAGAAATATACATATAACAGTGCTATGGAGGAATGCGATGGGGGGGGTGTAAGAATATGCCAAACCCCGGCCATTTTAGGGATTTAGAGTAGCTTTAATTCCACTAATTCAGGTGGGAGATGGACCTGCGACAACCCAAACATCTTGAGTTTCATTGCCCTGCTGCTGCTTAAAAATAACGATCACAAAGACATTGTGATAACAATAATGGATATCAAAGAAGAAAGGAAAATTATCCTTAATACCTTCAATCTAACGCATCAGTTTAGCTATACTCTCTTAGAGTGGTAATCACAATGTATTTATTTTCCAGGTTTTTTTTTTAACTTAATGTAATTCAGTTATCACTTTTTTCATGTTGTTACATAGTTATCACTTTTAATGTCAGTCCATCATTTTAGTGGCTGCATAATATTCCTTCCAGGGGATGCACTGTAATTTTCTGAACCGGCCCCCTATTGTTAGACATTTATGAGGCTGTAACTGATTGTTTGCTATCCAAGAGAGAAGCAGAGCAGGCTGGGGAAGAGAGTAAGGTTCTGCAGGGTGAGGAACCTGGGCTCGAATCCCACCTGGTTGGTCCCTCTAGCTGTTTCAGGCATTAAGAATGAGCCCTCTGGGCCTCAGATTCCTCATCTATGAAACAAAAGAAACAATCACCACTTTATAGTGTTGCAGTGAGGATTACAGATATTTTCAATGTGCCCAGCATATGGTAATATTTACTAAATGTTCCACTATCACAATGATAGGTATATACCACTGGTTCTCAATCAGGAGCAGGGCAATTCTGCCCACCCCACAGTGCCCTCCATAGCACTCTGGGGACATTTGGCAATGTCTAAAGACAGTTTGGATTGTCATACCTGGAAAGGGGAGGAGCTACTAGAAGCTGTTGAGTGGAGGCTAAGGACGAAGATAATATGCTCCAGGGGACAGGAGAGCCCCCACAGAGAAGAGCGGGCCTGCTCAAAAGGTCAGTAGTGCCAAGGTGGAGAACCCCTGGTGTATACAAAGCTGTGTTTTCTAGTGTTATCTATCTAATAGGTGAATTTTTACCTTTTTATTATTATTTGGTTAGGAATTTTTTCCTTTTTATTATTATTTTGTTAGGATAAAGTCCCAGGAATCCTCGATTAAAGGGTATTTTATGCTTATTGGCAGTTTTAGGAGAAATGGGATGGGGTGAGTGATGGGAATAAGGTTTCAGGTGACTGATGGCAAAAAGACAGTGGATAAAATACTGTGGGTTCCCCAGTGGTTCAAGAGATAACATCCCACAGACCAGTAGTTCTTCAAGGATAGTCCCAGAACCTCCGAAGAACTTAGACATTCAGATTTCAGACCTTACCTCTGAGAGTGGAGTCCACGTCTGTACTTGCAGGTGGGGCTGCCTAGAGAGGTGATGTGATAAGTCTTTGTTGATGGAGTTGGACAGCTGGGGGTTGGATGTCCACTTGCTGGGGTTGTTGCAAGAGATCTCCCAGCTGGGGTGAAAGAGTGGCTGGGAGGACCCCAAAGGCCTTTCCAACCCAGGGACTCCGAGATTCTGTAACCTATAATGGCCTGAAACTGAGAGCCAAGGAGTGACTGGAAGAAAAGCATCTCTCTGTATGTCTGGCGAGGTTTATGGTCATGATAAGCACAAGGTATGAAAACCTTGGTAACAGACTGCTATTAATTTTATGCTGACTCCAAACATATAAATTCAGCCATTCCAAGTCTGCACAAGGTACAGTTGGAGAGAAGCGGGTGTGGGGAGAAAAAGTAGTTACTCATCTTGGGGAGCAGATCAAACAAAATTAAAATCAAAATAAAGCAAGGAAGAAGGAGTGTAGATGGCAAGTAGAAAGAAGGGGGAGAAAAAGAGCTAGCATTTGCTGAGTGTCTGTTAATAGGCCAAAGACCAGGCTAGGAAATTAACACATATTATTTCTAATCAACCTATTAACTCTGCAGTAGGGCTTATCAAATACCATTCTACACATGAGGACACCGAATCTCATAGTCTCCTAGAGATGGAGACATGGTCATGATCACACAGCTGGTTGGAACCAGGTTAGTCTGGAGCCATGGTCCATGATATTAATATAGCACCAAGACAGAGGGTTGTTGGCCTAACCCAGGAGTTCAGAGCTCGATGGCCTGAGAGCATTCAGGAAGGTTCCCACTGTCTGAACCATGGATTCTGCTCTCACTTTCCTTCGAAGCATTTATTTTCTTCTCAATGTCTAGTATTTCACAAATGCTTATATAGAGCTTGTTTGGTAGATAACAGATCCTGTTGTAAGTGTTTAATGTTTATAAGTCAGTATCTACTGCAAACTGTTGTTATGAGAAGTCACTATAATTATCCCTATTTAACAGATGAGAAACTGAGTTACAAAGAGGCTAAGTAATTATCCAAGGCCACATAGGTAGTAAATGGTGGAGCCAGGATTTGAACCCAGGCAGTCTGCCTCTAGAGCCCATGCTGTTCCCACCAAGCTCTGCTTAGTGGTCTAAGGGGTGGTGTGGCCATGTGCCCAGTGGGAGGAGGGCCTTGCATCTGTCTTAGGCCCTCTGCTGTGCTGGTTCCCTGCCAGCCCCAGAGGATGGGCAGACTGGGTCTGACTCTGTCCTTAGCGGAAAGAGAGCCCATCCAAGGGAAGGAAGAAATAGGGGCAGCCACAAGCCGAGGAGAAAAGCAGAGGCAGACAGACAGAGGCACGGACATGGAGAGTAAGGCAGTGGAGAGATGGAAGTGACAGTAGTGGTAGCCAAGGTCCCTCTGCCTTTCAGATTGTGATAAGTATATCCTAATATGGTGTCTATAACTGTGCAGTTCTGGTGGAAGCACGGAGAAGCCCCAAGCTGGGGTGTTTGGGATAAGAGAGGAAGGCCCCACCAGCGGTCTTCCAGAATTGGTACCCAACAGAGGTAATGAGCAGACAGGATGTGCAACACTGGAAGGAAGTGAGTGGTATACGTGTCAGCTTTCTGGGCACGTGCATGCTTATATGTGCCAGGGATTTGCCTGGAGAGGAAAGGAGCTGGCTGAGAAAGCTTTGAGACAAGGGTGTACATGTGTGGGTCCTTGGCCATGACATAACAAGGAATCTTAAAGAACATTCAGAGACTTTGCTGCCTGGGTTTGATTCCCAGCTGCGTCTCTTAAACCCTGGCTGACTGTTTGAGAGTTAGTTCAACTCTCTGCCTCACTCTTTCATTCATAAAATGGTTTAGTAAGCTAGTAATACTGTCGATCTCCTAGAGTTATTAGGAGAATGGAAGAAGTTAATACACTGTATTTGTAAAAGTCTTAAATCATGCCTGGAAAGGAATAAGTGTTATATGCATATGTATTAAATAAATACAATAAATGTAGGATTTCTTATTTCATGGTCATTGATGTTCACTGCCTAGGACTTCCATAACAAAGTACCCCAGACTGAATGGCCTAAAACAAATAAATGGGAGTTCCCCTTGGGGCTCAGTGGGTTAAGAATTGAACATAGTGTCCATGAGGATGTGGGTTCCATCCCTGGCCTTGCTTAGTGGGTTAGGGATCCAGTGTGGCTGCAAGCTGTGGCATAGGTCCCAGGTGATACATAGGATGTGGCATTGCTGTGGCTGTGGGGTAGGCCTGCATCTGCAGCTCCGATTTGACCCCTAGCCTGCAAAATTCCATATGCTGCAGGTATGGCTGTAAAAAGAAAGAGGAAAAAAATATTCTCTCACAGTTCTGGTGTTTCGGGCTTTGAAATCAAGGGGTCAACAGGGTCATGCTCTCTTCAGGACTCTGAATAGAACACTTCCTCGCCTCTTCCCAGCTTATGATGGTGGCTGTCAAACTTTAGGGCTCCTTGGCTTTCAGCTGCCCCCTCCATTCTCTGCCTCTGTCGTCACATGGCCTTCTCCATACCCCAGTTTTCCTCTTCTTGTAAGACTACCAGTCATACTGGATTAGGGCCACCCTAACGTAGCTCACATTAACTGGTTTACATCCATAATGACAGTATTTCTGGAGTTTTCTTTTAGCACGGTAGGTTAAGGATCTGGCATTGTCACTGCAGCGGCTTGGGTCCCGTTTCAGTCCCTGGCCTGGAAACTTCCCTGTGCCGTGGGTGTGGACAAAAAAAATTTAAGTTGTACCTCTGTTCTTTGAAGTGCTTAAACACACTCAGCATGAAAGAGAAAATGACATTTGAAAGTACTCTCTTTCAAATGGTCCCAAAGATATCCCCTAAATCAAAATAAAATTAAATTGAATTTAAAAAGATCATATTTCCAAAAAAGGTCGCAGTCACAGGTCCCAAAGGTGAGGACTTCAGTGTATCTTTTAGGGGAGCACAGTTCAACCAGTAACAGTCATTTAAAAAGCATCAGTTGTTGCCATGGTTCTCAGATGCCAGGTCCCCACTGCAATGAAGTCAGTACCCAGAAAGGGGAAAGGGCAGGTCCCTGGTAACTCCGTGAGATGTTGGGAGACCTGGGACTGGCACCCAGGTGTCCTACCTTCTGGTCCTCCCCTGTCGCTAAGCACAATAGGAACTCCTTACTAATGGAGATCAGCTGAAGAGTGGGTTCTTAATGTCAGGGTTCTCAAGCTTCAGCATGCATTAGGATCTCCTGCAATGCTTATCACTCATCTGGAATTTCTGACTCAGTGGGCTGGGCTGGCACCTGAGAAATGGCATTTCTAAGGTGTTCCCAGGGGCGCTGATTCTGCTCATCCGGAGCCTACTTAGAGAACCACTGTTCTACATCAGTGGTGCTCAAGCTTGGTGGCATATTACGACCACCTGGAGAGCATCTGGGAACCTGGATGCCCAGGTTGCACCCCGGACCAGTTAGAATCTCATCAGTCATTTGTAAAGCTCCCCAAATGATTTGTTTAGCCAAGGTTGAAAAGCACGGCTCTAGAATACATCAAAGAATATTTTCAGAGAAGAGCTATTCTTCAGGGCATCTCTTTTAGATGATTCACATTTAGTAAATAGTGAAGCCTTTTATTAAAAGATGGCTCGTTACCTGTATTCAGAGATGACCAGAGAGCATTTATTGAGTGCTTACTGTGTACCACGCACTGGGGAAAAATGCTTTGGTAGCCATATAGCATTTAATCTTCACAACCACCTTCCCAGGGTGCACTGCTGCTACCTGAAGTTTTCCAGGCAACTGACATGCGAAGGAATCAGTAACTTGCAAGAGCTCCTGCAGCTCTCTGAGATGGAGCCAGGTTTTGATGCCAGGCTGTCTGGCACCAAAGCTGAGGTGTTAACTGCTATGCCATCTTGCCTCGTGAGAGAAGAGAAAGTGGTGTGTTCTCCTTGAAACCTTTCACCTAGCCGTAGCCTCCTTGACACTAGCCACTCTGATGTGGTATATGCCCACTCTTTGCCTCAATTACAGTAATTCTGAGTTAGTGGGGTTTGGATTAATGGAGTTGGGCTCATTCATAAAGGACTAGAATTGTTACCATGGAAAGAATTTGCACTTCTTGTTCTATTCCAAAAGTAGTGGAGGAAAGTTGGAACAGGTGTCCTGAGCAGAAAGCAGGGTTAGGATCTGATGTGCTTCATACCTTAGCTAAGCCCCTCCTCTGTTCAGGCCTCAGTTTCTTTTGTAAAATTCGGGGATGGTATAGTTCCCTTCCAGTTCTGATGTGTAAATTCAGAGGATGTATGTCAGCACACAAGCACCCAGACTTCAATGAGTACAGTGTGGGCTTTTAATAGGAGTAGAGTTTCAGCTGTGTTTTCTTTGTCTGCCTCCTATGGACTAAGACACCTCTCTAGCTCTAGGGTTCCATTCTTTGTGTTTGCCCAAGAAAGTCTGTCCAGAGATGCTGATGGAGGGAGGATCGGTCAGGAAAAGCCCTATGGGGACAGTAAAGAGTGTCAGGTCAGGGTCTCTCCTGGAGAGTGGGCATGACTCTTCATCCATGAAAAAGCCCTAAGCGGAACCCTCCAAATTCTCCCTCAGTTGACTGGGATCTCCTTCCTCTGCCCACATAGTCAAGGGTTTGGCAGAATCCAGATGCTGGAATTCCCTACCCCCTTTTTTCCAGGTGGTTTTTCAGTCTCTACATGAACTCCTCCAGTGATGGGAAGCTCATTACTTCCAAAAGCCTAAACAGAGCAGGGGTCATGTCTGGCTTTTCACATCATGGTCTCCTTCTATCGAACATCCACTGGTACAAAATAGGTGCTTGTTAAATACTTTTCCAACAAATTAATGTGTGAAGAAAAGTAGAGTACCAACTTTGGGGAGGAGATAAAAACTTCTCAGGGTAGGGGGCTTTTGAATTGGTCCTTAAAAGTTGAAGAGAAAGTTACCAAAGAAGAAAGCATGGGAAGGGCAATCCGGTCATCAGGCACTTCCCATAGAGACCCAAGCAGGTCTACTCTTCTAGAATTTTCTGCCTTGTGTCAAGCCAATGTGTTTCTAATTCTGCCCCAGGGCACACAGAGCCAAACATCACATGTGTGAAGAGGGCGTACCTGGGAGTTCCCTTCATGGCTCACTGGTTAACGAATCCGACTAAGAACCATGAGGTTGTGGGTTCGATCCCTGACCTTGCTCAGTGGGTTAAGGATCCGGTGTTGCCGTGAACTGTGGTGTAGGTTGCAGACGCGGCTTAGATCCCACATTGCTGTGGCTGTGGCAAAGGCCGGCGGCTAGAGCTCCCGCTCTAGCCTGGGAACCTCCATATGCCGCGGGTGCGGCTCTACATAAAGGCAAAAAAGACAAAAAAAAAAAAAAAAAAGAGAGCGTACCTGAATATTCTCTCTCAACGAAAATATCCCTGTTTGTTTCAGCCACTCTTCCTCCTCCTCTTGTAGCCTTATTCCAGATTCTTTTATAGCCCTACAGTCCTGTCCACTGAGCCATTCCACCTGCCACTCTCCCTGCTAAAGAACAGTGCTCATCACTATTCACAGTACCCAAGACATGGAAGCAACCTAAATGTCCATCAGTAGATCAATAGATTAAGAAGATGTAGCACATATATACAATGGAATACTACTCAGCCATAAAAAAGAGTGAAGTAATGCCATTTGCAGCAATGCGGATGCAAGTAGAGGTTTTCATACTAAGTGAAGTAAGTCAGAAAGGGAAAGACAAATACTGTATGATATCACTTATATGTGGAATCTAAAATATGGCCCAAATAAACCTATTTACACAACAGAAACAAACTCACAGACACAGAGAACAGACTTGTGGTTGCCCAGGGGGAGGAGGGAAGGAGTGGGATGGGCTGAAAGTTTGAGGTTAGTAGATGCTAA
Source organism: Catagonus wagneri (assembly GCA_004024745.2). Classification (NCBI taxonomy): domain Eukaryota; kingdom Metazoa; phylum Chordata; class Mammalia; order Artiodactyla; family Tayassuidae; genus Catagonus; species Catagonus wagneri. The sequence continues at coordinate 13,457,259 of PVHT021183543.1, forward strand.
CTGTTACATTTAGAATGGATAAACAGTGAGGTCCTGCTGCACAGCACAGGGAACCATATCCAGTCTCTTGGGATAGACCATGATGGAAGTAACATAAGAAAAGGAACGTACATATATGTATGACTGGGTCACTTTGCTGTACAGCAGAAAATGGTGCAAATTTTTCAATCAACTATAATTTTAAAAAAAAGAATAATGCTCAGAGTAAACCACGGAACTCATGGTCCATTGTGGGCATTTCCCCTGCCACCTACTCTCAGCTAACATGCAAATGTGGGGGAGACACCCAAGTGATCTGTTAGAAGGGAGAATACTGCCGGCCATATCACATTGACCCAAACTGTCCGAACAGTAAACTTCAGATTGCTATGTCTTAAAACATTCTACAGCTCCAGAAATGTCTTCTGCAGAAGAAATGACAAGCTTGTGCCGTGCTCTGTTTTTAACAGCTTTTGGTACCCCCTGCTGGTGAAATTGTGTGACCCAATTGGCAGGCATCTCAGAACCAGAAAAAAAAAAATCCCTAGTTCCTGAAAGTCACAAGTACTTGAGTGTCGAAGGATCTGAGGATGGCATGAGTTGTGTGATTATCCCTTGTATCATATATATATCCTATCCCATGTATCATCTTACGAAATTTATTTATTTGTTTTTAAGTTTATGGCCACATCTGTGGCATATGGAAGTTCCCAGGCAAGGGGTCGAATCAGAGCTGCAGCTGCCAGTCTACAGCAGGTCCAAGCTGCATCTGCATCCTATGCCACAGCTTGCAACAATGCCAGATCCCTAGCCTTCTGAGTGAGGCCAAGGATCGAAGCTTCCTTGTCACAGAGACTATGTCAGGTGCTTAACCTGCTGAGTCGCAATGAGAACTCCAATTCAAAGTGTTTTTTTTTTTTTTTAGCATTCTGTAACTTTGGCTATTCTGTGGCCTCTGAGGGGGAAAAAAAGTCTCTGACTTTTGTGAACATTCCATCCATTCTGCAAACATCCTGTGTCAGTCACAGGAAGAAAATGCTAAGTGGTTAGCCAAAAATATTTAAGTAGAAATATTTCAAGTCACAAACTAATTTTGTACAGGTTTTTCTTCTTCCTCCCTTATATGTATCTTTAAATAAAAAAGTGGTTGTAATTTGTGGTCAGAGTAGGATGACAGTCTTTTCTACACTTGAAATTGCAGACTTTTAAACAAATTTGCACAACAAATTTAATGAGCATAGGCAATGTGCCAGACACTCAGCAAGAACTTGGAGTGGGTGCAAGAAGTCGAAAGCCCTTCACCCAAGAGGTTCTTGCCTTCATGGGTGGAAGAGCTGAATCACTGCAATTGGACTAGTCAAGTGCTTAGCTGACATGGCAACGAGGCCTTTCCTAACATCCTGACAGTGTTCAAACCTGCTATTTGCAGCTCTTTCCTAGATACATGTATTTTTCCTTCTCAGCTTTCATCACCTTCGTGATTTTATATTGGTCTCTATACTTATCTGTTTACTCCCTATCTTTGCCATTAGTCTCTGTGTTCTCTGAAGGTCAAGGTCCCGTCTGGGTGTTTGACATTATGATCTTCTCACCTCTCACGGAGACTGGCGCGTGTAGGTTGGTAAATAAAAATGTGTTTGATGGAAGAGTCAACCAAGAAGAGAAAACCACACGTTAGTTTAGGGGAACAAGAAGAATCCTCAAAGTAGATATGGCAAAAAGAAAAAAAAAAGGAGTTCCTATTGTGGCTTACCGGGTTAAGAATCCAACTGGTATCCATGAGAATGTGGGTTCGATCCCTAGCCTTGCTCAAGGGGTTAAAGGATCCAGTGTTACTGTGAGCTGTGGTGTAGGCTGAAGACATGGTTCGGATCTGGCATTGCTATGGCTGTGGTGTAGCTCCAATTAGACCTCTAGCCTGGGAACCTCCGTATGCTGTAGGTGTGGCCCTAAAAAAGAAGAAGGGAAAAAAGATATGATATTTAGATACCACTGAGCCTTGAAGGATGAAAAGAAGGTGGCAGGAGACAGGAAAGAGTGGGGGCACATTAAAGAGTATAGAGTACTGAGGAGTGGTTAGGGGAGAGACATGGGAGCTTCCTAAAAGTAGGGGGGTGTGTGTATGTGTAAAATGATGCTGAGTTGAACCTGGAGCCATAGGCTGAGGGTCTTGTATGCTCTACTCCTAGTCTGGATTTTCCCTTCTCTTAAGGAAAAAGAGGCAGGGAGCATCAACTCAACTCTATGACTATAGGAATGAAATGATTTTCCTAAATTACAAAGAGGTGTTTTTTTTTTTTTTTGACACTTAAATTTGGAATTCTGATAGAATAAAGATCCCCAAACAGGTTTTGCATTTTATTTCCTTCTGCATCCCCTCCATTTCCATCTGTTGCTGAAACACCCATCCTATATATGCTTCTTTTAATTTCCTATAACATAATCATCATTGTGGAAACTGGGCTAAAAACTAAGGATGGCGTATACCTGCGTTTTTACTACTCAGTTGCCCAGTTTTTAAATACCTATATGTTTTGGAGTGGCTCCACTTTTAATTTTTTTTTTTTTAATCCAGGTGTTCAGAGATACCTAAACACTTCTTTCACAGATGCAGCAAGGCCTTTTATTATTATTATTACTATTCCTTTGGAAACTGGTGATTTGTGCCTATGACAACTCTCTCCATATCATTTGATGCTGAATAGAATGAGATTGGTTGGGAGTCCTGCCCTAAGGAAATATCAAAGGCTCCAACACATACTCATTTATAGTTTTAAAGTTAACTCTCTTATCGGATTTTCTCTTATTTCCTGCTGGGGCAGTGTAAGCAAGACTCAGATGGAGGCAGAGGGTCTGCTGTATATCTTTTCATATTTATGATTAAGAAGGTCACATATACATTTTTAAACACATTCCTTTTGGATAATAAATGAAGAATAAAACTTTGAAATGTCATCAGTAGCAGAATTACTCGTTTTTCTTTCATTCACATTCCGCCTGCCTGCTCGCTGATTGCCTGCCCGCCTGCCAGTGGTGAGAAAAGGCCCCACTCATCGAATGCTTCATTCCTTGTTGTTTTTCTATCTGCCTGGAATAGTTCTGCTGGAGCAGCATGCCTGCGGCCAAAGCATTATAACCAAAAGATGCACTTCTCTACCTAAGTGCCCTTCTTTCCCCCAGCCGATGAAAATTCCTCAACACACAGAAAAAGAATTCCACTTTCAGCTGCGTTTGATTTCAAGTGGTGGCCCACAGGAGGGAGGCAAAAGCTGTTCTTGGAAGGGATTTCCTGGATCCAGATTCACTCTCCACGCTTCTCTGCTCTGCTCTCTGCTTGCAGAGCAAGATCTGGATGGATGCCATGCCTTTGGCTTCTAGGTGGTTTCAGTCAGTGAGACCACCAGAGCAGGTCAGAGGGAGCGGGGAGAATAGAGTTAGGATATCTGTGCCTCTGGTTCCCTCCCTGCGAGGTCATCCAGGACTGGCTGGGTCCCTTGAAAGATGGCCATAGCTTCTGCACAGGTGGTCTCCTCTTCAAGGCTGCTTTGGGGTTCAGGTGACTTGTTCCTCTGCTGTCCCTCTGGACTCAAAGGTGGCAAACAGTTCTCCTGTCGCTGTGTTATACCTTGACCTCCCCGTACCCTTCCTGCTTTGTCAATAGTCCTTTTATCCATAAACGCTCCTCTTTTGAGCATGGCATCTGCCATTCTTCATGCATCTACACCTTGGTCAAGGCCGTTGAGGGAAAATATTATCAGGCTAGAATGGATTCTAGATAAAAGCCTCTGAAATACTTCTAAGTCTACATTCATCCTTGCACTTAATGCCTCCTCTGACAAGAAGATCATTACCTCTTGAAACGGCCTGTTTCATTATCACCTGGGCTCGACTTTGGGTATTTCCTACACCGTGTAAATTTGACCTCTCTGGAACACCCGTTCTTTCCCTGTTGAAATAGGAGTGACAGAGATTTAATTGGAAGCCAAGCCCTGTCCAGAGTAGACCAAGAGACCTGGAAGAATTCACCCTCAAGATATTTAATGAGTGACCCATAGCCCTGCATATCAGAGAAGCTTAATTACTCTATCTAGATACGTAAATGTTGGGTAAACTCAGAGGGACCAGGTTGTTTATTTAGAAATATTTGAAGAACTGTCAAATGCAGGTGGTGTCATATTTTTGTTTCTCTGACAATAGATCTAAGACTCAACAGTTTAAAATTTAAGCGGAGCATATTTCAAATGCATACAAAGAAGTTTGTTAACCCTCAGCTTCCAGGTGAGGCACCAAGGTCTCCACCACTTGATGTAATCCAGGGGGAGATGGGATTCCACAGCAGAACTGTTGGAGAGAGGATTCTGACAGTGGAATGTAGCTGAACTAGTGGTGATGACAGAAAAATGGGAATGGCAGCTGCCACTTGTTAAGCCTTCACTGTGTGCCAGGCACTGTGTTCCATACGTATCACCTCACTCAATTCTCACTTAATCTCTATGAATTTGGCCTGTTAATTGCTGTGGTTTACAAAGGAAGAGTTAAGAACCTAAAGAGGTTAAAGAACTTGTCCTGAGTCAGGCAGCCACAGGCTATGGAAGTAGGATATAAACTCAGGTCTGCCTGATGCCAAAGCTGATGGTTTCCATCTCTAGGGGTTGGTTTCAGAATCACCAGGGAACTTGGTGGCCATGCAAAGGTCTAGTCCCCATCCCACTTCTATGAACCTGGGGTCCGTGTGCTTTTTCAGCTCTCCAGTGGTTCTCCTTTACACCAGAGTTTGAGTACCACTGCTCTTTGTCATCATCATCATCATCATCATTGTTATTATTATTGTTGTTGTTGTAAGTGTCCATCTGGTTCTGAGATTCCACTCTGGGAATAACTATGGATCAAATTCAACTTCAACTTTTCTACTTCGGAACTACAAGAGTAACCACCCTCACCCACTGCCAACCACCACCCCCTACTTCAATCCACCATTGTTTGGTGGCTTATTCCATGAGCTCAATCCCTGAGAAAGGCCAGACGCCATTTGGAATCTCATTCGGAGCCACAGGAGAGGGAAGATCCACTTGGCCTCTTCTTCCCTTCCAAAGGAGCATAAGGGAAGTGTTGTGCAGATCTCATTGATTTCCCAATTTAAGCTCCAGCTAAGAACACCCCCATCGGGAGGTCCCTGGTGGTCTAGTGTTTAAGGACCTAGTGTGGTCACTGCTATGGCTTGGGTTTGATTCCTAGCCTGGGAGTTTCCCAAGCCATGGGTGCATCAAAAAAAAGGTGGGGGGAACACACCCATTGTTACGGGTGAGGCAGGATGAGTGTTGTATTTCTGAGCAAACAGAAGCCATTAATAGTTTCAAGAAGACTTCAGTTTATTCTACCTTGACTTTGGAGAGCCTGCCTTGACTCTGTTTCTGGAGAATGAACCAGGTTTGGGGGTTGAGGATGATAGGTAAGGAAAGAGAGCACTCTGATCTTCCTATGTGCTGATATAGCTGTCACCATCTGACTGTGATTTTTCCCTTTGCACATGTCCCAAAGGAAGCTGGCCAAGAAGCAGAAGGAGACACAGAGTGGAGCCCAGAGGGAGATGGGCCCTGTAGCCTCAGCTGACAAACCTACCACCAAGCTCAGCACCAGCCGCAATGACGAAGGCTTCTCCTCCAGCTCGCAGGACGTTAATGGATTCAGTAAGTGGAGCCAACTAAGGGGAAGGGAACATCCGTGGTCCATCTTGACCCTGGTACCTCTGTCATTGCTCCCTCACGGTTTCAGGAGCTATAGGGCATGGGTTCTGGATGCTTCTCTGGGATGGTCCAGGATGCAGGTGCTCCACTGCAAAGACTTGGGGGTGCCCATCCTGAGATGAAAAGGAGCATTTCAGAGTCAACCTCAAAGCAGATGGAAATGAGGGCAATCCATCTTAATTGTTTCTTGCACATAGCGGCAGGTTAAAACTTATAATAGTGAGGAAAAAAAAAAGGAAGGAGGACGTGGTTATTTACTTAAGGATAAAAATATGGCATACTGAATTGAGTGTCTTACAGCTATCAAAACAGTGTTGTACTTGAGCAATGTACTGTAGATGAGTCATGGGTTATCACTGTTTCCATTTCTCAGCCTTGGGCATCTCCTCCAAGTTCCACGGCCGACGAGTGACATATCCAAAACTGAAAAGCCATGCCTTCCAAACCTTGGCCAGTTCTAAGCCGCAGCCGATAATCCAAGTGGCATTTAGTCAAGAGCAGTGGTGTCCCCATGCAGAGTTAGTGCAGGATCCCAGCTAATAGAAGTGGCTACAGTTTTAGAGTTCACCCTCTTCCAAAGGAAAAACCTCAAAACTAGAAACCTAAAACTGCCTTGCTGATCAGACTCAAGAGAGCCAAATTTTGCTCTTAACCTTCTGAAAGTCCGTTCTTTTTCTGGTTTTCCTAGCAATGCTAGATTCTCCAGCCTTAGCTCCAATTTGGGGAAAGCAGAAAATCTAAAGCAATATGAGTGGAGAAAAATACCCCCCCCAATACTGTGCCAGTGGCAAAGGGAAGAAATCATATTTTGTAAAAAATCACTTAGGTAAGATCAAATAGGGATGATGAGAGTACATGAGAGAATGAAGAGAGAGAGGAAACCAGTATTTACAAACCACCTTCATCCTTGATGCAGCTTTGTGAGTTTGTTTGTTTTTTTGCTTTTGCTTTCTAGGGCTGCACCCACAGCATATGGAAGTTCCCAGTGTATGGGCTGAATCAGAGCTACAGCTGCTGGCCCACGCCACAGCCACAGCAACACAAAATCCAAGCCGAGTCTACAACCTACACCACAGCTCACGGCAACACCGGATACTTAACCCACTGAGCAAGGCCAGGGAACCAACCCCCATTCTCATGGATACCAGTCTGGTTCTTAACCTGCTGAGCCACAATGGGAACTCCCAACTGTTCCCATTTTATAGATGATGTCATCAAGGTTCAGTGTTTGGCTGAGCCTCCCACAATTACACAGAGGCTTCCTGTTGGATCCAGGATCTGAGAGTAACTCAGGCCCATGATTCCTAACCTCAAGTGCAACCCAGAACCTACCTGGGGAAAATTTCAAAATGCACCAGTCTACCTGCTGAATCAAAATATCTTGGGGAATGAGGGGTGGGGTGGGAATTCAGGGATGTGGATTTCATAAAACAACCTGGATGGTTCTTATAGGCACCCCGGTTAAGAATGCTGAACTTTCATAAGAGAGTAGCTATTTTCACGTATTGATGTGCCGCCTTGGGAGAGGGATTCATTTTAAATGTATAAAAAGATTGAAAAAATAGTGAAATGAATACTCACAGATACTTTACCTAGGTTCACCAACTGTTCACATCTTGCAATGTTTGCACTTTCTCTCTCTTTCTGTATGCATATATATATACATATACACGCACACACATATGTATATACATACATATACTATATATATAAATATATATATATAAATATATATATATATATATATATATATATAATTTTCTGAACCATTTAGAATTAAGTTGCAGACATCATGACATTCCACCTCCAGAGAATCCTGCATGTGTTTCCTAAGAACTAGGACAGCTCTTCAACATAACTACAGTAAAATTATCTTACCCAAGAAATGTAACCTTGTTTCTGTCTCTGATAGACAAGTCCATAGCTGAATTTCCTCCATGGCCCTAAAACGTCTCTCTCATTATTACTGTTTTTCAATCTGGGATCCAGTCAAGGTGCTCACCTCCCATTGGCCACCTCATCTCCCATCACCTTTTCATCTACAACAGTCCTCCCTCCTTAGTTTTTCTTTCAGGATGCTAGCATCTTTTAAAAGTCTAGGCCAGTTGCTCCACAGTCCAGATTTGTCTGATTTTTCTTCCATCACGATTGCATTCAGGTTAAACATTTTGGCAAAATTGCTGCACAGGTGATGTTGTGTACGTACTTCCCCTTGCAACATCACGGTAGATATGTGCTAGCACTTTGCCCACTATTACTGATGCTAAGTTTGAACGCTTCTTAAAGTGGAGAAATGGCTTTTAAAGACAAAGTCTAACAGCACCTACTGATTACTTAAATAAGCAAATATTTGACTTCCATTTTTCTTGGAGAACAGAGCAAGTTTGCAGACTGCCTAAACCTGAACCAGTTGTTTTTCCATTCTCTGCCCAGGTGGATTTCAGACATTCTGACATTCACTAGTGTCCAGGAAGAGAGGATGCTGACACAGGCCAGAAAAGGGGGTGCCAAGGAAACGGGCTTGGTTTGTCCTTAAAGTCCCATCCTGACTCATCCCCACTCCCAGCCTCTGACTGTGTTAACTTGTCACTGATGGTCTGCTTTTGGCCCAGGGGCAAGGAAGTTCATTAGCAAGTCTAGCTGATGGCACATGCTGGCCAAGTGGTACCCACTCATCCCAGACCTTTCCTTTCCAAGCCAGGCTCCTGTGCACGCTTTTTATCCATTTTGTAAAAAATGTCCTGGGAGCACTCTGAATGACAAAGAGACGTGATCAAAAGACATATGACAAACATCATGACTCTGAAATGATGGATATTTGATCTTAAGTTTTCTGTATCAAGTGAAAACCTGGATGACACCAATTTCTTGGATTTCAAGGGGAAACATCACCTTCGTTTTACTCATGGGCTAAAACTTAGACTCTAGGATGAAAGCACCCAAGACTGAGATCGATTGGCCAGCCAGAGAGGAAGAGGCAGCATATCCACTAAAACCTAATTAGATGTTTTAAAGTCCAGGCACAGTCTTTCCAAGATTGCTATGTGTGTTTTATGTTTATATACACACATATGTATGCACACAGACATAACATGCATATGTACTCAGACATGTGTACAGGTATGTTGCCCATACCTTCATTTTAATCATATTTCTCTTAAAAGACAGAGAAAACTTTCAGCTGACATTATAGTCGAGAAATTTTGCATTTGCTTGAATCAATGAACATTTTAGGATTCTGTCTGTGCATCTGGTATTCTTAGGCTAGAGCCACAAACATGCCCTGGGGATTCTTTTGAATGCCCTGGAAGGCTTCAGGAACCTTTTAAAATGCTCTGTGGAACCACTGGGATGCAATTTGAGGGGTGAAAATGTAAGTCATGCTTACACTGGAGATGTCGAAATTGCTTCTGAAATCACCCTGATGTATGTAAAATTGAATCTATTTTCGTGGCATTAGGGAAGTGACTGTCTGTCTTCTGCACCAGCATCTTTAGGAAGCCCTGAGATTATTTGCAAATGTCGAGGAGGCATTGTGAGAGAACGCAAGAATAGATGGCACATAGAAAAAGATTACAGACGCATATGCCCTGAGCAATTATTTCATTATCTAACAGGTGGGCCCTGGCCTAATTCAGACTCTGCCTCTTACTGTGTGGGTGTGTTTTCCTGGGTTTTCTATCCCAAGTGACTGCTTGGTTCTGCAACATCCATTCCATCAAGCCTCCCAGTTTTGTATAGGACCAGTGACCTCTGGGATGCAAAAAGGCGATGGGGCTTTGTCAGGCATGGGCTGTCACTCTGGGGTGCTATGGCATTCTTGAAGAGGTAGTGCATTTCAAGGAAAGGCAATGCACATTCTTTTCAGTTTAAAGAAAGGCTGGATCTTATTAAGTAATCTGAGTTTGATCTCATTGGCATGAGTACCTTACCTGATTCTTATTTTTTTTTTCCTGAGATCTTTCACTCACTAGAATCATTTGCTGGGTCTTTCTGCTGGTGTTTTCTTTTTATATTCATGCTTAAATCATTTTTATATCTTTTTTCCATAATTTCATCATCTCCTTGTTGATTTTCAGTTCAAATCAAATCTCTGGTGAATTCCTATGACATCAGGCTTGGCTACCTACCCAGCCCATAATAGCAGTCGACAGCCTCAGTTGCCCACTAGGTGCAGTTAGTAAACTCTGCCTTCATCTTTTTGCTTCCATCCTATTGAATAGTTTCATTTCTGGTGGGTGAAGGCTATTTATCTCTAAGGGGCATCTCATGCTGGTGCGTCAAGCTCTCTGCTAAGTAAAAATATGGGCCTGGCCTGATTGAGGCACAATTTAATGGCCATTTTCTCAGCACTCAGTACATGTTTGTGCCTGTGCTGAGCACAGTTTGGGAAGGGGTATAATGACAAAAATGAATAAAACAGGGTACTGTCTCAGAAATAACAAATGTCTCTGCCTATAAGTTCTTCATAGTTTACAAAAGTCCTTTTGTAAAACCCAGGGGCCATAGATCATTATTCTGCACCATGAGGAAGCTAGTAGGTTTGGTATTACCCCCATTCTACAGATGAGGAAACTGGGGTTCAGAGAGACTCCATGTCCCAAATCACATAGGCATTTGCAGAGTGATAATAAAGATCCGTCTCGCCTGACATCAGTTGGGTTTTATCCACTTAGTTCTGCAGAGAATTTAGAAGAATATCTATAAAAGTACCTATAATGAAATACCTGTATGAGAATTAAATAATCAGAATCAGGAAAGTATACACAAAGATAAGAAGGTCAAGACCAGGTTATTTGAAAATATAACTCTATTATATTAAAATGTAATCTAAATATGCAGGCTGGCAGTTTTCAAATTCCAATTTGGCTCTGTGCTTTCTAGTAGCAAAAGCCCAAATAGGAAGATCACTTTTATTGGCAGCTACGATGTGCTAGACTGTATGCTTTATATAAATCCCACTCAAACTTCCTAGTAATCCTATAAATTAGATATTATTCCCATTTCATAAGTGAGGAAACTGAGTTTCAGTGCACTGGAGTAAATAAGCCCAAAGCACACACTCATGGAGTGGGGCTGGGATTGGAAACCAAAGCAGGGTTATCTGATGTTCCCTCTCCTGCTAGAAATGTAGGCCTTCACCTGTTGGTCTCACTGAGTGCGGCCGTGATGGCGGGGGAAGAGGGAGGGCGTCACTCCTCTTCCGAAAGTCAGCCGGCTTTTCTATCACGTGGGCAGAAGCTGTTCCCACAACAGTGTCCTGCACGGAGCCTGTGGCTGGGTCAGGGCCAAACAGATTCCCACCGGATACCAAGCTCTGTGATAGGCACGTTCAAATGTGACATCTTGATCTCTTCTCATAGTAGCCTTCTCCAGTTGATATGGTTATCATCAAACCCATTTTACAGTCGAGGAGACTGGTGGTGCTCTGAGATATTGAAAGACCTCCCTCAAATCACACTGTGAACAGATAATGAGGTCTGGATCTCAGACCGCATATTCTTATCTTTTTTCAGCCTGCACCTGGAAGTTCCCAGGCTGGGGGTTAAATTGGAGCTGCAGCTGCCAGCCTACACCACAGCCACAGTAACAGCGGGTCCGAGCCACATCTGTGACCTACACCACAGCTCACGGCAACGCCGGATCCTTAACCCACTGAGCGAGGCCAGGGATCGAACTGCATCCTCACGAACGCTCTGTTGGGTTCTTAACCTGCTGAGCCACAACAGAAACTCCCAGATGTTCTACTTTCAAAACCAAACACCTTGTCTTTCCTCCAACCTTAAGCTTGCTCTCCACCACCAAGCAGGGTGAAGAACAGAAGGGAGATCAGTGTGAACAGTTTTCCTGGATAGGAGGAGAGAGCTTCCTCTTGGTTCCTCTGTCCACTTCAGAGCCTAAAACACCTGTTGCAGGAAGGCAGTTGCCCAGTCATCCGGGAAGGACCTATGTGAATTGTCTCACCAGGAGCTTCTTAGAATGTAGACCTTAGACCAGATGGTCTCATCCCATCCTTAGGCATTGCTGCGCTGGCCCAAGCCTTGGATAGAAAAAGAGAAAGATAGCCAAGGAACAGCCCCTGCCCTGAGAGAGCTCACAGCCTGCTATGGGAGACACGTAGTCCGACATCAAGCATCTCTGCACAGCCTGATGGGGCTGCAGTGGAGCCTGCAAAAAGAGTCACAGGACCCTTCCCCTGACTTCGTACCTCCAGTGTGACCGAATGTATACACAGTGAGCTATCCACAGGAGCCTTAAGAGATCTTTGTGGCTGATGAGAGGGCTGAAAACCTGAGGACCTCCCTGTCTTTCAGCCACAGACCTCAGAAAAAGAGCTTCCTTGCAGGCAGGTCAGGGAGCGTCCCAGCTTGATAACCCCAAGGGAAGCACCAGGCAAAATTTCCACCTGATTATTTTAGGAACATGTTATGTAACTAAGGCAATTCGAATGGGGGGGGATAAGCCATGACTTTGAAAAGGTAGTGGGGATCGGCTGGGGTTATGGTCACTTGGGATAGGAATTCCTTAGGGAGACAATGAGCCAGCTGGAGAAATGGGTCTCTGGCAATATTGTTCTGACCATGGCCTTTCCAGGAAACTGTGGGTGTGACAACATGCAGTGTTAAGGATTGCTGACATTCCTTACCTTTGTTCACGGGCTTCTCTGGGGGCATTTTGCTAGGTGCTTGTCACTGATTATCTCTAATCCTCAAACATTGCAACCAGATAGAAATTACTATCCTGACATTATAGATGAGGAAACGTAAGCTTAATGAGGTGAAATACATTTCTGCTGTTCCATCTTTGCAATACCTTGACTTGATCTTCTCCCCCTCCCCGCCTTTTTTTTAATGGCTGCATCCACGGCACATGGAAGTTCCCAGGCTGGGGACTGAATCAGAGCTGCAGCTATGGCAGCCTCTGTTAAACTGGATCCTTTAACCCACTGCATTCGGCAGGGAATCAATTGAACCCATGCCTCCATGGCAACCCAAGCAGCTGCAGTCAAATTCTTAACCTACTGCCCCATAGCAGAAACTGACCTTTTCCTCTTTTGCTTAAAACCATTCCATGGCTCCTCGTTGTCCCTAAGATAAAGGTTAAACCCTAAGCATGGATTCCGGGGCCCTCTCTACTGGCTGACCATTATGTACTCTGACCTTTCCCCAACTCTCCAGACATCTGGAGATCACTGAGTATTTGTTCGAAAGTCTGTATGTATACATGCATGTATGTATGCTTATATGAATGCATGTATGACCTGGAATTCATGAAGATCTTCTAGCCCCAAACCCCTATCTGGTTCCAACTCATCTGGTAGTGGATTCTTTTAAGCTGAAATCTACTCTGGGTAATTTCCATCCAGTCATTCCTGGTTTTGCACGCCACGTATGGATGGGTCAGCAACCGTATGCTGGCCCCGGTCTGCCCTCTGGTGACACACAGGGTAGTGAAATCAGTTTTTGTCCAGTTCTCATCCCCACCCCCAGCTGTTGAACAGCAGCCAGCTGTGTGCCCTGCAGGTCCTTCCCTCAGACTAAGCAGCCCCCACATCAGCTCTCAGTCTTCTTCAGGATACATTTCTGGTTTCCCATATCTTCAGAATCTTGATCGGCACATCTGTCTCCATTCAGTCCATGTCTATGGAAGGTTTGGTTTCCAAGTCTGCACTGGACCCAGGTACTGGAAGTCCAGAGAGCTGCCGTCCCTCACTCTCTATTCAATACCTGGGTTCAGAATACACTGGTCACCTCTGAATTAACCTCCAAATGTCCATCACATGTCCACCTAATGCAGATCTCGTGGCTTCCACGTAGGGATGCCTCCTTTAGCCCAGGCGAAGATTATTTGGGAGGCCCAAGTAAAAACTTGGTAGATTTTTTTATTTTTTTGTTAACATGTAGTTGATTAACAATGTTGTACGAATTTCTACTGTACAGTGAAGTGACTCATATATATATATATATATATATATATATATATACATATATATATATATATTCTTTTTTTTAATATTACTTTCCATCATGGTCTGTCCCAGGAGATTAGATATTGTTCCTTATTTTGTATAGCAGGACCTCATTGCTTATCCATTCTAAATGTAATGGTTTGCATCTACTAACCCCAAACTCTCAGTCCACCCCACTCCCTCCTCCCCATCCCCCTTGACAGCCACAAGTCTGTTTCTATGTCCATGAAGGACTTTATATTTTATCTGTGCTGTGTCATCTTATTAGATTTGACTCTGTTATCCCAGCCAAGTGAGCTGTTTTTGATTTCTAATTGTGTCAGCCAGTGATCTCCCTTAATCCTCTGAGTTGGGGGGGGGTCTCAAAATACCTTAATTTTTAGATTATTAATATTCATCTTACCAGTTAGTATCTATTGAGTATTAATTATGCACCCATTTCCAGCTGAGTGTTTTATATGCATAACCTTAGCTCATTGGTATATTGAAAGGATTAGCCTTGGTGATTTACAGGTGAGGAAACTGAGGTTTCAACAATAAGGAACTTTCCGAAGGCTTCATAGTTCTAATTGGTAGGTCTCTAAGATGGAACTTAAACCTGGGTCTGCCTGACATCCCTAACCCTAGACCAAAACCATTCCACTGTACTGCCTTCTAAGACAGATGTTATTATTCCCATTTTATTGAGGAGGAAACTGAAGATTTCAGTTCCAGACAGACATTGAGTCATTTGATCAAAGAGTGGTTCCCCAGTCAGGAACATCAGCATCACCAGGGGACTTTTTGGAAGCAAATTCTTGGGGCCCAGTCCAGGCCAACTAAACCCTAAATTCTGGGGGTGGGACTTAGCAATTACTGTTTTTAACAAGCCTCCCAGGTGATGCTAGTGGACATTCAAGTCTGAGAGTCCCTGGCTGGAAATAAAGCCCAGAACTATTAGACTCCAAAGCCCTTGTTCTTCTATGTGATAAGTTGTCTCTGACAGTACAGTTGCAGCCACAGTAGGAGATAAAAGCTAATTTTCCCTTTCTCAGGGTCAATGTCCCAAAAAATGATACCCCTTGGAGGTGCTGGACCTGAAGTTTACTAAAGCCCACATATAACTATGACAGTCCCCAAACCAAGGGATCCTTTCTCAACCATCTCTGGAACTTTCTTTCCATTTGTCTAAACAGCAAACTTCCTAAGAATCAGAATAGAAAGAGTGGAAATTTACAAGGAAAAGCAATCATGAGTCACACAGTGAAACCAAGGGCTCAACAGAACATTGTGAAGAGGAATAACAGAAAAATGCACAAATTCTGTTTGCAGGGATGATTATATTTTCTGGTTGCTCTAGGACTAAATTGAATTGAGGAGAAGAATTGAATGTTACAAGCTTGCCACCTCCAGTTTTATTGAATATTTTACAGAGGTTATTGAATATTTTGCAATCATCCACTTGGCTGACAGGTTAAAGGACACACTTATTAAGTTCCTGGCAACCCAAAGTTGAATGGAATTGCTTATTCCTTGGAAATGCAAAACGGAATTTTAAGTGGCCTTGAGAAAGAAGACAAATTGTCCATCGCAAACAAAGGAGTTAATTTAGATAAGTTTTAGAAAGGATATTAGACTCACTAAGGGACATAATAGACCACAAAAACTGAGAATTAGCATAGACACTACCTGATCCAACCTTCTCATCTTAAAGATGAAGAACTGAGTCCCAAAAGTTTTCTCAAGATCACTCATTGAGCCAGTAGCAAAACCTGAACTAAAACTGAAAGCTATGACCCCTCCAGTCCTTGTCCCGTGGTCTCCTTCAGAGAAGTGAAGTATGGTCAATAATGGTTTGTCTTCTGATATTTTCTGTAGCTCCCCCCAATCTGATTTCTGCACAAGTCAAACCTTCTCAAATTGAATTATACTTTTCATCTCCTGGTTATGGGAATAGCTGAGGTGTTCCTTTAAATATTCATCAAATGCCAACTATATGCCAAGCAGGATAGGGATTGTAAAGATAAACAAGGCATCGTCTCCGCCTTCAAAGATATTACTGTCCTCCAAGAGGAGACTTGTAAGTGGATTAGTTTCAGTAAATGTGATAAGTGATAGAGAAAAGGCATGTACAGTGCCCAAGGAACACTGATCAGAGGCTCGGCAGGTGATGAATTCTGCCTGAGTTAGTGCTGTGTACATGACGAAATGGATTTTGATTTGAAGGGGGTGCAAGAAAAAGATTGTCTCGGATAGAAAGGACAAAGGCTTGGGAGTGAAAGGGGTATGGGGCCTTGATACAGGATGTTTGTGTACAGTTGCTCTTTTTTTTTAATTTATTTTTTTCCATATACCCAGCTGCACAGCGTGGTGACAGGGTTACACATACATATATGGATTCATCACAAGTGGTTAGACATAGTTCCCAGTGCTATACAGTAGGATCTCCTTGCTTTTCCAGCCAAGGTGCTCTTTTGAAAGCCTATGGCCAGAGATAGAGCTGGAATAGTAGCTGGAACCTGCCTAAGCAGGAACTTACATTTGTAGCCTATTGAAATTCACTTTCCAGGAAGGGCCACCTATGTGGAAATTAGAGTGGTCTCAGTGTTCGCTGCCCTTGCATGTTGTTGGAACCTGGCCTCATATTCTCTTTGATTGTGCAGAGTGCACTTTCCATTGTAAACAGGTAGGGACAGCATTTTATTAGCTACAGACCTTTATTGTCACTGTGAGCTTGCCCAGCCATCCTTTCTCAATAAAAGAGACCTCAGTAAAGCTGCAAAGCTAAAGTTGCTTTTGACAATTTATGGTAGGCCACTGCATCTTGAGAAGGAAATAGAATTGTTCTCTACACCTCACAGGTGGTCCTGAATTGCAACAGGGCACTTAGGAAGTGCTTGTTAAAGTAATCAGGAATAAGAAGTGGTGTCGAAAATGTAAACATATAGTTGCTAGGTAGCAGAATAAACCAAGCTTAGAGACCAATTTTTTTTTCCTTCAGCTCAAAGCTATAGCTTTGATAAGTTGAAAATACAAATAATAATTCTACCAGCTAGTATTTTCTGAGTACTTCCTGGACAAGGCACTTAACATGCATCATTTCATTTCCTATCCTCAATAATTCTATGAGGCAGGCCATGGGAACTGAGGGTTCCGAGGATGGAAGTAATTTGCTTAAGGGCACACAGCTACCAAGAAACAAGACCCTGATTTGAACTTGAGTTTATACGATTGACCTTTGAGCAGCCTGTCCTTGAAACACTTTCTTTGCTTGACTTCTACTCTCCTGGCTTTTTCTCCTTCCTCCCCAGCCATTTCTTGGAGTTAATGGATTAGGTGGCTTCCTGGATATCTACTCAGCCAGAATTATAGTAGGATCTCAGTATGCAAAGCATAACTTTTTCAATCAAAAGAAAAATTTCAAAAGTCCTGAAGTCTGATTTATAAATTGGTAACTGGGAGTAGATCTAGATACCTTGGAAATGCAATGAAGTAGCCGTAGGGTTGACACCATCCCAAAGGTTGAAAAGTTCCCCTAAAGGTGATTGTAAGGTGATTTAGATACCTTAAATTTTGGTGATTTAGATACCTTGGAAATTCAATGAAGGAGCCATAGAATTGACACCATCGCAAAGGTTGAAGAGTCCACCTAAAGTTCTTGCCCAGGTGGTAGGTTGTTCCAATGCCCAAAGAGACGGACAGCAGGTATAATACAGGCAGAGGTTTGGAGAAGAAACATCTTTGCAATGCAAAGTTAAAGGAAGTGGGAAAAAGATCAGAGTGCCAAGGACAGGCAAAATCCCTCTGTCCCCTGCATTACTATCTTCATCTTTTTCTAGTTAGTCTCCTATGTTTCTGAAGGAGCATATCATGATGTCTAGTTTCTCGGGCTGACTTTTGGTAGGATGCTCTTGACCGGATTGAGAGATTTGCTACACCACCAGAAGCCTAATATATCTCTAGCACGTACCTACCTGTAGAGTGAACAGATATCAAGTGAGGAGACCCCCAATCACAATACTAAGTATTGGTAACACAAATAAGAAAAAAGCAGTTCTACCCTCAAAAAATCCTATGATATTGTAGGGAACACGGACAACAGTGAAATGGCATGATACGTCTAGTAGTTGTACATGCTGAAGCTGTAAGGAGAGTGGTGTCTGGTAAAGGGAGGCTATCCTGGCCCATTAACCATGTAATTCATCTCTCTTCGGGTGATTTACTTTTCACTTCGCCAGCCATGTGAGTTGACTCCCTAATTATATGGAGGCTGGAAATGAAAGTAAAATTTCAATCCCTTGGCAGTAAAACAGGAGGAAATGTGTTAGACATGATATCAAAGATACATTTAGCAGCGATACAGTGCGGATTAATCTTGACGTGTTCCTTTTCCTTACCCTCCACGTCTAATTCAACACCAAGTTTTATTATTCTACGTCTTTAATATCTAGACCCTATCTATGTCGACTACCTCCACCACTGTCCACGTTACCATCTCCTACCCCAGTAAGATCCATAACCCCTAAATGATCCTCATATCCATCCTTGTCACTCGGTCCATTTTTTTTCTTAGCAGCTAGGGAGATCTATTCAAGGCAAATGTGGACATGTTGCCTCTTATCATCCTGGCTTTAAACAGTTCTGTGGCTTCTGATTGTTCTTAAGCTAAAAACTCAAGACCCCAACCAGACCTTATGGACAGATCTTGCCCTGCTCACTTCTTCCAAGTCCTCACAACTAACCGTCCGTTTCTCTATGAGCCCCAACCACACTACCTTCTTCTCTCGGTGCTTCACCCTTTCCACACTCCTCCTGCCACAGGGCCTTTGCCCATGCCATTGCTCTGTCTAGAGCAGGGTGGACCAACTACACCCAATAGGCCAAACCCAGCCCACTCTTTGTTTCTGCAAATAAAGCTTTATTGGAAAAGAGCCTGGCTTATTTGTTTACATCTTGTCTCTACATCACTGTTCTTGTGCTCCGATCAGTAGAGTTGAGTAATTGCTACTGAGACCATCAAGCCTGCAAAACCTAAGATACTTACTCTCTGGCTCATAACAGAAATTTCTTATACTTCTTCATCTAGAGCACTGGCTTTACCCAATTAGTCTACCTATTTGACTCCCGTAGATCTCAATTCGTGATTTCTTCCTTTTCTGACCCCTTTCTCCCCAGGCCAGACTGAATTCTTTTGTTAGGTGTTATTATAGAATTCTGTTTGCTCAGCACTGACCTCATCTTCCAAATGTGTTTAAGGTCCATCTCCTCTGAGAGGCTGCAAGATCCAGAGGGGAGGACCATTTCTGTTTCTTACTACTGTATCCCCAGCATGTGGCATGATGTGTGGCATAGAACAGATAAACAAAAGTTCTTATTTAGTTGAATAGATGGATACGTGGATGGATGTATAAACAGATGGGATCCAGGCAGAGCAGTACTAAATCAGAATAAAAAGGAGTACTTAGAAAACCTGGTATAGCTGATGCAATATACTGTGTCCAGTTTTCTGCATCCAGAATTGAATGAAACATAGAAAGGAATCAAAGACTATTTCTTTGCCAGTCAGTTGATAACCATATCTTAGCTTATCTCCCACCCCTGCCACCAACCTCTAGTCTGCCAACGCTTGAGGGAATTTTACAAGTCCTTTTCATGGTTCCTGCAAAACTGGGAGCTGCAACTCAAAATATCCTCAAGTAGTCAATCGTTGGCTGGTCTGGTAATGCGATAAAATCATTCCTCTATTCATAGGAAAAGGAAAGAATAACAGCTGATGGTCTTCAGACCACACCCAAATAGAGGCAGAGACTCAGATGGGCTGCTCTCTGCCTCTGCCAGTGGAAGAGACAAGAAAAACAATAAAGTCAGGAAGCAGATGTAACTGATTGTGATTCTCCACTGGCTAGATGGCCTCGCAAGTAGCCATGAGAACATCAGTTATCTGAGAACATTCTGGAAGACAGTAGGCATCTGTTACATGGATCTAATCTATGTGATCATGGAGAGCTAGCTTCCCCACACCACTTGTCTTGAGAGCTAAGATGTTTCTTTGGTTGTCGAAACTCTCTTGCTAAGTAAAAAGGAAGGAGTTGGAACTGTGTTGGTTTTTTTAGATGAAAGAAACCAAAATTAGTTCATGGAAATTCAGTAGGAAATTCAGCTAGGCTTCCTAGGCAAGGTGATCAAGGAAAGCATCATGGAGGAGTTGAATTTTAAATGATGAGTGGTCGAAGTTTGTTAAGGCAGAAAAGGAGAAACATGCCATTGTTGTCTTTGTTTTGTTATGAAACACTGTGTCAACACTTAATGGCATAAAGCAACAACCATTATATTTTGCTCACAATTCTGTGGGCCAGGAGCTGGGGCAGGGAATAGCGGGGATAGCTTATATCTGCTTAAAATGAGACGCAAATGGAATGACTCGAGTGGCTAGAAATAACTGGGATAGCTCTCTGAGGGCCATATGTCTGGGCCCTCAGTTCTCCCTCAGGTGGCATATGCTAGGGATGGAATGTCCAAATGGCTCCTTTATGTGCATATCTGACCCACTGATTGAACTGACTAGAACGTCTAGGGGTGATTGGATTCTCTCCCTATACATCTAATTTAATCGTCTTTGTAGCACAGCAGACTCATGGACATCAGACTTCTTTCATGCTGGCTGGTTTTGTGCAACACCAAGTGTTCTGAGAAAGCCAGGAGGAATTCCAGTCCTCTTAAAACTAGGTCCAGAACCAGCCAGCATTACTTCTGCTGCATATAATTATTAAAGGCAATCACAGGTGAGCCTAAGAGAGTGGAGAAGCAAGTTCCACATCTCAATAGGAGAAATGGCCTGTGCTTACAGGAAGGGAAGGAATTGACAGTGGGCACCTTGGAGATAAACTACCACATTTTCCTAAAGGAAGAGAATACATGTACCTGGACAGGTGTATGAAGGTCTCCTTGGCTGATATAATGAAGAATAAATCAGAATATTTTCCAAATCTCCAGTTTCCACTTGGGTTAGAATGATAATTCTTCCATTACTAGCACATGATTTGGCAGGGTCTCGGAAGATCTTTAGAACCGTGAAAGAGCTTTTGCTCTCTCTACAACTCCTTTGTGAGTACAGGTGTATTCCCTAAAATACAGAGTCCAAAAGACTTCAGTAAAGTTAACTTTTCCCCAGAGCTTTTCTCCCTTGGATTTGTAATTATAGATGGTTTGATATCCCTGGGAGTGTTTGGATTATTCACTTCATGAGGTTAAGTGGTGGGAGATGAACCTAGAAAGGCAATCAAGGACTGTGTCTTAAAGATTGTCAAAAACTAGGGAGTTTGGAATTTACATTTCCTACAAGGGCTTAGCACAGATTTTAAGAAATGGAGAAGCGAGTTTGAGTCCAGTTCCAGAAAAACTATCCTAGTGACAGAGAATGTATTGAAGCGGGAGTCAATAAGACTAATAACAAGTAAGTATTGTTTCTACATATGTCAAATTCTAGGAAAGGGACTTAGCACAAATGTGCACATGGACATTTTATTTTACACATACACCCATACCTACAACCACACATACACACCTACCTGCTTACAGAATTTATAGTCCCTACAAACAAATTGGTGAGGCCAATTCTTTGTAATGAAGCAGGTGGTAGAGAGGGGCTATTCTAAAACATTCCATTCTTGGGGACTGTTTCTACATCCAGAAGTATTGATTATATCCCCATTTTTACTCTATATTTTCTCAGTCAATTGTTTTGATGGTTTGATAACTGAAAATATTTAGACATGTTTGATTTTTTAAATGAGTACCCTTAGTCAGTTAATATCTCATTGGGCCAGTTGAGTTTTTCCAGCATGAAAACACCTTTCATCTTTAGAATCTTTGATCTAGGTTAGATGAAATTCCCACTGATCTATAGATATGACAGGGGCTCAGAAAGTCAGAGTCATTCCAAACTAGCAGAGTCACTTCTACTTCTGCTACAGTGAACGCCCATGTGGTCCTTCACTGAGTCTTCAGCCAGCTGTGCTCTAGCAAATATGTGCACTTGTAAATCTGGACCCTGGGCACTCTCCTTAATAACCCTTCTTTCACTGTCCCATCATTGTCCTTTCAAATTGATCCATCTGCAGAGGTTTACCTAATAATTCAATGTCATTATTATGCTTTACTTAAAAAATAGCTACTTGCCTAGCCTGTTCTACGGTTTTAAAATGCAAATCTCACCATGCCACTGTCTAACTAAAAACCTTTCACTGGCTCCCCATTGCCCTCAGGATGAAGTTCAAATGAATCCCATGGACAGTAGGACTCAGAATGATCTGATTCCCATCTACATCTTTGGCCTCATCTCTAGCCACTCTAGTCAATGTAGTTTAGTCATATTCACTTTCCTTCTCTTCTTGGAAAACTCTAGGTATTTTTTAACATCGTGGCTTTCACAGTTCCATTACCTTTTCCTAGAACATTCTGCCTTTCTATCATTCATTGTTTGCCTTTATTAATCCTTCAGATCTATGATTATCTGTCATCTTTTGAGGGCTTCCCAATCTCTAATCTAAACAACGACCTTTTATCCTAATAACACCATGTTCTATTCCTTCTGTCATGTATCACAATATTTTGTATTTAAATACTTGTTTATTTATTTAAGAGCTTTTTTTTTTTTTTTTAGTTAATGTCTGCCTTCAGACAAAGCATAAGCTCCAAAGCACAGAGACCACTTCTGATTTGGTTATCACTGTATCCATGGAGACTAGTATTAGGTACTTGGTGTATGATAGATGTTTGATGAGTATTTGGTGAATAAATCATTATGTTAATGTTGTGATCAAGATAGATCATAGTGATTTGCCTTTAACGCTTCTGTATTCAACTGACTATTCTTGTTCATTGCGTGAAAAATGAGGTCCTATAGGGGAGGAGATGACTAAGGTTACTCTTAGGTTTTGATCCCATGGTGGAGATGGAGATATCGTTGCACTAGTTTGGGAAAGGTAGACAGGGTATTCTTTGCAACTCCATTTCTTAGGCAGTCCTAGTCCTAGAATATTTGTCCTGATCATTAATTTGAAAGACCTCATCACCAGTAATGGCACCATTGGACTCCATCATTCTCTGTAGGCCTGAAACACAGAAGGAACACTCCAGAACTGCTTTGTGGTTCTGCTGCCCCTATCTTGTGACCTCTCCTCGCCCCTTCAGAAGACTCTATGCTTCTAAATTTTTTTACTTCCCCATATCCTACCCCAGTCATCTTACCTTTTTCCAGCTTTTCTCACTTGTGGATATTCCCAATGTCTAGGAGAATCTGAAAAGTCAGTTTACCTTTTTGTTTAAGGAATATGCCTCATTGTCTTTAAAGGGGAAAGTAGAGGAGATCCTGTTGTGGCTCAGCGGGTTAGGAATCCGACTGGTATCCATGAGGATACTGGTTTGATCCCCACACTTGATCAGTGGGTTAAAAAATCCACTATTGCCTTGAGGTGCAGTATAGATTGCAGACATGGCTCAGAGCTGTCTGGTGTTGCTGTGGTATAGGCCAGCAACTGCAGCTCTGATTAGACCCCTAGCCTGGGAGCTTCCATTTGCTGCAGGTGTGTCCATAAAAACACCAAAAAAATAAGAGGTGGAAAGTAGAAGAAACTAATGTTTATTTAGCCCTAACTCTATGCCAGGAGCTATATAGGATGTTGTAATACGTTATATCCTTTAGTCCTCACAACTTCTGAAGTGACAATTATTAATTGTATCAGGCTTCTTTCACAGAATGTAGAGACTGAGATTCAGAGATATTAAATGACTTGCTCAAGATCACATAGCTAGTAAGTGTTAGATCAGGGATTCAAACCTGTTATTTCTCTTACATATGATCCTGCTTCTGTAATACACTCCCTTCCAAATAATGAGATATGCAAACACTTCTGAGGCCAGGGGGAGCTGGCATACTTTGGTAGTCTTCAAATGCCAGATTGCACTCCTCTCTTCAGCCGTTAGAACATAACAAGAACCTTCCTGCCATTTATTCACTCAGCAGTGTTTGTCGAGTGCCTACTATGTGCTAGACACATTATAGGCTCTCATACTACATTAGTGAATAAAGCAGGGGGAAACCCCCGTCTTCATAAAGCTTAATAGTAGTGGTAGTAAGGAGTAGAAAGAGAGAGACAGGAAATAAATAATGGATGATAAAAGATGAGTAAATTATATGGCCTTATAGAAAGTGACAAGTGCTATGAAAAAAAAATGGAACAGGATAAATGGGATTTGGAGTTTTAAGTGGGGGGACAGTTTTACAGAAAATGAAATTTGACCAAAGACGTGAAAAAGATAAAATGTCAGAAGAATGTTCCTGCTAGAGGCTTCCAAGGCAAGACTATGCCTGACATTCTCAAGAAGAAGCGAGACCCTTTTCCCAGCTGCATGGGTTCAGAGAACAAGGTTTTAATGAGGAACAGTCTACACTGTTCTTTGTTGAACAGAGATTAGAAGTCCAAACCGGTAGAGCCCACGATAAGCATGGACTCCTCTCATTCTAGATCTTTTCAGAATTCACCATATTAAGGGGGTTAATCCAAGATACTTCCAAAGGACAACAAAGACCTTTGTTCCTATGAAGCCTTTGCTTTCAGCATCTCTCTTTGGTGCTGATTCTGACTTTCCTTAAGCCCAGTAAGGTCTGGCCTTGAAGCCTTCCTCCACTTGTCCATTCCTCGGTTCTATGACTCCAGTGTGGCTACACTGGACTGTCCAGATTCTCTTTTAAGCCAGTCACTCATGCTGTGACCATGGTGATTTCCCTGCCCTCCCACATCCCCAAATCTAGTATGCTCCCCCCGCATTCATAATTACTCACTAGGTCTCTGCTTGGCAAGGAGCCTGGAGTAAGGTTGTTAAGGATGTTAGCTGGCACAGCCACTTCTGTCATTGTTTTCTAAAAGCACTTTTGCCTTTTCAACTGACCCTAAACACGGTGAATACTTAGTCACCATTCCAAGTCATTTATTTAGCGTGAAAATTTATTAGGCCATTGTTTAGCAAATTCATCACATTGCACTTTTTACTTAGCAGAATCACTTAATTAGTGTTTTATTACTGGAATTGACTGTCAACTATATGGCTAATTCATTTACTTAGGGAATGAATGTTTTATCTGGGTAACGCAATTCAAAGTGCACTGTTAACTCTTTAATGATTAAAGACTCGTCAATGGCAATTTATGTTGTAAAGAAAATTAATCATTTCTTTCCCTTGAAGAATCAGATGTTAGAAAAATCTTTGGAAATGTGTAGAGAGAATGGTTTAGAACCTTTCATGAATGAAAGAACTTTCACTCACTGAGTGTTCATGAAAGCTAAATAAAATTGGCTGGAGGGTTTTGATTGTATAGCTTCAAATAATGTTACAATATGTATACTCACATGTATATTGCTGTAACATGTATGAATGCTCTTTCAGCAACATAGGTCTTGGCCTCTTGCAAAAACATTGTGGGGTGGCATTGGGATTTGCATTTGGCAACATTTAGAAGGGCCCCGATGGTTCCTGCCTCCTATCACACATCTTGGTACTATCTCTTCCTTTGAATACTAATCAGTATTCAAATAGAAAAGAATATAACAAGTATTGGGAATGTCACTTTCAAGATTAGGTTATGAAAAGACCGGGGGCTTCTTCCATCTTGGCTTCTCTTTCTCTCTCTTGCACTTGCTCTCGCTCTCTCTCTCTTTCTCTTTCTTCTCTTTCTTTGTGGGAAGCCAGCAGCCAGTTATGAGTTGCCCTATTGAGAGACCCATTGGGCAGGGAACTAAAGACCTTATTCCAACAACCCATTGGAAAACTAATCTGCTAACAACCACACATGTGAATTTGGAATCAGATGAGTCTTTAGATGTGAACGTAGTCCCATCTGACAGCTCGAGTGCTCCTTCATTCAAAGACATAGGGCCAGAGGTACCCATTAAAGCTGCTCAGATTTCTTACCTACAGAAACTGAATTGTGAGAGAGTAAGCAGTTTTTTTGTGTGTGTTTGTTTTTATGGCTGTACCTGCGGCATATGGAAGTTCTCGGGCTAGGGGTCAAATTGGAGCTACAGCTGCTGGCCCACACCGCCGCCACAGCAACACTGCGACCTATGCTGAAGCCTGTGGCAATGCTGGATCCTTAACCCACCAAGCAAAACCAAAGATCAGACCTGCATCCTCATGGACAGTATGTCGGGTTCTCAACCTGCTGAGCCACAATGGGAATCTAACGTTTGTTATTTTAGGATAATAGAAAATTCATTTCAAACAGCTGTTGCACATTTAAATTTCCTCTTCCAGACAAGTTTAGTCATTTCCTTTTCTCTTCCTTACACATCAGCGGAAGACAAAGTCACCTGTCAGGTTGAAGATTGTAAAACCTGACAAAATTTGAGTTTTGCTAGTTTAGCTAAGTATTACTCTGCAACTGTTTTGCATACCTTTGTCTTTTATGATTTTGATGAATGAGAGGGAGGAAATGAGACAAGGCAGTATTTTCGGTGTAAGGAATTATTTACCTTTCTGTCCTTCCCATCACGCATCTTCCTATAAAGATGTGGGTCTGAGAGTACAGTGGTACATACACAACACAAAATGCTGGGCAGGTTGTTTTTAGCATGAGCACAACTCTGGAGCCAAGGAGAAATTTCAGATCACATCCCACCCCAGCTGGAGTCACAAGTGAAGCTGACAACCTTCAGTGTGAGTGAAACACACCCTTCTCTACACAATCTCATTCAGCCCCTCTGCACAAGCACCTCTCAAAAGCCACCCTAAGATCCCTCTCTTTTCTGCTTGCAAGAATAGCAAAACCATACAATTTACCTTTCTTTATTATTTCTGCTTCAAGTAACTTAATAACCAGGACACGTTCTTCTATGTTCTTTGGAATATTCTATTTATATTAACATGAACAGCCATGTACAGAACTTTCAACTAATAGGATTAAATAACCTCACAATGATAATAGTCTTTCCAACTTTGAACGTTACTTTAATATACTTCATTCTCATCTGATAATTAGTCTACCCCCAGGAAGCCAGTCCTTACCAGCCAAAATTTGTGCCAGGGTTTACCATCAGTTTACAAAATTCTTTAGGTACATATATCTTTGCCTCCTTATGGGGTATTTTTCTACTCATTCAAGTTCAGGTAGTCCCATTACTTTCAAACATAAATACTGCTGAAAATAAAAGTGGCTATGAATATGCAATAATTAAAGACTTGACTTAGATGTTCCATAAAAGAGATTGTGTTTCCAATGAGCTAAAACATTTTCTTTTTTGTTGTTGTTGTTGTTGTCTTTTTAGGGCTGCACCCATGGTACATGGAGATTCCCAGGCTAGGGGTTGAATCGGAGCTTCAGCTGCTGGTCTGTGCCACAGCCACTCCAGATCTGAGGTGCATCTGTGACCTACACCATGACTCATGGCAACAGTGGATCCTTAACCCACTGAACAGGGCCAGGGATTGAACCCACATCCTCAAGAATGCTAGTCAGATTCATTTCCACTGAGCCATGACAGGAACTCCATAAAATATTTTACAAGTCCAGTGTTATACACCTTTTCCTTTGTGGTTCAGCAATATACTTCCAAAGTCCCATACATACCCCACAACTTTATTCTCTTGTTTCCTAGTTTGATGACTGAGCAGTTAAGACCAAAAAAGCATCCTCTTGCTGCTACAGGTCTGTTGCTTCTGGCACACCCAGTGATCTTCATTTTGTTTGAATTAAGTTTATAAAACCTATGCTGTGAACCCTGGTATCAGCACTTCTGCTGTCTTGTGTTCCCACTGAATTTCATGAAATTGTGACAAAATGAAAAAAAATACCAGTGACTTTCAAAGTTTTTTTTTTTAAATAGCAAAATCCTATCTTCAGAAAGAATTGTACCCCGAAGTCTATTTTATAAAAGAGATTTAAAAGCATTTACCTTTGGTTGGAGCAGAGGTGAAGGATACTCATGCTTGCTAGGTCTTGGGGGCATGTGCACACACACACACACACACACAAGCAGAGGTGAAGGATACTCATGCTTGCTAGGTCTTGGGGGCATGTGCACACACACACA
>PVHT021183543.1:13485116-13531307 GCA_004024745.2 Catagonus wagneri
ACAAAAACGGTGACCCCAACCGCTCCAGTCACTTAACCAAGTAAGACTGATGGTTTCTGACTCAAAAGAGCATGAGACAAAAGAGCAAGGCCTTTACCTGGATGGCATCCTCTAAAACCGAGCAGTGCACGGCACGTATGGCCACATAGGGTGGCCCTGTGGACCTCTGGATTACAGGAGCGTCAGGAAAGATGGGGATACAGCTTGTGGGGCTCTGACAGTCCATAGCGTTTCACTGAGAGACCCTGCTTTTCATTATTGCTACAGTTACCCAGGCTCTAGGAACCAGCCCTCAGCATAGGGACAAGAGAGGAACTCGAGAGGAATCTCCACCTGTGATTAATTTACATAAAACTCTGAGCACACCCCTGCACAGGTGCATTTAAAACTGCTGAAATCTGAATATGGCCAGTGAAGTGTGTCCATGTTACTTTCCTGGTGGTGACGCCGCCCAATAGCTATGTCAGACGGTAACGCTGGGGAAAACTCACCCCAATAAATCATTTCTTAGGACTGCATGTGACTCTCCAGTTATCTCAAAATAAATAACACTTAAGAAAAAGCTGGTGCTCTGGCTGATGGGTAACTTCTGACTCTGGCCACATCCATCAGATCTTCAGATGTCTCATGGTTTTCCTGGTCATTTACTCACTGGCCATCCAAGCAGGTGCTAAAAGCATTTGACCCATTTCTAAAAATTGTGAAGTGGTTTTTGTGTGTCTTTTTTTCCAAATCATTTTTGGCAGAGGTTTGTCTAATTTATCGATGCTTTTGAGGGAAAGAGTCAGCTTTTGTTTTTCTTTAGCTTCTCGAGTGTGTCTTTAATAACGTCTATTACGTTCCTTTAACATCTATTCTTATATTTACTTACTTTCTACTTTCAGTGACGATATTTTTCATCTCTAGAAGTTAAATTTGTACTTCACAAAGGCACCCATCCCTTTTCCATGATGCGTGGACTGATTGCTGGGTTCATAGTCCTTCCATTGTCCCTTTGATCAGTCTAAATGTATTTATTTTATAGTCGCTTAGATGGTTTCCTTATTTTCAGCTCTTGGTAGGCTTGTCTCCCTGTGTATCACGCCTGCTGACTCTCTCTCTCGTGGAAGTAAACTTCCTTACACGGCTTGTCATTCTTTACATTTTGTTCTGCTGTGAGTTCATCTTTAATGGAGGCGGTTTTGTTCTGTGGGAATTAACATGTCTTGGATTATGAAAATAGCTCTATAGGCTGGTTCGCAGTTGCTTCTCAGATTTTCTATGGTATTACAAAGATTTTGTATGTTGATTTCTGGGTTTGCAGTTGCTAGGTCCCACACAGTTATAATGTGGACCCCAGTCCAAAGCCAGAAGAGGTCCAGAGTCTTCTTTGTCTATTGCCTCTAACTGTTTGACTGCTATACATTCCTCTTTTTATTCTAATTGATACCTTGAACTTAAGCATGCACAGACACACACACACTCACTTGCATAGATATATGCATACACACACTTGAAATTAGATCCTTTAAGAACAATATTAAAATAGTATATATTGACTGTTCATTGTGAAAGGTGAATAAGTTGATATATTTTTATTTCTAGTGATTCATTAGTCACCTATTTCCTGGTTGGGTTGCTATCATTTCAGAAGTTAATCAAGTAGTTGTATATTGGGTTTTTTCTTACCTAGTTAAGAATTCTTTTTTATAGTTCATTCTGCTTCAACTCACATTTATTTTGATTTTTATACTCACGTCTGTGTTTAACTGATTTTGGTGTATAACAAATAAGTTCTTTTATAAAAATTTTCACTAATCTGGTGGGGTTTTTTTAATCACATTTTTTGGAGTTCCCTTCATGGCTTGGTGGTTAACGAATCCAACTAAGAACCGTGAGGTTACGGGTTCGATCCCTGGCCTTGCTCAGTGGGTTAAGGATCCGGTGTTGCCGTGAACTGTGGTGTAGGTTGCAGACGCGGCTTGGATCCCACGTTGCTGTGGCTGTGGCGAAGGCTGGCAGCTACAGCTCCCGTTAGACCCCTAGACTGGGAACCTCCATATGCCGCAGGTGCGGCTCTAGATAAAAAGGCAAAAAAGACCAAAAAAAATCACATTTTTCCCTTCTTTTCCCACCTCTCCAAGCCTCTCAAAAAGAATCAGAGCCAGTATAATTCCAAATCTTTGTGTATAGTGGAATATCTTTCTGTAGTCTCATAAATGAAGAACAACTTATATTGACATGTTAATTTGGAATCACAAAATTTTCCTCTCCAACATTTTGTTCCAGTGATGTTTGCCATTTAAATTTGGGCCGCTGAAAATACGGTTAGCATTGCTTCTTTTTCTGTAGAGATAGCCATTTTTTCAAGCCTACGTGTTCATCTGAGTTTAATAACTGGGAGTTTGGGGATTAATAGATATAAACTATTAAATTTAGAATGGATAAGCAGTGAGGTCCTGCTGCACAGCACAAGGAAGTATATCCAGTCTCTTTGGATAGACCATGATGGAAGATAGATAAGAAATAGAATGTGTATATAGCTATGATGGGTCACTTTGCTGTGTAGCAGAAATGGGCATAACGTTATAAATCAACTATACTTTAATAAAAAATTATGTTTAATAATATTATCAGGAGATTTGTTCTATTTTTAAGTTGCACATGAAAAGCTCTTTACATTTGAAAGTGTTGGTTTTTATTCTGCCGAAGAGCTGTTTTTACGTTGTTTCCCTTATTACTGCATCGATTGCAGTTAATCTGTTTTCTTCTTTGGCAACAGCAATTATCTGTCTTTCATATGTCTGTTTTCTTTCCTCTGAGAATATCTTTTTGGTGCCTTCACACATTAACACACTTGAGCGCATGTTAGATATCAAGGAAATAGAAGTCTCATTCTCCTCCCCTTGCATGTTCACTGCAAGGTTCTCAGGTGTAATTATCCACAAATTTCTGCCCTTTGCTTGTTCTCATTACAGATTCCAATGTCAGTTAAAATTCTGCTATCACATTTTGGTTTACATACCGTCTTTCCTTGCCTCGCTCAGCACTTTTTTTCTAGTTGCTTCTTAATTGGATCTATATTTTGAAAAATTTGTCCTCTTATTGTTTAATCATTTACTTGCTTTATTCTTCCATGTTTCCTTGAATTTCATGGCGTCCCAAATGCAGTTTTGTTTTGTTTTCTGTTGTATTGATTACAGAAAAAAAAAATCAAGCGGGCTTAAACAATAGCTTAATGCATTATCCCACAGAACAGAGAATCAGGAGTCAGAAGAAGTTCCATGGGTTGGTGGAATGAGATACCCAAGAGTGTCGTTAAGAACCCAAGTCCTTTCACTTTGCCATCTCAGGTCATCATTGCCCACAGCCTGGATCCCCTCTTAGATGCAAGATTGCTTTAGCAGTTCCAAGATCAAACCTGCACATGAGAATGTCCAGTGGGAGACAGAAATCACTGGGTTATCCTTCTTAGAAGTAAGGAAACCTTGCCTAGAAGAAAATAGAACTTGCCTCCCTGGCTCACTGAAAATTTTTGAAAATTGGCAGATGATTGGAATACCTGACTGGCTTAAGGAAATGACGATTTGCCCCTGGGTCTTGGAATAGGGTCATCCTCCTCTGAGTCACATGGGGAATGGTTGGTACTCAAACCAACTTGAGAGTTCTACCAGAAAGAAAGAATGTGGGGGATGGCTATTGAGTAAACAAAAATGCTGATTTTTTTTCCTTTTGAAAATTTTGTTTTTCTCACTATCCAGAGCATTCTTACTTTTTAACGTGGTGGATTTTTCTAAGACTCCATGTTGTTTTGCTTCTGTTTTCTTAATTTTGAAGGAGGATAAATTTCTCCAGGACTGGTGTTTGCCAATACATAGAGAAGGCAGATTCTTTTTGTCACTTTTACTGTTCCACTGCTTGGGATCCTTTTTTTGTGGCTTAAGCAGGATAAGTAATGGATGTTCACAGTCCTCATCCCCATGTGACGTGTCTTCCACCATCCTTCCATCCGGTTACACGTGCTGTGGAGAAGGAATTCACACTCTCTCCATACTTTCTCTCTCTCTCCAAAGAGAAACATTGATTTCTTTGGAAGAGCAAATGAATCCAGAAGGCATTTTCCCATGACTGTTCCCATTACAATTTTTTTTCCTAGTACTGAATTTGCATGCTGGGACGCAAAAGTCTTTATCCAGTCTCTCTTGTCTTTGCCGTGTCAGAGATCCCAGTGAAAAGGATTGAGGAAGAGAAAGAGCTTAGAGATACCTGGACCCCCATATTTGGTTGCTAGAGTCTTTGATTCTCTGAGCCCAAGAAAGTGGGGAAAGATGAAGCATTTCTTTTCTGTCCCTCAAGCCAGTATCAACCTCTGTAGCAAAGTATAGCGATGTTAGTTGCCAGTTGTGTAATGTCCATTTCCGGCCCATAGAATGTGACATGGTGGGATGGCATTCTATTTACTGTTAGTTTTACAAGTTCAGCCCTAAAAATTTGGTCCGATTTAAGACAGGAAGAAAAGATAATTCCATTTGTCATCACATTGAGTAAGGGCAAATTCAAGGGTGGATATGAAATGGGGTGTGTCAGTCTATTGTTTCTCAAAAATCACAAGTCTATGCACCTGTCCTAGGTTAAGTCTATAATTCAGAAATACAGAACAAATAGAGAACGTGGATCCTAAACGCATGCCAACTACTTCATCTGATGTTTTACCAAAGATCTTGGAATCTCTTCCAACTTTAGGGGGATATCACCTATGTTGAATCAGGTGAAAAGTGACTCTGTACAGTTTCAGAGATTTTTAAGAAAATTTGACAAAATGAAGTCTCATTGTCATGCACATACAAAGTGTAGTACTGATAATATCAGTGTCCATTCCTCCCAAATTCTGACACTAGATTAGTTGACAGACTTAGATTTCAATGCTATTGCAAGTTTATTTTCTTAAGTCTTTATTGTTATTTGGTGGGGGAGGGGAGATGAGGCATTACCGGCTAGGCAGGTGCCGTCTTGAGTCTTATTTCAGTGGAGTCCCATTTAACTCTTACGATAACCTTCTTAAATAATGATGATCATTGTCTCCACCACTACCACCACCACCACCGTTATCATCATCAGTGCTGTTTCTTTTTGTTTTCCTTCCAGTTTTATTGAGATATAATTGACATACACCACTGTATACATTTAAGATGTACAGCATAACAAACTGACTTAGATACACCAAAAAATGATTATCCCAGCAAGTTTGGTGAACACCCATCTCATACAAGTAAAATTTTAGAAAACAGGAACAAATTTTTTCTTGTGAACTCTTGGGATTCACTCTGCTAACAACTTTTATGTATGACCTACAGCAGTGTTAGTTATATTGTTAATTGTGTTGTACATCATATCCTTTGCACTTAGGTATGTAACTGGAAGTTTGTGCCTTTTGACTGCCAGCATTACCATTTCTATGTCTAATTGCAAATATACATCTTAGACTCAAACTTATCTGAAGTCCTATACCTAGAAAGTCGTGATGTTCCTATTTGAATGTAAGTCTTGTCCTGCGGTTCTGCGCATTTCGACCCTGATGTCTGCTGTTGCCACAGCCCCCACTGTGTTTGTTCTAATCACATCTCCACTCTGAGCAGGTGACCCAGCCTCCTCCCCACCTCAAATCTCAATCTCACCTCTCAGACTCTCCCGTCATTTCACTTATTCCTTTTTACCTTAAATAAGTTATGTATTGCCACAAGAAAATTTTAAATTATATGTGGTCCACGTTATATTTCCACTGGACTGCTTTACCCTACTGTGTAACTTTAGTAGGCACTCCCTTTCCTTGTCTCTCTCTCTAGATCTGCACTTCACAGCACAGTAGCTAGAAGCCACTTGTGGATATTTAAATTGAAGTAAATTAAAATTAAACAATGTGAAATGTGGTTCCTCCATCACGTTAGCTGTATTTCCCATGCTCGGTAGTTGCATGTGGTAAGTGGCAACCATATTGCCCAGTGTGGATACAGACCATTTCCGGCATCTCGGAGAGTTCTATTGCACAGAGCTGGTACATGGCAAACAACACAGAAATGGGGTGTGAATGCCTAAATCTTGGGGAATGTTTCCATAGTGCCTAACTTTGCGGTGTGTCACCCTCCCTCCTCCCAGGAACCCACTCCTTCCCACCTTGGTCAGACTAGTTTATGCACATCCTATCTCTTCTCTCCTACAAGGGCTGTGGCGTGCTTATCCCCCTCTGAACACACTTTCCTGCACCCTCGTCTCCGTACTTGTTTCTAACACTGTGCTTTGTACAGTATAGGTATTCAGTAAAAATCTCTTAACCAGTTAACTTACTGGCAATTCCTAGCAAGTGATTGCAAATGTGTGGCCCCCATTATATGTTGGAGATTATTAATGGCTGGTAGCAGGGGCATAAAAAAGGAAGAGAAGGTCAGGAGTCAGATTCCCAAGGAAGAAGGAAGAGTGACTGGTAGAGAGAGAGAGAAAAGAGGAAATTAGAGGGATGGTGGTGATCCAGCATCTTACACACACGTCACCATAATCCCTCTGCTCGGCCCACAAGCCCCTCATGGGCAGCAACTAGAGTCATGGCAAGGGAATTCACAGGCTGAGGCAACACATATGGAAAAAGGTACAGTTGAAATCCAAAATATTATTATGTGATAAATAAACATGCAAGATCCATAAATGAGAAATGGAAATGGCATGAAAATGAAGGGTCTAGGGAGGAGAAAAATGAAAAATGGTCTCTCCCTGGGCCAGCTGGTTTGAGTTACATTTTATGAGCGGCATGTGGGTTCCAGCGCCCTTGTTGAATTAGCAACAGAATCGCACATTAGTTTTAAGGCTCCCACTCGAATAGGAACATCATAACGCTTTTTAATTGGGGCTGATAAAAACATAGCATTACTTGCAGGTTCCTGAGAGAAGCGAAATGTGAAATTGGGTTTTCATTAAACCTAATGATGGAAAATTAAGTATAGTGCGTCTGGTGAAATGGGGTGTGATAAAAGGCATCACTTCTGCATTATCAGAGGTTAATAAGGGAATAGGTGAAGTGAGATACATTGGAAAAGGGAGTCCAACTAGGTGAATTAATAAACCTTGAAAATCCCTTGGTTCCGAGTCTTCATAGCATCATTAGCACTGGCATTGACATTATTACAAATGTTACAGCAATACAAGTTGCTAAATTTCAGGTACGTGCATTTTCCATTTTAGTGTTGGTTTTGCTGACACCTAGTTTACAGTCTGTCTAGCAATGTGTTTAGGAGAAATATCCATGTCGGTAGCTCTTTGGTTATGGAAACATTTGGCGTCTTACAAAAATTATCCGGTGCCCCGTTCCTAAGAACCCTGTCTCTGCCAGGCAGCCCAAGCCTCAGGCCCCTGGGTCTCTGAAGACATCTGTTGCCACATGAGACAGTGGCTTAAATGGGAGACACTCACAGGGCTCTGGGCACTGACTCTGGTCTACCCTCTCCTGGGAACCAAGAAGCTCAGCATCTAGAGAAGCAAACTCAAGCACCCCTTTCTTCTCTATCCCCACCTGCACGGCACCGTCACAGGAGTGATACTTTCTAGAAGGATGGCGTCATATTCATAGCAGATGGGGCACCTGCAAGAAACTGCTTGAGTCATTAAAGAAAAGGAGTCTTCCTCAAATCCTTCAGTAGCTTTCCACTGGCTTGATTCTTAGACCTTCACAGCCTTTGGTAGCCATCTCTTATGGCTTTCCCCTCATCACATTTCCATCACCGCCACTCCTCCCCCATCGCTTTGCTCTCACCTACCTGTGCTTGGCTTCTCCAGCCTCTTTTCTGGTGCTTCCACTAGTTCTTCTTGTCTATCTTCCCTACTAGACCATCAAGCCTTGGGGGCAAAATCTGGATTATGTGCATTTCCAGTGCAGACCAGACTTGCAGCCACAGAGCAGGGTCTCAGTAAATCTAAGTGCTAATTAAAAGCGTGTGATGGAGAAAAAAATGCAGTCCCCACGTTTCCAACCTCTGTATTTAAGCAATGCCATTGAAGACATGTTACCTGTTACCTAAACCGCGGAAGAAAGATAAGCAGTATTTTTCTCATACTTCTTCAGGAAGTGGTACTAACATCTCATCTCAGCCCCTCTTCCTGGTGCATAAACCTATACATTCTAGATCTTTCTGTTGGCAGTCCTTTCTTTTCCTTTTTTAAAATTTTAAAGTTTTTATTAAAGTATACTTGATTTACAACTTTGTGCTGATTTCTGCTCTGTAGCAAAGTGACCCTGTCATACATATATATACACATTCTTTTTCTCATACTATCTGCCATCCATGGTCTGCCCAGGAGATTGGATATAGTTCCCTGTGCTGTACAGCAGGACCTCCTTGTTCATCCATTCTAAATGTAATGCATCTACTCACTCCAAACAGTTCTTTCTTTATTCGGGCAGGTTTGCTATGCTGTCACATAGGAGGAAAGTCCACTTTCACATACAAAATTGATGTTCGATGGATTATCGTGACCTAGAGACAAACAAGCTGAAAGAAACATGGATTTTGAAAAGATACGTTGCAGAAAATGAGGAACAGATGCTAAACCTCCCACGGAATGAGTTTATCATAGATCTCATGAGTTCGGCAAGGCAGTGGGGTCTGCCTGGGTGCCTTGCAGTGGCTGAAAGCATCTGGCTGAGACACAGCAAGTCTGGCAGTTCTCCTTTTATGCATGCCACCAGCAGGAGGGTCTAGGGCATAGACTGTCGTGTCTTTGGGAGGAGACTGGGAAGACCAAGCCTCAGGGGTTCTGGATAAGGTGAACTGGCCCCAAAAGACTGACAGCGTACGTCTGGCAGGGAGTTAATAAGATAAGAAAGTAGAATCGAGGGAAATTAAATTCCAGCCTCAGCAGACATCAGTTTCCAGGGTGGCCAAACTAATAGGGGGCAGTTAAGCAATTCAGTGGACCTAAAGATTATTATCAGGGGAGATTATAGATCTTAATATACCAAGGAGAGATTTTATGAAAGAGATGAGGCATAGGACCCAGGCCTGGGAGAAATAGCTGGCGGGACTGAAGGAAGAGATTCAGACTTCCCTACCTGCGAGGAAGGTTCAGCATCACTCCTGGATCACGAGTGTTAAGCGATGGGGAAATGAGACAGTAGACAGAAGGTGATCGCTGTTGCAGAACCCCTAGCTCCAGGGCCCATGCTGTCTGCTGGGTATCCAAAACTGACTTCAACTCCTCCCAGAATCCAACCCCAGGAAAACAAACTAGTGGAAAAACCAGGTCACAGGGATGCAGGCCCATGGACCAGAAACAGAAGCATGGCTCTGATCTCTAGGGACCAGAGGCTCTCCTCACCTGCAGGCAGGCACCGGAGATGATTTCAGGCCATCTGCTTCCTACACAGGAGGGTGTTCCCCGTATCCAGCCTCCCTGGCTTCTCACAGGTTCTGGGATTGTCCAGGATTGGCCAAGACCATCCTAATAAGCCAGGAAGGATGGAGAAAGGCAGAAGACAGCCAGTCTAGAACTTTGTTCTCCATCAAGATGCACCCTTGAAATAGAAAGGAACCAAGGGTTATTGTGTTACTGGTTTGTGTGTTTTAATTTTTAACTCAACTGCCACAGCCATTCCGGGAAAACAGTGTGTTTCTATACTTTCTGTGATTTCCTGATCAGCTCAGTCCTGACTTAGTTCCCTCCACCCTCTTCACATCAACCTGGAGGAGGCACAGAGGGCAGAGGACAAAACTCCTGTAGGTGATGGTCTGTTCTGCCCCCTTCTCTTTGAAGCAGATGGCAGCCGCGGGGAGCTGTCCCAGCCCACCCTGACCATCCAGACGCACCCCTACCGGGCCTGCGACCCCGTGGAGATGAGCTACCCCCGGGACCAGTTCCAGCCGGCCATCCGGGTGGCTGACCTGCTCCAACACATCACCCAGATGAAGAGAGGCCAGGGCTACGGGTTCAAGGAGGAATATGAGGTAAGAGACCAGCCTGCGGGAAACTCCCTGCTGGGTGCAGAGGCTTCATGGGTGCTTAAGTCTTGCTACTCCAAGTGTGATCCCTGGGTCAGTAGCATCAGTACCACCAGGGAACATGTCCGAAATGTACCATCTCAGTCCCCACCCAGACTTACTGCATCAATTTGGAGTCACAGTCCTCTTCAACAGGAAGGTAGAATGGCCCAAGTCCCCATCCCACGTGTTGTAGAAAAGCCAGCAGATGGCCCCCACGGATGATTTCTAGGAGTCCTGCTTGCTTCTGGTCACCTTTTGCCTCATTGTCATGCTTCTGTTACCTTCTCAACAATATCTCAGTATCTCGTCTGGTGACTGCCTCCTTCCTCTCTCTGTACCTGCCTGTCACCCTTGCATTAGACACCCCCCCTTCTCATCCTTCCTAGCACATCTCTCCTGCATAGGACTTGAGAGTAGCCGTCATTACTGAGGTTTAAGGCATCACAGAAGTGTTGCAGCCAAGTACAGGGAGCACCTGAGCAGAGGTCCTCCTGAGCAGTACTCCACTGTGTATGTACCACATCTTCTTAACCCCTTCATCTCTCGATGGCCATTTAGGTTGTTTCCATGGAGTTCCCTTCGTGGCTCAGTGGTTAATGAATCCGACTAAGAACCATGAGGTTGCAGGTTCGATCCCTGGCCTTGCTCAGTGGGTTAAGGATCCGGCGTTGCCGTGAGCTGTGGTGTAGGTTGCAGACGCGGCTCGGATCCTGCGTTGCTGTGGCTGTGGTGTAGGCCGGCGGCTACAGCTCCTGTTAGACCCCTAGCCTGGGAACCTCCATATGCCGTGGGTGCGGCTCTATATAAAAGGCAAAAAGACAAAAACAAAAACAAAACAGATTGTTTCCATGTCTTGGCAATTGTCAGTAGTGCTGCAATAAACATACAGGTGCAAGCGGACCCAGCGATCCCACTCCTGGGCATATATTCGAACAAAAGTTTCACTGAAAAAGATACATGCACCCGTATGTTCATTGCAGCCCCAGATTCCTTTTAGCATCCTCAGAATTTTCTTTTTTTCCCCCTCTTTTTTCTAGCAGTCAAGAAAAGCATCCCCCCACCCCCTCCTTTCTTATGCAGAACAATTTAGCTTTCTTTGCCTCACTCCTTTTGTTTCAGACCTCGCCCATCAGGCCTCACCTTTTACAAACAAAAAGTGGAAGGAAAAAGGAGAAACTCATTTAGATGTTTTTCTGCCTGGGGCTCCTCACTCCCCAAGTTTGGTACCCTCTTAGGCAGGTCAGGAATCCAGCTGCAGGCAGCTTTGGAAATAAGCGTCTCTTGTTTTTTCCTTTCCACCCTCTCTCTCTCTCCTTCCTTCCCAAAATATCTTGTGAGCATTTACTGTGTGCTAGGCTCTGAGTTATTTGCACTACTTCTTTTCTGTGTCCGTGTGGTGGTAGCTTTTTTTTTTTTTCACATGCAGCGCGCGCCCCAAATATGCTAGGTTCAGTTTCACTGTGTGCAGTGAAAATGCCTTGACTCAGACGCCACACATTTGGAATTCTTGATACTGCAGACTAAGTTTATCTCTCAGTCTGTATTCTGAGAAAGTGCTTACAAAGCAGGATTTCAGAAGCTGTGTGAGGTCATGAAAATGTTTTCAGCTGGGGCGGGGGTTGAGGGTATCCAGACAGCTGGATTCCAACACTACAAACTCTGTGATCTGTCATTGTGCTACCTGAGTTTTAAAATTCTTTATTAGTTGAATGAAGAGTTTGGATAAGGTGATGACTAAAGGCCTGTCTGGTCCTAAAACTTTATGAGAGTGTAAAACATGGTAGCAAGAGGCAGGTTTGACACATTTATGAGAACAAACTGTTTATGTCAATGGATGTGAGTAATTACCAGCTCAGGGGAACCAGCAGTTAATTTCAAATATGGCCTAAGTAAAACAGCATTTTTCATCTACTAAATCTATAAATGTTGGAAGGTTATTGGGATAAGAGTTGGCGGTAGATGCTCTCATCACCTCGCAGCCCTGGGCCTTATTTTCTAGGAGGTTGGTTGAATGGTCGCAACCCCTTAAAGTGTGTGTGGGGTGGGGGTGGGGGGTCATGTGTGTGTACGTACATTCAGTTGTATGGATCTGTCTGGTGAGTGACTATGAGGAGAGGATGTGTTCTTTGTAAACTCGTATTCATTATCATGAAGGTTTAATAAGCCATTAGCCATCATGTTTTAATTTGTTTTAAAGTTTTAATTTATTTTAAAGTTTCGAATAACATTAAGGGGTGTTCGTGACTTATCAAAAAGGGGACCAAGTACTCAAAGCCTGAGAAACCCTGTTCTAAGACCATGCAATCTAAAATTTGAAAACAAAAATACAAATGCCTGTGATGACTTTGGTGCATTTCCTTCCAGGATGCTATCAAAAAAGCAACGCATCCATCGCTACATCCCTGTGTGGTTGTATTTTTTTTTTACTTTTTTGGGTGCCCTTTTGCATTTTCCAAACTTTGTAGCCTGGAAGTGAGCTGCTTTTATAACGAGAGTGTAAACAATATATATTGTTCTATCATTTGGACCTCAACCAAAAGTATCCACTAAGCAGATCAGACTTGCCCTCAATTAGTTCAAATTATATTAATCAGGTAGCTTGAATGCCTAGCTTCTAGTTAACAGAATTTCCTGAATAACTGGAGGTTAATTGGAAAGCGTTACTTAATGGGTTTCCACAATGTCTTTCCACTTCCTTAGACTGTAGCTGGTTATTGCTTTGATCATCAAGGCTCTGAGCACAGAATCACAAATCTACATAAAGATTCTTTCCTATTGCAGATCTAAGACTCCCGGGTCTTCCATCCTACTCTCAAGCCCACATGCTCTGTGCTAGTTGTTGCCTGTCACTCCCTCGCCCCGCTCAGTTTGTTTTTTATACAAATAAGTGGATCTGACAAGTTGACATACAAAGGACCTCTTAACTATGTCTTATAAAATTCGTTTCAATCTTAACAATCACTTACAAATTTGTTCATTAAATATTTATGGAATATTTACTATTCCCAAGGACTGTTCTGGATATTTAGGATACAACAGAGAACAGGCAAAGATCCATGCCCTCGAGAAGCTTGTGGTCGAACAGAGGAAACCCTTCTTCAATCATAACTGTTCTAGGGGAGGGGAATTAAACTCCATCTCTTGATGGAAGGAGAAACAGCTGCAAGACTATCTAAAAGATAGTATAGAACAAGAGATGTTGGAAAATGTAATCTGTGGATCAGAGTTCCCATTGTGGCTCAGGGAGTTGAAAACCTGACTAGCATCCATGAGGATGTGGGTTTGATCCCTGGCCTCGCTCGGTGGGTTAAGGATCCGGTGTGGCCGTGAGCTGTGGTATAGGTCACAGATGTGGCTCAGATCCTGCATTGCTGTGGCTGTGACATAGGCCAGCAGCTGTAGCTCTGATTCGACCCCTAGCCTGGGAACTTCCATGTGCCACAGATGCTGACGTAAAAAGAAAAAAAAAATCTGTGGATTATGCAATCTTCCATATGTAAGTACTATGGGAAAAGAAAGGAATGAGGATGGCATATTCCAGGAACATGAAGGGAAGCAGGTTCCAATATTGAACAGGGTGAAAGGGCAGCCTTTAATTGGAAGATGAGGTCTGAGCAGAGGTGTGGTGGAAAACATCTGGAGGAAAAGAGTCCAGATCGAGGGATTAATGTATCTGGCATGTGCAAAGGTGACGTGAGTTGAGTGAACAAGAAGAAAATGTAGCAGAAAGTGTTACTGGAAAAGTAAAGGGGGCCTGGCCATAGAGTACCTTGTAAACCATTGTAAGGACATTGGTTTTTACTCTAAATGAGATGGAAAGCCCACGACAGAGTTTTGAAGAGACAAGTGGGGGTTTTCTGACCTTACTTTGAAAGACTGATTCTAGCTACTATGCGGAGAATAGATAGAGGGAGGAAAGGGTAGAAATGGGGAAACCGATTGAGAAGCCACTGCAGTCACCAAGCAGAGAGACAGTGGTGGCAGTGGCAGTGGGCTGGTAAGACGTGGTTGGGTTCTGAATGTATTTCAAAGATAGAGCCAACAGGGGTTTTCTTTTTTTTTTTTTTTACCAAAAAATGACTGAAATATATTAAACATTTGTAAATCTCAATACATTCTATTGACTTTTTGTACATCATTTTAGGGATTATCACTTTAAGGTACATTTAGATTTATTTTAGCAATGAGGTATTGGGTTATGTTTAACCACAGCTGTTTTTTTTTTTTAAATCCAATATTAGAGGGTTTTTTTTTTAATTTTTAGTTATTTATTTTTTTTCCATTATACCCAGCTGTACAGTGTGGTGACAGGGTTACACATACATATATGGATTCATCACAAGTGGTTAGACATAGTTCCCAGTGCTATACAGTAGGATTAACGCCAGACCCCCCTGCCATCCCATTCCCTCCCCAACCCTTTTGGCAACCACAAGTCTGTTCTCCAAGTCCTTGATTTTCTTTTCAAAACAGAGTTTTCTAACCCATTAGACATGGCTTGTGAGAGAAAGAGAGGAATCAAAGGTGACTCCCCCACTATTCCCCGAGCTACTGGAAGGATGGAGGTGCCAGCAGTGGAGCTGGGAAAGCTGCAGAGAGAGCAGACTGGGAGACAGTGAAAGAATAGGGAGTTCACTTTTGAACTAAGACGTACGGTTAGTGGAGATCCAAAGTAGATAGTTGGATATATAAGCCTGGAGTTTGGGAAAGAAGCCTGGACTGGGGAGAAAACTTGGGGAGTCGTTGACATATAGATGATACTAAGGCCATAAGACTGTTCAAGGTCACTGAGCAAGTGAGCCCAGACAGGGGCAAGGACCAAGGGAATTTCAACTGTAAGATGTTGAGCACTTTCCATAGACCAGGCATTGTCCTGGGCACTAGGAACTAAGGAGATGAGATAAACTCCTGGCCTTCTGGGAGGCTTAGAGTTTATCCTTAAATATGGACATGTGGACTGACCATTTATATGCAAAATGAGCAAAATGTCACAATAGAGGTATTCCCAGAGTGCTATGGGAACCCTTGGAGGTGGGGTGCATTAAGCATAGTGCAAGGCTAGATGGCCAGTGGCTTTCTGGAAGACATAAAGCTGAAACCACAGCTTGAGAAATAGGAAGGAGTATAGAGAGAGAGATGAGGCTGAAATCGTTCGTAGGGGTGGCATAGGGTGGGGGCAAGGGGATTTTGTCAGACTGAGGAGTTTGGATTTTATTCCAGGAGCAATGAGGAGTAGGCTTTTTTAGGCTGGATTTGCATTTTAGATGTAACTGTTTGGCATAGATCAGAGCAGGGAGACCAGAGGCAGGTAGGCGGCTGGGACAGTAATTCAGGGAAAATATGGAATTGCCTGAACCAGGAGACTGGGCCCAGTGCCCAGACAAGCCCACATACCTTCTTTCATGCAGAACCGTAAAATCAGTTTGTTCTCTTTAGCATATAAACTTGAATCCATTTCTCTCTCCATATATATATGTTTGTATTTTTTTTCCTTTAATTTCGGTGACTTGAATTATCCTGAATTGAAAGTCAAAATGCCTAGATTCAATTCCTATCTCTTTCATTAAGTACCTGGGTGGCCTTGGGCCAGTTATTCCCCCTCTCTGGGCCTCTATTTTCATATTTATGCAATGAGAGTGAGGGCATTGGTCAGAGTGATCCAAAAAGTGCTTCCGTTCATTCTATGTTGGGCATTTCAGTAGGAACCAATTGTCCAGTCCAGCTGGATTTTCCTCCCACCTATAGCTCCACTGGACCCCATTCTCTGGGGCTACCACCACTGTAGTTGTGTCTCAAGTCCCAGCAACCATGATTGACCAGAAGCCTTGGGTTCCTAAGAACTCAAGGAAGCTAAGGCAAGTTCACTGCATTGATCTGAGTCTTAAAGGTTTTCAATCTTGACTGCATATTAGAATTACCCAGGGAGGTTTTAAAAACACCAATGCTCAGGAGTTCCCACTGTGGCTCAGTGGAAACGAATCTGACTAGTATCCATGAGGATACAGGTTCAATCCCTGACCTTGCTCAGTGGATTAAGGATCTGGTGTTGACGTGAGATGTGGTATAGGTGACAGACATGGCTTGGATCTGGCATTGTTTTGTCTGTGGTGTAGGCCAGCAGCTGCAGCTCAGATTTG
This sequence comes from Catagonus wagneri, assembly GCA_004024745.2. NCBI lineage: Eukaryota > Metazoa > Chordata > Mammalia > Artiodactyla > Tayassuidae > Catagonus > Catagonus wagneri. Next base: position 13,501,255 of record PVHT021183543.1, read on the forward strand.
GCCCCCTAGTCTGGGAACCTCCATATGCCACAGGTGTGGCCCTGGAGAAAAAAGGAAAAGAAAAGAAATGCCAGGCCAACCTTCAGACCAGTTTAGTCAAAATCCCTGGAAGTGAAATCCAGGGATCAGTATTTTCTAAGCTCTCCAGGTGACTATCATGTACTTTTCATAGTTGAGAGATGCTGTTCTAAGGAGATCCATGGAGTCCCCAGCATGTGCCCTGCTTGTACCCACAGACCCATCACCTCATCTGCTATACTTGCCACTGGTCACATCTGATGCCCATGGAGATATGTGGTGACCCCTGAAATCTACCTTCCTATTGGAACACGTTAAAGTCAAGGGGCTTTTGCATGTGGTCTTCCCTCATTTCTCTCCTTTCTCCCCCAGCCCCAATTCTCCCACTTTCCCCAGTTACGAACAAAACCCTAAGCATGTCATCCAATGCTAATAGATGTTGGCTGGAGAGTGGGGTTGTCAGTGAGCCCTGTAATCCCACCGCCATCATGGTCAGATGGGTATCAAGTGTAAGGAGGATGCGGGGCATCAGGATGAGGTGACTTTGTGATGGAGAGAAGGAAAGGAAGCATGTTAATCCCAATCTAATCCAGACAGCTTGAATAGAACAAGCCCAGTAGGGAAACCAGAAGGTATCTGGTTATTACAGCTCCATTAAGACTATTTAAGGCAAAAAGGAACAGCTGTGAGGAATATGATGCAGCCTAATGAAGAACAAACATTTGTTCATTTTCCAGCTCTAGGCAGACACACCATGTGCATGGTTTGTGTGGGGTGAAGCCAGTGTTGCCATCTTTCTCTCAGTCATCTGTGGGTGATGATGAGCAGGCAGCGTCCTGAAGGGGTATAATCATGGAGATGGATGCTTCAAATCACCACCTGAGCAGAGACAGAGTGGACCTTCTGCTTCTCCCACAATTTTTTTCTCTCCCTAGTTGGTAACAGTCACAGACCATCCCACTGCAGGTGACCTCTGAGAGATTCTGGTCCAGCTTCCCAGTTGGAGTGATTCTTGGGTAGGGGCATGGGGAATTAGTGGCAGATGCCAAAATCATGAAAGGGAATACCACGGTTGTTCTTCAACTCTGGACACTCATAATTGTCAAAATAAAAAGACTTGACTCCACATGCTCATTTCATTCCACTTTCCATGGTTTAAAACAAGGAGAAACTGGGCCATTTCCAGAGGTGCCCCAAAGACATCAGGAACCCATGTGGTTTCAGATATGGAAATTTTTTAACCAGAAAGAACTTGTGTACAAGACTCTTAACTGAACCTTTTCCTTTGAGCTCATTCTTATGTTCCCATTTTGTGTTCTGTTTGTAACCTGGGAAACAATATTTCCTGTTTAATATGGGAATCCCAACAAAGTGAGCAGTTTTCAGGTGGTACCAGAGAAAAATCCCTTGACTAAGAGCCAAGACCTCATTCTCAATATGCCCCTGACACATTGGGTGGAACTGGATAAGACTTTTCCATCTTAGGGTCCCATTTTCATCTTCTGTGAAATGTTTGACTACATAGCATGGATTCCTGAAGCCTGATGATACATGCTTGTACTTCATTTGGCCAGAAACACTTATTGAGTACTACTGAGTACCTTACATTTTGTAGGGTACTGGAGATAGTTAGCAAGATAAATAAAAGAAATAAAGACCCTACTTTAAAGGAAGCTTATGGATTTACCACACCATGTAATCACATAACAGAACTCTAATTAACATGCATCATAAACCCATGAGAAAAGGCAGTCCAGAGTAAATGCAGGTTTTGTTGTTTATTTTTGATCTTTGTCGATTATTACTGCCAAGATAAATCAGAAGTTTCATAAAAGATAAGACACCAAGTTGAAGGAGAGTAGAAGGCTGGGTAGAGGAAAAGCGTGTGTGACAGAAGGAACCACTTGTTTAGGAGCTGAGAAACACAGAAGAAATTAAATGCCATGAGCCAGCCCTTAGAAGGGAAACAAAGATGCCTGTCTATGAAAAGAGACCTAAAAAATGAAACAAGTTGGGGAGCTAAATAGGAATTTTGCAGTTTTCCTAAACAGAATTAACAAGGTAATATCATGGCCTTTGACAGTCCACCACTTAACTCTAGCCAACTTCAAGTTTAAGAGAGAGCTGTTGACCCAGAGACAGCAACCAGAAGCTCGTGCATGAGGATGGAGAAAATGTGTGGATGGTACCAAAAGTCTGTAGCCTATAACAGGATGCAGGGATTCCCCCAGATCATGGACTCAGAGCTGGGAGGCACAGAGGTACCCTCGTGTGAGCTTTCCCTTAATACTGTAGGCTTTTTGGAGGTAGGACCAGGATATTACTCACTCATCTCTCTTCTCTCGAGCATCTAGAAAATAGTACATTAATGCCAAATAGGAACTTCATTGATTTGCAAACAGCTGGAGAAGAACTTTATGATTAAGAACAGTTCTGTCCAGAAATTTAAAAGGCAGTATTTCTTAAAGACACCAATACAGAAAGACCCTCACATCTGTGCACTGTCTCTGTAGGGACATAAGAGTGTCTTAAGGGTGAGTCTTCCCCAGGAATTGGCTATTTCCATTTATCTTCTTGCCTGAAACAGTGGTTCTTAAAGTACAGTGTGTATCACATTTTCGACTGGGGAGTTAGTAAAGAATATTGAGGAGTTCCCATTATGGCTCAGCAAGTTAAGCACCCAGTGTAACATCCATGAGGATGCAGGTTCGATTCCTGGCCTTGCTCAGTGGGTTAAGGATCCAGTGTTGCCATGAGTTGCCAAGTTGGTCCCAGATGGGGCTCAGATCTGACGTTGCTGTGTCTGTGGCATCGGCTGGCAGCTGCAGCTCCAGTCTGACCCCTGCCTGGGCACCTCCATATGCTGCGGGTGCTGCTGTAAAAAGGAGAAGGAAAAAAAAAAGGAATACTGAGACAGAGACTCATTGGCCCAGGACAGGGCCCAGGCCTCTGAATTCTACCAAATTCCCTAAGAAATATGGATGCCTACCAAAGTTTGAAAACAGCTGGCCTAAAATGTGTCACTTAAAAGAGATCTTGTCACTTTTAATGGGGTCTTTTAAAGAGTGCTTTTTGACTCTGCATGCAGCACAGTCTCAACTATTCTGCTTGCTCCCAACTCCTGTCACAGACAAATACCCCCATCTTGCTGCCATCTGATTTTCGACTCAGCTTCCCCAGCAGAACTCATAAATTACTGTCCATTTAGTGACATGGCACACAATAATATTTGCTCTCCTGATGCCACTCTGAGTAGACGTCATTAGTCATCCCCTCCTGCCTTCTCTGTGCACATTTATAATCCCTAAGGCGGGTGCTTTTCAGCAGAGAAGGAGGCATTTGTTGAAAGCATGGCTTCTGCCATGGCCCCTGCTAACTCATATAGGACCTTAGAGTGAAACAGTAAAAAGTACACCTGCCTCGAGATACTCAACTTTACCACCTTCCAGAAGATGTTTATAATATATACAGAAATCTATCCCGTCCACAGAATGCAAGACACTTCCTTAGATGTGGTGCTTTTGTGTTGTCTACAACCTGTACAGCCATCCACGGCCGTCCTTGCCATCCACCAAGCTAGCCATGGTCTTCATTAAACTGAACTCAGGGGCCACTGTTGAGAGCAGACCTTAAGCTTCCAACCACTCCTGACACTGTTTCTCACTCCCTGAGTTCTGTGCCTTACCTCTGCCTTGGATTACCAGCTTGTCCCAGTTTTCCCAGGATGGTCCTAGCTTTAATCAAAAGTCCTACATCACAGGAACCCCTTTAGTCCAAGGCAAACCAGGAAGGATGTTGCAGGGAGCTCCCCACCTTTGGTCTTGTGACAAGAAACTGGATGTATCTGATCAATGGAGGGCAGAGAATGAATTGTAGGAGTGAACTGAGAGAGCTGAACAGCATACCCTTGGGATGGAAGAGGTTAAACACCTGCTTGGTGACAGGCATTGTGTTAGTTGCCCATAGGCGTGACCTCAGGTGATCACTAATCATCACATAGCTCCATGAGATGTTTTATTTTTTTTCCATGTTTTAATTTACATGCTGCAAAATGTATTTTGGGATGGGGTAGGGTGTACAGTTCAATGACTTTTAACAAATGCGTAGAGTCATCTCAACACTAATACAATCAGGATACCTAAGTGTTTCAACAGCAAAAGAATTCCCCGTGTTGCCCCCAGGTAGTCAGATCCTCTGCACCCCTAACTGAAGGATGTATTATGGACTTAATTTTCAGAAAAGTTAATTGAGATTTGGAGTGGTGAATGATTTGCAGTAAAAATATCCAAACACTCTAGCCTGTCTGCGTTTTGCAAAGCGCTGCCTTTTCCTTGTCTCATATGCACGCTTCATGGGCAAGAGATATTTCTTGACAAGATAAATGGATGACTGACCCAGGTGGAAATGGCTCCTCCTTGAAGACTCTCTGGGGCCTTCCCTCAGCACCAGGAGAGTGGTGGGTGGGCTCACCAGAGCATCCTGGCAGACTGACCTGATCATGGAGGAAGCAGGTCCTTGGCTGTGCCCTGGAGCATCAGCCAGGAACTGCCTGATCAGCACTCCCTGGGCCTGTTTTTGCTGCACCCCGGGGCATATCAGATCCAATTATCTCCAGGGATACAGTCGGGGATGGCATCATAGCTGTCAGAATCTGCTGAGGTCAGTGGATGAACAGGGAAGAGAAATGTAGCAGGACACTCCCAGCCTTGGATGGAAGGGGAGCTGCTCTTGGAAGCTCTGTGCTTTCATGCTGTCTTACCATGTGGTGGTAGGGCATCACTCCAGGAGGCTTAGGTGCACAGAAGAGTGTCTGAAGAAGGATGACCCCTGGCTGGAGGGCACTGAGCTGGCAGAGTCCTGATCACAAGTCCCAGACCTCAGTCTCCCATTATGTTGAGTATACCCCGGGAGTGACTGGTTCTCACTGAATCATCGCTGAGCAAACACTCATTAAGTTCTTACTCAGAGCCAAGCGCCATGTTTGTCACAAGCAGAGAGACAAACAAAGTCTTGGTCCCTGTGGACTGAAGATTGACATACAGGTGGTGGTTTCAATTCATGTGTAGTCTTAGGGATGAAAAGCTATTTTTCCACCCAAGCTTTCTGTATTTTAATTTTTTAACATCACCAATATACCATTATTATACCTACCCAAATGAACTCCTTAGTTTGGAGTTCCCATTGTGGCAGAGTGGAAATGAATCCGACTAGTATCCATGAGGATGCGGGTTCGATCCCTGGCCTTGACAAGTGGATCAGGGATCCAGCGTTGCTGTGAACTGTTGTGTAGGTTACAGATGTGGTTCTGATCTCCCTTTGGTGTGGCTGTGGTGTAGGCTGGCAGCTGTAGCTCCAATTTAATCCCTAGCTTGGGAACTTCCATATACCGCAGGTGTGGCCCTAAAAAAAAAATTCTTAATTTCATCAAATGTCTAGGCAATCTTCAGTTTTTCCAAAGCTTTTGTGATACTTTGTTTTTGGTTCACTTGACTCAGAATTCAAATAAAGTTGACACAGGGTGATTGGGAAAAAAAAAAATGGCGAGCTTCATAAAGAACTTTTGTATTTCAGTACGAAAGGGCCAAATCAAAAGGTAGGAAGAGGAATCCTCCGAGCAGGCATTAGGGGCAGTTTTTAGTTCTAACAGGAAGTTGAAGTAATAAGGGGGAAGGCCCAGGTAGTTTGCACAGTGATTCAGCAGAGCAGGGCAGAAGAAGCCTGTGCCTTGTGGTAGTATGATCTGAGCTCCCACTGGGTCGAGGGGAAGCAGCTCCATCACTGGGAGGGATGGTAGGTAGGTGGGCTGCAGCCATAAGAGTTAGTCTAGAACAGGCACCAGATGATAATCTCATCCTAAAGTCTCTGAAGTCTGTCAAGAAGGTTAAAGGGAGGGTTCAAGAGACATGTGTTTTCAGCCCCTTGTCATGATGCTGGTACTAGCTCAGCCTTCTCATTATAAAAAATGTCCAAAGCATTCCTACTGACTCAGAGTGTAGCTCAGTCTTGGCCGTGGTCCACAAGACCTCCATGGAGCCCCACACCCTCCCCATCCATATTCTGTGTCACCCTCGGGCCCTTGTTATTCTCTCAACTCTGGAGCGCCTCCCTTCAATTTCTAGAACACACCAGGCTCCTTCCGTCTCAGGGCCTCTGTCCTCACTGGCAGCCTGCAGCATTCTTCCCCCAGCTCTTGCCCTGGCCAGCTTCTGCTCCTCATTCCTTTCTCAGCTCAAACGTGTCAACAAGAGGGCAGCAGGAAAATACCTGGAGTTAAACCAGCTGGACTGGGGAGCCGTGGTGCATCTCCAGAAGAGGATGTCAGAAAGTACCCCTGGGATGTGGACTGTGTTAGGTGATTCGGGGCTTTGTTCTGGGTTGGACACCACTAGGAAGTGGGCAGATTGGGTCTCTTAATAAACTATAACTTTAAGAAAGGGACGCAAGCTAGAAGCTAGAGACAAAATTAGCAAAGGAGAGGCCGTCACTCATGTGAGCCAGGATATGGGCTGTTTCTTGGCTTGAACAATATTCCTGTTTATGTTTGTTTGGACATCACTACAGAGTGGTCATGTTTTTTGCCTTGCTCCATCCTGGTCTCTGAGTGGCCTTGTCTAACACTGGCATTCTGTGAACTTATTTATGGTCAACAGGAAAACACCAAGGTCCAGCTGTGAGTGCCAGTTCCACTCCCAGAAGTCAGGGGCTGCTTTTTTCTCCTTCTCAAATGTCACTTTTTCAAAGAGTCCTGCCCAGTCCACCCCATCTAAGCTAGTCCCTTGCCTTGAGTCATGGTCTATACCAGAAATTTGTTTACTGCCTTTATAGCATCTATGATAAACAATAATTATCTTCTTTATTGTTTGTGCCTGCCTAAACCTAGAACTTTAAGTTCATGAGATCTTGTCTGCCATGTTCATTGCTATTATTTCTAGGACCTAGCCCTGTCCTAGCACCCAGATGGTCACTGGGAAAGGAAGGAAGGGAAAGAGGTAAGGAAGATGGGATGAAGAAAAGATGGGCTCCCTTAATACGTGGTCTTAGGCAAGTCATTTCCTGTTTCTGGAGCTCACTTGGCTGAAAAGCAAGGCAGTAACATTCTCCAAGCATCCCTTTGAATCTGCCTTTCGAGGATTCTGTGAATACCGCAGCCCAGACCTCCAGAGAGGCAGGCATCCCCAAATGCACCTTTTAGGGCGAAATTTTTCAAAAATGACTTCCTTAGGAAAGTGACATGGTGGAAGAGGAGGAAACGTCTCTACACTCAGAGAAGAATGCTGAAGACAGAGCTCAACACTCTAAAGAGAAGAGAACGAGAAAAGGAAAGTGGAGATTGATAATGGATGAATATAATGAGATGGCAATTTTGGTTTCAGAAGAATGTGATTAGCCCCTAATGACTGCTACCATTCCCTGGTCAATCTACTGTAACTCGCCACTAATGTGAAAATAATGCCCCTCGGCTGGCTCACTTTGAAGATGGAGAGGAGTCTCCCTCTCAGACTTTTACCCCGAGATATTTTTTTTTTCCTTCATAAGATTATCTCCTCTTCAATTACAGCTCCCTAGAAAGGGGAAATGGATGTGTGATCAAAGTCTGCAAATTAGGGGGTCATTGCCGCGCACTCCTGGGAGGCTGGTGAGGTCTTGCCTCTGCATTTGTCAGCATCATCACAGCCCCCAGGCCCACACTTTATCCCCATTAGGGGGAGACAGAGACCCCCAGGGCTATGCCAGGAGCCTGCAGGGTCTCCCACAAAGCGTCCCGCTTTGCAACTCATCACAACTGTTTAGGGTTTTTCGAAGGATTCTACATGCTGGATTTATCTTGAAGAGCATGGCCCAGATATTGAAGAAACTCCCAGATGATGCCATCTAAGGATGACAGGGACATCTCAGTGCAGACTATGCATGCGCACTCTAGAGGTCCCGTGGATCAGGGCAAAGGCGAAGTACATGGAGGCAGAGTAAACAAAAACTAACCAGTGGATCGGTCCAAAAGTGAGGTAGGAAGCTTTATGGCCCAGTGAGTTCTCCATCACTGAGAGCATCCAAGTCTGATGGTATCCAAGTAACAGTTGCTAGGGATCAGCTTATCAGATGCCTGGAAGGCTACTGTGGAAGGGAGCACAAATTACTTTCAAGGTCACCTACAGCTCTGAGACTCCAGGATCTTTGCCTTCTGTATGCACAGAAGCCACCTCACCCACTACTTTTTCATCTATCCATCCATTCATTTATTCAAAAGGAGTGATTCAAACACATATGAAATACAAAGCCAGAAAGGGGTTCGGGAGATACAGGCAGAGATAAGATGCTACACTTTACCTGGAGTAGCCCATCACCAGATTGGAAGACAAGACCTTCATTATCATGTGTAAAGGAGTCCATGTAATAACAGAAGTGACTGACTAGCTGGCGATACAGTGGAATGGTGTGAAGGTAAGCAGGGAAGTTTTCACACAAGAGAAAACTTTGAGCTGGGTGTTGAGGAATATGTAGGAGTTTACCAGGTAGATTCAGGTGGAAGAGAATTTCAGGCAGAGGGAACAACATATATATATAGTCAGTCTCAGAAGTTTGTAATACCTGAACTCATCTGTGGCATTGCATGTAGTTGATAATCATTGAAATATATATATATATATATATATATATATATATATATATACACACACACACACATATATACATATATATATATATATATATATATATGTTTCCTTTTTGCTGTTTTCTTTTTAGGGCCACACATGCAGCATACAGAAGTTCCCAGGCTAGGGGTCAAATCAGAGCTAGAGCTGCCAGCCTACACTACAACCACAACAACATGGAATCCAAGCCATGTCTGCTACCTATACCACAGCTCATGGCAACACTGGATCCTTAACCCACTGAGCAAGGCCAGGGTTCAAACTTGCATCCTCGTGGATGCTAGTTGGGTTCTTAACCCACTGAGCCACATCAGGAGCTCCTGAAATTTAGATTTAAGGGTAAGACATGAAGCTAGAGAAATATGTGGAATGAAATCATTGAGGACCCTATATTAAAGAGTTTGGAATTTATCCCAAAAACAAGGGAAGTCATTGGGTCCTATTCACATTTTAGAAACATCTCTGATTACAGAGGAAAATGTATTGGAGGGGACAAAACCAAAGCAAGAGAAACCAATGAGGAGACTCATGGGAAAGCATTTCTCCAGGTAAATTCATCCTTTGTAAGAATCATGGCTGCACATTAGAATTACCTTTAAATACTACTGATGCCTGGTATTCTGATTTACTGGTCTGGGGTAGGGCCATGGCGTTGGGAGTTTTAAAGCCTCCCCAGACAATTCTGATGTTCAACCATTACGATGCCATAAGCTAATGATAACCTGAGCCCTGGCACATAGTAGGTAGCCAACAGAATTTTTTTTTCTTCCAAAAAATGAGTATGAAAACATTCAGGGGGCTTTATTTTTTGTTTCACCCGCCTTGTGGGTGGATATAATTTGATGAACAAGGGCTTTTACTAGAGAATTTCAGGTAGAAAACCCATCCCCAGAATATTGGCTTAAACATCAAGAAGTCCAATGTTATAGGTGAGACAAGCATACCCACCCCTGCAGAGAGCCAGGAATGTAGAGGCCTGGCAGGTGGCCTGAAAGAACTGGAGCTACCTGGCTGAGGTGGGAGGACAAGACCAAGGGCTGGAATCTGAGTCCCGAGAGTTCCATGCAAAAGCAAGAACTCTCTGTGGCCTGCAGATGGCCCACACTGGTGGTGAGAGGGAAGCAGGATGACGGTCAGCATAATGAGCAGGAAGTGGAGGAGGAGAAGGAGAGGTAAGCCCTCCATTTGTTTCCTATTTCCATGGCACTTTCTCACACTCAGATTTAGGGCAGAGCCTAGCATCTGTTTTGCTTCTTCTGCAGGGTACCAGTCGGAGAGTTTATGACACATAAAGAACAACATTCAGGTTCCTGTTGTGGCTCAGTGGGTTAAGAACCCAACATAGTGTCTGTGAGGATTCAAGTTCAGCCCCTGGCCTTGCTCAGTGGGTTAAGGATCTAGCATTGCCACAAGCGGTGGCCTAGGTCACCAATGTGGCTGGGATCCTGTGTTACTGTGGCTGTGGCCTAGGCCTGTAGCTGAAGCTCCAATTCAACCCCTAGCCTGGGAACTTTTGTATGTGGAAGGTGCAGTCGTAAAAAGAAAAAAGAACAACATTCTGATGAGTTAATACCTGGGAAAGCACAACCTAAAACCTTGGGCAAAACCAAGGTGGAGAACATGGCTTAGCCTAGGCAAGGGCCTCCCACCCCACCTCCATTCAATCTGGAATGGCTACGTGGCAGAAGGGGCACTAATTCTATCTACCCACCCACTGCCTCACTGTAGATGGGGATCATTGTCATGTGCGTAGAATAAAAGTCATCAAACTCCAGCCACAAGATAAATCCAGCCCTTTGTGGTACAGTGGAAACAAATCTGACTAGTATCCGTGAGGATGCAGGTTTGATCCCTGGCCTCGATCAGTGGGTTAGGGAGCTGGTGTTGCTGTGAGCTGGTGTGTAGGTGGCAGATGTGTCTTGGATCCTGTGTTGCTGTGGCTGTGGCATAGGCTGATAGCTGTAGCTCCAATTCAACCCCTAGCCTGGGAACTTCCATATGCTGCAGGTCCAGCCCTAAAAAGCAAAAAAGAAAGAGAGAGAGACAGAGAGAGAGACAGAGAGAGAGAGAAGGAAGGAAGGAAGGAAGGAAGGAAGGAAGGAAGGAAGGAAGGAAGGAAGGAAGGGGAAGAAATTACATATGTCAGCTTATTTGCTGCATCTCCCTGTGAACTGGGAGCTCAAGGAGGCTGTGTCTTTTTCTCTGTATCTCGAGTACCTAGAACAGTGCCCAGCACATATTAGGGATTCATATATCTATCAAGAATGAATGAGCAGTGACTACCCTAATGAATGGGATTTGAGCTCCTAACACGTAAAAGATATCAGTAACATTTGAGTCAATGGACAAGTGACTAAATCCAGGGAGGGGCAGAGTCTGTGTTCTCACCCGATCTCATCCAAGAACATACAACCTTTTAAACTGTATGACCACAAACAGCGAGTCTCCTTTTTCCCCTGCTGGCTCATCTATACCCAACTGAAGCTCCTGTTTCAAGTCATTCTGATCCCCGTGTCCTTTTTTTTAGGCTTTACCAGAGGGGCAGACAGCTTCGTGGGACACAGCCAAAGAGGACGAGAACCGCAATAAGAATCGATATGGCAACATTATATCCTGTAAGTGCTCTTCTGGGAAGGCTCCAGGAAGTGGAAACATAGATGAAAAGAAGCAACCACTAGTATTTGCCTGAAATTTGTTACCAAAGACTCCTTGATGTTTTCTGCTTGGGATCCATGTGCTGATCTCAGAGCTCTAGCCCAGCCTCCCTGTCTTAAATGGCCTGAATGGCTGATCTCAGCCAGTGGGGGAAGCAGGGAGCCAGTCTAGGAAGAGTAGATGCAGGAAGTCTCAGCAGGCTGGGTCTTGCTGGGAGTAGTCTGCTCAAGCATTCCTCAGGTTGGAGAGGAAACTCAGCCATAGGGGTGGTCCCGGCAGGTCCTCTCTGCAGAGAACCATCTTGGCAGCAGCTTGGAGTGGGGAGCAAGGTCCAGTCCATGAAGGAGGGGCTGAGAACACCTAGGCGGGAGAATAATGCTACTCCAAGAAGGGAGAGTCCCAGACAAGGGCTGATGTTCAGAAACTCTAGCATAAGCCTGAGGGTTTTGGAAGTGGCCAGCTCAGGACTCAAAGGAGCCCAGAGCTACTCTGTTCACACATAAGTAGGGGTTTAGGGCATCACAACTTCTGCCAGACCTCACTGCTAGAGGGGGCGGGGCTCCCCAACTAGTTCCTGTCACTCAGGGCCCAGGATAGTAGTGCTGAACCTGCAGGAGGAAAGCTTGTTTGGTGTGGACCTGGGGGAGGTATAAAAGGACACTGCCTTTTGCTCAGCAGGGAGCTTTAGCATTCTTGGAGGCACCCCCAGGGGTGTGGTTTGATGAAGAGAGTGGCACAGAGTAGTTCGAACCCTCTCAAGTCAGACTGCCTGGCTTTTATCACCACTGTGGGGCTCTGGGCAGGTTATGGGACCTTCCTAAGCTTCCATTTTCTCACCTTCAAAATGAGGGAAAGAATAAAGATAGGAGTTCCTATTGTGGTTCAGTGGTTAAGAACCCAACACTCAGGTTCAATCCCTGGCCTCTTTCAGTAGGTTAATGATCTCGTGTTGCCACAAGCTGCAGCATGGGTTGCAAATGCAGCTCAGATCTGGCATTGCTGTGGCTGTGGCATAGGCTGGCAATTGCAGGTCCAATTCAACCCCTAGCCTGGGAACCTCCATATAAAAGAAAAAAAAATTTTTTTAAAGAACAAAGAGTGGTTGGGGAAAGGTACATAAAACCCATGGCACAGTACCTGGCACTGATACTTGTAGCCATAGAGTTAATCTCTCAGGGTCACTGATGAACAGTGTGGATACACCATTCTACCTTATTTTTGGCAAGATCCACAAAATACCCATGTGGGAACGTGGAATAAGTCAGGTTGGGGCAGGGAAGCGTAATCATGTCCATTATGGAAATATCACCAGGGCAGCTCATTGGGTGGGTGGATTCGATTGGGACAGGCTGAAGGCAGAGAAACCAGTTGAGAGGCTACTGCAATGGTCCTAGCAAAGGATAATGATGCCTGAAAAAGGCAGTGATAGTACTTGGGTGTGACCATGAGTGGTAGTCAGTGCTGGGAGGAGAAGGAAACAAAGACTGCCCTGAAACTGCATGCCACACGCAGGTGACTCACTGCCAAATGCTGGTGGGCACAGCTTTCTAAGCAACATAGATACGGAGGACAGGGTTGTCTCCTACAAAATGCTGAGCACATGCTCTGATTAGAACAGGTGTCTGCAACACCTTGTATCTGCCACAGAGCAGCCAACCTAGACCTTTGGACATCCCACCAGTTAGGTACATCTCACCAGTTAGACAACATCTCTTGGTCTCTGTTTTCAGAGTAACCAAGTTCAGACCAAAAAAAAAAAAAAAAAAAAAGAGTCCTGAATAAAAAATTATTTCTAGCACAGCTCAGTGTTTTATTTTGTTTTCTCTAACCGTCTAGACATTGCCTAAGAAAAAGCTCGGAGGAAGCAAGTGTAAGATCCAGGCAGCTTGTAAAGGAGGAAAGAGAGAGAAGTTTTAGCTTAGCTGTTTCCTGTGCTGCTTTAGAAATAGGCTCTGAATGGGAGAACTAATCAGAAAACATTTACAATTTGTCTCTTGGAAGAGAGTAAGGCAGACAGTGAGATTTCTTGCAAATGAAGTGTGGGCAAGAAATGGTCCAGCAATCAGGAAGCGTGCGTTAAGCCCTATGAGACATGGGCCTCCTCTGAGCCAGGCCCTGTGCAGCTGGGCCCTGGACACTTCCCCTCTGCCCCCAGGGAGTTCACATTCTGGGCACAGGTTCTGCTCACTCTGACCACCCTCTCTGCTCGAGCACCACACATGGCTTAAAATACTTGTTCCCCCAGCAAATGGTGAGTTCAGATAGGGTCCACTAAATTATAGGCTCACTCTAAGCTTAGTCTCTTTCTGTAAAATGGGTATAATGATGAAATATTAAAATAGCAATAATAGAAGAAAATAATGGGGGTATTCCTGTCATGGTTCAGTGGGTTAAGAACATAACATAGTGTCCCTGAGGATTAGAGTTCGATCCCTGGCCTTGCTCAGTGGGATAAGGAGCCTGTGTTGTTGCAAGTTGCTGCAGAGGTTGCAGACGTGGCTCAGATTCCACGATGCTGTGGCTGTGGCATAGGCCAGCAGCTGCAGCTCCAATTCAACCCCTAGCCTGGAAACTTCCATATGCTGTAGGTGAGGCTGTAAAAAGAAAAAGGAAATAACGGGGAAAAAATGACTAGAGCACAGTAAAGGGACCTTGCCTCCCTGAGAGACACAGGCAAGGCCTCAGACTGGGCCAGGTATCTGGTCCAAAGCCTGAGGGGCTGAGGATGGGAAGCCAAGCTTTGTGTCTTTAAGCACCTTCCACCACTCACTCTCTGTACCCAGCACCCTTGCTCAAGCCATCATCAGATCTCACCTGGCCTCTGCTCACCATCTTCCTGGTTTTTCCACGTCTACACTGGCCCCCAAATTTATACCTCTCTGATCTTTAATGGAATCCAGAGGGACCTTCCCAAAATATGAATTGAAACATGTCATCGTCTACAGAAAACCCTTCAAAGGGCTTTCTTCACTACTGAGCCCTTCTTATCCAAAGGCCTCCAGCCTCTCTCTCTCTCTCTCCAGTCTCATTTCCTGTTTTGTCCTTCCTATCACAGTCTCCGCACTTAAGCCTCTGTGGCTCTCGCTCAGTACCTTGAACTTTCCATGCTCATCCTTGGCACAGGGCCTTTGCACATTCTCTTCTCTCTATCGACATGTCGATCCCTCCTCTCTTAGCTCTGTTAAGTTCTACTTATTCTTCAGATCTTAGCTCAGGCACCGCTTCCTCAGGGAATTCTTCTGACCACTATAATTTGATCAAATCCCCACTAGTCACTCTGAGAGTACGAGGAATGTCTTCTTAGTTTTCATCACTCTTATGGTCTGTTGGCTGCCTGATCTCTCACTAGAATAGATGACCTGTGACAGCAGGACCAGGGCTCTCTTGCACTTCTGTGTCCAGAACTGGTGTATGACTGGTATTCGGTCAACAGGACTGAATGTCGAAAGGCACAGAGTCTCTGAAAGACCCCTAAAGGGCTTGAACCATAGGTCTCTCCCTTCTGGCTCCCCCCCCCCCAATAAGCACACCCAGAAAGGATGGATGGAGGAAGGTTGAATCAAGATGACACTAAGAACAATGCTCTTCCAGTAAGGAAGAAGATACTGAGCCTGAATGAAGAGGGTAGAGAGATGGGACATGGGAGAGAGAAAAAGAACTATCTTAGCCCCTCTGGGAGCCACATCTGAAAAAAACAGGATTCCAGGCAGCAAGTAGAGCAATGAAGGGACTTAGACTCCATCCTGGGGGGGGCAGAAGATGCTGTCAATGTCCCATCCACAACCCACAGCCCCACCACCTCCTTGTGTAGTAACACCTGCTGGCATCCAGGGCTGGGACCAGGGTGAGGCAGGCAAGGCACCCAGCGCATGGCATTCAAGGGGCTGTTCACTCTTAGTTGTTGACCCTGCACCTGCCTGACCCTGCAAGCGAGTACCTCCTTCAAGTGTGTAGCCTGGCACCTCACGGGTTTCCCCAGATTCCTGCCCTGTCTGCATCTCTTTGCCTGAGGTTTTCCTCCATAGCTGGGGCAGGATTGTCCAGATACTAGGCTGTCTCTCCCTGGACCGTGAAATAGCCCAGCTCCTCATTCCTGCCCCCACTGGGTTGTGTGTTCTACACCATTTTCCAGGGTTCCCACGGGGAGTAGGCTGCAGCTGCCCACAGTAGTAATGGAGTAGGAAAATCCTTTCTGGGCCACCTTCTCTTGGCTGTCTCACTCCCCTCCCTCTTTTCCTCCTGGTGTCCCCTTCTTATACAAACTGCTTGCACTGGAACCCTCATCTTATAGCTACTTCTGAGGAGATCCGAACAGAGAGAATTCAGACCTCTAATGATATCACTTTGATGGGTTAAAAGAAACCTGAATCTGGAGTTCCCACTTTGGCACAGCGGGTTAAGAATCTGCCTGCAGCAGCTCAGCTCACTGCAGAGGCACCTAGATCTCTAGCCTGGTTAAGTGAGTTAAAGGATTTGGCAAGCCTGTAGCTGTGGCATAGGTTGCAGCTGCATCTCAGATTCAGTCCCTGGCCCAGGAACTTCCATATGCTGTGGATGTGGCAAGCAAGCAGCAAGAAAGGAAGGAAGGAAGAAAGGGAGAGAAAGAGAGAGAGAGAGAGGAAGGACTGAAGGAAGGAAGGAAGAATGGGAGGAAGGAAGGGGACCTGAATCTCCTTTCTAATGTAAGGGTCAGTGATCCTGCAACACGCTGTGGCTGGACTGGTTCTGCACTCAATCCTGAGAGGAGACAGAGCCAAGAAAACCAGTGCATCCCAAAGCAGTATAAGACATAAAGGAGAACCAAGAATAAAAAAAAAAGTCCTGGAATTGAAATGAGAAAAGGAAAAGAAAAACAGCCCTGAGGATTGGAAAGTGTTCCTGCCCTTGTATGTGTCCCTCCCGGAGGCAAAGTCTGCCCTGGCTTGATAAATAGAAATATTCTTGGCACAAGAAGGAAACCGGGTGTGATTAGCATCTTAAGGGACCCAGAGCACTGGGAAGCTGGAGAGGAGGACAAAGGCCCAGGCCAGGGAGGACAGAGAAGATGAAAGGGGAAGAGAAGGGGGGAGGGCACTGCCTGCAGATGAAACAATGAAAGAGAAACCTAGGCTAAATAAACCCTTTCTTCCAAATGATTCTGTTTAGCATTTAGTAATAGATACAGTGGGGTTTCCAGGGAGTAGAAAAGAAAGGAAGTGAAAAGGAAGGAAATGAATGGGGGGAAACAGAACAAAGAGTTCTTTACTTTTAAGTAGCTCTGGGGCATAGACCAGACAAGGAAAAATTTCGAGAATACCAAAGCCTGCTTCATGTGGAAGTCAGAGAGGGTGCTTCCTGGACCAGCAGGAAGGAAATGACACCAAGTAGAGGAAGTGATCTTAGGGGTTGCAAATTTTAGCAAATGATGTTCCCCTTCTGGGATCTGTCAGGGCCCCAGCAGGAAACAGATGGGACCTTCAACTAGGGTGATTTGAGGATAATTCAATCAAGTGATTTTATTTTTAAATAAAGATGTGAGCTAAGTGTAGGAGGACTACAGGGAATATTGTGGTGCCCTGGGAGTAAATGCCATGCTGAGACCACAGAGGATTCTGTAAGAAGAGGCACCCAGGGCCCAGAGAAAGATGACCTGGCCGGCAGTGTGTCCTTTAGTGGCATTGCAGCCAGCCTGTAGCGTGGCCTCCAAAAGGGAGCTGAAGGCATAAGTATCTTTGATGGTGATCTCCCCACTTCAGCCAGTCTTCTGCCTCCATTGCCTAAACCCAGCCAGAGCCAAAGGTCAAGGGAATCTGTAGACAGAGTCCAGTGGTTCTCAAAGTGTGGTCCCTGGAGCAGCAGCAACAGCAGCATCTGAGAACTTATTAGAGATGCTGATTTTTGGTCCCACCCCAGATCAACCGAATCAGACATCCTAGGGGTGGCACTCAGCAATCTCTGTTCTAAAAAAGCCTACCAGATGACACCAATGCACATTCAAGTTTACAAACCTCTGATCTTTTTTCCTTTTCTTTTCTTTTCTTTTCTTTCCGGCTTTTTAGGGCCACACCTGCAGCATGTAGAGATTCCCGGGCTAGGGGTTGGATCAGAACTGTAGCTGCTGGCCTAAACCACAGCCACAGCAATGTCAGATCCCAGCTGCATCTGCGACCTACACCACTGTTCATGGCAACACCAGGTCCTTAACCCACTGAGCAAGGCCAGGGATCGAACCTGCGTCCTCATGGATGCTAGTCAGATTCGTTTCCACTGAGCCACGATGGGAACTCTTTTTTTTCCTTTTAATTAAAGTTGATTTACAATGTTTTATGTTGGCTTCAGGTGTACAACATAGTGATTCAATATTTTTTAGATTATGTTCCATTTAAAGTTATTACAAAATACCAGCTATATTCTCTGTGCTGTACGATATGTCTTTGTACCTTATTTATTTTATTCATAGTATTTTGAACCTCTTAATCCCCTACCTTTGTCTTGGCCTTCCCCCTATCCTTCTTCTCACTAGTAACCACTGGTTCATTCTGTATATCTATGAGTATGTTTCTGTTTTGTTATAATCATTTGTTTTATTTTTTTAAATTACACAAATAAGTGATAACATAGGTATCTGTTTTTCTGTACCTACCAGGTCCATCCCTGTTGTTGGAAATAACAAAATGTCATACTTTTTATGGCTGAGGAATATTCTATTGTGTATATAACACATCTTTTTTTTACCCATTCATCTCTTGATGGACACCTGGATTGCTTTCATATCTTGACTATTGAAAATAATTGAGATATGAACATTGGGGTGTATAGATCTTTTCAAATTAGTGTTTTTGGTTTTTTTTTTTTGATACATACCCAGGAATGGAATTGCTGGATCATATGGTAGTTCTATTTTTAGTTTTGTGAGGAACCTCTATACTATTTTCCACAGTGGCTGCACCAATTTACATTTCTACCAGCACTGTACAAGCACTCCCTTTTCTTCACATCCTTACCAGCATTTGTTATTTGTGGTTTTTTGATGATAGCCATTCTGACAGGTGCAAGATGATAGCTCATGATGGTTCTGATTTACATTTCCCTAATGATTAGGGAAGCTGAACGTAAAAACCTCTGACCCATAGAAATCAGCCCCAGATTAGAGAGGCAGGTGCAGAAGGCTGGAGGATAGGTCTGAAGGGCCAATAAGAAATCCAAGACATTTTCTGAGACTTCTTACTCCCTAGTCTAAGACAAGCCACTGGACTCAGGTGGACTGGAGTACTGGGCCTGGGTTCTGGAAGACAAGGTGCTAGTCTCAGTTCTGCCCCTGACGTCATACATGACCTTCAACTAGATCATTTTCTCTCTCTGACCCTCAGCTTCTCATCTTTCAGTGCCCAAAAGGGCCAAATAATATGAATGAATATTGAATCTGAATCTGGCTGTTTAGACTTTTTAAACCTAGATGAGGCTAAGTCTAGCCTCTTTGGGTTCACAGGCAAGAAGCAATGGTCCAGAGATATGGAACCCCTGCTCGTGGTACACAGACAGTCGGTAGGGCAGCCTGGACCAGAGCCCCAGGCTCTCGCTCCCCAGATGCCCCGAGCCCCCTACCGAGGAGTCCCCCTGCATCTAGACACATCTAGACACATGCTCTTGGGGGAGAATCCACTGGGATTCCGACCTCAGAGCAGATGGCAGACTGGGGTGGGCCGTTTGCACTTCCAGGGAGGACTGTAGGTTCAACTCAAACTCAGAGGCTTCTTCTCACAGCTCTTTCTCTGCCGATTTCTGGGGAGGCAGAGCTGGATGTCAAAATGGGGGCCTTGTTCAGTGCGCCCCAACCCCCCT
Source organism: Catagonus wagneri (assembly GCA_004024745.2). NCBI lineage: Eukaryota > Metazoa > Chordata > Mammalia > Artiodactyla > Tayassuidae > Catagonus > Catagonus wagneri. The sequence continues at coordinate 13,520,400 of PVHT021183543.1, forward strand.
TCTCCTTTGTTATTTCTGAGGTTGGCTCTTGCCCGGGCCTTATGGACACATCCTGGTGCAGAAATTCTCAGTGCCCTCGGTCATCAGAGGGCTTATTCTGGCCACCGGCGCCCTCTCTGCCTGCTTACAGGACAGGCCAGGACTGTCAGGATAGTCAGTGTGTTCAGGAGCAACCCTCAGTCCATGACTGATGGGAGTGGGGTATAAGTTCCCCCGATTCCGCCCCCCCCACCCCGCTGAGGGGGAATGACGTGGAGGCGCATACTCGCATTCTCTTCCAGAATTTCCTAACGGAGTAAGCAAGCCCCACGTGTCTCGGGGATAACTTGCTTGATGGCACACTCCTCATTGGATTCCTTCCTCCCGCGCTCTCACTTCTCATCTCCCTTCCGGTGATCCCTGGCATCTCCCAAATCAAGTCCTTGCAGAGTCCAGCCCTTGTCTCAGACTCTGCTTCTGCTAGAATCCAAATGCGGAACCTTCCTCCCTTTTTTTGGGAAGCTCCCATAGTGGGGTACTGGGGGGACAGCCTGCTGAGAATGAACCCGTAGATTCATGAGATGGGCCACTGTCCCTCTAACTTATCTCGGTGCTCAAGCCTCTGTGTTGAAGTTCCCTCTATGGCCCCAATAGTTTCATCTATTGAAGCGGCTCCTCCCAGGACCCTGCAGAAGGGAGCAGCCCAACCTCTGCCAGCAGCAAACTGGCGGGACAAGGAGGAGGTGGGCACACAGAGTGCTGGGCTGTTTCCCCGTCGTGCCCCAGCCACCCTCTCTCTTGATCATGGTCATTCAATCAAGTCTGAGTGCACAGACCTTTAGCTTCAGTGGGGTACCCAGGCAGTCTTGGCAGAATTAACCTGCCTCCTCCCTCTCCACTGGCACAAGATGATGACATTAACATTTCCAGGACTTCTAGGAAATGATTTCTTCAGCTCCACAATTCATTGTAATGAGTCAAATCTCTTTTCTCTGAAAAATTACACCTTTTCTTTACCTTCTTCAGTGTCCAGAAGCCAGGAAGAAAAAGCGTTCTGTATCCACAGGATAGTCTCTCCCCAGCTCCACCTCTGTGAAGCGATCCTCTAAGTGGAGGTGACTTGCGAAGACTGATGTATTGGCTTCCCTTTAATGATGGAGGAAGGGACGGGGAGCAGTGGTTTCTTTTGAGAGTTAGAGCCATGCAAGGGAGGAAGCCGAGCCCTCTCTTCTGGCCGGGGACCAGCTGGGGGGACGCAGTGAGACAGGACAGTGACATGGAAGGGGTGTGGAGGCTCCAGGAGTATTGGGGTATTGGGGTTTCAGGAGAGGTAGGGACCTCAGCACTCTGCAAGGAAGCTGTCATTTTACGCCTTCTCATGGGTTATTAACCATCTCGGACCCTTGATTTTCTCACCCGTAAAAGGAGTTCCCATGAGAATCAAATGGAATAGCATCCATAAGACTTCTAGAATAGTGCCCGGAACATCTTACACACTCCACAAAGATATATTTCTGTACCTAGCACCCAACACAGGTGGGTCTCTAGTCTCATGGCCCGATTTCAATAAGATTTTTGGTCTTTGCCAAGACAAATTGAAGTGACTAGCCACATGTCTCTACACTAAATAACTGAACACTGGTCTGTACATTCAAGCCTGAGTGCATCAGAATCTCCTGGAGGGCTTATGAAAGTGCAGATTGCTGAGCCCCACCCCAGAGTTTCTGATTCAGCAGGTCTGGGCAAGTATTTGTGTCTCTACCAAGTTCCCAGATGTTGCTGATACTATTGGCCAAGGGACTGTATTTTGAAAAGCACTGGTCTAGAGTAACGATAAACCCAAGTTCACATACTTGTATTGGCTTTTTATGATACCCCAGGTGCTTTCCTATCTTACCACTTTTAAGCCTCGCAGCAAGTTTGCAAAGGTAGTTAGGACTTGGATGTTCTCATTGGGTAAACTGAGGCTCCGGTCAGGTGAGTCGGTTGCCACAGGTGACAGAGGTAGTGACAGCCCTCAGGTCTGCCTTCAGAGTCTACCTAATGTCTTTTTTTTTTTTTAGAGTTATGGATATTTTTTATTTATTTATTTTTAAATGATTTTTATTTTTTCCATTATAGTTGGTTTACAGTGTCCTGTCAATTTCTGCTGTACAGCAAAGTGACCCAGTGACACATTCTTATTCTCATATTATCCTCCATCATGTTCTATCATAAGTGACTATATATAGTTCCCTACCTGCCTAACCTCTTACCTTTGTCCTGATGAAGACAACGTTGGGCTGCCAGTCTTGGGACAAGGCAGGCTCGGTCTGCAGGTGGGCTGAAGGGGCAGCTATGAGGACAGGAAGAATTTGAGCACAGGATCCAGGCACGCTATGCCAGCCTTGAGTAGAGAAAAGAGTCTTGGTCCCAAGCTAGTTACCTAAAGTCAGCTCTATGGCTATAAGCAAGTGATCCTACCCCTTTCTGGTTCTCAGCCTTTCAGACACAAATACGGATTCCCATATAGGACAGATAATTATTGAACCCTTGCTCTGTGCTGTACACTGTAGAGACATTCAGTAAATAGGGTGGTGAGGCGATCAGACAGTAATAGAAATACAGCTGCTTTAAGAGCTGAAGACAAGTACAAGGAGTTGTCAGAGCCTGGAAGTAGGGGGCTTCCTGAGAATGGAGAGCTAGAATGAGAGGTGGGTCACCTTACAGAGTTGAAGATCTTCTTTCACACGTGCAAAGGCCCTGTGGCCAGAGCAGACATCATGAGTTTGTTTGAGCAACAGGCAAAAAAAGGCACAGTTATCAAAGTGGATAGAAGGATGTGAGGCTGAAATGGGAAGTAGGTCCCAGACTATCAGACTGTGCAAGGCATTGTGGGGTCTGGTCAGATCAGCAGTGTCCTGGAGTTGATTCATACCAGCTTGCAAGGTTAACTTTTCAGGAATTTTGTGAGCTAGTTGTTGCCATGTCGGTAGCTGGAAATCAGTCATGGAGGGGGTTTTTATATCACAGAAATCCACAGATGTTATAGATCGGGGCCATTTTTTTTTTTTTTCCTCCAGAGAGCTGTTTGTTACACTTTTACAGTATACTGCTGGGCTTTGTCCTAAAACTACAAGGAACAGATCGATTCCTGAGGGATGCTGTTTATCTTCCCCTAGAGTTGTGGTCGGGGTAGGGGGCTCTTGGACCCTTGCAGTTATGGCTCCCTTCTGCCAGCTGTCCCCGGTTCTCTCCTCCCCGTGAGCTGTTGTTTGCCCGTCTCCCACCTCAGCTGAGAGCCACATGAAGCCAGGCTCCACCACCTTCCTCTTACCTCGCCACCGAGGCGTTTGCTTTTCCTCTATGTGACTCCCCTCCTCGTCTTGAATATCAAACCAGGCAGACCAGATTAGCTATTTCTCCAGCTTGCAAAATGTAGATAGAGCATAATGAACGTCCTGGACTGCTTGTAAATAACTTTGTATAAAGTCCTTACATCGCCCACTGCCCCATCTTTCTCCATGTGCGTGTGGAAAAACCCAATTTTTTATCCTTCTAATTATATAAAGTTAGGAGAAGAAGGGGACACAGAATAATATTAGCATCTCCCAGAAGGAATAAATAAACCATGAGGGCACTGTTACTCCTTGCCGTGCCTTTCTGGTGGACCTAGAGCTGAATTCTGCCCTTTAATGAATATACACAATAGCCCGTTGCCTCCTCAGAATGATGGATTTACATTTTGTACAGAAGGGCAAACTGGAGACACTCAGTTTCTAACCATCTCTGTCATCACTTCACTGCCTGCCTCACATCTAGCCCAGAAACACCATTTATTAAGTACCTGCTGCATACCAGGTACTGTCCTCACCCTTATTTTATTTTTTTAAATTTATTGGAGTGTAGTTGACTTGCAATGTTGTATTATTTTCAGGTGTACAGCAAAGCGAGTCAGTCATATGTATAAATATATCCATTCTTTTTCCCCAGTATAAGTTATTACAAGCTACTGAGTAGTTTTTCCTGTGCTATACAGTAGGTGCTTGTTAATCATCCATTTTATACAGTAGTGTGTATGTGTTATTCCCACAGTGGTTTCACCTGTAGTAACCATAAGATTGGTTTTGAAATCTGTGAGTTTGTTTCTGTTTTATAAATAAGTTTTGTGTCATTTTTATTAGATATAAGTGATATCACATGATATTCGTCTTTGACTTACTTCACTCAGTATGATAATCTCTAGGTCCATCCATGTTGCTACAAATGGCATTATTTCATTCTTTTTTATGAACGAGTAATATTTCATTGTATATGTACCACATCTTCTTTACCCACTCCTCTGTTGATGGACATTTGGGTCGCTTCTATGTCTTGGCTGTTGTAAATAATACTGCAGTGAACACTGGGGTGCATGTTTCTTTTCGCATTATGGTTTTCTTTAGAGAGATGCCCAGGAGTGGGATTGCTGGATCATATGATAGTTCTATTATTTAGTTTTTTTTTTTTTTGGAGAAGCTCCATACTGTCTTCCTTAGCGGTTGCACCAATTTACATTCCCATCAATGGGTCTTCACACTTTTTCTACAGAGCGGTTTTAAGTCAGAAAAATTGAGCTGAATGTCCAGAGTTCTCATATACTCCTTACCTCCCACATACATACAGTTTCCCCTTTAGGGCATCTCACATCAGTGTGATACGTTTGTTACAATTGATGAACCAATATTGATGCATTATTATTAGCTAAAGTCCATAGTTTATATTCAAGCCCATTCTGTGTTGTGTAGTTCTATAGGATCTGAAAAATATGACAAGTATCCACCACTGCACTATTGGACGGACATTTCACTGCCCTAAAACTCCCCTGTGATCCCTTAATTCATCCATCCCCCCAGAGTCCCTGGAAACACTGATCTTTTTACTGTCTCAGAGTTTGGCCTTTTCCAAGAATGTCTTGGAGTTGGAATCATACACAATGAAGCCTTTCGGACAGGCTTTTTTCACTTAGTGGTATGCATTTTTTTCCTCCATGTCTTTTCTTGGCTTGAGAACTCATATCTTTATATGACTGAAGAATATTCCATTGTATGGACATACCACAACTTGTTTATCCATTCACCTGTTGAAGGACATCTTGGTTTTTTTTCTAAGTTTTGGCACTTGTGGGTAAAGCTGCTATCAACATTCATGTGCAGGGTTTTATGTGGACGTAAGTTTCAGCTCATTGGGGTACATACCAGAAACAGCAATTGCTGGATCATTTGATGAGTATGTTTAGTTTTGGAAGAAGGGACCAGACTGTCTTCCAAAGTAGCTGTATCATTTTGCTTTCCCACCAGCAATAAGTGAGAATTCCTGTTGCACCACATCCTCACCAGCGTTTGTGTTGTCAGTGTTCTGGATTTTGGCCATTCTAGTAGGCACGGAGAGGTTGTTTTCATTTGCACTTCCCTAATGACATATGATATTGAACATATTTTCATATGCTTATTTGCCATCTGTCTATTTATTTTGGTGAGGTGTCTGTTCAAATCTTTTGCCATTTTTTAAATTAGGTTGTTTTCTTATTATTGAGTTTTAAGAGTTCTTTGTATATTGTGGACACAAATCCTTAATCATGTATGTCTTTTTCAAATATTTTCTCTCAGTCTGTGGCTCGTCTTTTCATTCTCTTAACATCCGCATGTTTTTCATGCCTGTATTTTCAAATTTAATCCTCCCAACATCCTGTGAGCTATGTAGTATTGAGGTCTATAGCGTTTTGCTAAGGGAACCAAAGCTAAGAGAGATGAACTGACTTACTAAGTGATGAAGCCAAGATGTGAACCCAGATTTGACCCATAGCTTCAGACCTCACATCACCAGGGTATCCCACTTGCCATAGGTTAGCCCATGTGGGACTAAATCCTGATCATGTTATACTTTAGTACCTTTTCACAATCTCAGGAAATAGTCTCCATGTGGATGCCCTGCAGAGCCTGGGGATGGAGACAGGCATCTAAGTAGCTCAACAGGGCATAGAAAGCCCTCTGCAACCTAAACCCCACCTACTCCCTCTGCCTCTTCTCCCACTGCTAATCCCCTCCCACTCCATGTTCACAAGACAAGGAGCTGCAACTTGCCCAGCATGCTTGCTTTTCCAGGACCTCTGCTTTCTTTCTTGCCATTGTCTCTGATGGAAAGATGCTTCCTCGTGGCCCACCAGTCAAGCCTTACTTTCAGTTCCTCATTTACCACTTCACAAAGCCTTCTATTCCTCCACTTTCTAGACCTTGAAATTCTACTCCTCTGTACATTCTCTTTCCCCCACCACATTGCCAAACTCCCTAAACACTTGGAAAACACTCTCTCAGTCCCTTCCACGAGCCTATACATAGTAGGTGCTCAGTGAATGTCTTCTTAATAAACACGTGATGGAGTGATATTGGCAAACACCATCATCCGGTGGTTAGAGGCACTGCTCAGCTTTAAGAATATTTAACTAAAAGAAATAAGTTTCTTTTTGTTCTCTTTTTAATCATGTTTGCTTTCAGATTTTAAATTTCATTTTATATGAAAGAAAATTCCCTTTCAACACTTTAAAGCAGAATCTTGGTTTCCAGTGCTAGAGACCTCAGGGGAGGATATAACTCAATAAATAAAGGAGATTTTTGAATCGATAAGTCATTAGTGAGACGAACAAGTGAAAACACATTATGCATTTTCTTTCTTTCTTTCTTTTTTTTTTTTTTTTTTTTTTTTTTTTTTTTTTTTTTTTTTTTTTTTTTTTTTTTTTTTTTTTTTTTTTTTTTTTTTTGATGCTTACAGTTTTTGGAACCGCTGGGAATAAGACTTAACAGTCTGAGCTGAGAGTCATCTGCTGGGCCCTGTATGAATCTCTGCTGGGTAGCTGTCCCCCAGGAAGTCCCACTTCCCAGGGCTAGAATACTGCAAGGACTGGGGACCAAACACTCACACAGACTCCAGGAGCGCTACCTGCGAGATGCTAGAAGTTCAGGCACAGTGTGTAGTGTGAACCGAGCAGGCATTCATGGTCCCACATTCCTGAGATAGAATCCCAGCCTCTTGCAGGCTGTGTTACCTTGAAAGCTTGCATAAACTCTCTGAGCCCCAGTTTCTTCATCTGTGAAATGGGAAGAATAAAAATAGGACATCATTATGGTTTTAGCATAATTATCTACAGAGCTCTTTGGAGGAATAAATGATGGAGTGAGATGTAAAGCCTCCATCAACTCCATAGAAATTAGCTTCAAACACCTTGCCCACTTCACACCCCACTCCCCTACCCACCCAAAAGGATGACTTGGACCTCCCACCTACTCCTTCTGGTTATTTCCATGGAAACTCTTCTCCGTGATGAGTAAGAAACGTGGCATCTAGTGTCTAGCATGGTGCCTGGCCCATGGCAGTGCTCAATGAATCATTTTTGAATTGATTTATTAGTTAATTAGTGAATGGACATGGGTGGTGTCCTGTCCAGCCCTGGCCTGCTTGTCCGTCCTCAATCCCACTCCTTGCATTCTCCTGCTCTACCTTCCATCATAGGGAACTGACCCTGCAGTTTGCATTTCTTGGCCCCTCCTGTCAGCTGGCTGCTGGCTGAGTTTGGCCGACGACACGCACTGGTAGGAGGCTGGAAGGTGGGCAAAAGGACAAAGCCAGGGTATTTCTCCCCTCTGTACTTATCCCAGGCACTTTCTTGAATGGCAAAGGAGTCTCCTTCCTTTTCTCCAGTTCCCCCCATAGGGGCCAACTGCAGCTCCAGTGTCCACAGGTGGCCCCCTGGGTACTGGTACCCTCGCTTGCTCCCTCTGTCCCACCATCCCTGGCGAGACCATCTCCTTGCTGATGTTTATCTCTGAGTAACTTCTCTTTCCTTTCTTTGGCCCCTCAACTCTTCCATCACCCAGATAACCACTTCTCTCTCCTTAATTCCCTCTGCTGTGTACCCTCGAAGCGCTTTCCACTATCCTGCTTCAATACCCACTGGGAATCAGGAGTGTCTGAGCTAAGAGAACCCCACTCTTCCAAGCTCCACCATCTACTGGCCAGTCAGTGCTTGGGAGCCTCAGTTTCCTTGTTTGTAACAAAGATTAACAGCGCCCATCCTGCTTCTCTCCCATGGTCACTGTGACAGTCCAGTGAGATGATCCATTCATATACTCATGAGTGTTTACTGAGTACTGGCCGGAGGCAGGTACAGAGAATCAAAGAACGGGGAGCAAAACAGATAATGTCCCTGTCCTCGGGCTAGGATGAGGGGGCCTCCAGTTAATAGCAGTAGATTTGCTTGGAAAATGCAAAGTTCTGGAAAAGTCTAATAAGATGAGTGGACCCAACTTCCTTGATCCTCATAGACCCTAGGGGGTGCCCAAAATTTTCCAGTCCACTTGCTGGGAAACCCCAGCGTCCTCCTAGAGTAAAGTGGACTGGCCAGTGGATGCAGTGACATGTGATGGGATGTGCACAGTGATCAGGACAGCAAGCTGAGCCCCTCCCCCCAGATCCAACCCGGGTGTGCTGTTTGCATGTCTATTAGTGTATCAGTGCTCCTTATATTAATTATAAAGACTTAGCCTGATTCTTCTGCTTGACTAGGTTTTTTTTTTTAATTCTTTTTCTTTGGTATTATTTGAAGTAAGCATGCCATTGACTAAAGCTTGCAAATCTTGTTTATGTCTAGATCATATTTGAAACAGTATTTCCTGTAACACAATTTTTAGTTATTGATGACCTCTTTTATAATGATTTAGTCAGCTTCACTTGAATGATAGTATTGATAACAGTATATGGTCGAAGTATGTTTGCAACGATACTCCAAGAGGCAAAAAGAAAGCATTTGTGCGCTTCCAGAAAATAGCTAAATTTGCCAGTTTTAAGCATGCATGAAAATGGAGCATATTAATTCTGATCTAACACTTCTCACTTCTGGAGTGTTTTTTCATATGGTCTTTTCCTGCATTGTCCTCTGGAGAAGGCATTTCCATCCCCTTTTAATGACAAAATCACTAAGACCTAAAGAAGTGGCTGACTCTCCCCTGTAGGTAATGATAAAACCAGAATCAGAAGGGCAGGTGGAAAAAAAGAGAAGCAGCCTATACAGCTCCCCCTCTTTTCCTCTTTTTAGGGCTGCACCTGAGACACGTAGAAGTTCCCATACTCGGGGGTTGAATCCAAACTTCAGCTGGAGCCTACCACAGCCACAGCAACGCAGTGTCTGATCTTCATCTGCAGCCTATGTCTACACCACAGCATGCAGCAACACTGGATCCTTAACCAACTGAGTGAGGCCAGGGATCAAACCCGCATCCTCATGGACACTATGTCGGGTTCTTAACCCACTGAGCCACAGCAGGAACTCCTACAGGTGTTTTTCAAGGCATAGTCATCGCCCTGAGCCTAAACTTCCTCATCTGTAACTGGGGATAAGAACTAACAGTGGTGCTCGTGGTTAAACAAGGGAGCATGTTTGTAAGTAGTGTGATGTCTGGCGTGTGGTGATTCGTAAATAGCAGCTCTGAAGCAGGGCAGTGCTGGGCTGGCTCCTCGCCCAAAGGCCTTATCACCCACCCACTTGTTCTCTGCTCTCTCTCTGCAGATGACCATTCTCGAGTGAGGCTGCTGGTACTGGATGGAGACCCACACTCCGACTACATCAACGCCAACTACATTGATGTAAGGCTTTCCACGGGGCTGGGCAGTGGGTACAGCAGGCTCCAGACCTGTGGCTCTCCCCCCGGTCTCTCCCCCAGGTGGTGGCCCTCCTAGAACAGGTCCAGAGGGTCTGGCTTCTCCCTGTAACTAGTATAACCCACATTGATTATCCATCAAAAGCTGAATTCATTTTCAGGCTGGCTGGAGTAACCTGTTCCGCAGGGCCCCAGGACTGCCAGTCTTGTTCATTCTTTTATATGTGTGCGCATTTGCCCATTCATTCATTCATTTAGAGCTACAGCCATTTATGCGACAAAAAATTTCAAAGGGCCTTCTGTACATTGGGTGCTATGGGAAGCATAAAGCTAAAAATGTTGTGGTCTCTCCCCTCTATAACCTCATCAGGAGGATAAGCTCTATACATCAGTAATTCTAGGGCAAACTAGAAAGTGGTAGGTGTCATGAGTTCAGAGAAAATGCTACAGGGAGTCAGACACTGTGGGTGGGGTGTCATTCTTCCATCAAGAATGCAAAGTATGATGTGAACCAAAGCTTCAAGCGCAGGTAGAATTTAAAATCAAAGCGGGGGAAGAGGGGCCTCTGGCCAAAGAAGAGCACAAGCCGAGAGGTAGCAGAGGGTATGTAGCAGCTCAGCTTGAGAGGAGCAGGGACCATAATGGGAATAGTGGAAAGTCAGGTTGGAGCCAGATCACTGATGTTTTTGATCAAATGTAAGAAGTCGGACCTTGTTTTGTAGGCAAGAGAAAGCTTCTGAAAGTTTTTGATCAAGGAGGTGACTGGTTCAGAGCTGGGTTTTGGGGTGATTTATCTGTTACCAAGGATGAGAGTGATCAGAGCGGGGAGAGTCTGGGATGAAGAACCCCAATTAGGAAAGGAGCTGCTTGCACATTCTAGAGACCATGGAAGTAGGGGCTAACTACAGCAGGAGCCAAGGCGGGTACGCATGGAAGTGAGAGAGTTTGCAAAAGGGAGCATGGCCACTGGGACCGGATAGACATCCTGGTGTGACTGGTGCAAGCCGTGCTTCCCAGGACCTCAGCTGGGAGCGCAAGGACCTTGACAAAAGGCTCAGAGACCCGCTCGGTCCCTCTGACTCCCAAGTGTTCTTATGGCCAAGCTACAAGGCACTGTGGCATGCTTGTGAATTCCCCATAATCTAGGCTGAGCTGATCATTCACTGATGCAACAAGTATTTATTGAGCCCTGTGTTAGGCATTTGCCTTTTTGCCGTCAGGTCTATGCCTCGTCCTTTCCCATTCCATTGTGTGTGTGTGT
>PVHT021183543.1:13532307-13565734 GCA_004024745.2 Catagonus wagneri
AGTCCTTTAATGAAGGTGCGATGGGAGATTAGAAGGTGGAAGGAAAGGAGAAGCCATCTGATTTCTCTTCCTCCTTGTTTCCTGGGATGGCAGCTCCATCAAGCAGGTCCGTCAGAGTTCCAGCCTTGACAAGGTGGCCCCAGCTTCTGGTCTCTAGCAGCTTCTCTGCCTCCCATTATCCGCTGGTTCTAGATTGTAGCCTCCTGCTGTGGCTGATCTCTGGGTGGCCCCACTGTTCCCTGTTTTGCATCTCAGCTCCTTCATCACCTGTTAACCTGCTCCCTGTACTGAATTCCCTTTGTCTGAAAGACCTAGAGTGGTTCCTAGTTCCCCACCTGGACCCTGGCTAACACAGGGCCTATGTGTGGTCAGGAGCTGGGGCTGGAGCTTCAGTGGGGGTCACGATAGACACAGTCTCTGTCACCAGGGCCCATTCAGGAAAGTTCACAGGGAGATGGCAATGCTGAGCAGCCTGTCTCCAGTCTAGAAAAAGTGCTCTGAGCATCACCCACCATGCCTTTCCCTCGAGCATTTCATATTCATTTCACAGACACTCCACAATGTGCCGGAAACAGACTTTAAGAGGGACTCAGGTCTGGTAAGGCAGTCCTATAAGAAAAAAGACCCTTGAAGAGCATTGGCCGTGGGAACATTAAGGAAAATCAAAGCCTCGAGGTGGGAGTGGGATGGTCAGTGAAGCCTTCCTGGAGGAGGTGACACAGTGCTGCCTTAGCCAGTGAGCGAAAGAAAGTCAACCAGGAAAGAAGGACCAACAGTAGCCTAAGAATGATCACCTCTAGCATATCGACACTGCCTGAACTCATCCCACAGCTCACAGAGTAAATCCCACTACTGCCCTTTACCGGGTGAGAAAATGGGGCCCTCAAGGTTATGAAACATCCTCAGGCTCACACCACCAGGTTGTGAGGGAGGGAGCAGCAGGCGTCTCAGTCAGCAGTGCCTCCCCCACCATGCCCTGCGGGCTTCCGTAACCACAGGAAAGCAGTGATAACAGCCATGGCTCTGAGTCACTCCTGGGCCCTGTGGTGGGTGGTTTATGGAGACCTCCCAGTTGCCCTCCAGGATAAGTAACTACCCTCATTTTTCATAGAGAAGCTGAGCTTTAGAGAGATTGCACAGCCGGTCCGCAGCCTTGCATCTGGTCGATGGCAAAAGCAGGCCAGAAACCAGACCTGGAAGACTCAGTCCAGGGCCCTTCCTCCTGCCACCGCTCACCCACTCCCAGACACCGTCTTGCACCCAGCATGTCGTGGGGACTCGGTCAGCATGTGCTGAACCAGACTGAGTTGGTTCCTTCCATTTCTCCTTGACCTTGGCTATGGCTGCATGGATGTGGCAGCCGTGAGGGCCGTGCCCATGAGGGGTCTGCTGGCCTGAGCCGCCACGTCTGACATTCAGTGCCTGAGCGCTACCTCCGGCCAAAGTCACTCTCCTAGATCCACACTCAATCCAAAGTTGAGTGAGGATCTGGCTGCAGACAGAACCACTTTGATATTTTATGGGCAACAAATGAAATTGCTTTAAATGGAAGTGCGTCTCTGCAACATCAGTACTAATAACACCACCCATTTCTGTCAGGTTCTTATCATCACAGTGCATTCTGCAAGCCTTCAAGGAAAGGAAACCTGGAGTGGAAGTTAAGAGCCTTGCCCTAGGTCACTCAGCTAGAATCCAGTTCTCTGCCCACCGGCGACACACTACAACCTTCTCCTTCTCTCCCTGAGTAGACTGTGCAGCGATCTAGCCAGCCTCTGATTGATGCTGTTTTAATAAGTGATACCAGACTCTGTGCTGGATTGCAGGGGTTAGAGTCAAGGGCCCACGAGACCAAAGTCATGAATCCAGTCTTCGTAGGGCCTGTCAAATCCAGGCCCTTTCTGCTTCTTATCTGTATGATCTTAGGTAAAGTATTTACTTGTTCTGATATCTGTAAGATGGGATAATTCTCCCAAGACACAGAAATGTGGCAACTGATGTAAAGTATCTACCTGTCAGGATCCCATAGTGAAACAGAGACTCCCTCAAAGGGAATGTAATAGGAGTAGGAACAGGATTAAGGGAAACTAATGGGGTGGGACAAAGAGATGGCAATGCAGAATCCCCAGGCTAGAACTAGCAGAGAGCGCCAGGCTTAGAGATGGGGGAGAGAAGCTGTAAAGAGGGGGCTGCCTAATAGGAGCTGTAGCCTTTGCTGGAGAGTCAAGGTCGAGCCATGGTGACCTGATAGGGAGAGACCTGGAAGAACGTGCACCCCAACCTCCCCATGGCCTCCTGAGCTCCTGCTTCCACTCCCCATTGACCCAACCCGACTGGCAGTCAGAGGGCATGGAAGCCGGGGGTGTACTCCATGCAGGTCAGCCTCCCGGGGCTCAGAGCAGAGTATGGAAGGGATTAGAGGGTAAACAGAGGGACGGAGAAGATACCAGACACAAGCACCTTCTAGCACAGCGTTACCGATACGGGGTGAAGGGTTAGAATCACATCAGTCGTGAACCCACTAAATTCCCCAGCAAAGTCAAAGTTCCCAAGGTCACTAAGGGGATGGATTCCTGGCAAGACAGACCCTAGCTAGTGCTCACCCCTTTGCCCTGGTCCCCTCCCCCCTCACCAGCCAAAGACCTCCCAGACCTCCAGAGGGCTAGTTCCCTGTGTTGGAATCATTTATCTGCAATTGGATCTTGACGATCCATTAAAACGACTCCATTTGGCTAATGAGCTGGATGGGGGCAGCCCCGTGTATGCCTCTAGTGGCCGTGGTTCTGAACCAGCCCACTGGCAGCTTTGTTTGCACACCCGAGAACGTATTGGCCACTTGAATCTGTTACAAATTACCAGTCTGGAAATAAATATCGTATCTGGGCCCCCAGTATGTAACAGATGCGCGAGTGCAGAGTGAGATAAATGCGTTTTGGATGCAAACCTCTTTCCCATTGCTCACAGACAGATGGAGGCAGGCCCAGTGCTGGTTTGCAGTCGATCCGCGTGCTGTGTAGGTGGGACTTAAATGAACTCCAAGTTCTTTTAAGGTTAGGAAGTTTTCCATGCGCGCTCTTGGCAAATCCCCAGAGTAGCCCCAATGGAGCGGTATATTTCCTTTTATCTCCATTGCTGAAGAGTCTCATGGTTTGAATGTTTCCTCTTCGGGGACTCCATGGGTTCCTGGAGGCCAGAGGGGGTCTCTTTGCTCATTTGCTGTGGTGTGGACAGGCACGCAACATGCATGCATTCAGTATGCATTTGCCATATCGAGGCTGATAGCCCAGGCACACTTCTCCATGCTGGGGACACAGCCATGAGCAAGCCCCTGACAGCCCTGCCCCGCTGGAGCTCTCCTTCAACTAGGAAAACAGACAGTATGTATGTAAATAAACAGAGACTCTTCGGTGGTGAGTGCCCCGAAGAAGAATAAAGCGGAGAAGGCACAAAAAGGAATGCCAGGCTGGGTCAGGAAAGGACCCTCTGCAGAGGTGACTGATGTCCTAGCAGAAGCCTAGATGGAAGGGGAGAGCAAACCAGTGGGTTAACTGAGGACACACACAGCAGGTGCTAAGGCTTCTAGAGGGAAATACGGGGGCTGCTTCTGAAGAAGAGCAGGACAGCCGGGGAGCCGTGGGGATGGTGGTAGGAAAACTGAGAATATGGCTTAAGGGATGAAATGGGAATAACAGTGATGGGAAGATGCCCAAACTGGGCTTAAAATGCTGATTCAGCTGTGGTGACCTCAGAGAACACCCCTCTGACCTCTGTCACCTCCCCATCGGAGCTCCCCAGAGCCCCACATCTTGCCCTTGGTGGCCCTTGTCCCAGTTTGTTGATGTGTTTACAAGCTGCTCAGAATCCGAACCCGCATCCCTCTGCTCCACTTTTGTATCCCCGGTGCCTTGTACAGAGTACCAGATGCTCAGGTAGTAGCTGTGGATTGAATATTGAAGGACTGAATGAGCAGAAGAATAAACAAAATAGTGAGGCCAAGTCATCTACGTATTTATATATTTTTATTAAAGTATAGCTGATTTACAGTGTTGTGCCAGTTCTGCTGTACAGCAGAGTGACCCCTTTCTATATATGCACACATTCCCTTTCTTATATTATCTTCCATCATGGTCTATCCCAAGAGACTGAATAGAGTTCCCTGCGCTGTACAGTAGGACCTCCTGGCTTATCCATTCTAAATGTAATAGTTTACATCTACCAACCCCAGACTCCAAGTCCATCCCACGCCCTCCCCCCACACCCTTTGGCAACCGCAAGCCTATTCTCCATGTCTGTGAGTCTCTTTCTGTTTCGTGGAGAGTAAACCCAAATCGTCTAACCCCACCACTGAAATGGGAATTTCTTGCTCAGAATTCTCAACCTGTTGACTTGGAAGTACATTAGAATCTTCCAAACCACATGCATTTTTGTCTCTGGGCTTTTGTCTTCCAACCAGGGCATTAAGGGAGTGCCCCGCTCTCACCTCAAAGACAGAGTCGTGTGTGTCTGTCACAGACCAGTGTCTGCTGAAAACTGCACTCAACTCTGGGTGGCCTGTCCCATGGCCCAGAAGGAGAAAGTACCAAAAAAAAAAATGATCTTACTGAGGCACACATTATAAGGGTGTTAATGGGGCATCTACCTAGCCCTGCAGGACCGCTGAGGAGGAGGCAGGGCTCATGTGAAGTGCAGCGTGAAACTAGGACATAGGATGCTTAGGGCTGTGGAAGAAGCAAGAGAGAGACAACTATAAATGAAGCTGGAAATGAGACAGACAGGTGATTAGTCCCAAGCCAGGGCGTTTGGACATTATTGTACAGGCAGTGGGGAGCCACAGTAGGCTTTAAAGTGGACATAATAAACAACATAATCAGATAGACTGGGAAGTTCACTCTGGCAGGATGCAGATGGGCTCTGGGACCGGACTGGAGGCAGAGAGGCCAGCATGAGGCTAGTGCCTTGACTAAGGCCAGGGAGGATGAGGGCTGTAAGAAGGAATGATGATGGGGATGACAGAAGAGGATGACCTTGAAAAAAACGCATCTTTCCACACATTAAGGTACTATTTTCTATTCCCAAACCTATGCAGGAAAACTCCCAGAGTCCATTCTTCTTGTGAGCTTGGGAAGCACTGTCCATCTTGATCTGAAGGAATGGAGAGCTCTTTGTACTTTCCATCTTCCTTCCTTCCTGTCCTGGCTCAGAGGACGGCTCAGTTACTGCATTTCTGGGCACAGCAAGAGAGCAAAGGGGAGGGAGGGGCTTACCGTCTCAGGGTCCCTCTTGTGGCCAACTCACACTTTTAATTATGGTAGGCACTCAATAAATGCTTTCCAGCTACATAGTAAAATAATGATAATAATAGCAAAGACGTGTATGTTAAATCCTAGGATAGGGCCTGGCACCTGGTAACTGTAATATATTATGAAGTCACTTAAGCCTAACAGCAAGGCTCTAATGTAAACGCTATTATCCCCATTTAACAGCACAAATCACTTAAGGCACAAGGAGGGTAAGTAGCCTGCCCCAGACCACACAGCCTGTAGGGGACAGAGCCAAGATTCACACCCAGGCAGTTAAGTTCAGAGTCCGTGCTCGTAACTACCGTGTTCGGCTGCCTTGCTAGTTTGTCTCTCAGCAGCTTATTTATTGGGCATTTGCTCTGTTTTACAATGCCCTAGGCTTCGCGGGGGGGGGGGGTGGAATTAAACTTAGGAGGCAGTGTTTGTCCTCAAGAAGTTGCCACTTCACTGAGAACATAGGACCATTCAAAGAACTGAGGTGGAAAAGAACGTATGCCTGTATGTGTAATTGGGTCACCTTGCTGTCAGTAAAAATTTGAAGAACACTGTAAACCAGCTATAATGGAAAAAATAAAAATCATTATAAAAAAAAAAAGGTTCATCCTAAAAAAAAAAAGAAAAGAAAAAAGAATTGAGGTGGAGTGTTGACTCCTGGTGTTTAATCCAACTGTTCCAAGCGTGACACTGACCTAGAGCTGGTATTGATGGTCAACCCAGGCATTACTAGAGCATGCTGGGTAATTAGAAAATACCTGCTAAGTATGGAGCAAGTGGAAGACTGAAGTACAGAGATGCCTGGGGAGCCCAGCAACGAATCTTTGAATCGGAAAGTAGATCCATTGAATCTGTAGATTGCCTTGGGTAGTATAGTGACAATATTGACTTTGCCAATTCAAGAGCATGGTCAGTCTTTCCATTTGTTTGTGCCATCTTTGATTTCTTTCATCAGTGTCTTAATAGTTTTTGGAGTACAGGTCTTTTGTCTCTTTAGGTAGGTTTATTGCTAGTTATTTTATTCGTTGTGGTAGTAAATGGGATTACCATATAGAAATGCAATAGATTTCTGTGTATTAATTTTGTATCATTCAACTTTACCAAATTCATTGATAAGCCTAACAGTTTTCTGGTGTGTCTTTAGAATTTTCTAGGTATAGTATCATGGCATCTGCAAAGAGTGATAGTTTTACTTCTTTTCCAATTTGTATTTCTTTTTCTTCTCTGATGACTATAGCTAGAACTTCCAAAACTATGTTGAATAACTTTGGTGAAAGTGGACATCTCTGTCTAATTCCTGGTCTTAGCAGAAATGCTTTCAGTTTTTCTGGGTCACTTTGCTGTATGGCAGAAATTGGTACAACGCTGTAAACCAACAGTATTTTAATTTTTTTAAAAAAGGGGATCCAGAACTTCTGAGATACCACTTCTGTTTCTCCATAAACCATACAGATCACCAATATTTAAAACAAAAATACGTATTTGTCAAACTTCAGGGCTTGTGTTCTCCTGAGATTATTAACTAGAGGAGAAAGTGGAATTTCAGATCTTCCCACCAATCTCGCCACCAACAGGCTCCATTATTAATTAAGTTAATGTTTTTTAAATGTATGCATTCATTCATTTTTTTACTCATTTAGTCATTCAGTAAATACTAATTACATTCAATGTAACGTACTAAATACAGATCTGTCTCCAAAACCTGAATTTCCACCCAATATGACATAGTTCACTCTCTGTAACAAGAAAGGGGACCCTCCGCATAGGCCATGCCCAGGCAAAAGAGAAAGTCGGCCCCAGCCTTTCCCCAGTGATTCATATATGGGAAACCAGAGTTAACCCCCCATCAGAGCCCAGCAGAGCCTATTGAAGGTCCTGAAGTGTGCAGGGAAATCAGAACCTGGTCTCAGAATCAGAAAGTGACTTGATCGGTCTCTAGGTCACACCTACCCCGGGGTCCTTTCCAGTGAAAAGGACTTCAATTCCAAGCCCAGCCATGTCACCCAGAGAGACAGTGTAACCTCCTTCTCAGTTTTCTTTTTCTAATTGTTACTGATGCAGAGCCAACGATGCTATTGTTTTCTTCTCTTGGGTGCCCTACAAGGTTGTGCCCAGCGTTCTGCATATAATCATGGCTCAGGAAGGCCTTGGTGGTGGTTGACGTGCCACAGAAACCTGAAAAACCCTTCTCCACCTCTTCCCAGGTGCATGGGCATCTGATTTTTGTTCCCAGTGCCTGGCTCCAAGACAAGCCCCTCACAAGGAACTGTAATAATAGCCAACACCTAGTGATTGACTAAGCATTTTACACTCCTTCTCCCATTTAATCTTTGCCACTTCTCTGGGAAATGTTTAATGGTCTTATTTTGCTTATGAGAAAACCAAGCCTTGGGATGATCATTAGTAGTGCTGTGCTCTTTGCAAGCTTTGACAGGAGGCCCTTCACTGTGCTTCTCTTCCGTTATCCAGGGGTACCATCGACCTCGGCACTACATCGCAACTCAAGGTAAGTGTCCTCCTTTTCCTGTAAACGGTCCTTGCCTTACACTGGGGGAGAGGACCAAGCTTCCCCCAGCAAAGTAACATAGGAGCAGGGCTGGAGAGCCACCAGAGGTCTTTGGTCATTCGTTTGTTTGGGAAAGAAGGAGGTGCCAAGTTCAGCTATGGGGGAGAGAAAGGAAGTGTCACTAGAAAATGGTCAGTAAAGATGGGCCCTGGAGGGGTAGACCCAGAGCAAGTGCCATTAATATCTGCCACCCAGAACTGGAGCTGATGGTGCCTTATCTTCTCATGAGTGTGTGTCCAGGAGACAGAGGCAGCCAGCTCTCCCAAAAAGCAATTTACCAGCATGTTATCCGGAGGCTTAAAAATGACTGTACCTCTCAAGCCGTTTTGGGAGGAAATCCTGTGGATAATTATGTATGTGGACTGTGACATATAGAAAGAGACCCTTCAGAGTGTGGTCTCCTTTTTTTTTTATTTTATGGCTGCACCGTTGGCATATGGAAGTTCCCAGGCCAGGGATCATATCCAAGCCACAGCTGCAACCTATACCACAGCTGTGGCAACACTAGATCCTTTAACCCAATGCACTGGGCTGGGGATCGAACCTGTACCTCCACAGTGACCTGAGCCACTACAGTCAGATTTTTAACCCACTGTGCCACAGTGGGAACTCCAATACAGTGTAATTTCATAGGGGAGAAAAGGGGGAAAATCTTTGATGCACAACAATTAGATTGATTAAAGTGTGACACTTCCATATTATGGAAAATTATGCAGCTATGAATAATTTCATGGTTGGTAAGAATTTATAAGGGCATGGGAAAATACATATAATAAATACAGTGCTTATTACAGTAAATAAATACATATATATATTTATACAGAAAAAATAGCACTCAAAATTTTTTATCAAATACATGTATTACTCTTGCAATTTTAAAAATGATGAAGGCCCAGGATGCTGAAAGAGAAATTTCGAGGAAATTGCTTTGGTCGCTCAGATCCTATCTCCCATTTCTTGTCTATTTTTTTTTCTTCCTTTCTGTCCATGCTCCAGACGAATGCATTTGTCAAGCCCAAAATCGAGTACTTTTGTTTGTGTTCTTAGCATCTGGCTCCTGGCAGCTCTTTTGCCCAACCCACTCCGACTCCAATTCCCTTCCCATCTCTTATCAAGGTTCTGGAGCCTAATTTTGAAATCTCCCTTACACTATGTTATTAGCCCCTAATAAATACAAGGTGATGGGTCGGTGAGAAAGTGGGGCTGGTAGAAAGGTCTGAGCAGGAGGAGGATGAAAAGGAGGCACTGTGGGTGTTTCCACGGGTTGCGTAGGGACCCTCCAAGGTAGAGTGTGGCTTTTCTTATGCCTGCACTGACCTTACCTCAGGCCCCAGGCTCCGTGGCTTGGGCGCGCTAACCGAGATCACTGACCTCTCTGCTACCCACCCAACCGGAGCCTTGACTGACCGGCTGATAAGGACACGCCGCTTATCTGCTTCCTCGCAATTGCAGTCTCTGAGCCTGTCTCCTTCTCTTTTGGCAGGTCCCATGCAGGAGACCGTCAAGGACTTCTGGAGAATGATCTGGCAGGAGAACTCAGCCAGCATCGTCATGGTCACAAACCTCGTGGAAGTGGGCAGGGTAAGCCCCTCCCGCGGGGACTTGGAGAGAGGATGCTCGCGCTCCAATCCCCGGCATCTCTCTCTGTTCCAAGTGCCTTCCGTTCCCCATCAAAGCCTCCCTCCTGCTTCGCACTAGAGGAATGTCTTTTCCCTTCAGACCTCCCTCACCCCTTTCTCTGCCCTCACTCTCCGTTGATGACGTCATCTCATCTACTTGGAGGAAATTACAGCCATCAGACGTGAGCTCTCATCTTCACACCACAAAGCGGCATTCTACTTGTATCTGCAACCATCTTCTCATTCTTCCCCTCTATTATCAGGCTGAACCGTTAAAAAAAAAAAAAATAGCTGGCTTTGCGGACCCCCAAGTGGAAGAATATCATCTGTTTCTTGCGGCGCAGCCTAATGTGA
Source organism: Catagonus wagneri (assembly GCA_004024745.2). Taxonomy (NCBI): domain Eukaryota; kingdom Metazoa; phylum Chordata; class Mammalia; order Artiodactyla; family Tayassuidae; genus Catagonus; species Catagonus wagneri. The sequence continues at coordinate 13,542,138 of PVHT021183543.1, forward strand.
TAGAAATGACTCTTGTCCTTTCAAAGGCAATCCCAGCGCCTTGAATCACAGAGGCCGCTCAAGAACTTCTCATTCTCCCTTCTCACCCAGAAAGCAGTTCTCTTCCCCTCCACATACAAACATCCTGAGTAGCACCCCCACCTCCTTGAAGGTGTAAAGCAGGCAAACAAAAATGCTTCTCTTGTCCCTACTTTTCTGCCAGACTCTGAAGACCCACACACAGGCTTTGCTTCTTCACTTCCGTTCTCTTCCACCCACGCCAACGTAGCTGCTCCCTCCATCCCACCCACGCGGATGCCGTCAGTATCCCCAGCATCCTTCATGTCGACCAATCCAAAGCCATGTCTCTCTTCTCATTGTACTCAACCTCCCAGCAGCCTCTGACCCTTTGCTCCCCGACCTCTAAACCTTGATATTCTTCAGGGTTCAGACCTTGATCTCTCCCCTGGCTCTCTCTCAACGCTCTCCAACCTGGTTCTTAGCCACTCCTCTGGCTTAGAAATTGGACTGCTCTTCCCGGCTCGCCTTTGCCCACTTGGTTAACTGTGGCATGTGGATGGGTGGGCTGCTGGGTTGAAAGGCAGGATGCACAGACACTAGAATTAAGAGGCTCTCTCTGCCTAGCACGTGAGCTAAATTAAGAGTGGGCAGGTAAGTCTGTGTGTGGGCAAGAACCAGATAATCCATTAAAATAAAGAGTCTTGGACTCCAAGATGATGGGAAGGGGGGACCTCTGGGCTGTCAGTCATAATTCAGCAAAGGGCCATGGACTTCTCATGGCCTAATAGGAATTTAGGGCCAGAGAGACTTTATCCTCAAGCCCACTCTAACCTAGTCCATTCCCCAGTTTTACAGATGAGGAAACAGATGCAAAGGGGTGGAGTAACTATCCTGAAGTCACCCAGCCAGAACCTGGCCATGATCTCTGATTACTGACTCCTGTTCTGAGACTCAGGGTCTCACCACTCAAGACTCCAACCAACTCAGACCATGGTTGGAGTTCCTGTCATGGCTCAGTGGTTAACAAACCCAGCTAGCATACATGATGCGGGTGCGATCCCTGGCCTTGCTCAGTGGGCTAAGGATCTGATGTTGCCATGAGCTGTGGTGTAGGTCGCAGATGCGGCTCAGATCCAGTGTTGCTGCGGCTGTGGCGTAGGCCAGCGGCTACAGCTCTGATTTGACCCCTAGCGTGGGAACCTCCATGTGCCACTGGTGCAGCCCTAAAAAAAAGACAAAAGGAAAAAAAAGGCTGATACCATGGACAAAAAGTCCAGCCTAGGCTTTAAGAATTCAGAGGCCTGAATCCCAGCCTGTTCTATAACACATCCCACGTTAGAGATGGATTCCTCTGTTGGTGAATCTACTTTGGATGTGGGGAGGGGACAGGAGAGCAGCCTCTTCATGGAGCTCTAGCTGGGAGCCAAGCTCTGTGCCAGACACTGGTTGAGCATCACTTCATTTTAATCTCACCTCAGTGGTACGAAGCCATGTTCCAGGTAATTCTTCTGATGGCCTGGCTTTGCACCCTGGCTCCATCCCTTCCTAACAGTTGACCTTGGGCGATTTTCTTAGCCTCCCTGTGCTTCTGATTCCTCATCTGCAAAGTGGGGCTACTAATAATATCTATCCCATCAGGTTGTGGTGATAAGAAATTAAAATAATCCATGTAAAGTATTCATAGAACACTTAGTAAGTGTGGCTAGGCAGTGTAAGCCGTTAGTTGGTGTTAGTTGTCATTATTCAGATGAAGCTGAGGCTCGGATAGGTTGGTATCCTTTCTGGAAGCTACAGAGGGACAGTGTGTTAGAATGAAGCCCTGCATCCTTTTGCCTCCAAACCCTTTTGCATTAAACCAGCATTTCCCTAAGTGGGTTCCATGTGATGCTAGTCTGCAGGATGCTTAGTGAGAAGAGGGTTCCACGGTTAAATATGTTTGGGAAATGCTGTGTCCTCTTCGCCCTTTTTGGAGAGTTGGGAAAACACATTAGCACTAGCCCCTTAAATGAGCCGAGCAGTCCTGTAGCAAAGCGGCCTATTTAACTTTGTTGAACCCAGCATTTCCCAAACTCATTTGACCACAAAACCTTTTTTTGTTTGTTTTTCTTTTCTTTTTTCTTTTTTTACCTAACACCTATTAGCACCCAGCGGAACACACTGTGGGAAATGCCACTCTAGGCCGTGCGGCGTCCCCCGGAATGGTAATGCTTTTGTTCTTTTAAGGGGAAAATGATGATCTCTTTTTCCTCCTGCGGCGGCGTGTGACTCAGAGCCAAGTGTGGGAGTGGCCTGTTCACAGCGTCTGCACCCACCCCCGGGCAGAGAGCAGTTGCAAAGTCTGCCCTTTGAGCCCAATGCCTTCCTTCCTTTTCCCAACGAAGAGCCTTTCTCCTTCCAGCCCACGAGTCCCACCTCGTGCGTGATATTAAAGTCCCCTCCCGGCCACTCTGCTTCCACCTCCTCACTGTTCCCCACCTCTTACGCTCATCTCTGCGCTGCTGGTGCTGCTCAGCGGCCCCCGCCTGATATCGCAACAAGAGGACTCAGCCAAAGGTAGAAAACTAGCCACGTGACCTTGGACAGGCCACCAAACCTCCACACTCGAGTGCGATGTTCATCTGTACGATGGGAATAGCACCTGCTGCCTGTCTCACCCAGATCCATCCGATCACTTAGTGTGGTCATGGATTTGAAAAGTACAAGGAGCTCTGCCAAAGGAGGTGCCACTGTCACTCCCCACGGCTCCAGTTCTTCCAAGAGTGAGCCTGTCCCCGTGTATTTCGCCCATCCCCGGCCAGCTGGGGACCCCTTGACTGAAAGTCCACCGAAGTCGCCCTTGAGTCTGAATGGGAAGGCCAGATGAGACGGCCGCTTGCACTCAGCCACCTGCTCACTCGTGCTGTCCCTGTCCTTTCCCCAGGTGAAGTGTGTGCGATACTGGCCAGACGACACAGAGGTCTACGGAGACATTAAGGTCACCCTGATTGAAACAGAGCCCCTGGCAGAATATGTCATCCGCACCTTCACTGTCCAGAAGGTAAGCTCCCCTGTGGCTGTGGGCAGCCTGCCCTCCAGGCCAGCCAGCTTGTTTGTTCACTCAGGACACGCGGTAACCAAGGTGGCTGCTCTAGACCCACCCTGCCCTGGGCACCAGGGATAGATCAGCAGTCAACGTAGATCCTGCTCCAAAGAATTCCAACTCTAGCACGAGGGCCGAATAGAATTTACCAGCCAAGTAAATGGAATGCTGACACACGGGGATAAAAGCCACAGAGGAAACATGCCAAGGGCAGAGACAGAAATCCTCGGAGGCTGGGGTCATCAGAGAGGGCTTCCTGGAGGAAGAGCCATTTCAGCAGAAAGTGAAGGAGGAGAAAGAGCCAGCTGAGGGGAGAGCAGGAGGAGTGCTCTCTCAGGCAGGGGCAATGAAACATGCGGAGTCTGGAGGAGAAAGACCTTGATGTGTTCTAGGTTCTCAAAGGGGAGTGATTCTGTCCCACAGTGGGGACATTTACCAGGATCCAGGGACGTTTCAGTTGTCAAAACCACGGTTGCCGGGAGTTCCCATTGTGGCTCAGTGGGTCGAGAACCCGACTAGTATCCATGAAGACGTAAGTTCAATCTCTGTCCTTGCTCAGTGGGTTAAATATCCGGCACTGCCATGAGCTGTGGCATAAGTCACAAATGCGGCTTGGATCCTGTGTTGCTGTGGCTGTGGCATAGGCCAGCAGCTGCAGCTCCAATTCGACCCCTAGCCTGGGAACTTCCATATGCCACGGCCGAGACCCTGAAAAAAAAAAAAAACATAAAGGCCATCCTGAGGATGTAAAAGCACCCAGAGACTTCAGCGCTTTGAGAACTGTGCCCTTGGGGGTTGATAGGTTCTCATGAGGGCACAGCAAGCACATGCCCAGTGCCATTCCCACGTGCATACTGGTGGCAGGACACACTGTTTGCTGCTGGCAGCATCCCTTCCAAACCCTGAGCTCCTAAAGGCCTGTATCTGCAGACTCAGGTGAAGACCCAGGAGGGAAGGGCACCCTTGGCTACAAGGAGGAAGACAGCAGACACACTGCTGTGGTCCTAGGCTGGGTTCCTTGGAAGCAGAGCCTGAGACAAGGATTCAGGTGCACATGGCGTATCAAGGGAGCAATCTCAGGGAAACTTGTAAAATAAGGGGGGAAGCAGGAGAGGGAAGAGGAGGGGCCAGGGCCAGCTCTGAGTCTCTGGCAAATTCTAGCCTCGGCCTGCTCTACGGGGCCTCCAGAGCATAAACATACCATGGAGTTGCCCCTTTGCCTTAGTCAGTCCACTGACTGTGGACTGGCCACAGAGGGGTAACCTCCAGGGTGAGCCAGCTCCTGTTGGCTGAGGGCACTTCTCCAGGCATCAGTGAGTCACTAGCAGCTGGCACTCCTGCGGCTGAGGCTGGGGACACACAGCACAACCGAGGAGATGCGGGTGGGGAACAAGCCTCGTCTGCCACTTGTGCGGTTGGTGCTGGGCGTGAGCTGGGTGGATGGGATCGTGGCGGCTCACTGTGGGAGCCAGGCTCTGAGTCAGGAGGCCTTCCACCCTCCTCTGGAATTGCCCAGAGCGTGTCAATGTGAAGGTTGGGCGAGGGGAAGGGGAACTTGGGAGCTCTGGGCCCCAACCCCCGTTCCCATCGGTCAGAGAGCCTCCGTTTTTATTTGTTTCATATCTGATCACTCCAAATAAGAATCTAGTGAAGAAGTCTGCCTTTTTAATTTGAAAGTCATGGAGACTATTACAGTTAAGACTGGAAAACTGAAGGATAGCAGACCTCCATCGCTAAAGGGCCTCCTATTCCCTTGTACGCAACTTAGACGTGGAGTTGATGGCCAACACTTTCCTCCTTCTGTTCTGCTGAATATAAGCCCCATAAAACACTTATCGAAAGAGGGTCCCCTGGGCAAACAGTATGGGTGTTATCAGCCCCCTGGGGAATTCACCATGTATGTTTGCACAATAAAGGCTCTGAGAAGTCCTGCAATAAAATAGACCTTTCGCTTTATTTACTTACCAAGTTCCCAAAAATAACAGATGCACAATCACTCTGCGTGGTAACGCCTATTAACCCTTTGAGGGCCTTGTCCTCCCCACTGGCTGGGAGGCCGGACCCTCATTGTAGCAGTCATGGCTCCCCTGGGCGCTGGGCAGGGTGTTGTGGCGGGGGTGTTGGGAACGGCAGCTGGAGGAATAGAGGCCCCTTCTCTCCTCAGAAAGGCTACCACGAGATCCGGGAGCTCCGCCTCTTCCACTTCACCAGCTGGCCGGACCACGGCGTCCCCTGCTATGCCACCGGCCTCCTGGGCTTCGTCCGCCAGGTCAAGTTCCTCAATCCCCCGGAAGCCGGGCCCATAGTGGTCCACTGCAGGTAAGTGGAAGCCCCCGCCCTAAACAATTATGCCTCTGCAGCTCTGCGCTCTTGGTGAGGGAGGTGCTCCCTTCCTGTGTCCCCCTAAGCCAGACCTTCCAGATAAGACCCAGGTCCTGAGTCTCACAACAACAACAGTAGTAGTAGCAGTAGCAGTCGCTACTATCACTGTTGCCTTGAGACTGTAAAGGCCCCAAGGACGTGGGCTTGGCCTTGACAGCGTCTGCGATGCATGGGCTTCACCCACATCATTTCATTTACTTCTCACCTAACCTTGCGAGGTGGCCATGATTATCATTCCCATTTTACAGATGAGAAAATCGAGGCACCGAGGAGGTGGATGCTTTGCTCAGGTCGCACACGTGTGAAGTGGCAGAGCCGGGACATTTAACATGATTTTCTCCAGATGCTCGCCCTGAGCTCCTTGGCGTGGCAGCAGGGCTTCCCCGTGAAAGCATGCTTCTCTTCATTTCTATGATTTTAAAAATCAATTGCTGGCCTGCAGGGTCCTTCACAGAGAGTAAATGGACAGTGTCAGGTTTTCACCTTATTATGGAAAAGGGCTATTTCCGGCTGTGACCCAGAAAGTCCCATTGGGAATGACTGGCACATCTTTGAATCCTCCTAAATGGAGATGAAGCGTCGTGTCAAGGGCGTTAGGAAGTGGAGGAGGGCAGGTGTCCAGACCTGAAGGCCAGCTGGCATGCACACTCCCTCCCTCCCAGCGCCTGTCTTTTCCAATGTGACCTTGGGCCTGGCCCATCTTTTCGCACCCTGCATGCTCTTAGCTGCATGCAGGTTATCTCATTCCGGCCCTGACAGTGTCCGCGTCGGTCAAGGTCTTGGGCCAAATCGAGGAGAGATTCTGTAAGCTGTAGCCCTTTTAGAGCTGCTGCTTTCTCACACAGCATCTACTCACCCTCCCCTCAACATGAGGTGTGAATCAGAAACCCCATTTCGCAGATGAGACCGTTGAGGATCACCCCCTGGGCTCTCTAGGCGTGTAGTGTCTGCTTCACATCTCATGACAATGCAAGTACAATGAAACACTCACCCCAAGGCCCACATCCCAAAAAGCAGCCAGAGCAGGGGTAAGGAAGAAGGGGAAACTATGGCAAGCATCATTCAGGCCCTCTTTGCATGATGCTGCAGTATCCATGTCTCCATAGCAAGTCACTCTGTCACACCTGAGCGGAGTGGTACCCACTCCTGAGGCTGTTGGGAAGATTAAATGGGTTGGCTCACATAGACTAGGTGCTTAAAAGAATTCCAGGCATATAGCAAGCACTTAAAAACATTGCTCTCCTCAGAGTTCCTGTTATGGCTCAGTGGGTTAAGAACCTAACTAGTGTCTGTGAGGATGTGAGTTCAATCCCTGGCCTCGCTCAGTGGGTTAAGCATCCAGTATTGCCACAAGCTGTGGCATAGGTCACAGATGCAGCTCGGATCCAGCATTGCTGTGGCTGTGGCACAGGCCTCCACTGCAGCTCCAATTCCACCCCTAACCCGGGAACATCTGTACACTGCAGGTGCAGCCCTAAAAAGAAAAATATATATATATTACTATTCTCTGCCTCTTAATGCTACCCCTCTCCACAGACTGTTAACACTTTGGGATGGGAACCATGTCTTACTCATCTTCATATCCCCACTCCCAAGCCCAGCATCAAATGCTCAATAAATATTTGTGACTACATGTAGCAACCACTATTGATAAATGGCTATGCAGCCAGGCACAGGGCTAAGCAATTTGCATGCAGTATGCTTTTTCAACATCATTTCATGCAATTTAAATGGATTCTGCTATTAATGTTACTATCACCAGCCTCGTTTTATGAATAAGGGTATCAAAACCCAGAGACATTGAGTCATTTATCCCAGGTCACACGGCTAGTTAAGTGGTGGGAGCCAGGATTTGATCCCAGGGGTCTGACCCCAAATAGCCTCTGCTTAATTGCTCCGTGAGGCTGAAATAAAAAGACCTCAGGCAAGGTAAGCCCTTTGTGCCTCGGTTTTCTCACCTGTGTGATGGGCTGAGAAACTTCCTAACAACTTCATAAGAAAAGCACTTGGAACAGTGTCTGGCACTTTGTCACTGCTGAGTGTTCACTAAATGAGTCCAACGAAAATAAGCCAGTCCTGATAAAACAGGCCCCAAAGGCAAGCATCCTGTCCCCTTTTACAAAAACAGAGGACTGGGGCTCTAAGTTCAGTCACTTGCTTAGAATCTTTCAGCAGCGGTGGGATTCAGACATTCTGTCTGACCTGGACAGACTCTGCAGGGTCCGGGGGGACAAGGCTGAATGGGAGGGACCTCCCCAAGGTCCCTAACATAGACCGTGGCCTTCTCTCCCAGTGCCGGGGCCGGGAGGACCGGCTGCTTCATCGCCATTGACACCATGCTCGACATGGCCGAGAACGAAGGCGTGGTGGACATCTTCAACTGCGTGCGCGAGCTCCGCGCCCAGAGGGTCAACCTGGTGCAGACGGAGGTGAGGCCTGGCCCACGAGCTGGCCCTGCCGCCCTGGCCAAGAAGGGTGGTGCCACAGAAGGACCCATGGGTTGAGGCGTCCTACGGAAGGGGACCTGGGTGTGGGAGAAGTGGGAGGGGGTGGACACGGGGCTTGCTGTGGGGGACCACCATGGCAGCTAGGACAGTCCTGCCAACCCTGAGGTCCCCCAGGGCAGGGACTCCCACCCATGAGGAATGGCACTGGGTGCTCCATCTCTGAAGGCCACTAAGCAGTGACTCATTGGCAGCGTCCCTGCCGTGGGTGAAGGAGAAGAGAGAGAGAGGATTGGCATTGGTTGTGTGCATACTGTGCACCAAGCATTGCTTTACTCACGGCAGGAATGGCTCACTCAGGGAAGTTACTGAGTTCTTGAACTAGGAACAGGGCGTTCCAAGGGAGAGAACTCACAGCCCCTGCCGTCTGGGGAGAGGCTGACCTTCGGGTACTGCCCTATGCAGTTGGAGAACCCAAGACCGAAAGGAAATGGGAGAGGTTTGTCTTTCTTGTTGAGCACCTACTGTGTGCTGGGCATCATGCCTAGTCTTTTATATTCGAGGTACTGTTTCTAGTCCTTACAACAACCTATGGGGTAACACCTACCAGGACCCCCATTTTATAGATGAAGAAACCTAGAAATGGTGTCCCCGAAGCTTCCATTAGAAGACGGTGGTAGAACTTGGGTTCACATGACCCCAAAGGCCAATCGCTGTCCCCTGCACCACACTGTCTCACTGCGAAGCCTTTTCTGCCTGCTCTACTCCTGGAAACCAGTTTGCTCTTCCTCTAAGGAGCCCGTCTTCTGGTTCTAGTGAGGCTGTAGGTACCCGGGCAGCAGAGCTGGGGCAGATACAGAGTCGCATCCATCATCAGCCCTGCAAAGAGAAATTGCCCATGGCTCTGGGCCTGGCCAGTCACCGCTGGCTCTGCCGGGAATTCCCTCACTTACAGGCTTAGCCACAAAGGACCCTGCTGCAGGCTCCGAGCCAGCTCCCGCAGGCCGGTCCTCGGGCTTATTGGTGAGGCTGCTTTATCTGCTCCCAGGTTCACGCATGCAGAGGACAGGCTTGCTGCCTGGCATTAGATACAACGTGGCCCTTGCTGTCTGGTGGCTGAGACAGGCGTTCAATAGGTCATCAGGATGCCTCCAGATAAACATTTTATATAAGGAGATGGGCCGAGTTCTGCAGGAGAAGAATCACTCAACAAACATTTGTTGAGGGTCTGGAAGGAGCCCCAACAACTGCTGCCCAGTGGGTCTGGAAGAAGACTCTCCAGAGGGAAGGAGACGTTGAGGGCATAGAGAAGTGGGGCGGTGGTGTCAGGAGAAGAACCGCAGGTGCAAGGAGCTGGGATGGCAGAGGCGAGTGACACCTATTCGGGGGCAGAGATTGGTGCCAGGAGTGGAAGGTTAATGGTTCACTAGAAGGGTCGTGCCAATGCACACTGGCTGGGGAGGGGAGGGGAGAAGGGGGAGGGAAGGGAATCAAGCTTGTGGAAGGATTTTGCAGTTGCCATGGGGGACGGCTGGAGCCCAGTCCTGCTGAGGGAGTTCTGAGATCATGTGGCACGTCTCCTCCAAGATTCCCACCTAAGAGAGAGGGGACTTGGGTATTTATGCCCAGGTCTCTCTCCAGCATTGCTTGAGGCCTTCTTCCTGGGCCATTAACTCTTCGGCCCTGCTGGCTTGCCCTGCGCATGACCCAAGTGTGCCCCTGGGACCAGAAAAAAGCCCTCAGCATGAATCTCAGGTATTTGCAATAAGGAGCCTTCAGCAGGCAGAGGTGAGAGCCGAGGAGCCACGAGCAGGACACCACAGGCACCTGCTAGTGCATGTCCAGAAGTTTCTAACTTTTATGAGTGGCTCTGCTGCTCAGTCAGAGTTGGCAGTCTGCTGCTCATCATAGCTCAGGGTTCTCGGCGAAACACAGGAAGATGGTCCTCCTTCCGGGGTTATAAGACAGAAAGCGGTGATTCTGTGATATGGGCCCTGCTCATCCTTCACGGCCACAGGGTAAATGTGGACAGCAGACCCCCAGGCCGCCCCTCTTACCGGGGACCCTCCTCCCTCGCCCTTGGCTTTGCAGGAGCAGTACGTGTTCGTGCATGACGCCATCCTGGAAGCCTGCCTCTGTGGCAACACGGCCATCCCGGTGTGCGAGTTCCGCTCTCTCTACTACAACATCAGCAGGCTGGACCCGCAGACCAGCTCCAGCCAAATCAAAGACGAATTTCAGGTATGAGCAAATCCCAGGCTCTGTGACCCACCCAGCTTCAGCACCACCGGGCACGCTCCTGGGCTTTCCTTGCAAGAACCGATAAGTCTCTACGCTTCCATTGTCTGCAGCTCCAGACAGCTGAGAAGGAATTCCAGAACATAAAATGCACAGCCATGTGGAGTTCCCACTGTGGCGCAGGGAGATCGACTGTGTTTTGGGAGCACTGGGACATAGGTTCGATCCCCAGCCCGGCACAGTGGGTTAAGTTAGATCCAGTGTTGTTGCAGCTGCAGTTAGGATCTGATCCTTGGCCAGGGAACTCCATATGCTGTAGGGTGGTGAAAAAAAAAAAAAAAATACACGGCTATGAGCAGCTACTAACTACTCACTCAGTGACTGCTAACACTTCTTTTTTTTTTTTTTTTTTTTTTTTTTAGCTCTGAGTACGTTTTGGAACTGAGATATATTTAGTCCTAGTCCAGGTTGTGGGTGGAGACAAGTTTAAACACACAGGTGTGAATTTCATGCTGTTCCATCCCTGGAGGGGCTCAGGTTGCCTCAGTATTTCTGTCCAATTGGAACATAACCTAAATCCTCAGCACTCAAAGTGTGGTCTCGAGACCAGCAGCGTCAGCTTCACCCAGGAGCTTGTTAGAAACACAGAATCTCGGGTCCCACCCAGACTTACTGACTGAGAGCCTGCAGTTTAACCATATCTCTGGGTGATTTGGTTGTGCGTGAAGCTTTAAGAAGCATCATCCGAGGGCACAGCTGAGGCAGAGCAGATCTGCCCCCTGGAGCTCACGTGTCCAGAATGGTGGCAGCCTTGGTCCAGACGCCTAGACTTGAATCACTAAATAAGGCAAAAACAAAATCCAGCCCATCGTCCCAAGGTCAGTGCCAGGATCTACTTGGGCAAAAGGAGCTGAGAACAGGCAGGAGGAAGCAAGGAGGCTTCAGGACTGGAGGGGCCAGTGCTGGGTTCCGGGTACCCCAGCCAGGTCAGTGCCTTCATGTTCCTTCAAGCAAATAAGCATTATTGGTTCAGAGTAGAAGCCAACTGTTGAATGATGGAAGGAGGAGGTCACGGGCCCCTGGGGCCCGGGGGTTGTACATAGCATCTACTGTGTTGGCAGAGACAGTTCAACTCTGGCCCCGCATTTGCAAGACTCACTCTACAGAACACAAAGCTTGCCATTTTCCAGACATACTAAGGCTTGCTCCCAGGGGCTCTCTCACCCATCCTGAGCAGCACATCTGAGCATCCCTCCATTCTCAAACAGTTTTCTCCCCAAGAGGCATGCTGGTAAAATCATTTCCCTCATCCCATGATACCTCAAGTGATGTTTAAAAGTCGTTATGCACACTGAGGTATATGGAATGATTGGCCAACAGGGACCTGCTGTATAGCACAGAGAACTCTTCCCAATATTCTGTGATGGTCTATGTGAGAAAAGAATCTGAAAGAGGGAGTTCCCGCCGTGGCGCAGTGGTTAACGAATCCGACTAGGAGCCATGAGGTTGCGGGTTTGATCCCTGGCCTTGCTTAGTGGGTTAACGATCCGGCGTTGCCGTGAGCTGTGGTGAAAGTTGCAGACGCGGCTCGGATCCTGCGTTGCTGTGGCTGCGGCGCAGGCCAGTGGCTACAGCTCCGATTAGACCCCTAGCCTGGGAACCTCCACATGCCGCGGGTGCGGCCATAAAATGACAAAAAGGCAAAAAAAAAAAATCTGAAAGAGAATGGATGTGTGTACATGTGTAACTGAATCACTTTGTTGTACAGCAGAAATGATTACAACCTTGTAAATCAGCTCTACTTCAATGAAACTTTAAAAATAAAAAAGAAAGAAAAATACCAAAAAAAAAAAAAGTCATTGGGGAGTTCCTACCCTCCTCCTCTACCTTATGACCTCCTGGCTGGCCCACTGTCTAACGCAGGATGGCCAGGAGGAGTTACTTAGCTCAAATGATTGGCAGGGGTTCAGAGTCTGTGTCTGAGTCCACGTGAAGGTGTGCGTCCATCCCACAGCCCCTGGCGGAGGCTCTCAGCTCCCAGGGCCTGTAGCAGCCAGCAGAAGATGATGCGCGTCACTATGGAAGAGGAACGGGCCTGGGAGAAGGCTAGGGGAACAGGCCTGGAGGATGCAGAGAGGGAGGTCAGGCTGAGTTTGAAATCACTGCCTCCTCCGTTCGGGGGCGACCATCTGAGCCTGTCTGTCTGCCTTTGCACCCCGCAGACCCTCAACATCGTGACGCCCCGGGTCCGGCCAGAGGACTGCAGCATCGGGCTCCTGCCCCGGAACCACGATAAGAATCGGAGCATGGATGTCCTGCCTCTGGACCGCTGCCTGCCCTTCCTCATCTCGGTGGATGGGGAATCCAGCAACTACATCAACGCGGCACTGATGGATGTAAGCCGAGCCCCGCCAAGGAAAGCTCCTGGCTGAAATTCCAGGGAAAACTTCCCAAGGGGGAGGTGGCTAGAGCCCCGGGCCCTGACACCCCTTCCCTGTCCCAGGCTGCCTCTCCTTCTGATCCTATTGGCCCCAAAGACCTTTATCCCTCTGAAGGCGCTGATCCAAGCCTATATAGGAGCTGTGCTCTTAGCTCCTCGGCTCCCATAAAGGTCCTGGAAGGATTAGACCAAAAGCTTAGAGTGGGTCCCCTGACACCACAGCAAGGCTACAGACCTGCCCAGTCCCTCTGCTGCGACGTGCAGAGCTGGCTGCCAGGCTCAAGTTCAATTCAAGAAACATTCTACATGCCAGTCATGTTCCACTGTTCTGTCGGGGGCACTGTCTCCTGCGTTCTCAGCATCAAGTCTAAGAAGGGCACACCTGCCTTGACCTGGTTTGGGATCAGGGGGTCGTGTCCCCACCCCAGTGGGTCCATGCTCCTGGCTCGCAGGCGTCTCCCCTGGGTCCTCCAGCTACTTCCGGTTCTCATCCCCAACTTCCAGATGTAGAGATGTTTGCACCAGCAGGGAACCATGCACCATCTAGTAGCATCCGTGCACTTTCCAGAAAAGGAAACTGAGGCCGGAGAGAGGAAGAGACTCACTCAAAGGCACCCGGAAAGCTAGTGGCAGAGTCGGAAGCTGGGACTCCAGGCTCACGCTCTGGAACTCGTCCTTTGAGCCTCCCCACAGTTTGCTTGATTCAGTAAAATTCAGACATCTTGCCATCTGAGTCTCAGGACCAAGAACACCGTCACTTGACTGGGAACAAGCCCTTCCAGGTCCCGCTTCCCAACTCTGCCTACGGTCAAGTCCATCCAGCCCACATGAACCACCCATCTTACCTAGAACAGGAAGGAACCCAGGGTGCTCTCTCCTGGCATCACAGCCAGCTACCTCTGTGATCTCTAAGCCTCTTGAACTTTCTCCCCAAGCATCCTAAGTGTTAGAGGCGGAGAGGTGACTGGAAGTCAGTGCCCATCTCAGCTCTGTGGAGTTCTGCCCTGGCCAGTACCCACAGGGTGCCCAGCCCTCCATGGAAACCCTGGCTCTGGGTCTGGAAGCAGAGAAGCTTTTCCTGGTCAGATCAAATAGCTGGATGTGGAAGAAAGACCTCTGGCTTTAGCCGGGTGTCTTTCAAGGTCAATGTGTGCATGTATGTGTGTGCATGTATGTGTGTGCGTGTATGTGTTCCTGTGTGTGTATACCTGTGTGTGTGCATGTGTGTACTGAGAGATGGGGTCTGGGGCACACCCACACCTCCAAGTTCCTCCCAGGTTTGGCCCAGGTCCCCCTCCCCGCCTTCCTCATCCAAGGATCAGGTAGCCTCCTGGCCTCTACTTAGTAGGTTAGATGCTGCCTGGAGCCAGATGCCTTCTGCCAAACCCTGGTGCTGATTGTCTTCTCTTTGTCCACAGGGCATTTATCCTGTGAGCCATCACTGGGGTCTTTGCCTTTCTTACAAAAAAAAAGTCCTTATCTGTATTCCAGCTCAGTCTGTGCATTATCTGGTAACCATGGCAGCTTTGCTCCTAGCAGAAAAATATGAAGTCCTCTGGGTTAATTTTTAATGTTTCCCCTGGTAAAGGATGATGTTATCCATGAAATGGATTGCCGGCTGATCCCTGAAACCCGGCAGGAGCACGGATCTCGAACATATTTTCAGATAAGGCTTTGTCAGGCGTGCTGGCCTAATAGAGCATTTATCACAGAGACAGGGAGAAAGGGAAGAAAACTAACATCCGCTGAGCGTTGGGCAGTGTGTCAGACCCTGGACGTAGCCTGTCTCGTTCTGCATTTGGGTGTGATTATCCCCATTTTGCGTATAAGATACTGAGAGTCAGAGATTTTCCATGACTATCTCCAGGTCACCTAGCTCAGAAGGGGTGCAACTAAGGTCTGAGCCCCAAGGCTTTAGACTCGTAAAGCCTAGATTCTTTTCCGTGTCTGGAAATGTCTGCAGACCATATGTCTGCCGCTGGAGTTCAGTTTTGGGGGGAAACTAATTCTGTTCTCCTGGATTCTTCCTCTGACCATTCCACTGGCAGGAGAAGTCCTCTGGAAGACAAGACGCTCCTAAGCGCATCTGTGGCCCCCACAGTTGCCAGGCATTTTCTTTGCCACAAGGGCACCAAGAGATAACACAACAGTGGGCAGGTGTTTTAGGTAATCAGTTTGCCAGAGACTTCACTTGGTCTGAATGGGCCTCTTCCCTCCCTATCCTCCTGCTGACTTGTGACTCCACTGAAGACAGCCGTGACTCCCATGGGACCCATGACTCAAGAAGACTTGTGAGGGGTCCCATTGTGGTGCAGTGGAAACTCAATCCCACTAATATCCATGAGGACACGGGTTCGATCCCTGGCCTCGCTCAGTGGGTTAAGGATCCGGCATTGCCGTGAGCTGTGGTGTAGGTCGCAGATGCTGCTTGGATCCCGCGTTGCTGTGGCTGTGGCGTATGCTGGTGGCTGTAGCTGGCTGGGAATTTCCATATGCCACAGGTGCAGCCCTAAAACAAACAAACAAAAACACCAAAAAAAAAAAAAAAAGACGTTGAGAATATGGACTAAACCACTAGTGGAGCAGATATGCTCCCTAGTCTTTCCAGCACCTTCTCACGGGGTGTTGTAATAAACAGGGCTTCCTTGAAGTCCCCTCAGGCCATTTTCTCTGAACCTCGGTTCCCCATCTGTTACACGGGACTGAATTTATTCCGTTGCTTGCTGGACCTGCACTGGGCCTCTAGCATGCCTGTCATGATGCTGGTGCCGAGAACAAACAACCAAGCAGGGCTGTTCCCACCCTATCGGCGGATTCACAGCTCATCCTGCTTGCTGCTCTTTTCACATGCATAGCTCTTCTATCTGCGCCATAGCTGTCCCTTTGGAATTATGAATCTTCCAGTTGAAGAACCTGAGATTTGGAGAGATCTAACAACCTGCCAGAGCTCGGCACTAAAAAAAAGGAAGTCACTCTATAAATGTGCTTGAATAAGTGAATGAATGGCTGATGAGATGGTTGGGTGGCTGGCTGGCTGGCTGGATGCTGGTTGGATGGATGGTGGATGGATGGATGGATGGATGGATGACTTATAACATATACCTGGCAAAGCTGGGCTTGAACCCAGGTCTGCCTGCCCTAAAACCTGGGCACCTTCACTGCCCCATTGGTTGACAGGACACAGGGTCAGCTTAGCCCTCATTCCAGCCTGGAAGCAGAAGTGAGACTCTTGCAATATAAGCCCCCTCAGAAGACTCTCTGCCCCTGGGCTGAGCCAACCCCCTCCTCCAGCGTTCTGGGTACAGGGACACAAACTATCCCTTTATCCCAAGAGGTGCCTTGGCCAGCAGAGCAGCAAATCTGCCTCCAGAAGCTTTCATTTCATATTGTAATGATGATTATTTGCTGAGCGCCAAGACATAAATAATTTATTTGGCTTACCCCCCTCCGAGTGACACTTTCCTAATGAAATGTCTCAGTTTGGAGGAGAATGAGTTCATGATGAGAAGGTCCCCTTTGCCACCAGAGCACCCAGAGACAAGAACGGGGAGGTGCTTTGTGTGATCTGTGTGGCAGGCTCGGGGCCTCTGGCAGCTGTCCGGGCCTCATCAGCATCAGGGTGTCGCTGATGGCTGTGTATTTCATTGGAACATCGCCGACGGGTGTACATGTCATTCTTTTGTCAGAGCCACAAGCAGCCCGCCGCCTTCGTGGTCACGCAACACCCTCTACCCAACACTGTGGCAGACTTCTGGAGGCTGGTGTTCGATTATAACTGCTCCTCCGTGGTGATGCTGAACGAACTGGACACCGCTCAGGTAGGAGGAAGCCTGGCCACAGCCCTGCGTGCTCAAGTGCGTTGGTGCAGCGGTGCCCAAGAGTTGGAGGGATGTCCCTAAGAGCCCTCACCGTGCCGCCCCCGCCCAGCCTCGCTGCCTCTGCCCGAGCCAAGACCATTCAGCTCCCAGCATAGGCCAGGGGGCTCCTGCCAGTCCCTGCCAGCCGGAGGCCCTCCCAACGCCAGCAGTGACTCCCTCTGCCCGGGGCCAGACTCCGTTGCTCTGCCTCCCAGGCCCCGGTTGGGGTCTCGCTCCTAATCCTGCAGAGGAGCCCCGCAGAGCAGGCTGCCTCCCCAGCTCTGAGCACCCCCAGCCCCGCGGAACGTCCTGACACCTGCCCGCGCTCGCCTGCCCTGCCCCCCTCTGATGCAGCCTGACTGACAGCCTGGGGCTGGAACTGTGAACCCTTTGCCCACTGATCACTTGGTCGCAGGTGACACTTGTGTCCCAGCAGACTCCATGCCTCAGCTCCTCTGCATCTGACAGCTCCAAGCCGCACGTGCCCAAAGCACGTCCCGCACACTCAGGACACAGGACAGCTTTTGAGGCCCACTCCCCCACAGCAGGGCACCCGTTCCTGGGTAGAGGCCGTGATGATGGCCTTTTAGGGTTTTAAAAAGCAACCCCATCTCTGTCTTGAAGGGAACTCAGAGCGACTCAGGGTATGCTTGTCTGAGGACTGGTCTTGGGCAGGCCTCGTGTGGGAAACAAACAAACAAAAAAAAATGGATCTGAGTCTGGGCTGGCGTCTCAGCTCTCCAGGAGCTCAGGGTTTTGCTGCAGGGGCAGATGAGCATTTGTCCCCGCCGCGTGTGGCAGCGCAGTGTAATAGGGGTCAGCAGCGAAGGGGTGGGCTGGCTGGGAACGGGGAGCAATTAATTTTGCCCAGAGGCTGAGGGAAGACTTCAAAAAGAAGGTGACTCTGGCCTTGAAGAAGGCAGCAGAGATGGCATGTGGGGAATGAAGTCGCTGGGAAGGGGCCTTCCAAGCTGAGGGAACGGCAGAGCCAAAGGCCCAGGGGCTCAGGGCGTAAGCTTGTCTGCAGCGCGGCTTTGGTGGCAGTGGATCTGGGCTGGGGCTGTGTCAGGAGGGGAAAACGGTGGTGATACTGGAAAACACAGCAGGGCCAGCCTGCAGAGGGCTGCCCGCGCCGGGCTAAGGGGTTTGGTCTTGGCCTGCAGCATGGGAAGTATCAGCCTTTTACGCAGTAAGCAGCAGAATCCTTTCTGTGAATACAAGCTCCCAGGCAAGCCCAGCCTTTGAAAGAGGTCTGATCAAGAGGAGCTCCCGGTGAAGCAGGGGGTGGGGTCGGGAGCCCCACCCTCCCTGGTCATCAGGCTCTGCCTGGTGCCCCTCCCTGAGAGGGTCAGCCACTCTGGGCACTTCTGCCGAACCCCTGGCCTTCCTAGGGGGCACAAGCAGAAGGTACTTGCCGTGTAGGGAGGAGAGACCCTGCAGGGCTGAAACGGTGGTTCGGCAGAGCCAGAACTCCTGTTAGAAAAATGGGTCTGGGGAGTTCCTGTCGCGGCTCAGTGGTTAACGAATCCGACTAAGAACCATGAGGTTGCGGATTCAATCCCTGGCCTTGCTCAGTGAGTTAAGGATCAGGCGTTGCCGTGAGCTGTGGTGTTGCAGATGAGACTCGGATCCCGCGTTGCTGTGGCTGTGGCGAAGGCCGGCAGCTATAGCTCCTGTTAGACCCCTAGCCTGGGAACCTCCACATGCTGCGGGTGCTACTCTACATAAAGGCAAAAAGACAAAAAAAAAAAAAAAGAAAGAAAAATGGGTCTGGGCCCCAGTGAGGAGAACAAGCTGGGGGAAAAACCTGGAAAGCGGGAGACCGGGGAGCAGGGGGTTGCAGATGTGCCAAAGATTCAGGGGTTGGTGGTCTGAACTGAGGAGGTGGCCTGGAGGCAGGAGAATTGGGGTTGGAGGTGAAGACGCTTCTGAAAGTGAGGACCGCAGGTTTAGGAGCAGTTGGATGTGAGAGGTGAATAAGAAGGAGGAGTCATGGATGGTGACAGGGGCTCCAGTGCGAGCAGGCGGGCACCTGGGATGTGACTGGTGGCTGGGTGCCTGGGGACGGCAGCGGGAGGGGTGGGAGAGGCAGCAGGAAGTTTGGGAAGGCAAGGACAGGAGCGGATTACAGTTGACCTCTGAACAATGCAGGGTTGGCGTGAGTCATTGATGGAGTCAAATATTCACTTCTAATTTATAGTGGACCCTCCATGTACAGAATTCCTCAGTGTGCATGGCTCCCCCTATTCCGCAGTTCCTCCCTATCTGCGGTTCCACATCTGCAGATTCAACCAACTGCGGATCCTGTAGTACTATATTATTTACTATTGAAAAAAAATGTCTGTCTGTAAATAGACCCGCGCAGTTCAGACCCATGTTGTTCAAGAGTCCTCTGTACTAAGGGAGCGCAACTTGGGATGTGCGTATTGTTCAGGAGAGATTCCATTCATTCATTTAATCCACATTTGTTGAGTAGCTTTTATTTGCCAGAAGCTATTCTGGATGCTTGGGGAATGCCTTCGTTAACATGACCAGAAAGCAAAGCAGAAAATTCCCATCTCTTGTGCAACCTCTGTTCCAAAGCAGAGGCAACAATAAACAGTGAATACTCTATAATGGACTTAATTATATGTTAAAGTTGACAAGTATATGCAAGGAAAAATAAGAGAGCAGGGTAATTAAGATGGAAGGCTGGCTTGGGGCACGAGATGCACCTGTAAGTCAGTGATGAAGGTGGGTTTCATTGAGAAGGTCCTATCTGAGCACAGATTTGAAGGAGGTGCAAGAATGAGCCACTTTAAAAAAAAAAAAAAAAGGTGGAGGGAGTTCCCTTCGTGGCTCAGCAGTTATCGAACCCAACTAGGATCCATGAGGATGCAGGTTCAATCCCTGGCCCCGCTCAGTGGGTTAAGGATCTAGCATTGCCATGAGCTATGTTGTAGGTAGCAGACAGCTCAGATCCCACATTGCTGTGGCTGTGGCGTAGGCTGGCAGCTGCAGCTCAGATTTAGCCCCTAGCCTGATAACTTCCATATGCCAGAGGTGTAGCCCTAAAAAGTAAAAAAAAAAAAAAAAGAAAAAGGTGGGGGGACCACCCACACCAAGGAATCATGGTGGAGGACTAGATGGAGGCCATTGTGACTGGAGCAGAGTGAGTGTGGAGATAGCAGCAGAAAGTGACATAAAGACACAACAGGGCCAGATCATGGGGAACCTTGAGAAATCATAGGAAGAACCTGTGGTTTTACTCTGAGAGAAATGGGGAGCCACTGACAGATCTTGAGCAGAGCAGTGACTTGAAAAAATAATTTGACATTTTTTTTTTTAAAGCATCCCTCTGGCTCCCGTGTTGAGAATAGACTCTTGGTACAGGAAGGGGGAGGGTGGCTGCTAAGAGCGGAAGCAGAGAGGACAGAGAGGAGGCTCCTGCCATAATCCAGGTGATAGCTGGTGGTCGCTTGACCCTAGGTAGTGTCAGTGAAGTGGATTCTGGGTGTATCCTGAAGGTAGACCCAGCAAAATATCCTGCCAGACTGAATAGGGAATGTGCGAGAAAAAGAGGAATCCAGGATGACTCTAAGGTTTAGGGCCGGAATGATGGTCAGCTGGCATCTGAGAGAACCATGAAACGTAACAGATTCCCATAAAACAAAACCCCTGCAGAGTTCCAACGTCAGAAGCCATCACAACTCTATTCCTTTACCTAAAAAAGCAAAACAGTGGACTCTGCTCCATGAGTGAAGCAGGACCCCTTTGCAACACCCCTTTTTGCAAAACCAGAGCTCAGGTGCAAAGGAAGAGTTCCAAGGAAACTCACTTGGGGACATATAAAGAAGCAAGGGTCAAGGTCATTAGCAATAGCTCTCCCTTCAAGGGTGGTTCCTGGGTGAATGAAGATCTTTCAGCCCCAGCTGTTGCTACAGCCTTTGAGAGTTGATTCTCTAAATGCAGAAACATCAGGCTCAGAAGTGCCCCGAGGTTAGCTGCCATATGCAGCTGGCAAGCATCTCCTGAAATCAGCAGATGAATAGAGCACTTATTGATATAAATATCATCACCGCAACAGCTGGGTGCCTTGCGAAAATAAACAATGACACAGCAGGAGCAGCAAAAAAGCCGCCCTCAGCCCCTGGAGGGGTGGTTCTTGGAAGTGGCATCAGCATCTGTGTGCCAGTGTGCCCATGCGAGGGCCGCCCACGGCTTTGGCCATCTAGCAACATGGACAGGTCTGCCATAGGTCCCGAACACAGTTAGCTTGCTCCCAAGAAGACCAGTGTCATATCCTGTGGTTTGAGGACCAACCGTAAGGGCTTGTGTTGGTGCCTGCCTGTGATTTGCAGCAAAGCGCGGTTGGGCAGAGGATGAGTGATCTCAAAGTGCCTCATTTTCTTGCAAGGCTGGCCAAATCCGCCTGCCTCTGCTCAGAGTCCTGCAGCCGTCCCCAACCACAGATATTCTTCTGTTCTTCACAGTGGCTGCTGTTCAGAGGTAATTATGAGCAGTGGGGGGTTCATGGTAAAGCTCAAAGCAATCACCTTCAACCTTAGAGATTTATTTATTTATTTATTTATTTATTAGCTCTTCGGGACTTCAAAGGCCTGTGGTCAGATTAGTGGTGCAAAATCCTAGAACCACAACATCCAGCGAGTGAGGCTATGGTTTCCAGTGGACACATCAGGAAGGACCTTTTCCGTCACAGCCAATTGCATTGAAACGATCTCTTCCATCTTTGGGGGCTCTGTGGTTAGACCAGAGTCCCTGGGGAGCAGACACCAGAAAGAAGCCCCCTTGATGGTCTTGCCACACCCACCATATTGTTTAGAAAGCTCAGGAAACCCTCTGTGCCCGCCGTACAGTGGAACTGTGTGGTAGGCAGAATCTTACCTCCCCACCCCCCCAAAAAAGATGTCCTCATCCCAATTCACAGATCTATGAATGTGTTATCTTACATGGTAAAAGGGACTTTGCAGGTGGGATAAAGTGAAGGAGCTTGATGAGATATTCAGGTTGTCCCATGTTATTCAGGTGGGACTGCAGTTAGGGTCCTTATAAGAAGGAGGCCAGAGGATTAGAGTCAGGAATAGATTGTGTGACAACGGAAGCAGAAATGGGAGTGAGGGAGTTCCCATTGTGGCTCACGAACCCGACTAGGATCCATGAGGATGTGGGTTCGATCCCCGGCCTTGCTCAGTTGGTTAAGGAACGGGCGTTGCTGTGAGCTGTGGTGTAGGTCACAGACTCGGCTCAGATCCCGTGTTGCTATAGCTGTGGCTGTGGTGTAGGCCGGCAGCTGTAGCTCCGATTCAACCCCTAGCCTGGGAACTTCCATTTGCTACCGGTGCAGCCCTAAAAAGCAAAGAAAAAACAAAAAGAAGAAATCAGAGTGGTACTGTCACAAGTCCAGGAATGCTGGTGGCTTCTCAAACTGGAAAAGGTGAGCAATGGCTTCTCCCCTAGAGGCTCCAGAAAGAAACACAACTTAGCTGACACTTTTAACTTTAACCCCGGAAGACTCATTTCAGATTCCTGACTCCCAGATAAGAAACTTGTGTTGTTTTAAGCCCCCGATGTTTGTGGTAATTTGCTGCAGCACCTGTAAGAAACCAATAGAGGCAGCAAAACTGAAGACAGAAATTCAGACCTAGAGATGCGAGGGGTCTGAGCCCTGAGTGTGAGACTGAAATCCTGGGAAGAGCAGGAATAAGCCTGGGGTCTTGGACTGGAGAGCAGTTCGAGCTGGAGAAATCCGTGTCTGAATCAGGTGCCATGAGCGAGCAGGATGGGGAGAGCCGAGGAGAAGGCAGAGGGCCATCTCACCAACTGCAGAAGGCTTGCTGGTGCAGAGGGAGGTCTTTTCAAGGTCAAAGAGCACATGTTCTGGGCTGCATTCAATCATGCATTTCTCAGTGTACATTGATTGAGAACGTACCATGTGCCAGGCATAGACCCAGACGCAGCAAAGGACAAGAGGCACCAAAAAATACCTGGTACCCATGGAGCAGGCATTCTAGTGAAGTAACATTTGCCTCCCAGACTCTCTTGCATCAGGCAGGATGCGAACATCTTCAGCTGGAACCATCTCACCCAGAAGTGGCAGCGGGAAGGTGAGCAGGAAGCAGAAGGGGTGGGAGAGCCCACGTCCAGGCAGCATGTGACACTGTCCCCGAGCGCTCCGGGCAGTGCTGGGAGGAGTCTAGCGGGAGAGGACCACCTGGAGTCAGGTTTGGGGTCAGTGAGACCCAGCCCCCCTTCGGTTGTTTCCACAGAGTAAGTGCCAAGACTTGAGGTTTGCTTGAATATTCTGCTTACTTACTACATTGGCTGTGCTGGAGTGTCCCCTCAGCAGCTCAGTATTTTGCTTGCCACTCATTCTAGGAAGGACACTTTATCCTGCTTAAATCTTGGAGATGTTATAAACTAAATGTTCGCCAGACACCTTTCATTATTTCCCACGTCTTCCCTCCAAAGACCCGCCATTTTTATTTCCCAAAGTGTATTTCCTAATTAACAGTTTGCTAGTTTTCTGGTACCTTTTCCATGAACAAAACGGTCTCAGTGAACGTCTGATCTGCAGGCCATATACAGAGTTAAGACAATGAGATGCTAAACCCTGAGACAGTGTCCTCCACTCCAGGACAACGGCGTGATCCCCTTTGCCTTTTAAGGACTTTATGGATGGGGAGTTGGGGTTGGTAGAGGCAAACTATTACATTTCGAATGGATAAGCAACAAGGTCCTGCTGTACAGCACAGGGAACTGTATCCATCTCTCGGGGTAGAACAGGATGGAAGATGGTATAAGAAAAAGACGGTTTATCTATGTATGACTGGGTCACTATGATGTGCAGCAGGAACTGGCACAACACTGTAAATCAACTATACTTTCATGTTAAAAAATCACAAGAGAGTTCCCATTGTGGCTCAGCAGGTTATGAACCCGACTAGAATTCATGAGGATGTGGATTTGATCCCTAGCCTCACTCAGTGAGTTAAGGATCCGGTGTTGCCATGAGCTGTGGTATAGGTTGCAGATGAGGTTCAAATCCGGTGTTGCTGTGGCCATGGTGTAGAGCTGAAGCTGCAGCTGCAGCTCTAATTTGACCCCTAGCTGGAGAACTTCCATAGACTGCAGGTGCAACTGTAAAAAGAAAAAAAAAA
>PVHT021183543.1:13579833-13616235 GCA_004024745.2 Catagonus wagneri
AAATTATCAATCTTTGCCTCCAGTTTATTTCCAATGCCTTGCATCATCTTCAGCATCGACAGTCTAAAGTCTTTCTGGGAGGCCGATAATCTCCTCATCACTGAGCTGTTTTTCAGGGCTTTTCTCTTTCTCCCTTATCTGAGTTTTAGTTTTCTGTCTTTTCATTTTTATAGGTTTTTGGTGTGGTGACCTTTTTGCCGACAATAGAGTTGTAGCCTCTCTTAGTTCTGGTGTTTGCCTCCCCTGTGGCTAAAGTTGGTATGGAGGGGGCTTGCTGTAGGCTTCCTGATGGGAGGGAGTGATGCCTGCTCACTGGTAGGTGGGGTTGATTCCTCTCCCTCTGTTTGGTGGGGCTTTGTCTCTGGATGAGATTAGGGGCTGGCTGTGTGCCTGAGGGGTCTTTAGGCAGCCTGTATACTGATGGGTGGGGCTGTGATCCCACCTGTATTATTGTTTGGCCTGGGGCTTCTCAGCACTGACGGGAGGGACCAGATTTTCCCAGAAATGGCCACCTCCAGAGAAATGCTGGCTGATGAATACTCCCAAGAGCTTCACCTCCAATGCCCTTCCCCACAACAAGCCACAGTCACCCCTGTTTTCCCAGGAGATCCTCCAAGAATTACAGTCAGGTTCCACGCGGATTCCTATGGAGACTGCTTTGCCCTGGGACCCAGTGCACGAGAAAGTCTGTGTGTGCCTTTCAAGGATGGGGTCTCTGTTTCCCCCAGTCCTGTGGAGTTCCTGCACACAAGCCCCTCTGGCCTTCAATGCCAGATGGTCCAGGGGCTCTTTCTCCCTGTGCCAGATCCCCAGGCATGGGGATTGGACGTGGGGCTCAGACCTCTCAGTCCTGTAGCTGAGTCTCTGTGATGCAGTTACTTTGCAGTCTGTGGGGCTTCCCATCTGGGAGGTATGGGGTTGCTTCTATCGCATAATCGCCCCTCCTACCTCTTGATGTAGTCTCCTTTTTGTCTTCTGGAGCAGAATATCTTCTTGGAAGTTTCCAGTCCATTTGGTTGAAGGTTGTTCAGCATTTGGTTGTAGTTTTGCTGTTTTTTGGGAGCAAATTTGAGCTCCAGTCCTTGTATTCCACCATCTTAATCCACTTTCATTTTCACTTCTCTCTAGGTATTTTTAAATTTCCTTTTTCATTTCTTCAGTGATCCACTGGTTGTCTAGTCTCCATGAGCTTGTGCTTTTGCAGTTTTTTTCTTGTAGTTGAATTCTGTTATTACAATACTGTGGTTATAAAAGATGTTTGATATTTCAATTTCTTAAAATTACTGAGCTGTGTTTTGTGGCCTAGCATGTGCTCTATCCTGGAGAATGTTAGAGGTGCACTTAAAAAGAATGTGAATTCTACAGCTTTGAGATGGAATGTTATATAACATCATATATATAGTTCATTTGGTCTAATGTGTCATTGAAGGCCTAGGTTTGCTTACTGGTTTTCTGTCTAGATCATCTTGATGTAAGTCCCCTACCATTATTGTGTTACTGTCAATTTCTCTCTTTGTGTCAGTTAATATTTGTCATTTATTTAAATGCTTCTCTATGGGTGCATATATATTTACAGTTGTTTGTTTTATCTTCTTCGTTTTATTCCTTGATCATTATGTAGTGTCCTTCTTTGCCTCTTGAAACAGCCTTTATTTTAAAGTCTATTTTGTCTGATATAAGTATTGCTATTCTAGCTTTCTTAGGATTTCCATTTGCATGGAATACTTTTTGCCATCCCCTTTTAGTCTACATATGTCTCTAGATCTGAAGCGAGCTCATAGGCAGTATATATCCGGGTCTTGCTTTCATATCCACTCAACTACCGTATTCTTTGGTTGGAGTATTTAGTCCCTTTACATTTAAGGTAATTCTCGATAGATATGTTCTTATTGCCATTAATTGTTTTAGATTTGTCTTGGTGGGTCTTTTTCCCCCTTATTTTGTTATCATCTCTGTGACTTGATAACTATCTTTAGTGTTATGTTTGGATTCCTTTTTCTTTCCTGTGTGTATATTTATTATAGATTTTTGGTTTGTGGTTATCATGAGGTTTTTGTATAGCAGTATATATAAATATGTGATTGTTTTAAGTGGCTGATCTCTTAATTTCAACTACATTTTAAAAGCCATGCATTTGTACTCTCCTCACCTCACAATTAGTATTTTTGATATCATATTTTACATCTAATTATTTTGTGTATCCCTAGCTTATGTGGGTATAGATGATTTTACTACTTTTTCTTTTAACCTCCCTGTGAGTTTTATGTGTAAATGATTTATTACCTTTATTCTACATTTGCTTTTTAGAGTTTCTTGCATCGTGTTTACCCCTAGTGGGTGAGGCTGGACTAAAAGCTTGTCCAGATTTTCTGGAGAGAAAGGCTGGGGTATGCCTACTGATATGTGGAGCTGGGTCTTGGCCCTCTGGTGGGTAATGCCTTGTCTAGTGTCTAGGGGCTTAGCTAGAGGCAGCTATGGGCTGAGGAAGCCTTTAGAAAGCCTCTCTGTTAATGCATGAGGCTGTATCCCTGTCCAGTTAGTTGTTTGGCCTGAGGCTTTCTTGTTTTGCCACCTACACACTGTTGGGCGGGGCTAATAAGCCAAGACGGCAGCCACCAGCAGCAGTGTTCACAAAGTAGAGTGTTCCTAAATATGTCTTCCACCAGTGTCTATGTCCCCAGAGTGAGTCACGGCTGCCCACTTCCTCTCTGGGAAACTCTCCAAGACTGGCAGGAAGGTCCAGCCCAAGTGTCTATCAAATTACTGCTTTGCCCTGGCTCCCAGTGCATATGAGATTCTGTGTGTGCCCTTTAAGAGTGGTCTCGATTTCCCCCAGACTGGGCGGCTGGCTGATTAAGAAGTTTCACAAGGGCAGTCGTTAGAGTATTATGGTAAAGAGAAATTTACACAAGGGCTGCTAAATGGAGGTAAAATCTGTTCACTTTATCCATCTTGCTTTGAGTGACCCTCCCCCAAACTGCTAATAATTATAGCTCACATTTATTGAGTACTCTCTAGTTACAGATTCCTATGTGAAGTAGACACATTCAAGGCCTCCAGAAATTAAGCCCCACTGGCCTTCAAAACCAAGTGCTCTAGAGGAATCATCTTCCCAGTGTCAGACCCCCAGGATGGGGAGCCTGATGTGGGGCTCAGAACTCTAATGGGAGAATCTCTGCAATATAGTTACTCTCCAGTTTCTGGGTCACCCATCAGGGGGTATGGGATTTGATTCTATCATGAGCCCATCCCTCCTACCCATCTCACTGTGGCCCCCTTTTTATGTCTTTAGTTGTAGAATATATTTTCTGGTAGGTCCCAGTCTTTTTCATCAATGATTGTTCTGCAGGTAATTGTGATTTTGGTGTGCTCATGGGAGGAGATGAGGCTCAGGGTCTTTCTACTCCACTGTCTTTGCTGCTCTCCTATAAATTGTTGAGGCATATGTGCTCATGGTCTGGACCTTCAATTGACATATGTGGTCTCAGGTCCACTTCTAAGTTACCAAGGGAGCAAAGCTCTGTTCCTTGCTGGCTTCTACAAGAAATCCATGCACAATAAGCATTGTCTGTGCTGTTATAAATTTCCTTCATATTTAGGAGGTTAGGAGGAGGGTGGTCCCATGACACACTGATACATCTTCAGAGCTTTCACTGGTTCTCTTATGCTATTAGAGTTCCCCATCCATCTCCTGGGTCTCTCTCAAGAACAACCCACAGGCCTCTTGCCTTTGATATGCAGAACAGTGTCCCCACATCCCACCTGCTCCCTGTCCTCACTGTTCTATCAGGCTGGCTGATCAGGATGTTTCACAAGTGCAGCCATTTGAGTATTATCCTAAAGAGAAATTTTCATAAGGGCTGCCAAATGGAGATTAAAAACTGTTCACTTTATCCATTTTGCTTTGAGTGACCCTTCCCCAAACTGCTAATAACTATAGCTCACATTTATTGAATATTCTCTAGTTACAGATTCCTGTGTGAAGTAGACACATTCAGATTCACAACCACATATCACTTAACCCACAGAGGCTAAAAGATTTGGCTAAGTCTCTCAGCTAGAGAGTGACAGGGCTGAGATTTGAACCTCGAGCTCTTCAAGCAGCAGGCCTGTTATCTTTGTTATATTGCACGTACAGGCCAAAATGGTGGTACCACTGAGATACAACCCTAGCACTTGGACACCAGGATAGTCTTTAGCTAAACCGTACAGGACATTTTTTTATTGATGAGAATTGTTTCCAAGCCCCCGGGGGTCACTGGAAGTAAAGCATTGGTTTCCCCCACCTCTCCTGCCATATCCCATGGTGAGATTATGTACAGTATCCTGGGATGGGGGAGACGCTGATGATCCTTAGCAGTTCAAACACCGCATCTGCCCACACATCACCCAGCTGAATATCACCATGCTGTTGCTGATGTCATCTCACAGATTAGGGAACTCAAGTGAAAGGATGGCTCTGATGTAGGATTAGAAGGACCCTGCAACCTTCCCCAGTCCTCTGGGCATGATGGAGAGTGACCTGGAAAATCAAATGCAGGGAAGTGTCCCAAAATATAGGAGTCTTGTCTGAGGCAGAGTAGAACCTATTAGCTTGAGAAATTGGTCTGGAAATCTTATTAAAAGAGACAAATCATTCCACATTCTCTCCAGACTGAAAATATTGGGGTAACAGACTTTCCTTGATGCCTCAGTTCCATGTACTTCATGTCAGGATCACAGCCAATCTCTGGCAAGTTTCAATTCAATGCCAGGTAATAAAGGCAATTATTTTTTTAAAACTGGCAGTTCTGATTGATTCTGATTTCTCTGGCCAGCCACAGACTTATCTGTATCAGTCCCTCATTACTGTGAAGGTTGCAAGCACAACAGCCAATGGCAAAGAGAAATGAAGTTCAAATTGTGGCTTTGTCATTATTGCACAGCTCAGCATATGGCTGTCCAGCCACTGAGGCTGCTGTGCCCAGCGTTCCCCACCAACACACACACACACTGCTGTGACCAGCATTCCCCAACACACACACACACACACACACTCACACTCACACACACACCCTTTCTCAAAATTCTCAATTAACCCCCACTGGAGATGCTGGGAAAGCAAGGCACCATCACATTATGAAACTTATCTTGCCTTTGCTATTTAAAAGGGGTGATGAGCGGAAGAATTCAAATTTACATGTTAGCTATTATCATTTATTGTATTTTTGTTGAGCACTGAGAGATTCAAGAATAATATGAATTACTAGAGTTAAGTGGGTGCTGGCATTCTGCTCAGGGCTTTCTTCACATGCATTATCTTCTTATTTAAATGTATTTTACTGAAGTATAGTTGATTTTTAGTATGTTAATTTCTACTGTACAGCAAAGTGATTTAGTTATATATACATTCTTTATCATTCTTTTCCAATTGGTTTATCACACAGATATTGAATGTCATTCCCTGTGCTATATACAGTAGGACCTTATTGTTTATCCATTCCATATATAATAGTTTGCATTTCCTAATCTCAAACTCTCAGCCCATCCCTCCTCCTCTCCCCTACCTTGGCAGCCACAATCTGTTCTGTCTGTGAGTATATCTATTTTGTAAATAAGTTCATTTGTGTCATATTTTAGATTACACATATAAGTGATATCATATGGTATCTGTCTTTCTCTTTGACTTCACATTATATAATCATATCTAAGTCCATCCATGTTACTGCAAATGGCATTATTTCATAATTTATTGACTGAGTAGTATTCCATTGTAAGTAGGTACCCCATCTTCTTTATCCATTCATCTGGCAATGGACATTTAAGTTGTTTCCACATCTTGGCTATTGTAAATAGTGCTGCTATGAACACAGGTGTGTGTTTTTTTTTTTTCTTTTTCCTGTGAACACAATCAACCATCTTTTTTTTTCTTAACGAATTTTATTTCAATTAAAGGTGTACACAAATCATCACAAGTCAATTTGATAGCATTTGCGTCCCAAACCCTCAGTACATCCCCCCCACCCCCCAGATTGTCTTATTTGAAAAACCAAGGTTTTCCAAAGTCTGTGAGTCATTGTCTGTTCTGCAAAGAAGTTCATTGTGTCCTTTTTAGCTTCTACATGTAAGTGGTAGCATTGGGTGTTGCTGTCTAATTGTCTGACTGGTTTCACTTCTCATGATAATTTCTAGGTCCATCCATGTTGCTATAAATGTTGGTAATTCATTTCTTTTAATGGCTGAGTAATATTCCATTGTGTGTATGGACCACATCTTCCCTATCCACTCCTCTGTCGATGGGCATTTAGGTTGTTTCCATGACCTGGCTATTGCATACAGTGCTGCAATGAACACTGGAGTACATGTGTCTTTTTCAGTCATGGTTTCCTCTGGATAGATGCCCAGGAGTGGGACTGCTGGATCAAATGGTAATTCTATTTTGAGTTTTCTGAGGAATCTCCCTACTGGTTTCCACAGTGGTTGCACCAATTTGCATTCCCACCAACAGTGTAATAGGGATCCCTTTTCTCCACACCCTCTTCAGCACTTATTGTTTGTAGACTTTCTGATGATGGCCATTCTGGCTGGGTGTAAGGTGGTAGCTCATAGTGGTTTTGATTTGCATTTCTCTAATGAGGAGTGATGTTGAACATCTTTTCATGTGTTTTTTGTCCATCTGTATGTCTTCTTTGGAGAATTGTCTGTTTAGATCTTCTGCCCATTTTTTGATGGTATTGCGCTGTAGGAGGTGTTTGTAAATTTCAGAGATTAATCCCTTGTCAGTCGATTCATTTGCAAATATTTTCTCCCATTCTGTGGGTTGTCTTTTCATTTTGTTTAGGGTTTCCTTTGCTGTGCAGAACCTTTGAAGTTTAAGTCCCATTTGTTTATTTGTTTTTATTGTCCTTAATCTAACAGGTGGATCTAAGAAGTAGTTGCTATCATTTATGTCAGAGAGTGTTTGGCTTATGTTTTCCTCTAAGAGTTTGATAGTATCTGGTCTTATATCTAGATCTTTAATCCATTTCAAGTTTATTTTTGTGCATGGTGTTAGGAAGTGTTCTAGTTTGATTTTTTTACATGTGGCTGTCCAGTTTTCCTGGCACCACTTATTGAAGAGGCTGTCTTTTGTCCAATGTATATTCCTGCCTCCTTTGTCATAGATTAGTTAACTATAGGTGTGTGGCTGTTAATTCTGGGCTTTCTATTCTGTTTCACTGATCTATATTTGTCTTTGTGCCAGTACCATATGGATTTGATGACTGTAGCTTTGTAGTAGAGTCTGAAGTCAGGGAGCCTGATTCCTCCAGCTCCTTTTTTCTTTTTCAGGATGTCTTTGGCTATTCTGGGTCTTTTGTGCTTCCAAACAAACTTTAAAATATTTTGTTCTAGTTCTATGAAAAATGTCCTTGGTAATTTGGTAGGGATTGCACTGAATGTGTAGATTGCCTTGGGTAGTATAGTCATTTTGATAATATTGACTCTTCCAATCCAAGAGCATGGTATGTCTTTCCACGTGTTCATGTCATCCTTGATTTCTTTCATCAGTACCTTATAATTTTCAGAGTACAGGTCCTTTGTTTCTTTGGGTAGTCTCTTCGTCTTTTGGGTAGTATTTCTTTTTGATGTGATGGTAAATGGGATTGCTTCCCTAATTTCTCTTCCTGATCTTTCATTGTTTGTTAGTGTATAGAAATGCAGTTGATTTCTGTGTATTAATTTTGTATCCTGCAACTTTGCCAAATTCACTGATGAGCTCTAACAAACAGTTTTCTGGTAGAGTCTTTAGGATTCTCTAGGTAGAGTATCATGTCATCTGCAAAAAGTGATAGTTTAACTTCTTCCTTTCCAATTTGTATTCCTTTTATTTCTTTTACTTCTCTGATTGCTGTGGCTAGGACTTCCAGAACTACGTTGAATAGTAGTGATGAGAGTGGACATCCCTGTCTTGTTCCTGATCTCAGTGGGAAATCTTTCAGCTTTTCAACATTGAGAATGACGTGAGCTCTGAGTTTGTCATAGATGGCCTTTATTATGTTGAGGTAGGTTCCCCCATGCCCACTTTCTGAAGGGTTTTTATCAGAAATGGGTGTTGGATTTTGTCAAAGGCTTTTTCTGCATCTATGGAGAGGATCATATGGTTTTTATTCTTCAGTTTGTTAACGTGGTGTGCTTATCTTTTTTAATTAGTTTTGTCTGACTATATGCCCAGGAGTGAGATTTCTGGATTATATGGCAACTCTATTTTTAGTTTTTTGAGGAACTGCCATACTGTTTTCCATAGTGGCTGCACCAGTTCACATTCCCACTGACAATGTAGGAGCATTCTCTTTATTCTATACCATTTCCAGCATTTATTATTTGTAGATTTTTTTTTTAATGATGCTAACCAGTGTGAGGTAAGTACCTCATTTAATTTGAATTTGCATTTCTCTAATAACTAGTGATGTTAGTAAGCATCTTTTGATATACCTGTTGGACATCTGTATGTCTTTTTCAGAGAAATAATCTACTTAGGTTTTCTACCCATTTTTCAATTGGATTGATTTTTTTGTTCTGTAAGCTGTTTGTATTTTTGGAAATTAAACCCTGATTGGTTGCATCATTTGCAAATATTTTCTGCCGTTCCTTAGGCTGTCTTTTCATTTTGTTTATGGTTTCCTTTGATGTATAAAAGCTTCTAAGCTTGAATAGGTCCCACTTGTTTACTTTTGCTTTTCTATCATCTTGGGAGACTAACCTAAGAAATTGATTCAGTTTAGGTCAGAGAATGTTTTGTCTGTGTTCTCTTCTAGGAGTTTAATGGTGTAATGTCTTATATTTAGGTATTTTTTAAGATAGATTGATTTTATTTTCGTGTATGGTATAAGGGTGTGTTCTAATTTCATTGATGTACATGTAGCTGTCCAGCTGTCCAGCTTCCCCAGCACCACTTGCTGAAGAGACTGTTTTTTCCCCATTGTATATTCTTTCCTTTGTTAAAGATTGACCATAGGTGTGTGTGTGGTGGGGAGGTAGGGTGTTATTTCTGGGCTGTCTATTCTGATACATTGATCCATAGGTCTGTTTTTATTCCAGTACCATGCTGCTTTGATTACTGTAGCTTTGTTGTATTGTCTGAACTCTGGGAGAGTGATGATTTCTGTTTTGTATTTTTTCCTCATGCTTACTTTGGCAATTCTTGGTCTTTTATGGTTCCACATAAATTTTAGGATTATTCGTTCCTGTGCTATAAAAATGTAATGGGTAATTTGATTAGAATCACATTGAATCTGTAGATTGCTTTTGAGTAGTACTGCCATTTTTAACAACATTCATTCTTCCAATCCAGGATTCCCATGCATTTTTATTCCTTTATCCTCAGAATAATGCTATATAGGGCCCAAGGGTTGGCAAACTTTCTTTGCAGAAAGAACCAGATGGGAAATACTTTAAGGGTTTTTCAGGCTATTCAGTCTCTGTTGCAACTACTCAAATCTGCCATTATAGCTTAAAAGCAACCACAGACAAGTAAATGGATAAATAGAACTGTAAGTGGATAAATAGAACTGTATTTCAATGAAACCTTATTTACAGCATCAGACAGCTGGCCAGGTTTGGCCCGTAGGCCATAGTGTGAACATAGTGTTATCCCTAAGCTGGAGTTATGATTCCAGAGGTAGGAAGGGGGGAGATGTGTGCTTTGCCTTTTCCTTCAGCCTCCCTCCTCTCTGCTCATCCATTCTAGTTCTAATTCTGGAGAAAGGACAGAATAAAGGAATTTTTTTGGCATGTAACTGCCCAGGGTGAGTTGGCTGTTCTCTCAGCCAAAGGGAAGGCTATCGTTTTCATGAAAATCCTTCATCCGTGGTAGCTGTGACAAGGCCACTAGATTGCTGTGGTCACCTCTGTCCAGCCAGTTCCTTGTCTGCAAGCTCAGCATGAAGTAGAGGCATGGTGATAAGTGGGCCCAACACCCCCTGCCCCGTCCTCTTTCTGTGACCTCTTTCCTTTCTCCAGCTCTGTATGCAGTACTGGCCAGAGAAGACCTCAGGATGCTATGGGCCCATCCAGGTGGAGTTCGTCTCTGCAGACATTGACGAGGACATCATCCACAGGATATTCCGCATCTGTAACATGGCTCGGGTAAGGGCAGGGCTGCTGTCACTTCCTAGGATCCTCCTTCCCCATAACAGAGGGGAGCTTCTGGGAGAGGGACCCACAGGCCAGCCCAGAGTCTCTGTGTGGCACTCTCCTGACCATCTCGTCCTTGGGGAAAGTGATGCTTTTGCCACTTCTGGCTCTAGCCCCCGTGGTGGCTCCCGCACACAGGGACACACTGGAGGACCATCCAACATGCCATCTGCCTATTTCCTGCCACACTTGCTGCCTTATAGGCAAAGCTTCTCAGAATATAGTGTTTCATGCTGCTTTGGCATGAGTGGGAGCAGCCTTTGATTGGACTCAGTAAGTTTTGGGCTAGACTCTGGGTACACCAAGGTGAAAAATACTAAGTGAGGAATTTCACTGCTAGGTGGAGGAGTATTGGGTGGGAGGGAACAGATGAGTAATCTGTGAAATGGTAAATAATTAAAGTGACTTTGGTCTTTACTGGGGGCACAGGGTGAACATAATTCAGTCCCTGCCCACAGCATTCACTATCTAATGGGAAAGTGAGGAACCACAGGAAGAGAGAATTCTGCACAGTAGTCAGGGAAAGCTTTCCTAAAGAAAGGGGCATTTGAATTGGGCTTTTAAGACTGAGTAGAAGTTTTTCAAGTGGGGGGGGGTGCATGCAGGGCAGTCATGGCTGGAGAATCGGTATACACAACCATGTGGAGGTGGGCATGGGGATAGTGTGTGACTCTTCCCCATGAGGACATTACAGCTTAGACCTCATTTATTCTGTCTCCCACTGTACTGCCAAAGCCCTCAGGCTATCTGGGGGGCCTGTATCCCTAAGCATCCTCAGCAGAATAGCCCTAACAGCCTGTCTGTTCTCAGCCACAGGATGGGTATCGCATAGTCCAGCACCTTCAGTACATTGGCTGGCCGGCCTACAGGGACACACCCCCCTCCAAGCGCTCTCTGCTCAAAGTGGTTCGACGCCTGGAGAAGTGGCAGGAGCAGTACGACGGGAGGGAGGGACGCACTGTGGTCCACTGCCTGTGAGTACTGAGCAGGGGTTGCCAGGGCAACAGGCTGGTGGATGATAAGACCTCCTGGATGATGCCACTGGCCACAAGGTATGGCCTAGGCTATACTGTATCTCCTTAAAGACCAACGGGAGTGTATTCCAGGCCTTACAGTCCTTTCATGGACTGGGTTGCTTGTCTGCTGCCCTGGACAATTATTATATGACATATAATGGATGTAAAACCTGGTGGCCTCCCCACAAACCTGAGGGATAGGAAGACTGCTTCCTAGGCTCCCCAAAAGGAGGTGAGCCCCACCCTCCAACAAGGAGGCCTGATGGGTCCTGCTAGTCACACGAAGCTCCAGATGAAGTCAGTTCCACTGAATAATCTTCTCTTCTTCCCTAAAGAAGAGAGGGGAATATATTGATTATCTGAGCCTGATGCCAGACATTTTAAAGAATCACCTCCTTCCAACTGTGAGGTAGACTTAAGTTTCATGAGACAGCGGAGGTGCAGACAGGGTGAGGGATCTGGCAGGTAAGAGGGGAGCTTAGATTCGAATCCACTGACCTCCAGCTGATGTGCTGTCCATTAGCCACATTGCCTCTGAGTCAACCAAAGGACTCGGCCGCCACGTCTGCCTGCTGGGGCATCTCCTATGGCCCAGTGGGAACACAGGACATGTTGAGCATGAGGGGAAACGCACTGCCCTGGGGGAGGGAAGCAATGATGGATGGATGTGAAGGGCCCTGGGAACACTGTTTCCCAGGACACAATGGGTTCAGCCAGCTGTGTTTAGACTCCATTATTTGGATGAACTGGAGTTTTACCTCCTGTCTTAGAAAGGGCATAGCCAGGTAAATGGACCCTGATGTCATTCTGCAGGGTGGTGGTCAGGATCCCTAGAGGACTGTGGCTGACAAGCTAGGCAACAACAGGAAAGTCAATGTCATTGAGCCTCAGTTTTCGCCTCTGTCCAGTGGGTATACTAAATTAGGTCAATTTACAACCCTGTCATGCTCTGGCATGAAATCGAAAGTTAACACAATTTATCTACTAACATAGAGATCCACAGTTAGAGTAGCAAATATGCAAATGTCATAAGTAAATACAATTATTTCAAAGAGCACGTGTCAGAGTCTACTGCACGGTATCAAGTGCCCACAGAACAGGATTCTACCAAGATCTCTGACCCAAAACAAATCTTCAGCCATAAAGCTTTATGCTGAACACTTGATTCACAAGCATCCACTTGGCTTCTTAGCACTTAAAACAAGCTGGACAGACGAGAAGATCTCACTCAGTAAACAGGTTTTGTTAAAGGAAGTTGAATCAAGGTCTTCCCTTATTCAGAATATTTCTGGAGTGGGTAGAGGCATTAAAAATATCTTCCTGACCCCCAGCATTGAGATTTCAGTTTTTGCAAAACTAGCTTTTGTGACCCCCTCCTTCAAACAGGCACGGCACACACATGTTGGGAAAATTAGCTTAGGGGAGGTTAAACACATGTTTAAGGATCACCATCTATAGCAACCCCCTTCCTTTCCCAAAGGATACAAATAGCAGACAAGTCCAGGAAGATGCTATGATGCGTCACGTGTCAGCTTGATGGGTGATGTCAGCCAGGACAAGCTGGCTCTGCCCCGCGGCCCAGGAACTGGCATCTGGTTCCCTCCTGTACAGCCAGGTGGCCCTATCTTTAGCACAGAGCCACACCCATCCCATCAGGGTTTCCTTCCACCGGGCCCTGAGATGCCTGTGTCCTCTCACTTTTTTCTCTTAGATTCTACTTTTAGGTTCAGAAAGTACTGAACCCTCCTTCTGGTGTGTGTGTGTGGGGGGGTCCCTTCTACTCTTTCCCACGTGATTATTTTTTCAACCTGCTTTTTTGCAGGCGTACCTTTTTGTCAGTGTTGTCCCTCGCCAAGGTGACCAGCAGTCTGAGCGAAAGGAATGCACAGGGGTGTTCATCTCTCAGCAGAGACCTTGGCATCCTTGGAGGGTGGACACATCAACCCAGACACCGAAATGCAGGCACCGTCCAGTGACTGGAGGGCATGTCCATACCTGAAACATCTGGTCGTTGGGTGCCCTGTGGATGAAACATCTGGGAGGTTGCCTGAGTGACTTAGTTTCCATCCAGATGTTCTTTAGACACAGGCCATTACATGAAACCATTAGTTGCTCTTGGCAACATGCCCAGGAGTTCCAAATCTGGCAGATTCCTAAAGAGACTTTCTGTAAGGAGTTGGAGGGGTGTTTCCAGTAAGAGGACTTATGGGCATCAGAAAGAAAAGGTGAGACAGAGGGATGATGCTGCCAAGAGCCCTCTGTCTCTATTTTCCAGATCAGTAAGGTCTGGCTTAAACCAGGCTGTATAAATAGAGATGCCTCACTTCAGGAGTCAGCATCTCAGACCCATCCCAGCCCCGTCCCAAATCTAGGCTGACTGACCCCAGGTTCGCATAGGTGTCTCTTGTATCGCTGTCCTCAGTGCATGGA
The DNA here is from genome assembly GCA_004024745.2 of Catagonus wagneri. Classification (NCBI taxonomy): domain Eukaryota; kingdom Metazoa; phylum Chordata; class Mammalia; order Artiodactyla; family Tayassuidae; genus Catagonus; species Catagonus wagneri. Next base: position 13,593,432 of record PVHT021183543.1, read on the forward strand.
AAGAACTAGTAGTAAAGGCACATGCAGTCTTCCATGGTCTTCATTAGATGTGTAGCTGCACCCGGAGCATCCTTTGGACAAGGATGCAAGGATGCACACTCTGTCTGGCCTGGGGGTTTGGGTCAGTGTACCATGGGTGACCGTCACATACTCTGAAAACCAAGGAAACAGCAAGGTAAGGGAATTCTCAAAGGTCATCCCCTTCATGACATGAATGAAGAAGCTGGGGCTCAGACACAGCTAGTGACTTGCCCAAGGTCAAAAAGCAGGTTCATGGCACAGGTGAGATTTAAACCATAACTCATGGCTCAGGCTTTCACCAGTGCCTTACCTCATTTGCCAGGGCATTTCCCCAGTACTGCTGGTGTGGCCTGAAGGTCAGCAGGTGCCTGAGGGGTACCCAGGAATCTGGCTCACTCACCTCTTTCCTCTGTGTTTAGAAATGGGGGCGGCCGCAGCGGAACCTTCTGTGCCATCTGCAGTGTGTGTGAGATGATCCAGCAGCAAAACATCATCGACGTGTTCCACATCGTGAAAACATTACGTAACAACAAGTCCAACATGGTGGAGACTCTGGTGAGCATCCCAAGAACTATTCTTCGACGGCCAAGGGCTGGCCGTCATGCCCTTGACCTAAAGAAAATAGCATCAAATAGTAAAAACACCCAACAGCTGGCCACTTACTGAGCACCTACAGTCTGTGTGCCCTTTGCACAAAGTTACCTGTTTCCCTCTCTCCCAGCCTCACCAGCTTCTCATCGGCAGAGCAGGCTAAATATCCATCTTGGCACATTCTACTTTGTTGGACGCTTCATTCTGTAGGAAAGTATCAGTAATTCTAGCTTAGGGGACTAGGAGAATGTGAGCTATGTTTTCAGCTCAGTCCAGTCCTATTCTAGTTAATTTATGTTAATTTTTACTGTATAAAGTTGGGGGGCTAAGATGCTGTGAAGAATAGGGCTAGGGAGAGACTGGGCAGGCAAAGCTCCAGATGTTAAGACCCAGTGCAGTGATGGAGACATACCTGCCACGCACAGAGGGCTTTACTAGGCGTCATTAAACCTAGACGAAGTGTGGTCTTACTCAAAGCGAGGGCCTAGTCAAAGGAAGGGCCACAGGCCAGCAGCAGCAGCATCCATGGAAGCTTGGTAGAAGTGCAGACTGTTGAGCCCCACTCTAGATTTACTGACTCGATCTGCTTAGACAATTTTGAGTTGACTGTTAATACAGACATAGGTAACGTTTTCTCCATCATCCGTGTCTCTTAACTAAATGCCTCTTTCCTTTCCTTCTCTCTCTCGTCTTCTCCCCCTCTGCCTCTCCTCCTCTCAGGAACAGTATAAATTTGTATACGAGGTGGCCCTGGAATATTTAAGCTCCTTTTAGTCCAACGGGATGGAGAAGCTGCTGCAGCCATGCCCCCTTTTCTATGAATGGCAGTGACTGGGCTCAGGGGCGAAGAGGTGACTGGTGGTCCTGTGGTCCACGGTGCACTCCGCACCTTCCAAGGGGTCTCCGGTTGCTGTGGGGGATCCTGCCCAGAAAGGCCCGGGCTTCTTTTCCACCCCTCACCAGCCTCTGCCACGGGCCAGTGTAGACGCACACCCAGAGCAAGGCCCGGATTTTTCAGCGCCCAGGACCTCTTGCTTTTGCTCTTTGCAAGTCTGTGAGTCCCATGGCAAGCCGACGGTGCAGGCGCAGGGTGGGCACGACTGGACCCTTGTGGTCACTGCTCCGCTGCCGTCTCCTCCTGGGACCTCTGGCACAGGACACCTGGTGCCTGGACCACGGGGACCTCAGGATGCTCCCGAGACCACAGCAGAAGCCCCTGCCCTCCCACCTCACCTGCATGGGGCTTGGCCCGCCACCATTCTGTACCCCTCCCCCAGCCCGGGCCTTGACCTTCCGGCAGACATTCACTGGCCAGCCCTCTGCATCCTGCTGTGTCTGCGACACTCCTGGATAAAGGTTTTCTTTGATTTTTTTTGTGGTCGGTGGGAGGGGGCGGAACTGCAGGGAACTTTGCGCCTCCCTGTCCCTGTGATAAAGGACCACTTCCCTGGGGCAGGGCTCTGGCTGCGCCTGTGTGTCTTGGGCGGTGACTCCTTTGGAAGCGATGAACGAGCTAAGACTTGGTGATTTTCCAGAGTGTATGTGCCAGGACACTTTCTTGGAGAAGGTGTGATATCTTAGTCTCTTACAGCACAAAAAGGTGGGGAGGGAAGTTTGGTTGTGTAGCTGTAAGTCAAATCTCTGGGGCCTTTCACCTCACCTGGCAATGTCCTTAAAAGGTCATACCCAGGGACAGCAAGGGAGCAACTGGCTAGTCTGAAGCTGGTCACTTTGGTTTCCTCCGGGGCAGAGTCCCAGCGTTGTGCGTAACCTCGGCTCTCCACATTTGAACTCCTCCCTAGAGAAACCCAGCTGCCATCTCAGAAAAGGTCCCATACGCTTTGGTTTAAAATTGGCCAAGGGGATCAGGCCTGGGAAGCCAGAATCTATGGGTATGGGTCAGTCAATGACATAGAACCCACACTGGCTAAGTACCTACTGTATGCCAAGCTTGCCATGTTCATAGACACGCCCTACCCCAAGAAAGCTCTTAATCTGTGATTATCTGTAGTTTACAACTGAAGAAACTGAGGCAGCTTCCTCAGCCATCAAACGCTGTTTTCCAAAAGGCAGATCATCGTGATGAGACTTACTTGTTCGGTTTTCTTGCTCCTTTCTCAGCCAAGCAGTTATTTTACAGAGAAAAGATGGCCAGAAACTTCTGAGCAGAGAACTCCGCAAATGGAAATGTAATTCTTCCTCTCTGACACCAGTTTTGCTGGGAAGCTCAGACTTTCAGATACATTTTTAGTAACTCGTTCCGGCTCCCCAGGAGAGCTCATCCCCTCTAATTTCTTAGCCAGTGAACACGATTCCCTGTGCCCTCGCGCTGTGAGGTTCTGCCAGCCATGGACGCTCTCTCTACCCTGGTCTCTAGCTGGCGCTTCGGTACTATACCTGCAAGCCGCTGGGTGGCCTGGGATCTAGGAAGGGCCACCTTGGGGGCTCATTTAGCCCCAAGGCAAGGCGCGAGGAACACCAAAAAAGGCACCGCGTTCTCCCTCAAGAGCTTACCGTATGTAGCGCTGCAGGAAACAGAACCACAGTGTAGCACGCGAGTGTTAGCCTCAGGGCCAGAGAGATTCTACCTAGGGCTTTCTAGAGGTGGTGACCTGTCCGTCTCTCTGGGTAGAAAAAAGGAAGAAAAGGAAATTCAGGCTAAGGGATCAGCATATGCAAAGGCAAACAGATGCGAAAAATCCTTGAGGGCTGGGAATATGGCAGGAAGTCAGCCCCGCTGGAACAGAGCCTGGCGGGAGTTTAGCCAGGGTCAGGGGGGCCTCGAATGCCTGGCCCACAGTGCAGCCCAGGCCCCTGTGGGCAACAGGGAGCCAGGGGAGCTTTGAATGATGAACTCAGCTCGGTGTTAGAAGGAGCTCCCCTGGCGGCCAGTGGGCCTGCCTCTTTTCCTTTCATCAGACACTGTGAAAACATCCCCCTTACACGTATACTTTTTACTCTCCCATCTATTTGTCTGTCTGCTTATTATTTTGTTGCTGGAACAAAATCTGCAGTGGATCAGGAGATCCGGCTTCTGTAGGAAACTCAGGGGCTCTGCCACAGAGCAGGGTGGCCAAGCCAGGCCCGTGAGGATGGGACACAGAAGGAGCTAACAGAAGCTCCTTCCATCTGCACAGGCTCTGGAACTGTCTGGAGGTCCAGGAACACCAGACTCCATCAAGGAAGGGCTGCCACTTTGGAGCTTCAAGAGGAGGCATGTCAGAGCAAAAGAAGGCAGAGAAGCCCCCCCCATGAAGTTGACCTTCTCTTTCCTGGGTCCTTTCCCTGGTCCCCAGGCCCCAGCCCCCACTGGTCCTGCTGTCCTCCCCTGGCTCCAGTCAGCACCCCCCTGGCCTTCAAGGAGCCTGCAGTATCGCAAATCAGCCCGCTCTAGGCTCCTCTCTCAGATCTGGGCTCATCCATACAGAAGGTGGGAGGCGCTAGCGAACACAAATAAATCCTAGGGTTGATTCTGCTCAGGAAGGGGTGAAATTGCTGGCAGATAAAAATGACAGTGGCTGCTATCATTTCAAATAGTAGGAATTTAGAATGTGACTCCAGGGAGGCGGAAACTTGTGAAAACCCAGGCCATGGCGGGTAACCCAACGAGGGCCAGTGGCGGCTCCCCCCGCTCACCCCCTTTCCCCACCCTTACAACCCAACCACCCTCCAAAGGAGGCAGAGCTGTGAATGGTCTTGGTCCAGTTTACACAGGAAGAAACCGAGGCTTACGGAGGGGGGTCCCAAGATCCCACATGGCAGGAATGTGGCAGGGCTTGGAGGAGGTGGGGCAGTGGTGCCCGAGAATTCGGACTTGAGCCCTTCCCCCGGGAAAACTCCTGAGCAGACACCACCTCCCCCACACTTACAGGGTGGGCTCACCTTTCGCCACGAAGAGGAATATGGTATCCATACTCGCCGAGTCTCCACCACAGGGGCTAGCCTCTTGTCACTGGGGTGACAAAGCCTCGCTTAGCCCGACGCCTCAGGGTTCTCACCTCCCGGATGTAGACCCTGTTTGGAGAAAGTGCAAGGCATTAATGAGAACCCAGTGACTGTCCCCACCTGCATGCATTCATGGCCCAGGTAGCTTCAGGATGTGTCCTAGCTGTACCTGGTCACGTTGTCCTCTCATCCTTTCTGGTGTCAATGTCCTGGGGCTACGGCTCTGAGCCTCTAGATGGCCACGGCATGTGTCCCTTTGTGGGGACAGAAGGGTTCATCTTGCTTTGATTCTCTCTCTCTCTGGATATAGTCCGAGCAGTGGCCTTGCGGTCAGGTCTGCCTTCCCGTGGAACCAGCAGACCCTGTGCTGGAGACCCTTAAATGTGAGCTCACCGAATTCTTCGAACACTCCTAAGTGCTCCTGGCGGTCACCATTTTACAGAGGAGAATGAGGTTCAGAGGGGAGAAATCGTTTGTCCGTACTTCCACTATAGCTAGTGGATGAGCGAGCCAGGATTTAAGTTGGTTCTTTTAATTTTAAAGACAATATTCTTCCACTTTTGTGTCTCAGATTTTCCCACGGTGGGGGCTAGTGAAACAGACAACCCATGGATCTTGTAAAGCACAAAGCAGACAATGATAAGCTTGAAATTCCTTCAGTTTCATGTGTAACTTTAACAATTCACCTAATATTTGCATTCTACTCTAATTTAGCCTGATTTATTTTAAATGACTGTAAGAAATAACTACATGTGCCCTGTTTCCTCATGTGGTTTTGATCCCATCAACTCAATGACAGGCCCCAGGGATTTATATCCCAGTCTGAAAGACAGAGTGTCTGGCCGTGCTGCTTTCCCCTGAGGCCAGTTCCAGACTCAGGCTTGAGTCCACCTTACCTGCCCCTAGGCAAATCCTTTGAGGGGAGCGGGCAGGGTACCATGACCTCACTGTCCATGGGTTGAGCTCAACTCCAGTCTCCTTCAGTTGGATACTAGAGGAAAAAAAAAAAAAAGCCATTGGCATATAGTAGAATTATGAGGACACATCCACGTGTAGTAGGTAAGCCTGAGCCCCTAAAACCCTAAGGGAAAAGAAGAAGGTGGACACAGCCTTCCCTGGCAGATTCTTGAATGTTGGGGCTTCCAAGAGGTGGTGCTCTTTACCCAGGTGGAGTCACATGGTTGCTAATATGGGCAAATCTGAGGACACACTTCATGTGAGGGGTTGCAGACTAGAAGCCTTCTCGCATTACTTCTTATAGCATTCAGGGCCCCAGAGGGTGTACCACCAGGAGGTACAGGTTACCTTGGCACATTGCATCTCATGGCAAGACATGGGGTTGTGGTGGAAAGGACTCAATCTTTGGTTCTAATCCGGTCCAGCCATTTCTTGGCTAGAGAAAGTTGGGCCAACCAATTAATGGAAAAAGATGTGAAAGGAGGAGCCACAGCTGGGTAGAAGGGACAAGTGAATTTGGAGAGCCTGGGGTAGGAAAGCAGGAAGACAAAGCCAAGAAGTTAGGACCCAAAAGGAATATTCAGAACCAAGGATGCATATGGTCTCCTGGGAAAAGTGGTGCCCTCCTATGACACAGCGGGACAGGGGATGGGGAGGGACTGGCCAGAACCATGTGGAGCAAGGATGTTGCTTTAGAACAAGTCCCAGTGTCTTAGAGAAAAGATGATCATCTTCCTTCTGACCACTGGTGTTTATTCATCACTTGTTCCTCATTGATAAGCTAGCTCCTGGCATGTATGCTCACCATGAGCTGCATTTCCTCATTCATATGAGAGTCCCTGTTGTGTGTCAATCTAGCAGGATGCTGCAGACAGAAGTGAGGCTCGGGGAGGAGCAAACAGGCACTTACCGTGTCATCGTTGCAGAAACAACAGGCCAAACTAGATCCAGAGACACCAAAAGAGATGATAATTCTCCTGTACCTCATTGCTTTAGAACAGAGGGGAAGAAAGCCACACTCCCTTAGCCTGCATCTAGCCTCTCTAGGCTGGAAAGACAGGCCATCAGTACCAAGCTGAGTTGGGAGTAATGCCATGGAAAACGTGGGTGAGCCTGAGGGTAAGTGGAACTTGATGCTAATTCTAAACCTTAAGGCCAACACATTGTGCTGGGCTAAGATCTCTGAGGACAGATGGTCAACCTAAGATGCAGGGAAGAAAATGAGACATGAGTCACATGGATGACTGTTTCATCTCAAAGCCCTGACTTGCCTGCCTCCTCATCATCTAACTAGTCTGAGCTGCTCAACCAATGAAGCCAGCTCCAAATCACAGCCAAATAAAACAAGAGAATAAGCAATGTGAATCCAACTAGAGGGAACCAGCTGAGACTCAGCCTTACTCCTGTATTCCCATGCAAGGGCTCCATGTTGGAGGTCTGCCATGTCTACATACCTAGAAGTGATAAAATGCAAGGCCTTGGCTTTATCTAACAGGGATCTGCCATTGAGGTTATACACTGTCTGAACAGCAAGGAGAGAAGTCAGTGGCAGAGAACGAAGGGGGCTCCAGTTTCTCCTAGTCATGGCTATGATCCTCAGAAGCACAGAGAGATGTCTAAACCATATTTGCACACATGAGCAGACTCGCTTCTGGTACCCAGAGATAACTTTTTCATGACGTTGGCTGGCAATACAACACTCTAGCAGAGACCAACACCATCTCTTGCAGCCTTCGTGCCTACCTCCAGAAGAGGTGGGAAAAGGTCATCCAAGGGGCCACCTTCACCTCCTCAAATCTACCCATGAATGAATGTTAGGTTCCCAAGAGGCAGAGTCGACACCCATAATGGTAGACCCCAGGCTTGACATCCTAGTTATCTAAAAGGTTGGGATAGTCATTGCAGCTGATGCACAGATGTAAAAGGACTCAGAGTGGGTATACTATAGGGTAAAGCTCTCAGGGCTAGATTACCATGAAATTCCATCTGGATCTGAGAGCTGCTCTGGGTGGTGTGGTCTGGATCCCAGTCCTTGGTTGAAATGTTCAGTGAATGAGGGTCTGAGGGCCTTCCACTCTTTGGACAGGAAGGTACTGGTACGTAAACCTGGAGCTTAGGGCAGTTAGTTTAATTCATGATTCTGTGGTGAGTTGGACTCAGACTTGGGGGAGGAAAAGGAATATGAAGCAACTTGCCAGCTCTGCAAAACTGAGTCCCTGCACACGTACTTTAGTGCCTTTCGGCTTGTGAATACACATCAGTGGGCCTCCTATGTGATGGTCCAACAAACTCTCAGTGCCCACCACGCCCCTCTCTCTCCTGTGGAAGATTGATGATATAAGGTGTTCCAGGGCGGTCTGGAGGCTCCGAGGGCAAAGGGGTAACATCCCAGGTCAAGAAGAATATAGTACCCATACCCTCCCTAGGTTTTCAGAGCTTTAGATAAACTAAAGTTCAGTCCCAGGTCCCTCCTGTGAGTGGAGCTGGAAGCACTGGGTGAAACTTCAGAGCTGGAAGGGAGAACTTGCTCTCTGCCAGAGAAGAGCAGCTGCCCACCTCAGCAGCTATCCAGCAGAAGCCAGACGTCTCTTTAAATGAAAGGAGCTTGGCTGAGATGGCCTTTGTTTCTTATGCCCCAGCTGGGTGAGATGTTATGGAGCTGGGACCATGTTTGAACTTCTTCCTTCCTGCAGAGCACAAAGCCAAGCAGCTTGTACTTGGTTGGTGCAGGCTGAAGCCCCCACTCGCCCACTGTCTCCCCATGACACAGGCCAAGATGCTGCCTCTAGTCACACCTCCAGGGCTCACCCAGGCTGGTCATCACCATACAGCAGAGAGAGAGCAGCTTCTTTGCCATAAAGCCCATGCTCCCCAAGACCTCCGATGAGACCAGTCATAATTTAGACCTGCTGGCCAGGAGGGCCCTTGGTGACAGCCAGGAATCAGTCAAGGTCCAAGCAGGACCCAGAGTGGGTGTTTTGCTTACCATACACATTGATTTCAGAGATTAATTCTAACCCCTCCTCCTCCCTAATCGAGGCCTGTTAGAGCAGATTGAAAACACAAAAGCACAGCGACTCGGTGGACCTGTGATTATAATCACCCCCAGTGCATCCATTTCATTGCCAGGGAGATCCTAAACTAGTCCAGGCTAATCCAGGCTAACACATTATTGGCAATCAAACTCAAAAGCACTTTTCTACCTTTTCTTTCAACCCTACATCTTACCAACCAATGAAAGGCAAAGAGTTAGGGCTTCTACCATTGCCTTGGCTACTGGACACCATCACAGCCCTATAAGGGCCATCGCAGAGGTCCCATCAACTGCAGGGAGACTGACATTTTCACATCCACGGGGCATATGGTACTGCATGAATGCCAAGTCTCCACACTGTTTGCAGCCTCCTCTGTGAATCCCAATGGCCTGCACTTGTACAGTTTGGGTGTTTGATAGATAAAGCACGTATGAGAAGAGAAAACAAAATAAATCAACTTTTTAAAAAAGCCAGCACTGTGCTGTCAATGTTCCTTTTTTTTTTTTCTTTTCCTTTCCAATTCTAGTTTTAAAAAAGCCGGAGGTAAATAATGTCAGGTCAATGAATATCAGATATATTTTTTGACTGTACATTACAGTGAAGTGTAATCTTTTTACACCTGCAAGTCCATCTTATTTATTCTTGTAAATGTTCCCTGACAATGTTTGTAATATGGCTGTGTTGAAAACCTATACAATAAAGCTATGACCCTGAGATTCATGTTTTCCTAAGAGATTCGCACTGGTGTCTTCCTGAGGATGGGTGGGGTGAGGTGGAGGCAAGTTGAAGGAGGAGGATAAGACTAGATTTATCGATTAGATTCCTTTATGTCCACTTAATCCTTACATCTATGATGCAAGAAATATGTGTTATCCACTGTTTATGGATGAGAATACTTGAGATTCATAAATATTACAGGATTATCCATGACTCCATATTGTAGCAGGGAAAGGGCTGGGTATAAAACGGTCTTTCTCAAGTGGGGTCCACTAAGAAGTGGCATCAGAATCACTCGGAAAGTTTGTTAAAAAGACAAGTGTTTAGGCCGCTACAGAACCACAATTCCAGGGTCTGTATCATTAAAAAGCTGCCTGAGTGTATCAGTTTGTTATTGCTGTGTAATATACCACCCAAAGCTCAGTAACTTTAAACAGTGGCCTCTCGTATAAGTCATCTGGGGCTTGACTTCTATGAAATCAAGGCTGAGCTTGATCTAAGCTGAGCTCAGCTAATCTCAGCTGGACCATTCATGTGGCAGCTAAGGGCTCTGCTCTGGGCCAGGCTTGCCTGGGACACCTCAGCTGGTGCAGCTCTGTTCCAAGTATCTCTTACCTCCTCCAGGGGCCAGCAAGCTAGTCTAGGCATACACTTCTCCTGGATATAGCAGGTGCATAAGAGAGAAATCCAAATCATGTAAGTTGTTTAGTGCCATATCTGGAGCATCCCACTGGACAAAGCTAGTTGCATGGCACACTGAGCATCAAGAGGCAAGGAAATGTACTCCACCTCTGGCAAAGCCCTTACTTTTCAATGTTCCAATAAATGTTGCAATTAGGTACCAAACCACTGGTGCCAGATGCAGACTTTAATCCTCAGGGTATTGCCCACAGACCACCTACATCACCTGAGAAAGTTCTAAACATGCAGAATCTGATTCAGTAAGTCCAGGATGGGTCTCAGGAATCTGCCTGCTTAACAAGTACCCCAGGCAATAGCAATGCATGCTGAAATCAGGCAAAAACTATTCCAAATGCTCTTAGAAAGGGACAGATAAGGAGACAAACTAAAACTAGGGCGTGGGGCTGTCTACCTCTGAGGCACATGATGTAATGCCCTCTACTTTCAAGGGAAGCAGAAGAAATGCTGGAAATGACTCCTCAGAATTGACTGGTTCCTGGGTTCTTTATATGTATCCAGATAGAAGTATGAGCTAGAAGCATGAGCCATAGGCCAGAGCCCAAGTTAACTTTGTTCTCATTCAGTCTTAGGAACCCTGGCCGAGTTCTCCAACCTCAGAGACCTATACATAGCATCCACCAGCCCCCTGGCAAGCCACAGAACCTGAATATTGTGTGCTTCCCAGCTTGGGTCCTGAGAGGGTAAACCTGGGGGCCAGCCAGCTAGTAATCCATGTCCTTTTGTCCTTGGTCATGCTAATCTCATTTATTTTTGTTTGCTGTATTTGTTCTTTTGCCACAAATGTAATAGTTGATCTTGGGAAAATAAAATTTGAAAGAAGAAAGAAATCTCATATATCTCCTAATAACAAAAGTACTTTGGGGCATATAATTCTCCCCAAAAATGGAAATACCTTTTAAAGAGTTATTATAAAAGTAGCACATACTCACTCGAAATAATTCAATACAAAATTGTTTGAGGCATAAGATAAAAGTCACCACTTCTCAAAGGTACTGGTTAATTTTTATGCCATTCCAAAGTCTACTATGCACATATAAGCATATATATACATTTCCTACAGAAATGGCATCAACCTATACATATATTCTGAGCAGGCTTCTTTTCACTTAACACCATGTCATGGTCATATTTCCATGGGAAGATACTTGAATATCCCTTAACTTTTTTTTTTTTTTTTTTTAGTATGTTTCCAGTACTCCTGAATTGGAGGCTAACCTGGTTTGGGTACATCAAGGGTCAGATGCTCTCAGAGGGATGACTTTGAGCCATCACTAACAGTGAGGGACACCCAGCTCTGTGTGTGCCACCCCTGGAAACAGACCAGAGTGCCAATTCTTTTTGCATGTCTATTGGCTGCCCAGTGGGTCCTGGCCAGGCCCTTCTGTCTGGCTAGACCTGAAATGTGGGTCCACATCAAACCTCAGAGCCCCCTGGTGGGACTCTGATGGGGAGCTCTGGTTTGGCTAAGACCTTCCTCTAATCCCAAGGCTTCAAGCCTTCTGTCAGAACTCCAAGGGTCCCAGAAGCCCTCAGACCCTTGAGGACATGGCAAGAGGTCACCAACATACCCTGCAAGGCACAAGAAGGGGGAATTTGATTTCATCTGGCAGGGTTTGGAAGGGGGTAAGGAGAAGAGAACCCAGGAGGAACATTAAGAGAAGCCAGCAAGATAGGGTAAGGAAACTACTGATGGTTAATTTTAGATAATTTCTGACCACTTAATATTTTGGAAACACAGCTAGACTCTACAAAGGCTTGGCCTCAGTAGATGTGTCTTGAATTCTAGCAGAGACTGAACTTGAAATCTCCAATGACATGCAGTGGGGATATGGCACCCACAGAGAGATGACACCCACAAACTGAAAGTCTGGAGACAGGAGCCTGGGAATAGAACCCATGGGAATTAGCAGAATCTTGGCGGATTTCGGTTTTCACAGTCCAGGGATTAGGCATTGGAATGAAGTTGAACTAGGTATTCAAGATCATCTGGAGTGTATGGATGACGAGAGACATACAGAGAAATGCAGATGCACACAGAGAGAAAATACGTTGAATACACAAATGAATGAAAATCCGTATCAGTTATTACCAATGATTCTCTCTCACCCTAGGGAACATAGGTAATTTTTGTTCTTTACGATTTTCTGTGTTTCCTAAATTTTATATTACTTTCATACATAGAAAAACAAATTCCATTAAAAGGTTTGGAGAGCAGAACAGAGGAAAACTGAAAGCAAGATAGATGATGCCAGCAATGAAATCATACCCAAAAGATTTGCCATATACCTGAATCAAGAGGTTCAAAACCCTGGCATTGCCCATCTACCCAAGGAAGATAATAGTCAATTAGTCAACTCAAGGTCCAAAAGGGAACAATAAATCAGTCGTTCAGCATAAACAAAAATATTCCTGCTACTAGAAAGGGCTAGAAGTTACTTTTTCCATGAATCCCCCCTTAATAAAGAACGGCTTCAACAACATCCTTTGAAGAATGCACACATTTCCCTCCCTGAAGACTGATGGCCTCGTGCCACTGACCAAATCAGCAAAAGCTCTTTACTAAAGGACCCAAATGAAGAGGCCCAGCCACATGGTTCTCTGCACGGTGTAGGTTTGCAGAATTTTGTCTATTACACAGCTTGGGCCCCACACTGGTCTACTGAGTGCCTGTGAGCTGGAGGTTTTTAACCCAATTACAAGCACAGCAGCTTTCTCAGTTGTTGGCTGAATTTGGAGCCTGACTTTAAGGGCCAGCTGAGCCAGGAAGATCTCCTTTCAAGTGAGGAGAAATTGGACAGCCCTGTATGCCTAGAAGGGAGGTAAGTCCATCCCTCTATGGGGTGGGCAGTGCAGGGTGAAGAAGCCAGTGACAATCCCAGATGACTCCATCTCATCCTACTCTCCTCTAATGAACCAGCAAATACACAGTAAATGCTAGAAACTTAGCCATCAAGCCATCGAGTGAGTCTGAGAGGAGTCTGATTACAAGGCACAAGAAGCTAAAATGAGAATCATAATCCGTGGTTGATGATGAATTGTGTTTTTCCACCTAGAAGATATAAAGAAGCCTCAAAGAAGATGAAGTGGTTTGTCCCTCCAGATGGTCTGCACTCACTCATAAAATTGGTCAATCGTCCATTTCAATCTTCTGGGAGATGAAATGACATGAAGAAAACCCTCTCTGGGAGGGAGAATGGCAGAGAGAATCTTGTCAAAATGCATGCTGAGGATTTTAGCTTTCAGGCTCCCATCTGTTCAGAGCACGCCAGAGTGAGGCGGGAAGAAGAGGCCACATGTTGTAAACTGAATCTGCACAAGATCATGTAACCGACTGCTATCACTTCGAATATTCAACACCACCTCACCTCTCATCTCCTACATGGCTGTGGTGACCATTTCCAAGCAGATCTGCAGGTTTCACACGGGGGCAGCCCACGGTGAGAGCACCCCTCAGCCAGGCTCTGTACCTCTCACTTCCTTTCCCAGAGTTCCCTATGCTGCCCTCTGAGATGCCCACTGGAACCTACTTAACACCCATACGTGGAAGAGCAACCTTGGACCAACAGGAGACTGGAGGCTATAGATAAACACTTCTGAGTTATATTCTATGTAACTTTTCAAATGGTCTCAGAGCAAGCAAACAGACCCTTGTAGGAATAACCAACTCTGTAACACGACCTCATCTGCCCCTTCCTCCCTGCTCTGATCGACACCCCCTAACCTCAGTGCTTCCTGGAATCACACTTCCATGCAAAGCTTTATATCGGGCTTTGCACTGCAGGGCACACTAACTGAGAAACGGGCTTAAGCTGTGCACACAAAACTCCATCCTCCAGCTGTGAGTCTGAGATGGGACCCTGCCAACACACAGAGAGGGCTGCCAGCTAGCAAGTTAAGCTTTTGATCCAGGGATGGAAAGGGACTTGGTGTCGAGGGATTCATGTGGGAGAGGCTATACTCACGTCCTAGGACCATCTTATGTGCTATGTTGTTAATTTTCTACTCAGATTTAGGAACAGGAGTTCTGCCATCTCCTGTTTTTGTTAAAGAGTCAGCCTGCCCAATAGATAGTAAGAAGGACCATCAGTGGCCCCACAGGGGCCCTTCTCTGAGCCCTAGAACAATGGTGTGCCTGGCCAGAGGGATGGGGGAGTTATCTGGATCAGGGATCTGTGCTGACAAAGTCAGGAGCCCTGAGTTAGGCTTACTCTCAGCCTGCCCTTGGCAGCACATGGCTAACAAACCACAGAAGCAGCCAGTTCCTAATGGGGTGGGGGTGGGGGGCATTTGCCAGGAAAAGACTGAGGAAGAGATGTTCCAGCCAGCACTAAATGCAGATACAGACCTCTTCAGGGCTGCTGAAGACCCAGCTTTGACTAAGCCCCCACCCTCACAGGAGGTCAGATTTCTGAATCAGCAGAAAAAATAACAGCAAAAATAAGTAGAAATCATTTCTTTTCCTTCCCTCTTCTTCCCTCCACCAGGCTCTCTGGCAACTCCCAACTCTGAGCAAGCTCAGAAACTCCCTTGTAAGGATGAGCAAACAGGAGAACACCAGACACATGAAAGGATGCCAGAGTTCAAAGCAGAGATGTTTACTTTGAGGAATGAGAGAAAGTGCCTGCCTATGAAATCAAGTCCCTGCCAGGAAAAGGAAGACATTTTACAATGAATACAAATGCAGAAAAACACTCGATTTGATAACTGACTCCAAGAACCTTTTTTGTGGCTATATCCAACAAAACAAATTGCTGACACCTTTAATCAAGATAAAACACAAATACTCAAAATTAGGAAATAGGAAAGGGATATAGCAATGAATGAGGAAATTATACAGCAGTAGGAAATGATATTATGAATAACTCTGGCTAGTAAATTTTAAATTTTTGATCAAGTGGATGAGTTTGGAAATGTATGAACAGTACCAAAATTGGCTGAAGAAATAGTAAATCTGAGTAGATCAATTATAGAGAGGGGAAAAAAGTTATTTCTTCCCTAAAAGATACAAGAACAGATAATTTTTGATCACACTCTCAAACAAAAAGTAATTCTTATGCTGTATATACTATTCCAGAACAAGGCAAATAAGGGAAAAAATAGCACAGATACCAAATCTAAAAAAGCACACATGCACACACACCCGCACAACACATGCACTCCTAAAACCTCTAGACCAGTCATATTTATAAATGCAAATTTTTACTAAATATTAAGTATTACATTTAGCTGTTTTTTTAAAAAATAATATACCATGTACAAGTGGACTATATGCCATGAATTCAAGAATAATTCAATATTAGGAAGTCTATAGGTAGACTGAGAAAGACATACAGTCATCTTAACAAAGACTGAAAAGGCACTGACAAAATTTAACATCAACTTCCAATTTAATACAATAGTCTCATCTCAGTAAGCTGGTAATTTCAGGATACTTTGTTAGCATAAAAATTTAAGATTATGAATAGCAAGCCTTATCAGAATTCACCCGTATCTACTTCTCCATTCTATCCAGCATACAGGAAGAGTTACACTTGACATGAGTGGGGTTGTGTGACAAGTCCTGGCCAATGTGCTTGAGCAGAAACAATGAGTATCAATTCTACGCTAAAGTACTTAATTGCTGGAGAGACTCTACAGAATTATCTTTGCCCACCCCATCAGTTGAAGAGATCTTGTTTTCAAGACATTGCAGTTACAGGGTGGGGGAGCCCCCCATCAGCCTGGATCACTGAATCACTACATGGAGGACAGTTGCTGCAGGGAATTAGCTGGACCTACAGAATTTTGTAGTACTTAGCTACCGAGTGTTTGGAGTTCTATATAATATAAATAGCCAATGTATTAAATAATAGAGAAAATTTAAGTCCATTCCCACTAGAGTCACAAATGCCTCCTTCAACGCTATTAATATTTTTGGCTAATGCCATCAGGCAAGAAAAAAAGAGAGACTTCTGTTATGGTTACCATTGCTGTGTAATAAATTAACCCCAAACAACTCTCTTTCTTTTGTTCACAAAGCTGTGGGTCAGAAATTCAGGGAGGGGACATCTGGCCATTCTTGCTTAGGGTGATTATGGTGAGAGGTCACCTGGGGCTATAGTCATCTTTAAGCATTTACTCGGCTGGATGTCCTCAATGGCTCATACACACGGTTGCTGTTCATGTTGTATGTTGGCTGGGAGGTCATTTGGGCTGTTAACTAAGGTGTCTACACGTGACTTCTCCACAATGGTGACCTCAGGGTTATCAGACTCACTTCCTGGCCCCTGCCTTCACCCAGAATGAGTGTCCCACTAGATTCTGCTAGAAACTGAGTAAAACTTATCTGACCTGGCTTTCTAAGTTACAAAGCATCAGTTCTGTTGGATTTGAATAGTTTTAAGTGATCCACTGAGGTCAGCCCTGATTCTAAGAAAGAGGACATACATGCATCCTCTTAAAAAAGGGTGTCAAAAATGTACATAACATGTTTTTAAATTGTCACAATTACTTTGAGTGATGATTCGAAATTACCAGAATTATATAATCCTAGTAACCTCAAACTTATTAACAGTACCAGGATGGGAGTATAGCCAAGACGGCAATGTAAGAAGATCCTAAACTCACCTCCTCCTGTGGGCATGCCAAATCACAACTACTTACAGAGCAACTCTCTATGAGAACAACTTGAAGACTAGCAGAAAAGATTTTCCACAGCTAAAGACACAGAGAAGGAATCACAACAAAATATGTAGGAGGGTCAGTGACCCACAAATAGAGGAGGAATATCACAGCTGTGGAAGTCCTCCCCCAGGAGCAAGGGCTGTATCCCACATCTGGCTTCCCAGCCCAAGTGTCTGAACCAGAATACCTGGCCTTGACATCCAGCAGGGTGCACATTTGGGAGACCTGGATGGCTAGAGGAAACAGACTCCACTCTTAAGGCGCATGTACAAAATCTGACACATTCTGAGTCCCAGTATAGAGGCAATAGTTTGAAAGGAGTCTGGATCAGACCTGCTTGTTGCTTTTAGAAAGCCTGTCATCGAGGCAGGAGGCAACTGGGGCTCCCCAAGGGGACAGAGACACTGACAGCAGTCATTTGGGGGAGCTCATTCTACGGCAATGATACTGGCACTGGCAAGCGCCATTGTGGAATCCTCCTTCTAGCTTATCACCAGGGACTTATCCACCCACCAGTAGGCTGGTATTAGCCCAGCAAGCCCCCCACCCAGGCAATGCACCCAGCCACATGGAGACCTAGCCCTGCCTAATGGTGGGTGAGCACTAGCCCTGTGAACCATCAGACTACACACTCAACTGCACAGGAACCTCACTCCAACCTCCAGCAGGCTCCCAGCCACACTAAAAGGCAAGACCTCTCAGTCACCCGGGCTGGGACCAGTACACCCAACAGAAGGACTATGCAGCCCACACAAGAGGGAGCCCTAGAGCATACAGTTCTGGAGGCCAGCGGTGAGTGGGCTACTGGACACCATAGGACATCTCTGATATAAAGGCACTCTCCAAGATCAGGAAATCTAACTGACCTACCAAATACACAGAAATAAGCACAGAGAATTAGGCAAAATGAGGAGACAGAGGAATATGTTCCAAATAAAGGACTAAAACAAAAACCTCAGAAAAGAAACTAAACGAAGAAAAGATAAGCAATCTACCCAATAAATTTTAAAGCTAATGATTATAAAGAAGCTCATCAAACTTAGGAAAAAATGGAAGAACACAGAGAAAATTTCCAGAAAAAATAGAAAAATAAAGAAGAACATAACAGAGATAAAGGATATGATAACCAAAATAAAAAATACACTAGAAAGGTCCAACAGTTGGTTAGATGATACAGAGGAACAGATCAACATTATAGAAGACAAAGTAGTAGAAATTTCCCAAGATGAACAGAAAAAAAAGGAGAAAAGAAAAATAAATTAAAAGAAATGATAGTATCTAAGAGATTTCTAAGACAGCATCAAGCATATTAACATTCCCAGAAGTAGATGAGAGAGAGAAAGTGGCAGAGAACTTACTTGAAGAAATAATAGCTGAAAAATTCCTTAACCTTGGGTAGGACACAGACATCCAATAAGAGGAAGCAAAAAGAGTCCTAACTAAGATGAACCCAAAGGTCCACAGCAACACGGTACAATCAAAATGGCAAAAATTAAGAATAAAGATAGAATCTTAAAAACACAAGAGAAAAGCAATTTGCTACATGCAAGGGAACTCCCATAAGGCTACCAGCCGACTTCTCAGCCAAAACCTCAGACCAGAAGGAAGTGGCATGATATAGTCAAAGTGATGAAAGAAAAAAACCTACAACCAAGAATACTCTGTCAAGGTTATCATTTGATTTGAAGAAAAGATTAAAAAGTTTTACAAATAAGCAAAAGCTAAAAGAGTTCAGCACTGTTAATGTGACTTTACAATAAATATTAAAGGGACTTCTCAGGGTTCCCATCATGGCTCAGTGGAAACAAATCCAACTAGGAACCATAAAGTTGTGAGTTGTATTCCCTGGCCTCGCTCAGTGGGTCAAGGATCTGGGTTGCCGTGGGCTGAGGTGTAGGTTGCAGATACAGCTTGGATCCCCTAGGTTGCTGTGGATTTGGCATAGGCTGGCAGCTGTAGCTCTGATTAGACCCCAGTCTGGGAACCTCCACATGCCACAGTGCAGCCCTAAAACAACAACAAAAAAAGAAAGAAAGAAAAAGAAAAAAAGGAATTCTCTAAGCAGAAAAGGCCACAACTAAAAATATTAAAGTTATTAAAGGTAATCTCCCTGGTAAAGGAAAAAATACAGTAAAAGTAGTAAATCAACCACTTATAAAGCTACTAGGACATTTAGAAGACATAAGTAGTAATATTATATATATCCACAATAAGGGGAGTTCCCTTGTGCCACAGCTGGTTAAGGATTCAGCATTATCAGTGAATCAAGTCAGGTCACTGCTGTGATGCAGGTTTGATCCCGGGCCCAGGAGATTCCACAGGCCACACAGGTATGGCCAAAAGACAAAACAAAACAAAACAAAACACAGTAAGTAGTTAAGGGATACACAAAAGAAAAAGATGTAACACATGATGTCAAGAACATTCAGTGTGAAGGGACTTGTTAAAAATGCAGGTTAGTTACAATGCACTTAAGAGATCAACTTAAAATAACCATATATATATATATATGAAATGTATATATATACATGAAATATATATATATATACATGAAATAATATATACATATACACACACACACACATATATATATATATCTCCAAGAAGATATAACAATTGTAAATACACACACACAAACACAGGAGCAACTAAATACATAAAAAAAATATTAACAGACATAAAGGGAGAAATTGACAGTAATACAATAATAGTAGAGGACTTTAACACTCCATTTATATCAATGGACAGATCATCCAAACAAAAATTTAATAAGGAAACACTGGCCTTAAATGACATCTTAGACCAGATTAAATTAAGAGATATATACTAAACAGTCCACCTCAAAATAGCAGAATACACATTCTTTTAAAGTATACTGGTAAAATTCTCCAGGATAAACACATGGTAAGTCACAAAACAAATCTCCATAATTTAATATCATATCAAGTACCTTTTCTAAGCACAACAGTATGAGATGAGAAATCAACTACAAGAATAAAATTGCAAAACAACACAGAAAAGTAGAGCTTAAACAATATGCTACCAAAAAACTATTGGGTCACTAAAGAAATCAAAGAGGAAATAAAAATATACCCGGGGAAAAGTGAAAATGTAAACATAATAATCCAAAATTTATGGGACACAGCAAAAGCAGTTCTAAGAGGAAAGTTTAGAGCCAATACAAGCCTGTCTTAGGATACAAGAACAATCTAAAATAAACAATATAATCTTACACTAAGAAAACTAGAAAAAGAAGAACAAAACCCAAAGTTAGTATACAGAAAATCATAAAGATCAGACCAGAAATAAATGAAATAGAGCCAAAAAATAGAAAATATCAATGAAACTAAAACCTGGTTCTTTGAAAAGACAAACAAAATTGATAAACCTTTAGCCAAATGTATCAAGAAAAAAAGAGGATAAAATCAGAAATGAAAGAGAAGTTACAACTGATACCACAGAAATACAAAGAATCGTAAGAGACTATTACAAACAAGTATTCACCAGTAAAATAGACAATCTAGAAGAAATGTATAAATTCCTAGAAATATACAATAGCCCAAGAATAAATCAGGAAGAAACAGAAAATATGAATAGACTGATTACCAGTAATGAAATTGAATCAGTGAAAAAAAATCACCCAACAAACAAAAATCTGGGACACAGCTTCACCGGTGAATTCTACCCAACATTTAAAGAACAATTAATGCCTATTTTTATCAAACTACTCCAAAAAATATGAAGGAGGAATGCTTTAGAATGCACTCTGAGAGGCCAGCATACCAAAATCAAAAATGATCACACACTCACACACACATCTCACACACAGACAAATACAGGCCAGCATCACTGATGACTATAGATGTAAAAAAACCCTCAACAAAATATTAGCAAGCCAAATTCAACAGTACATTAAAAGAATCATATGCCATGATCAAGTATAATTTATCCCAGAGATGCACAGATGGTTCAATAGCTACAAATAATTAGATGTGATATGCTATATTAATGCACTGAAGAATAAAAATAAGATGATCATCTCAATAGACACAGGAAAATCTCTTGACAAAATTCAACACCTTTTTATGATTAAAACTCTCAACAAAGTGGGTATAGAGGGAACATACCTCAACATAATAAAAACTACTTATGACAAACCCACAGCCAACATCATACCCAATAGTTAAAAGCTGAAATTATTTCCTCTGAGATTGAGAACAAGACAAGCATGCCTATTCTTACCACCTTTTTTTTTAATTCAATATAGTATTAGAAAACATAGCCATAACAATAGGAGAAGAAAAATAAAAGGCATTCAAATTGGAAAGGAATAAGTATAATTGTCACTGCTTACAGATGAAATACTATTTATAGAAAAATCCTCAAAACACCACCAAAAATATTAAAAGAAATGAACTCAGGTTGCAGGATACAGAATTAACATACAGAAATCTATTGTATTTCTATACACTAGTAACAAATTATCAGAAAGATAAATTAAGAAAACAATTCCATTTATGATAGCATCAAAAAGAATAAAATACTTAGAAATAAATCTAACGAAGAAGGGAAAAGAACTGAACTCTGAAAACTGTAAGAAATTAATGAAAAATTGAAGACAACCAAACAAATGGAAAGTTACAGATTAGAATACTGTTAAATGACATAACACCCCAGTAAATCTACAGATTCAATTCAATCCCTATCAAAATAACAACTGCACAACAAATAATCCTAAAAAATTGTGGAGAAACACAAAAGCTCTCCAACAGCAAAAGGAATTTTGAGAAAGCAGTACAAAGCTGGAACATCATATTCCTTGATTTCAAACTACACTCTAAAAGTACAATAATCGAAACAGTACATAGGTAATGACACAAAAACAGACACACAGATCAATGGAAAAAAAATAGAGCACCAAGAAATAAAGTATACTATACAGCCAAATAATCTATGACAAAGGAAGCCAGAATATACAACAGGGAAAAGACAGCCTCTTCAATAATTTGGTGTCAGGAAAACTGAAGAGTAGCATGCAAAAGAATTAAACTGGACTACTTCTCATACCATACGTAAAAATATTAAACTCAAAATGGATTAGAGACTTAAATGTAAGACCTGAAACTATAAAATTCCTGAACGAAAACACAGGCAATACACACTTTGGCATCAGTCTTAGCAATATTGTTTTGAATCTGTCTCCCTAGGCAAGGGCAACAAAAGCAAAAATAAATGAATTAGGCCAAATGAAACTAAAAAGCTTTTACATAGTGAAGGAAACTATCAACAAAATGAGAAGGTAACGTACTGAATGGAAAATATCTGCAAACGATAAACCTGACAAGGGGTTAATATCCAAAATATACAGAGAACTCATATAATTCAGCATCAAAAAGTAAACGAGTCAACTAAAAATGAGCAAAGGACATGAATAGACATTTTTCCAAAGATGACATAGAGATGACCAACAAACACATGAAAAGATGTTCAATATCACTCATCATCAGGGAAGTGCAAATCAAAACCACAATGAACACAAATAACAAATGCTGGCAAGGATGTAAAGAAAAGGGAACCCTCCTACACTATTGTGGGAGGGTAAATTGGTACAGCCACTGTGGAATACAGTACAATGGTTTCTCAAAAAATTCAAAATAGAACGACATAAGACCCAGCAATTCCACTCCTGGGTATAGATCCAAAAAACCAAAAACACTAATTCAGAAAGATACATGCATGCCAATGTTCAGAGCAGAATTATTTACAATATCCAAGGTACAGAAGCAACCTAAGTGTCTAACAACAGATGAATGGATAAAGAAGATATGTGGTTTATATACACACACATAATGAAATATGACCTGGTCACACACAAAAAAGAAATTTTGACATTTTTGACATGTGACAACAAGGATGTATCTAGAGGGTACTATGCAAAGTAAAATAAGCCCGGAGGTTCCCATCGTGGCTCAGTGGTTAACGAATCTGACTAGGAACCATGAGGTTGCGGGTTCGATCCCTGGCCTTGCTCAGTGGGTTAAGGATCCGGCGTTGCTGTGAGCTGTGGTGTAGGTTGCAGATGCGGCTCGGATCCCGCGTTGCTGGGGCTGTGGTAAAGGCCGGCGGCTACAGCTCCTGTTAGACCCCTAGCCTGGGAACCTCCATATGCCACG
>PVHT021183543.1:13624788-13712120 GCA_004024745.2 Catagonus wagneri
TTTATGGCCGCACCCGCGGCATGTGGAGGTTCCCAGGCTAGGGGTCTAATCGGAGCTGTGGCCACTGGCCTGCGCCGCAGCCACAGCAACGCAGGATCCGAGCCGCGTCTGCAACCTACACCACAGCTCACGGCAACGCCGGACCGTTAACCCACTAAGCAAGGGCAGGGATCGAACCCGCAACCTCATGGTTCCTAGTCGGATTCGTTAACCACTGCGCCACGACAGGAACTCCCTCCTTCTTGCTTTTGAGAGGAGCCCCTTTTGGCATACAGCACCAGAGTAGGCAGGGGAGGCCTGGACAAAAACAGTTCAAATGCATTAAGCAGGATTGATGCTTTTCATCAAGGATGCTGTCAGGGAAAATGAAATAAAAATAAGAAAGAAAAAATTTAAAAAAATAGTAATAATACTAATAAGGCATGGACATGGAATATACAGCATAAAGAATATGGTCAAAAATATTGTAATAATTTTGTATGGGGACAGGTGTTTACTAGACTTATCATGGTGATTTTTACTGTCAATCACTATATAGTACACCTGAAACATAATACTGCATGTCAACTATAATTAAAAAACGTAAGGATATTCTATAGTTCCTGTCATGGCTCAGCAGTTAGTGAACCCGACTAGCATCCATGAGGACTTGGGTTCAATCCCTGGCCTTGCTCAATGGGTTAAGGATTCGAGGTGCCATGAACTCTGGTATAGGTCACAGACACGGCTCGGATCCTAGATCCTGGCCGCTTCAGCTCTAATTGGACCCCTAGCCTGAGAACTTCCATATGCTGCGGGTGTAGCCCTAAAAAAAAAAAAAAAAGAAAAAGATGAAAACATAAGGATATTTAGTAGAGGTACAAGTTATAAAGTAAATGTGCAACATAAATGGTTTCTCTATTCATCTTGTAGAATAAATGAACGAATTTAGACTGAATTATGTGCTAGAAAATGAGAGAAAAAGATTGTATTTACAATATCAGCACAAAATTTAAAAAAAAAACCTAAAAATAAACTTAAATATGCAGGACCCAGATAAAGACAAGTACAGAACTATGTCTTAGGACCTAAAAGAAGATGAGAATAAATGAAAACACACAGCAGATGGGGATAATAACTATAGCTAAAGTGCCAGTTCCAACAGCAATTTAAAAAAATTAATTAATTCTGCTTCAGTCAAAATCCATGAGTCTTTTAGTAGGTAACTGAAAAAAAATTAAAGTTTATCTGGAAAAAAAATGAATACACAAGAATAACTTAACTTTGAAAAGAGCTACAACAATTAAAACTCTGTAGTACCAAAGCAGGAACACATTTTGATAAACTCCTTGGGATTTCTTGTCACACTAGATAGGAGGAAGACAAGTTTCACATCTGTTAAGACACAATTTTAATAAAACTGGTTTGAGATTATCAAGTCTCCAGGGACCGAAAGCAACATAAAATGAGAGGTAAAACTTCCCTCCTACAAGTCCCCAAAGCAGAGTTTTGGGTTGTCTTCTGGGCTTCGTTCAGTTCAGTGCATTTTATTGTATTCAGTTACAGCCTATGATCTAAAGTGTTCATGTGTTCACTGGCTTAATTTTTAACCACACCAATAATACAGAAATGGATCCTCCTGATAAAATAATCAGAACATCACTGAAAAGTTAGGCTGTCTTTGGCCACCGTTCCCAACAGAATTGGAAAAGTCTTTGGCCCACTTTCACATAATCATGAAGGCCCATGGGCTCCAGGGCTGTGCTCGGAAGAGTAAAATCAAGGAAAGAAACTGCTTTATTGGACTGAGAACATCCCACTTGAAGAGGGAAGTAAGCAAAGAAGGACCAGCTTTAAGATCCATGGATGGGAATGACGGGTATTCAGTTCCAGCAGGTTCTATGCAAAACAAGAAGCTGGGTGTGGAATTTTCCCCAGAGGTGACTACATCTGTCTCTTTGAGAGTGGCCTTGGAGAGCCATCAGCCATCACTAATGGCTCCAAGTAGGGCCCCGAGGGGCAAACCAGATAGTCCTGACATCTGGTTCCCCAGAGATAATTCATTCCGCCCCAGGGTTGTGGAATAAATGCAAGCTGAAAGAGCCTCCAAGAGGTACCATATGTCCAAACAGACCGTGGGTGCCTTCGGAGGGGAAATGTGTTAAAGCAACTCACGTCCTGTTTGTCAGAACCAGAAAGAAAAAATATGCAAAAAGTCACGAGAGCCAAAAAGGCCACACAACGGAGAGAGAAATGAAAATGTTGGCCGGTTCTTGTGACTATGACATTGGAGAGGAGAGAGACCTGAAACCTGTGAATGTGGTGAGATAAATGTTCTAAATTCCAGGTCTCTCAAAAAATTAATATTAAAACATACTTTTTAAGCCAACGCATCAGGATTTATGCCTTTAAAATCCCAACCAGCTAAGTTGAGAAGAACTGCCTCGCCTCTGAGGAGCGTACTCTAGACTGATCACAGGATCTGAAGACGCAGGCCTTATTATCTACCAAAGTTGTAACTCCCCGAGCAGCAGTGCACCTTGACTCTCACAAGCCCAGCTCAACTGGTCCAAAGTCTAAGGCGTATTTTTCTTTTTTTTCTTTTTTTTTTTACACTGGAGTAGGATTACTGGAGAATCAGCTGAGCAGAGAAAATTCACAGGAACAGTGGTGTATGATCTAAGAGTCCAGCACCATTTTAAGAATACATGAGGAGTTCCTGTTCGGGCTCAGCAGTAACGAACTCAACTAGTATCCATGAGGATGTGGGTACAACCCCTGGCTTCACTCCACATGGGATAAGGATCCGATGTGGCCGTGAGCTGTGGTGTAGGTTGCAGATGTGGCTCGGATCCTACCATTGCTGTGGCTGTGGTGTAGGATGGCAGCTGTAGCTCTGATTCAACCTCTAGCCTGAGAAGTGCCATATGCCATAGGAACAGCCCTAAAAAAGACCAAAAAAAAAAAAAAAGGAAAGAGAAGATGGAAGAAGAGGCCTCTATCTGGGGTTGGGCAAGAGACTGGTTCTATCATGCGGTTGAGGGGTTGAGACATTTATGTGAAATAAACACCATCCCTAGAGCTCTGTGGGGTAGGGGATGCAATGGATGATGTGGGGCATACTGTCATCACAGCTTCAACTCTGCAACCTGATGTCATCTCTCTGCAGAGACACCCACTCATCTATCAACCCTTAGAGAGATCCAGAGCAGAGAATCCCCGCTTTGATTCGAAAGGCATCCCAGGAGCTTTCCTGGAGGACTCCAGGCCCCTACTTTGTAGAAGGATAAGCTTCCCTTCTTTTCAGATTTTAGAATTCTCAGCCAGCTCACATCGCTTCCTATGTTTCTGCAACTACACCTGACCTCCCCACTGACTCCATTCAAAAAAAAAAAAAAAAATCAGAGGTGGAGTTCCTGCTGTGACACAGTAGGTTAAGAACCTGACTCCAGCTTCGCAGGTGGCTGCTGAGGCACAGGTTTGATCCCCGACCTGGCACAGTGGGTTAAGGATCCGTCATTGCCACAATTGTGGCGTAAGTGGCGTCTGTGGCTCAGATTCGGTACCTGCCCTGGGAACTTCTACATGCCGTGGGTGCGGCCATTAAAAAAAAAAAAAAAAATCACAGCGTACATCCCTCTTTGCAGGGCTTCTGCTTAACTTCTCTTAAAGAGAAGGGAGTCCACGGGCCTACCCTACAAGGCCTGCCGAGGTGGGAAGTGAATCACTTGGGCGGCAGAGCCTTGGGGGCTGCTAGTGCCACCCACTTGTGGGGTACACGTAAGTCAGCACTGTCTGGCTCTTTAACACTGACCCTTGGTGCCCCCCCTGAGTAGGACCTCTGTTAGCCACCTCCATCGGTTGGCTTGCTACTGGCATTCCTTGTTGGTCTTCAAAATGCAAAGTCACGCACAAGGTCAGGTGCAGAGTCAGGAACTGTGGATTTTAAAACATGCAGCACCTTGCATCAGGCCTGGAGGAACTGTCAGGGGCAACACCTTTCCAACAACTCAAGATGTAACCACAGGAAGGAAATCAAAGCCCCAGGGAGGCTCATCTATGGAGGCCGTATGCATCCTAGCAAGGGATTTCTGGAAGAACTAGAAGACTCAACCTAGGAAATCCAAGGAGTGGCTACAGGAGTAGCTGGGGTGGGAAGCATGGTGGTCTCTAGCTTTTCCAGATGTTGAGAGGGCTTCTCTCTCCTACCATCCTGCCAAACTGCTTCTGATTGGTTGTGATCAAGACCAAGCAAAATGAATGGAAAACAGAAAGGGATAAGAAGCCATACAGTTTTAAGTTGAGAGTAAAATAAGAGACAAGCAGGAATCAAATACAAGATTGCAAAAAGAAGATGAAACTATCAACACATGAAAAATGAGCCATCTTTAAAATTTTTTATATTTTAAGACAGTGGGGTTCATCAAATACTTGTTGCATCTCCTAGACTCCAGACATTCAGAGGAAATGTCCTAATAGCTCCTTTTTCCAGACTCCTTTCCAGAATGTCACATGGGCCCAGTTATTATATTGAGCCCATGTGACTGATTCTGGCCAAAAGACTCTGAGGGATGATAATATGTCTCACTTTCAGTACAAATTATTTGAAAGACTCCAGAAATCATGTGTTAAAGATACGTAACAAGGGCATTCCATTGTGGCACAGCGATTAACGAATCCAACTAGGAACCATTAGGTTGTGGGTTCGACCCCTGGCCTTGCTCAGTGGGTTGACAATCCAGCATTGCCGTCAGCTATGGTGTAGGTCGCAGAACTGACTCGGATCTGGCATTGCTGTGGCTGTGGTGTAGGTCAGCAGCTGTAGTTCCGATTTGACCCCTAGCCTGGGAATCTCCATATGCCGCGGGCGCAGCCCTAAAAAAAACAAACAAAAAAAGATACGTAACAAGATGGAGGCAATCTGGAGTTCCCTTCGTGGCTCAGTGGTTAACAAATCCGACTAAGAACCATGAGGTTGCAGGTTCCATCCCTGGCCTTGCTCAGTGGGTTAAGGATCCGGCATTGCCGTGAGCTATGGTGTAGGTTGCAGACGTGGCTCAGATCCCGCATTGCTGTGGCTGTGGCGAAGGCCGGCAGCTACAGCTCCTGTTAGACCCCTAGCCTGGGAACCTCCATATGCCGTGGGTGCGGCCCTACATAAAGGCAAAAAGACAAAAAAAAAGGAAAAAAAAGATGGAGGCAATCTGGATCACTGAGTCCAACACAGAAGGTTCTAGAGAGTTACCCAATCCATCACAATCAGCATGAGTGAAAAAAATCTTTGTTGGCCTAAGCCACCGAGATTCAGCGTTTATTAGTCGCTACAGCGTGTCTTGATGAATACAAGTGCTTATAATGAAATCGTTTAATCCTCCTTATAATCTTATACTGCAGGCACCATTATTATCCCACTAAGGGGAGAGAGGCAGAGAAAAATGCAGTAACTTTTTCCAGGCCTCATGTTTGCTAAGTGGCAGATGGATAATTCAAATCTAGGCAGTCTATGTTTTTAATCGCTAAGCCAGGCTGGCTCCCACAGGTAGGGGCACCTTAAAGTAAAATGTAAGGAACTTCAATCATGTGCCGCCTTCTACAGAAAGATGTGGAGGTGCTGAAACAGGGCAGAGTAGAGGTGCAAGGAGGAAGGGCAGCCCCAGAAAGGTAAACTAGGTGTTAATCCCCCATTCCCACGGGATAAGCCCACCACTATTCATGTGATAAAACAAAGGAAGCTTGGATCCATGGAGGTTAGTTCTAACCCCTGGCCTTTCAGATTGGGCCTCCTTCTCTTTTTAAATTTCCAGCCTAATCTAATAGCAAGTCTCTCCCGCTCAGCAGTTAGGAAACCCAAATGCTAGTTCAAAGTCTGCCAGTAAAATGCTGCATGACCTGAACGATTGCCTCAGGTCTCTTTGGGCCTTAGTTGCTGCATCTGAAATTTGGGAATGATTATTTCCATCTCATCAGGTTGTAGACAGTTCAAAGCAAATGCTAACAAATGTAAATTACTTTTATGAGACTGAACCGGGTATCACAATTTCATATGATTCACCCTAATAAACACAGCGCTGAAGGTCAGTGCTGCTCCTCCCCTTTCCTGGACCTGACCATGATGCTTGGACCACCTTTATACATCTGATGCATCTTTTCCCTTACGGTGAAACATTTCCCAGGATGCTCCTCAATCTTCATACAAAGAGACTCCTGCTGGCAATTCTCCAAACCTGCCTAGACAGCCTGATACCATCAGACTCCAGGCCCTCAGGCAGAGTTCTAACTCCCCTTTATCTTCATCCATACACAGCCCTGGAAGGAAGGCAGAGCAGGGGATCCGTGGGTAGTGGAAAAGGTCAGCAAGTCAGGAAGCCATTGCCTTGCTGTGTGGCCTGGGATAACTTCGTCTCCCTCTCTGGTCCCCAGAACCCTCACCCAGAAGCAAGGCTTTGGAATGAGATCAACGGTTCTTACTCTTCCCCGTGTAGTTGAATCACCTGGGGAAGCTTTTGCAAAATGCAGGTGCTAAGGCCCCACCCAAAGATTGATTTTGAATAGGTGTGGGCATCAGCACCTTTCCAGTCCTCACTAGGTGATCACCGTGGGAAGCGGAGTTGAAAGCCACTTGACTGGATGACCCAAAGGACCTCCAACTATCGCAATGACTGAATCCCCAAGGAGGCCTGTGAAGCCACATGAGGCTCCAGTACTGAGGAAGACAAAGCGATGTGAGCTCCTAGAAATGGGTCTGAGGCCTCATTAGACTTCGGGAGCAGGGCTGCGAGCCCCAATTTCACACCCCCTGCCGTGAGAAGGATGCTTGGGCTCGGTTGGGGCCCAGCTGGAAGGCCATTTTGTCTGGAAAGATTTCCTCAAGGTGCCTCTCAGAGGCCTCCCTGGCTGATCCAGAGAACTGAGGCTTTTCATTTTAATTAGCAAATTCCTGTTGCAGCCTCTAGAAATGAGCCTCTGTTCTCATTTCCTTTACAGACTGTCAGCTGAGATGGTGAGGGAGGGGGGCAGGGAGGTGACTGAGAAGCTGTTATCTGGTTGAATTTCTGGGCTGGTGTGGGGGCTTGGAAGATGCGAGAGCAGCCGAGATTGCAAGGACCAAACCCTACACTTAAGGAAATGGCTTTGTGGCTCAGGACACAGTGACTCACCTTCCCACCGCCCTGTGGGGCCGCACACACTTGTGCTGTGGCCAAGATGAAGTGTTATTAAGCCCACCCAGGCCCCAGGGGCCCCCATGGATGGATAGGTCACCCCCTGAATGGCGAGAGCCTTATGAGGAGCGGGAAAGAAAGCACACTTTTAACAAAATATCTATCTGTAGATGAAGAAAAATGAAGATGGCATTTGTCTGATGCATATTTTATAAGCCTGTGAACTCTCAGAGCTGGTGAACACCTGATGCATTAGAGCAAGCAAGGCGACCTTCCTGAGGCACTATAGATCACAGGAAGCCCCTGTCCTGGGAGCCCAGCAGGAGGGAGAAACTGTCCACGTGACTCTGTTCCTAAAGTTCTGTCTTGTTTTGACATCTAGTGAAAGCAGCACATTTTCTTGATGTGCTCCCTAGTTGCTTAACTTTTCCAAAAACTGAAGGAAATCTTGATCTGGGTGAGGAGCACTTAAAAAAAGAGGGGTCGGAGTTCCCGTCGTGGCTCAGTGGTTAACGAATCCGACTAAGAACCATGAGGTTGCGGGTTCGATCCCTGGCCTTGCTCAGTGGGTTAAGGACCCGGCGTTGCCGTGAGCTGTGGTGTAGGTTGCAGAAACGGCTCGGATCCCGCCTTGCTGTGGCTGTGGTGTAGGCCGGCGGCTACAACTCCTGTTAGACCCCTAGCCTGGGAACCTCCATATGCTGCAGGTGCGGCCCTAGATAAGGCAAAAAGACAAAAAAAAAAAAACACAAAAAAAGAGGGGTAATTAGAAAAAATGTCCTTAACAACTTGTCGTTGCTAAGGGCGAGGGGGGTGGGGGAGGGGTGGAGTAGTAGGTGGGGTGAGCAGATGTAAGCTATTATACACGGAGGGGCTAAACAACAAGGTCCTACTGTGTAGCTCAGAGAACAATACTCAATGTCGTATGATAAACCGTAACGGAAAAGAGTATTTAAAAAAACATGTACATGTAACTGAGTCACTTTGCTGTACAGCAGAAATTAATGCAGCATTGTAAATCAGCTATACTTTAATTAAAATAAATGAATAAAAAGAAACTAACTCAATTTCAACATTATGAAAAAGATGACATGTCCTTAACCAATTAGTCAGATCGGTGAAAGGACCAAAAGGCAGGAGGACCTGCCCTAGAGTTCACTTAATCACATCCCCCGCAGGGAGAAGAAGGTAAGGCAGCTGTAGACCACGGACCACAATGTGGTTCAAAAACCCAACAGGTCCTGGCTTTCCCTCTCACAACACCCCCATCCCCCCTCCCCTCCCTGCTGCACCCACACTGGGCTGTTTCAACCACCCATATGCACCATCCTGGCACCAGACCTCACACCCATCAGGCCCTCTGCCAGAATACTCTCTGATCCCAGAGCCTTCCCAAATGCCTGCTTCTTTCTTCAGGCGCCCAGCCACCTGGCTAAGGAGGATGGAAGATGGGAGAGAAGTGGAGATTGCAAGGAACCACACCATACACTTAAGGCAATGGCTACGTGGTCTGCCCAACCCCCTTATTTTAGGAGGATCTGTTCCAAGACCTCCTAGATGCCTGAAACCATGAATACTACCAAATCCTACATATACCATGTATTTTCTGTACATACATACCTATGATAAGCTTTAATTTACAAATTAGGCACAGCAAGAGATTGACAGTAATGATGAAATACAGCAATTATAGCAGTACATTGTAATAAGAGATATGTGAATGCGGCCTCTCTTAAAATATCTTATTGTACAAACGTAATGCCTTTTCCATCTTAACAAAGCACTGATCACACACCACGGCCATAACTTTGGCAGTTTGAGGTGCAACAGCAAAACTAGTACAATTTATTTGTCCTTCTTCATGATTTCACAGACAGATGATTCATTTTAGCATGGATCTTAGCAACCTCAGCATACAATTTTTGTTCTTTTCATATTAAGGCAAGAACTTTCACCTTTCTGATTAAAGGAAGAACTTTACGGTTTCTCTTTGGCATATCTGAATTGCCAACATCACTACTCTTATGCTTTGGAGCCAATGTTAAGTAAAATAAGGGTGACTTGAACACAAACTCTCTGATATCATGACAGTAGGTCCGGTAACTGAGACGCCTATTAAGTGACTAATGCGTGGGCTACGCTGGAGAGAGGGGGGATTCACAACAGGGGTGGGACAGAGCAGAGTGGCATCAGATTTCATCAGCTGCTCAGAAGGACATGCAATTTAAAAGTTATGAGTTGTTGATTTCTGGAATTTTCTATTGAAGATTTTTTTGGACAGCAGTTGACCATAGGTAAGTGAAACAGCAGAAAATGAAAGCACAGGTAAGGGGGACTACTGTATTTCAAGGCTCAGCCCACTCAACCTTCAGCATTTATGGAATATGCAAATGCACGTAAAAGCATGTCAGGGATAAGTGCTTAGAAGGAGAGACCTGCAGGGCTATGAGAGTCTATGAAGAGGGTAGGTCTGGTGGTGACAGGCCTAGGAAAGCTTCCCAGAGAAGGGGTGATGAAGCTGGACTTCAGTAACTGGAGGGATATAGGAATGGATGGAGGGAGGCCAGAGGGACCTTTGCCAGGAAGTCTTCTGCTTGTCCCTGAGCCAGGCATTATGTGGGGTGACCAGATGTCTTGGTTTGCCCAGGACTGTCCCAGGCTATGCTTGCTGTCCAGGGTTTAGTATTTGGCCCAAAGGTGCCCCAACTTAAATGATAAATTGCATGGTTACCCTATGAGTAATGCTCCTATTACACTATGATGTCACTGCCTGCCTGCCATGAAAAGGCGCCCACAACAACCCCCACCCACACAAGTGCACACACACATACACACACCCCACTCATGGCATGGGGCTGTGCATCACTCTTGTGGCCCAGAATTTAGTTCTTATTCACCCTCTGATGCCCCGGACAGAGCACAGCTCTAGTACATACATACGGTAGGTCTTTGATGAATGTTTTATAAATAAGTAAATAAACGACACAGGGATAAAGCCTCTAAAGATTCTCAGCCCTCTCATGCCCTCCATTACACTTCAGTGTCTATTTCTTATGCCTCTGTGATGCTCCAAAGCATATTTGGTGCATATTTTGAGTTTGTCCAAGAGCCAAGGAATCTGAAATACATTTTTTCCACAGCCTGACTTGGCCCCAGAAGTTGACAAAAGCGTCATCTCATTAGAAGCTATTTGAATAGAAATTATAGGCTTGTTTTCTGAGTGTGAACTTGAGAGCTCTTCATAAGACAATTACTGCTAAATATCTGAAGAGAAGCACCCTCGCTGGCTTCTAAAAGCCTATCTCAGGTCAAACCAACCTAAATTCTTCTCAATACAATTAGAATTTCAATAAGGATGAGAGAAACAACAAGCTTCCAAGAACACCAGGACCTCAAAGGAACGACAACCAGCACTGTTGGAGGACCAACCAATGGGGGGTTGGGGGAGGCGGGACATTCTGGAAGGCTGCATAAAGCATGCAAAGCACAAAGCCACCCACACTTGGATCAAGAATAATCAGCCAGCCTCCCATTCAGGAGAGTAAACACAGGTCAGTGTGGTTCACTGGCCTCTTCAAGATTTACTGTCCCACCTTCCTGCCCTTTCTGGTTCCATGGAGGACCAAGAAGAGGCGTGGGCTCTGGCCCAGCTAGAGCTTCCAGGCCTTCACAGATGCAGTTCCCCCTTCCTCAAATGCTCTGTTCTTTCTGAACCTCCTTCTCTCCTATTCCTCTAGGCTGTCTTCCCATTTCCCGCAACCCCCAGTGGTTATCCCTTTTTCTAAGCCCAGGTACCATCTCCAGGACTCATACAAGGAACATGAATAGCAGCAAGACAGAGGGAGAGACCACGCTGGCCAGGGCTGGCTACACTTCCCACCTCCAGGGGGCGCCACTTACATTGTGATCTCTGTATATAGAGCGCCCAGAGCTCAGACACTCAAATTTGCTCTTCAAAAACCAAATACTCTGCTGATCTGGCTGCCTCAGCTCTGTCAGCTCTGTCCCTCCTTTCTCTTGCCTCCTTCCCTTGATTCTGAGAATCTTCAAGACAAGCTTGGAATCCAGTCTCCCTAAGATCCATGCTCCAAGCCCCGGGCTCCATTAGCAAAGGATGAAATCATCAAAAAGAAGAACAAATTTAAAACAAGAATGGGAAGAGGTAATAAACCAAGTTCTTGATCCTACCTGGAGGTAGAGATATCACAAAAACTGGGGAAACACTTTCCAAAGGAGTTTTAAGTCTCATTTGGAAATGTTTTTGTTTTGTGGAAAAATAAAAGGCAACAGGAAGGCTTAATGCTAGGGTCTCACCTGTACATTCACCTTAAGCACATCCAACTCTCACTGGAAAAGGAGAAGCAATGTAACTCACATAATGAGAACCTTCTTTAAAAGAGTTCCTTTTCCACAGTGTAGGTCTCTCAGAAGATGGAAAGACGGACCAAACCGTCCCTCCATGTGCCAGGTCTCTGCTGGTCTATGCCCCTTGCTGCCCATTTGTCCACAAGAAGGATGCTGCAGCCACAGCCCTGAAAGGCACCTACTCTGCTTATCCTGTTACCCACCTCTCCCTGGGTGATGCACTTGGACACTGTGAAGAGTCAAGCAGGTCTTCCCTGACCGGGCAGAAATGCTTGTTCCCAAGGGAGAGAAGGCATGTAGAGGAAGTGGGCTGGGGTGGAAGGTGGGAGAGGGAGTAGGGTGCTCTTCTTTTAGTCTTGCTGTGTTACAGCATATCAGGGGGCCCCCACCTCAACACACCTCAAGCCCAGCATCTACACGGGCACCACCAGAGAAATGGAGGATTCCAGAGAGCACAGTTTTTTTGTTTTTTCTTTTCTTTTTTGCTTTTTAGGGCCACATCTGTGGCATATGGAGGTTCCCAGGCTAGGGGTCAAATTGGAGCTACAGTTGCCGGCCTACGCCACAGCCGCAGCAACATGGGATCTGCACCGTGTCTGTGACCTACACCACACCAGATCCTTAACCCACCAAGAGAAGCCAGGGATCAAACCCACATCCTCCTGGATACTAGCCAGATTTGATTCCACTGTGCCACAAAGGGAACTCCCCAGAGAACACAGTTTAAATATAACTAATCAGAACCATCCCCAGGGGCCCCTCCATCTCTGACATTCAGAGAGTTTAACATGGAAAAATATTCAGCTAAAATCCCTGGCATGGTTAGGCGATGGCTTAGCAATTCCTTTTTATGAAATTACTGTCTCTCTAAAGTGCAAAATATCTTTCTGTGTTGGAGGTCGGATTCATTCTGAAGATGAGCTGACCCTTAAATCTTGCAACGGCTCCCACCCCAAACGCACGCGGAGTCAGCAAGACCAGTTTACTCTGTCCCACCCTCACCCCAATGAGTGGAGAAGGCTATAATGAGAAGAGACTCTACATTTTTGCTAAGTCCCTTCCTCGCCTTGTTCAAGGTCATAAGGGCCCTGTTTCCTGGGAATGGGTATATCATGATTAAGATTAACATTGTGGGTCATGAGAAAGACAACCAAGGATGTCCGCCCCATATTCAAGGCTACTCTAAAGCAATGAAGCTCAAGTGAATGGGCTCATGTGCTCTAGCGACTTTCACCATATTCCTTGACCAAAGACTGCCTGCTGATGCAGCCTAGACTCCTGCCCCAAACTAAACCCTAACTCTGATTAAAGACTGACCCCCTCACTCCCCCCAGCTATTCATAAATGTATCTCCTTGGCCACATGAATCACATTAAAAACAAAGATACTGTCTGACTCAGCATATTTCCTGGATGCCAGAATGAAGGAGCCAGCTCCAAATAAGTGCGAAATTGAATACATGAAAGAAAAATTAAATGAATGTACGAGTGTATGAATAAATGGGCTCAAGCTGAAAACGGCTCAGCCTAGTCAATCAATAGATAGATTTTTTTCAGAGACATGGGTCCA
This sequence comes from Catagonus wagneri, assembly GCA_004024745.2. Lineage (NCBI taxonomy): Eukaryota > Metazoa > Chordata > Mammalia > Artiodactyla > Tayassuidae > Catagonus > Catagonus wagneri. The sequence continues at coordinate 13,637,862 of PVHT021183543.1, forward strand.
AGGAGATGGGTCTATTTTCAGTTTCCACTTCTCACGTCCACTCCCAGGGAGTCCTATACGATCCTCCGTGTTACTTATTAATATTCTCATCGCTGGGCTTAACTGGGAGGTGGCCAGTTCCTCCTGAACTAACTGGCAGGCAACTGAAAATGAATGAGGTGAGAAACGCTCTCAGTGTCCAAGCCCATCGATGCCTGATGCCCACGACTGAGCTCATCCACACCCCTGGTTTTCCAGGGAAGGTCCCAAGACATCCCCAAATGGACAGTGAACAGAGAAGGCATCCTGGTCAAGGAGGAAGACCAGAGCTCTGCTCCCAGCTTTGCCACTGTGTGGCTATCAATCAAGCACAAAAGAAAAAAAAAAAAATGACTTGCACTGCACTTCCGGCTGCACTTTGTAATTATCCATGAAACTGCCAAAACTCAGATTTGTGGGTCCCACCCTGGAACCACTGATGCAGAACCTCTGGATATCGGACCTAGATTCTGGGCTTTTAGCAGGCACTCAGTACATGATTGCGACCAATGTAATTATTCTCAGAACCTAAACTCTAATTTAGGGGGTAGCAGAATATAGCCCGCAAGGCCCACCCAGCCCACTGCTTATCTTTGTAAATAACATTTTATTGGAACATAGACACACCTAGTCATTACATATTGTCTATGACTGCTTTCGTAGACTGCATTACAGAGCAGGGTGGAGCACTTGCAATGGGGGCCATATGACCCACAAAGCCTAAAATAATTACTATCTGGCCCTTTATAGCAAAAGTTGGCCAACTTCTGCTGCAATCTACAGATGATTCCAGTAGGTAAGGAGGATGAGGGATCTGACACCGGCCCAGGTTTTTCAGCACAGAAGAGCATATTATTTCTAACCACCATAGGAAAAGAAAGTGGGAACACTCCAGGCTGGGGAGCCCCAAGGCTGACCAGTATGGGGAGTGCCTTGGTACACACTGTGGCACTACCAGGTGTGGGGGGAGGGCACCTGCAAGATGAGAACCAGAGGCCAAGGTGAGCTTGAGGCCCATTTAGGAACTAAACTCTGGGTCTCATCAACCCAAGTTCTGGTGAAGTGAATGCAAAGGATGAACACAGAGGTGGCTTTAGCTCCTTGATGTTAAATTCCCACACCCCGGCCCCCCATGTTAAAGGCTTGCCTAATGGACCAAAGAAAGTGTGGGAGGGGAGAGAGGAGAGAAGGAAGCAGTCTAGAGGCAGATCTTCAAAACTCTAAACTCTCAACAGAACCTTCCTACACTCTTGACAGGAATGGAAATTGGTGCAGTCACTGTGGAACATTCCTGATAAAACTAAAAAGAGTTACCATATGATCCAGCAACCCTACTCCTGGGTATACATCCAGAAAAGACAAAAACTCTAATCCAAAAAGATACATGCACCACAATGTTCACAGCACACCATTTACAATAGCTAAGACGTGGAAGCAACCTAAGTAAGTGTCCACTGACAGATGGCTGAATAAAGAAAATGTGCTATATTTATACAGTGGAATATGACTCAGCCATTAAAAATGAAATAATGCCATTTGCAGCAACATGGATGGACCTAGAGATGATCATACTAAGTGAAGGAAGTCAAAGTCAAATCTCATATGCTATCAGTTATATGTGGAATTTAATTTTTTTAAATGATACAAATGAACTTATTTACAAAACAGGAACAGACTCACTGATCTCAAAATCAAGTTTATGGTTACCAAGGAGGAAACATGGGGAGAGGGATAAATTAGGAGTTTGTGATTAACATATACACATTACTATATGTAAAACAGATGACTAACAAAGACCTACTGTATAGCCCAGGGAACTCTACTCAATAACCTACAATAACCTACAATAACCTATATGGAAAAAAATCTGAAAAATAAGATATTTATATATGCATAACTGATTCACTGTACTGTATACCTGGAACTAACACAACATTATAAGTCAACTATGCCCCAATATAATTTAACAAAAAAGAATCTGAAATATATGTATATGTGTGTGTGTGCATATATAACATATATGTGAATCACTTTGTTATATACCTGAAATTAACAAAATATTGTAAAGTAACAACACTTTTTTTTAAAAAAGCTCCCAATTCTCCAAAACACATGTAATTGAACTTGGGACATCACTGAGATCAACAGGATTTCTGAGGGGAAAAGAGGTCAACCAGGTGAACTGTGGCCCCAGCCATCTGCCTGGTCACTCTCTGGGCCTTGGGAAAGCAGGTCTAAGATAAGCCTGCCATTTGTCCTGCCCTCAGAAGTAAACCCAGCAGAGTCCACTCAGAGCACAGGGGTCCCCAAGCCTGGTGGGTCGCAAAGTGCCCAACTGGGCACAGGTAAGCCCAGGACCATTCCAGGGGCCAGGCCTCCCCAGTGAAAATGTCCAAGCTCAGCCAGGTCTGGCCTCTGCTTGTCCTCCCAAGCCCATACACACACTTCACTCCAGGTATTGGGAAGAAACTGCATCAGTACGGGGAGCTGAAGCATATCTGTGTTACTTAAAAACAACTTGAAACGCACATGCATCCATCAGTCAATGTAATCTGCCCAGCTGGCAAAAGGAATGAGGCCTTGGGGAAATTCCAGATTAAACAGATCCACAAGAAGCTAAACAATCAGGAGCTGTGTCTGGAAGCTGCCTGTACAAAGAAGTTTGGGAAACATGGTCTCCCACAAAGAAAGACACTAGGTAACAATTTTGCACTAGTCCCAGGGGAAAACTGTGACTTAATTCTGATGTGAGTGCCAAGACATACATATTTTTTTTTAATGGTTGAACCCACAGCATACAGCAAGTTCCCAGGGCCAGGGGTTGGATCAGAGCTGCAGCTGCAGCCTAAACCACAGAGATGGCAACACTGGATATGAGCCACATCTGCAACCTACACTGCAGCTTCCAGATCCTTAACCCACCAAGCAAGGCTAGGGACTGGATCCCCATCCCCACAGGGATGACATCAGGTCCTTAACCTGCTGAGCCGCAACAGGAACTATTTTAATTTTATGTGTACCTAGGCACCAATGACAGGCCAAGCTGGAACTCCAAAATGTGATCTCAGTATTCAGTGCAGCTTCATTTCTTGCCTTCCTCTCCCCCAACTCAAAAGTAGGTTTAACACCAGGCCGCATGAGGTCTGACACCCACAGTGACTCCTGGTCTCAGCCTAGCCCTGGCTCCACAAGCCACTGTCACTGTGGGACCTGCCTAACGTCATAACCCCCTGAAGAAGGCTCATACAATGGCAGCTAAAGACTAGCTCCCTCGAAGTGAGACAGGAGCGAATTCTCATTCTTCTCCTTCCCCATCTTGCTTCCCCATTCCCCAAAGTGCTTTCCACAACCACCACCCCAATAAACTACAGCAGCCATTTCTAGTCTGAGTCTCTGCTTCCGTAGAAGCTCAACCAAAACAGAGGGCCTGGAACTGAACAGGACCCCATGGGGTCTTCTTGGGCAGAACTTCCACCCCACTGTCCTCCACCTGCCTCTTGTTTGGAGAAAAATGTTAGTCTCCCAAGGCCTTCCCCAAGTTCCAAAGAATACATTTAATCAGGGAAGTGAGAAAAGGCAGGAACAGAGTCAAGCAAGACAAAATAGTAATAGTGTAGCCATTAAACAAAGTTAAGGACCTTTATTTTCTCCTCAAGGGCTATAGATAATATTCTGAGCCACATCCTTTGAGCAATTTTGCAGACAGTGAACCCCCCACCAAGTGAAAGAAGTTAACTGTATGCTGCCCGCAAGCACAGAGACCCCAGGCTGGCTGGAAGCTGGAGGTGGATGATGCTGACCCCCAGTTAACCTTACCACCAACCAGGCAGAAAAATGTCCGCTGGATGATCCCGCATCCTGCAACCCCTCCCATCACCCTGTCTGTAAAAACCTTTCCTGAAGTTACCACTGTGGTGTGGTGGATTAAGGATCCGACTGCAGCAGCTCAGGTAGCTGCAGAGGCGTGGGTTCAATCCCCGGCCCAGAGCAGTGGGTTAAAGGATCCTACATTAACACGGTTGCAGCTCAGATTCAGACCCTGGCCTGGGAACTTCCCTATACCGCAGGTGTGGCAAAAAAAAAAAAAAAGGCAAATTGTTTTTTAAAATTAAAAAAATAAAAATATTTCCCTGAAAGCCATTCGGGTTCAGGCTTTTGGAGTACCAGCTGTCTGGACTCCTTGCTTGTGACCCTAAAACGCCAATGCTGCACTTTCCTGCACTACAACCCAGTGAGAGTAGATTGGCTTTATTGCATGCAGGTGAGCAGACCCAGGTCTGGTTCAATAACAGAGTTGTGTCCTCCTTCCACTCCTGCCCCTTAATACAGACCACCAAAGTGAGTCTGCGGACACCCTCTGCTCTGCAAGACTGGAGGGAGCATCCAGGCTGTGCTCACTGCTGGTACTCTGACCAGAGGGAACAACAACCTAGGACTCAGACTATGGGTCAAGCCTGTCTGCTGGTCTCATTGATGGAGCAGAGATAAGATCAGTGGCCCTCTCAGCATCCTGCAGATAATCTCCAGTGCACCTCTTGTGTAAGGCATTTACAGCAGCAACGCTAGCTCTTTCTCCCATTTAGTTCTCAGCAGGTGGCACCGATGCTGCTTTTCTCTTCCTAGTTGAGCCAATGTTTCTCAACAGGGAGTGGTATTTTCATAAATTTGTGTTTCTGGATCGCCCACAGTTCCTGGGCCTGCTTTTGACTTGTCTGTAATAGCCAGTGGGTCCCTCAGGGACACAGTGACTCGATCACAGGCATAGGAGCCCCTGCTGCTCCACCCTCTTGGTGGCCAGGAAGCAGGAACTTTGTGCCTCACTTTCCTTGACTCAGAGCAGGAGCATCTTCTCCTGATCCAGTCAGTGCCCCTGTGGCTGCACCTGAAATTTCCATGTGGAATTAAAGCTTTGCTACTGCTCATACCTTGAGACACACATATTCCTTCACTAGGAACAGCTACTAGGCTGCAGTGTGTCAGAGACTGTGGTAAGAGCTGGGGATACAGAAAAGAGTCTGGTGAGGCAAATGCCTCTGGGATCACATGGTCCAGTGGGGAGACATTCCAACTCCCACTGTGCTGGGCTCAGCATTCAGAGGGAGAGGGTGGCTGAGAGCAGACTCAAAAGCTGGACTTCCTGAGTTCAAAGCCAGGTCTGCCCCTTATGAGTTTTGTGACTCTGGGCAAGGCATTTAACCTTTCTGAACCTCAGCCCTTCCTTGAAATCCAAAAATGGAGTTATTCATGTCCAGTGCTTAAAACAGTGCCTACCCGATAGTAATCACTGGTAAAGGCACCTACCCTTTGGAAAAGGTCAAGTGCCCCAGACAAGCAGAATGACCCCAGGCAAGAGCTCTGCTTCTAGGCAAGAAACCACAGCCTCTAGAGATCAAGAAAGGGGAGACGCCCTCTCACTCAGAGGGCAGTTACTAAATTCAACAAAAACAAAGGAGCTGCCCATCCAAAGGCCGGGTCAGGGAGGGACACGGAGGTATGCGAATTATGAATGAACCAGAGGGAGCGCCACACCGGGAACACCAGCCAGACCGTTGCTATTGCTCCCCTGTCAACTTGCAGAGGACTCATGATTTCATCTGTCTCAGAGCGAGCCTCCCTTTTCCTAAAGTGTCCTCTGAGCCCTGAAACCTAGCATGGACAGTCTCAAACAGAGGGGGTGTCAATAACACTTAAGATTCTGCTTTTTGTTATTTTGGATGTGCACTCAGGAGCAGGATTACTGGACTGTATGGTAGTTCTATTTTTAATTTTTTTATGATTTTTATTTTTTCCATTATAGTTGATTCAGTGTTCCGTCAGTTTTCCACTGTACAGCAAAGTGACCCAGACACACACACACATATATACATATAAAATAATCGCTTTCTCACATTATCCTCCATCATGTTCCATCAAAAGTGACATATATAGTTCCCTGTGCTATACAGCAGGATGTCATTGCTTATCCACTCGAAATGCAATATTTTGCATCTATTAACCCCAGACTCCCAGTCCATCCCACTCCTTTCCCCCTCCCCTATGTTTTCCTCTAGGAATTTTATGGCTTCAAGTCTTGTAGTTAAGTGTTTAATCCTTTTTGAGTTGATTTTTGTATATGGTATGATATAAGGGTCCAATTTCACTATTTGTAGGTGGATATATTGTTTTCTCAACATCCTCTGTTGAATAGACTCTCCTCTCCCCATTGTGAATTCTTGGCACTCTTACCAAAGATGAGTTGACTGTATATGTGTGAGTTTATTTCTGGGATCTCTATTCTCTTCCATTGCTCCATATGTCTTTGTTGAGCCTATATGATATTGTTTTGATTAGTATTGTTTTGTAATATATTTTGCAACCAGGAAGTGTGATGCCTCCAGCTACGCATTCCTTTTTTTATTCCTTTTCAAGATTGCTGTGGCTATTCAGGATCCTTTTTAGTACCACATGAATTTTAGGGGTAGTTTTTCTACTTCTCTAAAACATTCTATTGGGATTTTGCTAGAAATTTCATTCAATCTGTAGATACCTTAAAGAGCATGGACATTTTTAACAGTATTAAGTCTTCTGATCCACTAACAGGGGTTATCATTCCATTTATTTATGTCTTTATTTGTACTCCCATGTTCATTACAGTGTTATTCACAATAGCCAAGATGTGGAAGCAAACTAAACGTGCATCAATAGATGAATGAATAAAGATAATGTGATATATAAATAGAATATTGCTCAGCCTTTTAAAAAAAGCCTTCCATATGCAACAACATAGACGAACCCAGAGGACACTATGCTAAGTGAAATAAGTTGGTCACAGAGAACAAATACTCAAAGATTCTACTTACATGAAGTATATAAAATAGACATACAGACAGAAGTAGAGAATAGAATGGTGGTGGCCAGGGGCTGGGAAAAGGGAGAAACTGCGAGTTACTCTTCAATGGATATAAACTTTCAGTCATGCAAGATGAGTAAGTGCTACAGATCTGCTGTACAAAAGTGTGCCTACAGTTGACAACACTATTTACTTAAAATTTTGTTAAGAGAGTAGATCTCATGTTAAGTGTTCTAACCACAATTTTAAGGGATGGGGGGAAAATATCTGAATAGATTATTTCCCAAAAAATATAGCAAATGTCCAATAAGCACATGAAATAGATGCTCAATATCATTAGCCATCACAGAAATACAAAGCAAAACCACAATGAGCTACCACTTCACATCTACTAGGATGACTAGAATTTTTAAAAATCATATAATAAAAGTATTGGCAAAGGTATGGAGAAACTATAACCCTCTCATACATTGTGGAAATATGTGAAATGGTACAGCCACTTTCTAAAACAGCCTGGCAATTATTCAAAAGGATTGACCACAAAATTACAATATGACTTATCAGTCCTAGAAATAAATACTCATGAGAAATGAAAACATATAGCCATGTAAAAATTTGTACATGAATGTTCAAAGCAACATTATTCACAATAACCAAAAAGTGGAGATAATCCAAATGTCTATCAACTGATGAATGAATAGAATTTGGTATATTCATAACAGATTACTCAATAAAAAAGGAATAAAGTACTGATAATGCTATGATATGAATGGTCCTGGAAAATATTCTGCTCAGTGAAAGAAGCCATTCAAAAGACCATCTATTATAGGATTCCATTTATATGAAATATCCAGAATAGGCAAATATACAGAAATAAAAGTAAATCAGTCACTGCTTTGGGCAAGGGGAGTTGGAATGAATGGGGGAAGTAACTGCTTGTGTATAGGATTTCTTTTTGGAGTGATGAAAATGTTCTAAAATTGACTGTGGTGATGATTTCCCAAATCTATGGATATACTAAAAATCACTGAATTGTATCCTTTAAAATGGGTGGATTGTATGATATATGAATTATATCTCAATAAAGCTATTATTTTAAAAAGTCAATGGGATGGGGATACCTGTGTAAAAATTAGGATTTCCGGAGTTCTTTGTGGCACAGTGGGTTAAGGATATGGGTGGTTTGGGTCACTGCTATGGCATGGATTCAGTCCCTTGCTCAGCAACTTTCACATGCTGCAGAAGCCACCAAAAAAAAAAAAAAAATAGGATCTCTTGCCCACACAAAAATGCTTACTTCATATAGGGACCCAGAAATCTGCATTTTCAGCAAGCTACCCACAAGATTCCAATACACTTTGAAAGCCAATGCCCTAGGAACTGGGAAACAATTTTATTTTGTAACTGCAGTTAGGCCCTGGGGGCTGATTTTTATTTGTTTGTTTGATTTTACAGAAGTAGCTTCAGATTCCCTTTAAGAATTCTACTTATGAAACTTGCCTTCAGCCTAGCAGAAGTTATTAAGGTGCTCACAGAGGGGTTTTAAGATTTTAATTAGAAACATTCAGTGAAGCCCATGTAAAAATTTCCTATTGACTTGGCATTAAGGGCACATATTCCCCAAAGGAAAGCCTAAGAGACATGGGAAGTTCCTTCTAGAAGGGTAGGGAATCCTGATTTACTAAGAACCTACTGCATGCTAGCAGCTTTGATATACACCATCACATCCATACCCTGTGAGGTGGATATTTGCAGGCTCTATTTGGTTCAAATAAGTTAAGGGTATAACTCTGAGCCATCAGTGACTGTTGCAGTTATGTCTTGCTGCATTAAAAACTACTCTAAACACTAAAGATAGTCATCAAATCATGAGAGAACAAAAGGGAAGGGAAGGAAAATGTCCAACATTAATAAATACAAAACAATTAAAAAATGGCAATAAGTACATGTGTATCAGTATTACCCTGAACAAAATGGATTAAATGCTCCAACCAAAAGAAACAGACTGTCTGAATGGATACAAAAACAAGATCCATATACATGCTGTCCACAAAAGACCCATTTCAGTTCTGGGGACACACGTAGCCTGAAAGTGAGGGGATTGAAGAAGATACTCCCTGCAAATGGAAATCAAAAGAAAACTGGAATAGCAATATCCATATCAGACAAAATAGATTTTAAAGTAACATTACAAAAGACCCAAAAAAAGGACATTACATAATGATCAAAGGATCAATCCAAGAAGATATAACAATTGTAAATATATATATATGCACCCAACATAGGAGCAACTCAATATATAAGGCAACTGCTAACAGCCATAAAAAGTGAAATCAACAGTAACACAATAACAGTGGGGGACTTTAACACCCCAGTTACATTAATGGACAGAAAATCAGTAAAGAAACACAGGCCTTAAATGACATATTAGACAAGACAGACTTGACTGATATTTAAAGAACATTCCATCTGAAAACAGCAGAACACACATTCTAAAAGTGTACACAGAACATTCTCCAGGACAGATCACATTTGGGGCCATAAATCAAGCCTCAGTAAATTTAAGAAAATTGAAATCAAATCAAGCATTTTTTTTCCAACCACAACTCTATGAGACTAGAAACCAACCACAAGGAAAAAAAGCTGAAAAAAAAAACCCACAAACACATGGAGGCTAAACAATATGCTACTAAACAACCAATGGATCACTAAAAAAAAAAAAAAGAAACAGGAAATTTTAAAAAATACCAAGAGAAAAATGACAACAAAGATACAATGATCTAAAACCTACGGGATGTAGCAAAAGCAGTTAGTTCTAGGAGGGAAGTTTATAATAATACAATTTCACTTCAGGAAAAAAGAAAAATCCCAAATAAACAGCCTAAGCTTACACCTAAAGCAACTAGAAAAAGAACAAAGCCCAAAGTTAATAGAAGGAAAGAAATAATGAAGATTAGAGCAGAAATAAACGTGATAGAGACAAAGAAAACAATAGAAAAGATTGAGGAAACTAAAAATTAGTTGTTTTTAAAAACTGGTAGAACTTTAGCCAGATTCATCAAGAAAAAAAGTAAGGGCTCAAATCAATAAAATTAGAAATGAAAAAGAAGAAATTACAACTGACACCACAGAAATACAAAGGATCCTAAGAGACTATTACAAGCAACTATAGGCCAATAAAATGGACAACCTAGAAGAAACAGACAAACTCTTAGAAACCCATAATCTTCCAAAACTGAACCAGGAAAAAACAGAAAATATGACTAGATCAATCATAAGTACTGAAATCGTAACTGATTTAAAAACTCCCAAAAAGGAGTTCCTGTTGTGGCTCAGCAGCAATGAAACTGACTAGCATCTATCAGGATGCAGTCCAAACCCTGGCCCTGCTCAGTGGGTTAAGGATCCAGCATTGCTGTGAGCTTTAGTATAGGTCACAGACATGGTTCAGATCTGGTGTTGCTGTGGCTGTAGCATAGGCCAGCAGCTGCAGCTACGATTAGACCCCTAACCTGGGAACTTCCATATGCTGCTGATGTGGCCATAAAATGAAAAAAAAAAAAATTCAAACAAACTAAAGTCCAGGCCCAGATGGCTTCACAGGCGAATTCTATCAAACATTTAGAGAAGAGTTAACACCTAGCCTTCTCAAACTCACCCCCAAAATTGCAGAGCAAAAAAACTCCCAAACTCATTCTATGAGGTCATCACCCTGATACCAAAACCAGACAAATATATTACAAAAAAAAAAAAAACTACAGACCAATATCACCGATGAATGTAGATGAAAAAAATCCTCAACAAAATATTAGCAAACAGAATAGAAAAGAAGTGGCTTGAAGTAAGTATGAGAGTCTGCAAACACTGTTTTCAAAATAGGAGATTCTGAGATTGGATTAAGATGGCACATTAGAAGGACTGGAGATCAACTTCTCTCCCAAAAAACAACAAAACTACAAACAAATGCCGAGCAAACTTCAACCAAATGGACTGGAAACTTCCAAAAAAGACATTCTACTCCAGAAGACAAAGAGAAGACCACATCAAGAGGTAGGAGAGGCGACTACATGATAGAAGCAACCCCATACCTCCCCAGTTGGAAGACCCACAGACTGGAAGGTAACTGCATCACAGAGACTCAGCTACAGGACTGAGAGGTCTAAGCCCCATGTCAAATCCCCAGGCCTCGGGAACTGGCACAGGGAGAAAGAGCCCCTGGAACATCTGGCATTGAAGGCCAGCAGGGCTTGTGTGCAGGAGCTCCACAGGACTGGGGGAAACAAAGACCCCATTCTTGAAAGGCACACACAGAATTCTCGTGCACTGGGTCCCAGGACAAAAATTCTCCAAAGGAATCTGGGTGGAACCTGACTGCAATTCTTGGAGGATCTCCTGGGAAAACAGGGGTGACTGTGGCTTGTTGTGGGGGAAGGGCATTGGAGGTGAAGCTCTCGGGAACATTCATCAGCCTGCATTTCTCTGGAGGGGGTCATTTCTGGGAAAATCTGGTCCCTCCCAACAGCGCTGAGAAGTCCCAGGCCAAACAATAATCCAGGTGGGGTCACAGCCCCACCCATCAGTAAACAGGATGCCTAAAGACCCCTCAGGCATACAACCAGTCTCTAATCTCACCCAGAGACAAAGCCCCACCAAACAGAGGGATAAGAATCAACCCCACCTACCAGTGGGCAGGCACCAGTCCCTCTCATCAGGAAGCCTACAGCAAGTCCCCTCCATACCAACTGCAGCCACAGGGGAGGCAAACACCTGAACTAAGAGAGGTTACAAGTCTATTGTCTACAAAAAGGTCACCATACCAAAAAACTTACAAAAATGAAAAGACAGAAAACTATAACTCAGATAAGGGAGAAAGAGAAAAGCCCTGAAAAACAGCTCAGTGACGAGATTATCAGCCTCCCAGAAAGAGACTTTAGACTGTTGATGCTGAAGATGATCAAGGCATTGGAAATAAACTGGAGGCAAAGATTGATAATTTAATGGAAACACTGAACAAAGAAATACAAGATGTAAAAATTAAACAAGAAGAGATGCAAAATACAATAACTGAAATAAAAAATTCCTTAGAAGCAGCCAACAGTAGATAACAGGAGGCAGAAGAACGAATCAGTGAGGTGGAGGACAGATTAGTGGAAATCACTAATGCGGAAGAGAAAAGAGAGAAAAGATTGAAAGGAAATGAGCTGAGTCTCAGAGAACTCTGGGATTAATGTTAAACGCACCGACATCCGTATTATAGGGGTGCCAGAGGGAGAAGAGAGAGAGAGAAGGGGACAGAAAAAATATTCGAGGAGATTATAGCCGAAAACTTCCCTAATATGGGAAAGGAACCACTCACTCAAATCCAGGAAGTGCAACAAGTACCATATAAAATAAACCCAAGGAGGAACACCCCCAGACACATATTAATCAAAATGACCAAAATTAAAGACAAAGAAAATGTTGAAAGCAGCTAGGGAAAAGAAACAAATGACATACAAGGGAACCCCAATAAGGTTATCAGCAGATTTTTCAGCTGAAACTCTACTGGCCAGAAGGGAGTGGCATGATATACTTAGCGTGATGTAAGGAAAAAACTTCCAACCAAGATTACTTTACCCAGCAAGGCTCTCATTCCGATTTGAAGGAGAGATCAAAACTTTTACAGATAAGCAAAAGTTAAGAGATTTCTGCAACACTAAACCAGCTTTACAACAAATACTAGAGGAACTTCTCAGGCAGAAAAGAAAAGGCCACAACCAGAAACAAAAACTCCACAAATGACGAGGCTCACCAGTAAAAACATATCTATAGTAAAGATACTAAATCATCCATGCAAATCAGAGATTGTGAGAAGAGAGCACAAATGCAGGACACTGGAGATACACTTGCAATTAAGAAACCAACAACTTAAAACAATCTCATTTTTATAGACTCCTATATCAAAACTTCAGGGTAACTGCAAACCAAAAATCTACAACTGATACACAAACAAATAAGAAAAATCAACTCAAATACAACATTAAAAAGTCATCTTGTGAGAGGAGACAACAAGAGAATATGGGAAGAAAAAAGAGCAACAAAAACCCCAAACAGTTAATACAATGGCAATAAGGCCATACATATCAATAATTACCTTAAATATTAATGGACTGAATGCCCCAACCAAAAGACATAGACTAGCTGAATGGATACAAAAACAAGACCATATATATGCTGTCTTCAAGAGACCGACTTCACTTCCAGGGACACATACAAATTGAATGTGAGAGGATGGAAGAAAATATTCCATGCAAATATGAATCAAAAGAAAGCCAGAGTAGCAATACTCCTATCAGACAAAACAGACTTTAAAATGAAGACCATTTTATGAGACAAGGAAGGGCACTACATAATGATCAAAGGATCAATCCAAGAAGAAGATATAACAATTTAAAGAATCTATGCACCCAACATAGGATCAACACAGTATATAAGGCAACTGCTAACAACCTTAAAAGAAGAAATCAACAATAACACCATCATAGTGGGGGACTTTAGCACCCCACTTACAGCAATGGACAGGTCATCCAGACAGAAAATCAATAAGGAAACACAGGCCCTGAATGAAGCATTGGATCAGATGGACTTAATAGATATTTATAGGACATTCCATCAAAAAGCAACAGAGTACTCATTCTTATCAAGTGCGCATGGAACATTCTCTAAGATTGATCACATCCTGGACTACAAATCAAGCCTTGGTAACTTTAAGAAAATTGAAATCATATCAAGCATCTTTTCTGATCACAATGCTATATGACTGGAAATCAACAACAAGAAAAAAATGGCAAAAAATACAAACACATGGAGACTAAACAACATGCTACTGAACAACCAATGGATCACTGAAGAAATCAAAGAGGAAATTAAAAAATACGTAGAAGCATATGACAACAAAACACAACACTCCAAAACCTATGGGATGCAACAAAAGCCATTCTAAGAGGAAATTTTATAGCAATACAAGCCTACCTCAGGAAACAAGAAAAAGCTCAAATAAACAAGCTAACTTTACATCTAAAACAGGTAGAGAGGGAAGAACAGACAAGACCTAAAGTTAGTAGGAGAAAAGAAACCATAAAGATCAGAGCAGGAGTTCCCGTCGTGGCTCAGTGGCTAATGAATCCAACTAGGAACCATGAGGTTTCAGGTTCAATCCCTGGCCTTACTCAGTGGGTTAAGGATCCTGTGTTGCCGTGAGCTGTGGTGTAGGTTGAAGACGTGGCTCGGATCCCGCATTCCTGTGGTTGTGGCATAGGCCAGCAGCTACAGCTCCTGTTAGACCCCTAGCCTGGAAACCTAAACATGCCGCGGGTGGGGCCCTAGATAAGGCAGAAAGACAAAAAAAATGGAAAAAGAAAAAAAAGATCAGAGCAGAAATCAATGAAATAGAAACGAAGAAAGCCATAGAAAGGATCGATGAAACTAAAAGCTGGTTCTTTGAAAAGATCAACAAAACTGATAAACCCTTAGCCAGACTTATCAAGAGAAAAAGAGAGGACACAAATCAATAAAATTAGAAATGAAAAGGGAGAAGTAACAGCAGACATCACAGAAATACAAAGGATCATAAGAGACTACTCTATGCAACTATATGGCAATAAAATGGAAAACCTAGATGAAATGGACAAATTCTTACAAAAGTACAATCTTCCAAGACTAAACCAAGATGAAATAGAAAAGATGAATAGACCAATCACAAGTTCTGAAATTGAAACTGTGATTAAAAAACTTCCAACAAACAAAAGTCCAGGACCAGATGGCTTCACAGGCAAATTCTATCAAACGTTTAGAGAAGAGCTAACGCCTATCCTTCTGAAACTCTTCCAAAAAATTGCAGAGGAAGGGACACACCCAAACTCATTCTATGAGGCAACCATCACCCTGATACAAAAACTAGACAAAGATATCACAAAAAAAGAAAATTATAGGCCAATCTCACTGATGAACATAGATGCAAAAATTCTCAACAAAATACTAGCCAACCGAATCCAACAATACATTAAAAGGATTGTACACCACGATCAAGTGGGATTTATCCCAGGGATGCAAGGATTCTTCAATATCCACAAATCAATCAGTGTGATACACCACATTAACAAACTGAAGAATAAAAACCATATGATCCTCTCCACAGATGCAGAAAAAGCCTTTGACAAAATCCAATACCCATTTCTGATAAAAACCCTTCAGAAAGTGAGCATAGGGGGAACCTACCTCAACATAATAAAGGCCATCTATGACAAACCCAGAGCTCACATCATTCTCAATGGTGAAAAGCTGAAAGTATTCTCACTGAGATCAGGAATGAGACAGGGATGTCCACTCTCACCACTACTATTCAACATAGTTCTGGAAGTCCTAGCCGCAGAAATCAGAGAAATAAAAGAAATAAAAGGAATCTAAATTGGAAAGGAAGAAGTAAAACTATCACTATTTGCAGATGACATGATACTATACCTAGAGAATCCTAAAGACTCTACCAGAAAACTGTTAGAGCTCATCAATGAATCTGGCAAAGTTGCAGGATACAAAATTAATGCACAGAAATCAACTGCATTTCTATACACTAACAATGAAAGATCAGAAAGAGAAATTAGGGAAGCAATCCCATTTACCATCGCATCAAAATGAATCAAATACTTAGGAATAAACCTACCTAAAGAGACAAAAGATCTGTACTCTGAAAATTATAAGGTACTGATGAAAGAAATCAAGGATGACGTGAACAAATGGAAAGACATACCACGCTCTTGGATTGGAAGAGTCAATATTATCAAAATGACTACACTATCCAAGGCAATCTACAGATTCAGCGCAATCCCTACCAAATTACCAAGGACCTTTTTCACAGAACTAGAACAAAATAGTTTAAAGTTTGTTTGGAAGCACAAAAGACCCAGAATAGCCAAAGACATCCTGAAAAAGAAAAATGGAGCTGGAGGAATCAGGCTCCCTGACTTCGGACTATACTGCAAAGCTGCAGTCACCAAATCCATATGGTACTGGCACAAAGACAGAAATATAGATGAGTGGAACAGAATAGAAAGCCCAGAATTAAAGCCACACATCTATAGTCAACTAATTTATGACGAAGGAGGCAAGAATATACATTGGACAAAAGACAGCCTCTTCAATAAGTGGTGCTGGGTAAACTGGACAGCTACACGTTAAAAAATGAAACACAATGCACAAAAATAAACTCAAAATGGATTAAAGACCTATATATAAGACCAGATACTATAAAACTCTTAGAGGAAAACATACGCCAAAGACTCTGACATAAAAGATAGCAACATCTCAGATCCACCTGTAAGAGTAATGACAATAAAAAGAGAAATAAACAAATGGGACTTAATTAAACTTCAAAGTTTCTGCACAGCAAAGGAAACCCTAAACAAAATGAAAAGACAACCCACAGAATGGGAGAAAATATTTGCAAATGAATCGACTGACAAGGAATTCATCTCCAAAATTTACAAACACCTCCCACAAGCTCAATACCAAAAAAACAAACAACCCCATCAAAAAGTGGGCAGAGGATCCAGGCAGACAATTCTCCAAAGAAGACATGCAGGGGATTAATCTCTAAAATTTACAAACCCCTCCTACAGCTCAATACCATCAAAAAATGGGCAGAAGATCTAAACAGACAATTCTCCAAAGAAGACATACAGATGGACCAAAAACACATGAAAAGATGTGCAACATCGCTCCTCAGTAGAGAAATACAAATCAAAACCACTGTGAGGTACCACCTTACGCTAGCCAGAATGGCCATCATCAAAAAGTCTACAAACAGTAAGTGCTGGAGAGGGTGTGGAGAAAAAGGAACCCTATTACACTGTTGGTGGGAATGCAAACTGGTGCAACCACTGTGGAAAACAGTAGGGAGAGTCTTCAGAAAACTCAAAATAGAATTACCATTTGATCCAGCAATCCCACGCCTGGGCATCTATCCAGAGGAAACCATGACTTGAAAAGACGCATGTACTGCAGTGTTCATTGAAGCACTCTATGCAATAGCCAGGTCATGGAAACAACCTAAATGCCCATCGACAGAGGAGTAGATAGGGAAGATATGGTACATACACACAATGGAATATTACTCAGCCATTAAAAGGAACAAATTACCAACATTTATAGCACCATGGATGGACCTAGAAATTATCATGCGAAGTGAAACCAGTCAGACAATTAGACAGCAACACCCAATGCTACCGCTTACATGTGGAAACTAAAAAGACACAATGAACTTCTTTGCAGAACAGACAATGACTCACAGACTTTGGAAACCCTTGGTTTTTCAAATAAGACAATCTGGGGTGTGGGGGGTGCGCAAAGGGTATGGGACGGAAAAGCTCTAAAATTGAGTTGTGATTATTTTTGTACAATTGTAATACAATTCATTAAGTAATGTGGAAGAAAACAACATATACAAAACTCTCATACAGCTTTATATAAAAAAAAAAAATCCCAGTTTAAATGGGGTCAGAAGATCTAAACAGACATTTCTCCAAGGAGGACAGATGGCCAAAAAGCATATGAAAAGATGTTCAACATCACAAATAATCAGAGAAATGCAAATCAACACTACAATGAAGTAGCACCCCATACCAGTCAGAATGCCCATCATCCAAAAGTCTACAAGCAATAAATGCCAGAGGATGTGTTCAGAAAAGGGAACCATCCTACATTGTTGGTGGGAATGTAAGATAGTGCAGCCACTATGGAGAATAATATAGAGGTTCCTTAAAAAACTGAATATAGAACTACCATATGACCCAACAATCCCACTCCAGGGCACATATCTGGAGAAAACCATAATTCAAAAAAATACATGCACCCCAATGTTCGTTGAAGCATTACTTGTAATCACCAAGACAAGATTAGGAAATAACCTCAATGTCCATCGACACAGGACTGGATAAAGAAGATTTGGTACATATATACAAAGGAATATTACTCAGCCATAAAAAAACAACAAAATAATGCCATTTGCACTAACATGGATGGACCTAGAAATCATCATACTAGGTGAAGTAAATCAGACAAAGACAAATATATAAGATCACTAATATGTGGACTTTAATGAAAATAAAATAATACACAAGAACTTACAAAACAGAAACAAAGATTTCATTGATGGAAGACAGCATGAGAAAAAGAATGTATTATGTATGTACGGCTGGGTCAATTTGCTGTACAGTAGAAACTGATAGAACTTTGTAAACCCACTCTACTTTAATACTTTAAAATACATATATATAATTTTTAAAAAGTTTTCAAAACCGAACTTATGGTTACCAAAAGGGAATCGTGACAGAGAGGGATAAATTAAGAGACTGCGATTAACATATACATTCTACTATATATACAACACAAAGACCTACTATATAGCACAGGGGAATCTAATCAATACTGTGTAATAACCTGTATGGGAAAAGAATCTGAAAAGTCATGCATATACATGTATGTACAATTGATTTACTTTGCTGTACACCTGAAACTAACACAACTTTGTTAAGTCAACTGTACTCCAATAAAATTTTTTTTAAAACCACCCTAAGACTTAGCAGCATAAAACAACTACTCCATTATGCTCGTGTACTCCGTGGATCAAGAATTAGGCAGGAATTAGCAAGAATTATTGCTCCAGTACTCTTGCGTGACAGTTGAAGGAACAAAATGTGAGTATCCTAGGAGGACCAGGATGAAGCTGTATCTCTTCTTACGACCTACCCTTGGAAGCCACATAGCATCACTTCCATCCTACTCTCCTGGTCATCCAGTCACTAAGGTCAACCCAGCAGGAAAAGGGAACATGGACCCCACTTCTCAATAGGAGGACCAGAGAATCTGCAGGCAGTTTCTGAGTTTACACCTGGGCTCCTCCCCTGAGAAGAACAGAATTCCGCAAGAAAAAACATCATGTCTGAGTTTATTATGAACTGTATTATTCAGGGGTTCACCCTGGACCTTCGTACCTCCCTCAGGGCTCCAAATAAAGGTCCTTCTGGCCCTCCAAAGCCTCTGAGTTGCTCCTGAGAGGAGCTAGGAATCAGTCAGAACTCTGAGCCTCAACCTTAAAACCCAGCTAACCAGCCAGAGCGCCTGACTCCCGTTTTCCTCTCCTCAGAGCCTTAGCTGTGGAGCATCTGCACCGAGAGACCCAGACTAGGAAGGTGATACTGGGCATCAGGCAAGGTACTAGGTATACAGGCAGCAGAGAAAATACCAGGTCCTGCCTCCCTCGACACAGAAAGGTAATCGCCGTGGGTTTTTAGATGGGCCACAGGGGCCCGGTGTTACCCAGAAAAGGTGAATGGCAAATTTCCTAAGGATAATTCACCAAGTGTTGCTGTTTAATTACAGCCTCAAATTTCAGAATCTTGTCCTTGCTCATAAATGGTGTGGCCATCCCTTGGCACTAGCCTTCCATTCACCAAGCTTACAAGAATGATGCCAGATTTCCCTTGTGGCACAGCGAGTTAAGGATCCAGCATTGTCACTACAACAGCTTGGGTCACTGCTGTGGTTCAGGTTCCGGTCCTAACCCGAGAAATTCCACATGTTGCAGGTGCAGCCAAAAAGAAATTTTTTAAATTTTTTTAAAAAGCTGATGCCTAGGAGTTCCCGTCGTGCCTCAGTGGTTAACGAATCCAGCTAGGAACCATGAGGTTTCGGGTTCCATCCCTGGCCTTGCTCAGTGGGTTAAGGATCCGGCATTGCCGTGAGCTGTGGTGTAGGTTGCAGACGCGGCTCGGATCCCGCGTTGCTGTGGCTGTGGTGAAGGCCGGCAGCTAGAGCTCCTGTTAGACCCCTAGCCTGGGAACCTCCATATGCCACGGGTGCGGCCCCAGATAAGGCAAAAATACAAAAAAAAAAAAAAAAGCAGCTGATGCCTATACCCAAATTCCAACACTTAAATTCATCATAAGTGAAATGGCTAAATCAGCCATTATCTCTCCATAAAGAATCTGTAGGGGAGGCCAATTCCTCAGCAGACAGTTTTCATGTGACTGGGGGCTCGAGGCAAGTGGAGCAAGCTGTGTGATCAGGATGAATGACAAGTTGGAGGGAGAGAGCCTGCTGGTCTGTCTCCCAAGGAGGTGCTTGTCTCAGCGGCAGACAAACGCTTCAACAGCCCAGACAGCAACCCCCTAGTGGGAGACACCATCCTCAGCCAACTTAGCCTCCAGAGCTCCCTGCTTTCTAGACTGGGGCCGATTCTGAACCCCCACCCCCTTCTTGCTCCACCAAGTTAATAGATTTTCTTTAGATATGGCAGTGTTACCCAGTGGGTGAACCAAAAACCTTTTCCCAATTCTGGGCTAAATGACATTATGTATTTAAGGCAACCTCACAAACAAGGCTCTCTCAACCTGAGCAAGTTATTTTTCCAGGCTGAGTTTCCATTTTTCCACTGGAGAAAGTAGGTAGGGCTGATGCAAGAATTAGCTCACAAGGTAAGTGCAGAGCCTGGCTCACAGGAGGCGCTCAGTAAATGGCAGCTGGCAATTCTGTGTGATATATAAGTGACAACATCATGTATCACACAGCTCATCACAGGAAAGGCTGGGCCCTAGCTGCCATCGTGGCCCCAGAGGAAATGAGTCCCCTAGGCATGTTTCTGCGGCTATAGGCAGAGCCAGGTATCCTGAGTACACCCCCTGTCCCATTCCCTCTCCCTCCCCCGCCCCGACACAGTCATTCTCATATGACATCCTTTTCAATGTGTACATGTAACCAGCAGTGTTCTTCCTCAGCCTAACAAAACAAATTGATCGAGAGTCAATACAGGTCCTAATTACAGGCTCTGCACTGGAAGATTGATGGTGGAAGATGAAGAGGGAAGCACAGGCCCTTGATGGGCGCCTGTAATGAGGTGTCACTGGTCCCCACTGTAAGTCGTTTATAAACATGGTCTCATGTCTGTGGCTGTCAGGATCCCAGCCAGAGCTTAATGAGCTGCTCCTTCCTGCCCCGGGGTTAATGTCAGAAGCTGATCATGTTTTCTGCAGCAAGAGGCACTGCCTGATGGTTGGTGGAGTTTCACCTACAAATATCCCTATTCTCTCAGAAAATGCATTTTTCCAAAACTCCTGGCAGGGATATGCACTGAATTTCCCATCAGGGCCTCTCAACCTCCAGGAAGTACCATGGCTAAACTTTCCATTTGCAGCCTCTTCTCTTGGCTTGGGTGGATTCAGGAGAAGAACGTCAGTCAAGCTGGAGTTTGGGTTCAGGAGTGAGGTGGTTAAGGTGGGAGACTTGGTATCTGACTATGCAGGTTTGAATCCTGGCTCTGTTATCCATAAGCTACATGTCTTAAGTCTCAGTTTCCTCCGCTCTAAAGTGGGAGCAGTAATAGATAAAAGAAGGCCCTTCCACTTGGTGGAGTGCTAAGTGCTGTCTTTCACCACACTGGCTCCAAACAGCTCAAGCTACCAACCATCTGTGGACTCGGAGTGGCCCCAGATCAAAAGACCATCAACAAATCATTACATTTTTCTTATTTTTTTTCTGCTTTTTAGGGCCACACCTGTGAAATATGGAGGTTCCCAGGCTAGGGGTCTAATTGGAGCTACAGCTGCCTGCCTACACCACAGCCACAGCAACGCCGGATCCGAGCCACGTCTGTGACCTACACCACAGCTCATGGCAACACCAGATCCTTAACCCACTGAGGGAGAGCAGGAACTGAACCTGCATCCTCATGGATACTAGTCAGACTGGTTTCTGCTGCGTCACGATGGGAACTCCTATTTTTCTTATTCTTAATCTAAGAGATGCCTTTGTTTAGAATGTGTATATAGGCAGACAGACAGATGGGTCCCTTTGTTGTACAGCAGAAATTGGCACATTATAAATCAACTATACTTTAGTAAAAAAAAAAAAATTATTTTTTAAAAAATGCCATCCACAGACTCAACCATAGGATTTTTCTTGACCAACACAGTGAGATATTAACTGACCAGGTATAAAGCAATGGACTCGTTCTATCCAACACAGGTACAAATGGCAATTCCTAATTAACACAATCACAACAAACACTCCTTCCCTGGCACATAAAATTCCCTGACATTTTACCTTCACAAAGCCACTTGGTCAGTTTCCTCCACTGCATGTCTTCCCTTGACCAGTAAACAAGGAAACTTGGTACTCAATGTTCTAATCATGTGGTGGCCTTTGTCTTGTAACAGCACCTCCTTCATTAACAGTACTTTCTCATGTAGGCAAACTAATGTCCTCCAAGATGTCCATGCCCTAATCCTTGGGATCTGTGAATATGTCAAGTCACCTGGCAAAGGATAATTAAGATGGCAGATAGAATTAAACTTGCTAATCTGCTGAACTTAGGATAAACAGATTAGCCTGGATGGATGATCCAGGTGGACCCAATGTAATTATAAGCATCTTTAAAAGGGAAAGAGGTAGGAAAGAACCAAAGAGATGGTAGCTGAGAAGGACGCAGCTAACATTTCCGGTTTTGAAGATGGAAAGGGCCACAAGCCAAGAAATGCAGGCACTGCGGAGAAGCTAGAAAAGGCAAAGAAATGAATATCCCCTAGAGCCTCCAGAAAGACAGACTACCCTATCAACACCTAGATTTTAGCTCAGTGACATCCATGTGACTCAGCTCCAGAATTGCAGGATAATAAGTTTGTGCTACTTTAAGCCACTATGCTTGTGGTGGTTTATCACAGCAGGTGT
Organism: Catagonus wagneri; assembly: GCA_004024745.2. Classification (NCBI taxonomy): domain Eukaryota; kingdom Metazoa; phylum Chordata; class Mammalia; order Artiodactyla; family Tayassuidae; genus Catagonus; species Catagonus wagneri. The sequence continues at coordinate 13,660,465 of PVHT021183543.1, forward strand.
AGGATAAGCCTATAGGTATTTCCTTCATCAGGTTTTTGGTGACTTCTTACAGATACAGCATTTAGACTCATGCCTGGAAAATCCTAAGTATTCAATTAACATTACTATGATTTTAGAACATAATTGATCTCTTCATTATAGAACTTCTCACCTCCTCCTCCCTTTGACCAGTCCCACAACTCAATTCCATCCAATGGAGGTGAGGGAAAAAGAAGTGACCTTTCCTGAACACTTCCTATGCCCAGGTTCTGTCCCAGGTACCTTGCCCAGCACTTGGCACATGCCATCTCAGTGGGCGAGTGTTTGGAATCACCTTCTCTAGAAAACCAGACCAAGTGTGGGCCCCAATGATGGTAAGATCCCAATTATAAATCATCAGCCACCTGGGATATCTGAACAAGTGTCATGACTTACACTCACACAACCCTTCACTAGACATAAGCATGAGGCACTGTTGGGTTAGGTGCACTCAAATCATCACCTGCCAGGGGAGCCGAGCTGCCCTCAGGGCCCACACTAAGCAGGCCTCTGCCTTGCTCTAGGTGCCAAGCTCTTGGCTCATCCTCTCCTTGGGAACCAAGGGCCCCATGATTTCCTTACTCATCTGCATCCTCATCTGTGCCCAACTCAAGGACTCAGCCAGTGTCTCTCCCTGGCATATGGATGTTATAAGCAAGTCTTTGTTGCATGAGGGAAGGGAGCAGGTATAAATCATTTTTATTTATTCCTTGAAGAGTAGAAGGACTCATGCTTACCTCCACGCATAAAACACCAAAATCACAACAGCTAAACAACTATCAACAATATTGACTGGAAGCTACCAAAATAGATAGCCTACACCCAAAGACAAAGAAGCAGCCACACCAAGAATGGCCGGGTCTGGCACTGGGAGGAGGAGCCCCCAGAGCACGACACCAAAGACAGTCATCAAATCACAAGAGAAGAGAACAAAAGAAGGAAAGAAAAAAGATCAATAAAAACAAAACCATAAGTTCTCATCACAGTGCAGCAGAAACCAATCTGACTAGTATCCATGAGGACACAGGTTCAATCCCTGGCCTTGCTCAATGGATTAAGGATCTGGCGTTGCCATGAGCTGTGGTATAGGTTGCAGATGTGGCTCAGATCTGGTACTGCTGATGCAACCCCTAGCCTGGGAACCTCCATATGCCACGGGCATGGCCTTTAAAAAACAAAAAATCCAAAACAATTAAGAAAATTGCAATAACAACAGATATATCAAGATTTACCTTAAATGTGAATGGATTAAATGCTCCAAACAAAAGACACAGACTGGCTGAATGGATACAAAAACAAGACCCCCATATATATGCTGTCTACCAGAGGTCCACTTCAGCTCTAGGTAGACATACAAACGGAAACTGAGAGGATGGAAAAAAATATTCCATGGAAATCAAAAGAAAGCTGGAGTAGCAATATTCATACCAGAGAAAACAGACTTTAAAATAAAGAACATTATGCGAGACAGGGCCATTACATAATGATCAAAGGATCAATCCAAGAAGATATGATTGTAAATATATATGCACCCAACATAAAAGCAACTCAATATTTAAGGCAACTGCCAACATAAAAGGAGATACCAACAATAACACAATAATAGTGGGGGACTTTAACATCCCATTTACAACCATGGATAGATCATTCAGACAGAAAATCAGTAAGAAAACACAGGCCTTAAATGATGCATTAGACCAGATGGACTTAACAGATATGTATTAAATATTCCATACAAAAGTAGCAGAATATATATTCTTTTCAAAGTGAACATGGAACATTCTCCAGGATAGATCACATCCTGGGCCACAAATCAAGCCTCAGTAAATATAAACAAATTGAAAGCACGCCGAGCATCTTTTCTGACCACAATGTGGTAAGACTACAAGAAAAAACTGCAAAAACTACAAACACATGGAGACTAAATAATATGCTACTAAACAACCAATGGGTTGCTAAGGAAATCAAACAATGCCTAGAGACAAATAAAAACAAAAACACAATGATCCAAAACCTGTGGGATGCTGCAAAACAGTTCTAAGAGGGAAGTTTATAGTAATACAAGCTTATCTTGGGAAACAGGAAACATCTCAAACAACCTAACCTTACACCTAAAGCAACTAGAGAAGGAAGAACAAAAAAACCCAAAGTTAGTAGAAGGAAAGAAAATATAAATATCAGAGCAGAAATAAATACAATAGATGAAGAAAACAATAGAAAAGATCAGTGAAACTAAAAGCTGCATCCTTATTCATCTGCATCCTCATTTGATTGTGGCCAACTCAAGGACCCAGCCAGTGCCTAGCCCTGGTGCACGGGTGTAAGCAAGTCTTTGTTGCATGAAGGAAGGAATAATTGGCTAATAGGGACCATGTGTATATAGCACAGGGAACTCTATCCAATATTCTGTGATAATCTATTTCAGAGAAAATCTGGAAAAGAATGGATGTGTGTATTACAATCACTTTGTTGTACAGAAGAAATTATCCCAACATTGTAAATCAACTACAATAAAACTTTTAAAACTGAAAGAAAAAAGAAGGAGCTCTCCATGGCCATGCTTAGAGTAACAGCTTGGGCCTTTCCATTGCCAGGGCCAGGACCAGGATGAAGCAAGAGAAGAAGCTATATAAAATGTAAGAAGGCTAGCCCTCCACTTTCCTGGACTGACCCTGTACTTGGTCAAACCCAAGAGACAGCATCCCTTACGTCTGACACCCCACATGTCGCAGTCCTGTCCACTGCAGTCAGATACTGTGTCACCAACAACTGTTACTGAAGCTTGAAGCAAATCTCATTAAACTTAATGATAAATAAATTGATTGCCCATCATCACTGAAAGATGATTAACTTAGCTGTATCAAGGTAAGGATAATGCTAGGCTGTGACAACAAATTAATCCTGTAATTTTTTGTCTTTTTGCCTTTTTCTGGGGCTGCATTCATGGCATATGGAGGTTCCCAGGCAAGGGGTCGAATCTGAGCTGTAGCTGCCGGCCTACGCCACAGCCACAGCCACGTGGGATCTGAGCCATGTCTGCAACCTACACCACAGATCACGGCAACGCCGGATCCTTAACCCACTGAGCAAGGTCAGGGATCGAACCTGCAACCCCATGGTTCATAGTCGGATTCATTAACCACTGAGGCACGACGGGAACTCCTAATCCTGTAATTTTAGTGGCTTAATTTAGCATTTTATTTCCTACTCACATTATATGTCTACCATGGCTCACCAGTGGAGCCCTGAGAGTCTAGAGTAGTGATGCTCAGACTTTAGGATAAAGAAGCATTAGCTAGGACCTTTGTTTAAAATTCAGATTCTTCATCCCCACCTCCCAAGGCTCAGATTCGGTAGGTCTTAGGAAAGCCCAGGCATTTGAAATTTTTTTGCACATTCCCCAGATAACTCAGACAAAGGTGGACTGGATCCAGCCAGACAACCCATTTCCACCAAACAGCTGGGCCCTGTCAATGCCACAGATGCCCTGAGCCCTGAGTACTCTCTGAGGTCACCCACCTTCATGTGAATCTAGCAAAAGCCTGGGAGTTTTGGTAACCCTCCTGAAGGCACACACACTTGGATGGGCTGGCCTTAAGTGGGAGGAGCCTGCCATCACTGGGTATTTTCAATGGGTAACTACAGCCTAAGGTGTGGAACATCTCTTATAGAGACAACTGCAGCCAATGCAAGCGGCAGGGGGTGGGGGGGTAGAGGGATGCAACCCATCCCCACAGAACCTGACACCACATCACAGGCATATCTATCAATCAGGAGGGCTATGGCACTGGACAGAGCGAATTCTGTAGCACAAGCTTATGTGAGTTAGAAGAGGATCCAGAACTGAGAAGAGCTGAAAACCTCCACCGACAATAAAGCTGGTCGGGGGCGGGGGGGAAGCAATGACCCCAAGGCATGGTAACCCTGTTTTGTGCAGCACAGGAAGAAACTTTTAATATCTCAGCGGCTGGTATGAGAACTCATTCAGAAGGTGGGGACTTCTGTGCTGAAAAGCAGTTCTGACGAACACATTGGGGGCTGAAGCGAGCAAGATACCAGGGGTCAAGCAAATCATGGAAATGATTCTGAAAAATAAAAAAGAGGAAGGCTTCCTGGCCAAAGGACGAATGAGAAGAGATCCTGAGTAGCTTAAAAAGTACCTATCAGGCGGTTTGCTGCATAGCGTCCCATGCAACCTGCTCCACGGCCGCATGGCCGGTGAAACCGCCATTGCTCGCTCACATCGGGTAGAGTGGGTCTCCTCTGGGGAGCAAAGTGGCAGGCTCCCATCTCAGGAAGGCTGGACCCCATGTCAAGAGTGCCAATCAGGAGTTCCCTTCGTGGCTCAGTGGTTAACGAATCCGACTAAGAACCATGAGGTTGCGGGTTCGATCCCTGACCTTGCTCAGTGGGTTAAGGATCCGGCGTTGCGGTGAGCTGTGGTGAAGGATGCAGACGCGGCTCGGATCCCGCGTTGCTGTGGCTGTGGCGTAGGCTAGCGGCTACAGCTCCTGTTATACCCCAAGGCTGGGAACCTCCATATGCTGTGGGTGCGGCTCTACATAAAAAAAAAGGCAAAAAGACAAAAAAAAAAAAGAGTGCCAATCAACGGGCAGCAAGCCATTCTCCCAGATCTTCTCTGGGCCACCCTGCAGTCTAAAGGCCCTGGCCACTCCAAAATGGTCTTGGAAGAACTCATGGGCCTGCCTGAGCAGAGGAAGAGGCAATCACACCTGGAGAAGCCACGAAGCAGCACGACTGCCAGGCAACACTGAGAGCAAGGATGAGGTGGAGACTGTGCCTGTGATGACAGGCCTGGTACCTGATGACAGGCTTGATGCTACATGAGGATGAGGGAGCTCTTGGGAGTTCTCCAAATATTTAGAGCAGCATCAACCTATAGGGTTTGGAGCTACTGCATGTGCAGGAAGGAGCCGAGAGCCGGGATAAGGTGGATCATGCCACTAACCTAAACAACCGGCCATGAGAGTAAATGTAACAACAGCAATAATAATGACAACGGTGGCTAATGATTATGCAGGCCTACTACATCAGGTCTTATTTATTAACATCCTCCTTTTTTTTTGTCATTTTTTAGGGCCGCACCTGCAGCATGTGGAGGTTCCCAGGCAGGGGTCTAACAGGAGTTGTAGCTGCCGGCCTACGCCAGAGCCACAGCAATATGGGATCTGAGCTGCGTCTGCAACCTACACCACAGCTTACGGCAACACCAGACCCTTAACCCACTGAGTGAGGCCAGGGATTGAACCCGCAACCTCATGGTTCCTAGTCAGATTCGTTTCCGCTGAGCCACAACGGGAACTCCCCCTCCCTTTTTTTTAATGGCCACATCTGCAGCATATGGAAATTCCCAGGCCAGGGACTGAATCCGAGCCACATCTGTGGCAATAACGGATCCTTTAACGCAATGTGCTGGGTTGGGGATCCAACCCATGCCTCTGCAGCAATCTGAGCCGCTACAGTCTGATTCTTAACCCACTGCACCACACAGCAGGAACTCCTCATTCCCACAACTTAGATTTAAGTATATTATCTCTCCCATTGCAAGAAAAAGTTGAGTCCAGACAGAGCGAGTTGTTCAAGGGCCCACAGTCTCCAATGGTAGGGCAGAGCCATCATTTTAACGTAAACAGCACACCTTCGATGTCTATGTTCTAAACCATCGATTGGCCTCTGGTATATGTCAAAGAGCTTTATTAAATACATTTTAAAGTGCTGAGCAATGTTATTATCACTAGGTTCCTGAATGTCTAGACAAGAGATATTACAACATAAGAAAACAAAAACCAACCCTTAGGTCTTAAGGACTTGTCAGCAAGGTAGAGAAAATTGTGCCTTAAGATACCCCCACACAGCCTGGGACCTTCCCCACGTGGGCAGCAGTGTTCACTGTGCCCAACAGCTCTGCCCTGCGTCACGGTAACAACTGCTGTTCCAGGCATTTCTCTTTGGCAGGTAAAGAAGAAAAGCAATCAACCCTCAGGAACAGCTATGAACCAGATCAAGCATTGCTTATACCCAGGAAGCCGCAGAACTGGTCAGGGAAGATAAAAACAGTAACACAGAGGTCAGTACTTGGGCTTTTTCAGCCCCAAGAATTAGTGAACAGATACAGGTTGGGTTAAAGGGGGGAAAGTGAGCACAGACCCATACAGAGGTCACCAGAGATGCCAAAAAGAGTAAGGGTTGAGTGTCAGAAACTGAGGCCCTGTGTGAGTACGGTCAGGAAATCAGAGAAGCAGCCACAGACAGTCTGACTAAGTCAGCTGAGCCCCAGCCACTGGAAAGGCCCTAGTCCCAGGTGCAAAGGCTTTGCCAGCATCTGAAACCCAGCACTGAAATGGCCTCCTCCAGGTGACTCTAGGCCTGAAGGTCAAAGCAGTTTAGGCTTCTGCCCGCACCGCAGCCAAGATCAGGACCCCTGGAGGCACTCCCAGGGGAAGGAGATGGCACGGGGATATTCCCTCATCAAGAGAGAAAGGCTTTTCTGATTTCTGGGTCTGCATTTCATCTTTGTTGATATGTTTATGTCAGGTCTTGATCATCACACTTGCCTACAATTTAAGCTGTTTTCCTTCCAAACACACTAAATACATGTTACTGCCAAGAAACTGTGGTCTCAATTTACACTGTTTCGTGCTCATTTCTTAAACATCTTGATGTCTCAGTGTGAACCACAAAGCCAAGCCCGACGGTATCATGATCTGGACCATGAGGGAAGCAAGCGGCCATCCCTCGGAGCTCCTCTAGAGAGGCTGCGATCTCTGCAGTCCCCTCATGGCCCATAAACGCTAGGAACCACAGACAAAGCCCAGAGGGGCCTTTGTTCAACTTTAAACAAATCCAGATAAGCGGACCCCAGGCGAGCTCACCCTGACTGCAAAAGACCCCAAAGGTCTACCCTCTCCCCACCCCCATGGTCCATGCATGTGAGACGCAGGACCAAGAGGTCCTGCGCGATCTCCCAAGGTTTGTACAGCCCGTCCCTCCTGTTTGTGACAAGGTTGGAAGGCTGTTCTTGTGGTGTCTTCCCCTTTAAGAGTAAAGCACTTTGGGAGTTCCCTTCGTGGCTCAGTGGTTAACGAATCCGACTAAGAACCATGAGGTTGCGGGTTCGATCCCTGGCCTTGCTCAGTGGGTTAAGGATCCGGCGTTGCCGTGAGCTGTGGTGAAGGTTGCAGACACGGCTCAGATCCCACATTGCTGTGGCTGTGGCGAAGGCCGGCAGCTACAGCTCCTGTTAGACCCCTAGCCTGGGAACCTCCATATGCCACGGGTGCGGCTCTACATAAAGGCAAAAAGGCAAAAAAAAAAAAAGAGTAAAGCACTTTGACGTTGACTGGAACAGCAGGAATTCTCCTAAGACCATGTGGAGAGGAAAGCACTGGGCAGACTGATCCCAGGCAAACCCAGTCTCTGCTGTTAGACCACGCACCAGATCATGCCCTACACCCCGAAACACAGCAGGACTGTCTGGGGGAGGGAAGGAGGATGGCAGCATCAGAAAAAGAGTTCACCCTGCAAGAGCTTCCGGCACTCTGGGAGCCTTGGAAACGCCTCCCCAGTGGCCTCGTGTGAATCCCACACTCCCCTCCACCCCAGCTGCCTCCACTTCCGCTGCTGCAGCGTCATGGCCAGAGTCCCCTCCCCCAGTGTGGGGGGCTCTGCATGTTTGCCTTGGTTTCCTCACCTGCTCCCATGCCCCTGCCCCCGCACTGACGCCCTTCCACCCTCACTCCACATGATCCATCCTTCCAGCCCCCCTCAAGCTCCATCTTCTCCACAGTCCCCCCATGCATCCCCCTGGCTGCCCTAACTCTTGTGTTTCAACACCATACCTGGTACCCCTGTTGGGATTCTTCACTCTATGGGGTATAACTTGGGCTTGTTTCTTTCTCATGCATTTAGAAGAGCAAACTGCATTCCAACCCAGGATCCCCCCACATGTGAGCTGTGTGACCTGGGGAAAGGCACTTTACCTCTCTGACCCTGTCTTCTGATTTGTAAAATAAAGACTTCAATGTCTCCCTTCCAAATTGCTGGGGAGATGAAAGCAAATAACGTTTGTAATTCACCTGTCAGAGTGCCTGGTATTAAAAAAAAAAAAAGTTGCTCAATGTTAGCAAAGTGCGATCCCATAAGGTTTAAGGGGATGGGTTCTGGAGTTAGGTTATCTGAATTCATTTCCTGGTTTTATAACTTTTCAATTCTGGGACCTTAGACAAACTACAAGCTACTCATCCCTTCGGGGCTCAAGTTTTCTGCTCTTAAAATGAGAAGAACAGAACCTACCTTACAGGGTATGGTGGTGAAACTTTTGCAGACCAAGTGCTTAGAATAGGTCCAAAAGCGTTAACTCCTGTTGCTAACAGCCCCACTCCCCTCCCAGAAAGCACACCTCCCACGCCCTCCACAACTTAACAATCCACAAATCGCCTAGCAGCCCACGTGGTCACAACAAGTGAACTGAGTCAAACCGTAATCACCCACCTCAATCATCCTCCAAGCCACGTGCCTCCAACGAGCAGGGGAGATTTTCCAAACGCTGTTGGATAACACCCTCATCTTCAATATCTTTCCTCACCTATCTTCAAGTCCCAAGATGGCAATATCTAAACCTTCCGCCATCTCACTCAGTTGTGGAGTTCACAGCTGGGGACACAAGCGCAGAGGGACCAAGAAGGTCTCTTGGAGTCCCACAGCGACGGTGTCTCCTCCCAGCCTGACTTTCCCGGCGGGAATGGCCGCCCTGGTCAGTTTCTCCCCTCCTGCTCGGGTCCCAGCCGGTGGGGCGTTACTGGAAACTGCTCACAAACCAGGGATGACGGTCCACACCCAGCTCCGCGGGATGGTAAAGCCGCGGTCAACGGCAGAGCGAGCAGGGATCTTATATAAGAGGCTCCTCCTCTCGGTGGGTGAGACCTCTGTGCCCATCCCCACATTATTGGCTCAGGCTCCGAGCCCAGCCTCCGCTGCAGATTGGGCAGAGCGCCGGCTACGGGGGCCCACCTGTGACCTCTGCACAGACTCCGGGAAGGGCAGTGTGTGGCAGATTCACATCTGTCACCTCCTTTTACTCTCACGGCGAGGCAGCATTTCACTTAAAGGTGATGAGGCTGCGGGACAGGGGAAGTGATTTGCACCAGTTTTCACAGTTCACTCGCAGGTTCCGAGATTCCTTTGAAAAGTGGAAACAGCTGATCCCTGAGTGAGGCCTGGGAATGCCCATCGGTTCTGCTGAGTGGGCCCGCGGGAGCCATTCCACCACCTAAACAATAAACGCTTGATCAAAGGCTTTCCAAGGGATTGTCCTTTCAGCTCTGACACTATCACAAAAGTGTGATCTCATAGGTTTAGCAACCCACAGCTATCCCGAAATGAGTCATTCAAGCTGAAGATCCTGGGGTCCCACTGATTCTTCCTTTTTTTGCTTTTTTTTTTAGGGCCGCACCTGCAGCATATGGAGGTTCCCAGGCTAGGGGTCAAATTGGAGCTACAGCTGCCGGCCTGTGTCACGGTCACCACAGCCCATAGCAATGCCAGATCTGAGCCAAGTCTGCAAGCCTACACCTCAGCTCACGGCAACGCCGGATCCTTAACCCACTGAGTGAGGCCAGGGATTGAACCTGCAACCTTATGGTTCCTAGTCAGATTCATTTCCACTGCACCACGACGGGAACTCCCGATTCCTTTTTTATTAACATAGCTGATTTACAGTGTTGTGTCAATTTTTGCTATACAGCATAGTGACCAGTCATACGTACACACACATTCCTTTTCGCATATCTTCCATCATGTTCTGTCCCAAGAGACTGAATATAGGTCCCTGTTTTATACAGTAGGACCTCATTGCTTATCCATTCTAAATGTAATAGTTGGCATCTATCAACCCCAAACTTATCGTCCACCCCACTCCCTTCCCCCTCCCCTTTGGCAACCAATGATTTGCAGCAACATGGATGCGACTAGGGATTCTCAAGCTAAGTAAGACAGAAAGAGAAAGACAGATACCCACTGATTATTGCCTCATCCATTTGGTGCATTTAAAAAACAAAATTAAAAAAAAAAAAAACACTGCTTTTTGCTGACTTGCAAGTTGCCTCACGGTGCACCTGGAGGTGTTTTCTGCCCTCCCCGCCTCACACTGCGGATCCTCCCACGTCCTGACCTGCCTGGTCTCCTGCTTGGCTCTGGCTACACCCCCTTTGCCTGGACCTGCCCCCTGGAGTTTCTCTTTCCCACTTCCTTGCCTTTTCATTCTCAGCCAGGCTGTGGCTATCCCAGGCCTGGACCTCCTAATGTTGTGCTTTTAAGTGGTCTCCAGGATTCCTGCTGTTATCGACTTTTAAACCCAGTTTTCACCTTCTTTGTAAAGCCCTGTTAGAGGTGCCCCAGAGTGGAATGAGCACCAGCTGAGGAAACAGACACACCCAGGAAGGGTGTTGCGGTCTGCCACTGACAAGCCTGGATGCATTAGGTAGCTCCTCTGAGCCTGTTTCCCCATCTGTAAAATGGGGCTGATAGCAATCCCGTGGTTGTGAAAAAATCATGCACCCACCTGCTACATAGCAAGCTTTCCATAAACCTCAGCTGTGTGTCTTATAAAAGTGCTTGTTGGAGTTCCCATTGTGGTTCAGAGGGTTAAGAACCCAACATAGTGTCCATGAGGATGCAGGTTGGATCCCTGGCCTTGCTCAGTAGGTTAAGGATCTGGTGTTGCTCCAACCTGTAGCATAGTCAAAGATGAGGCACTGATTCGACCCTTAGCCCAGGAGCGTCCATATGCCACAAGTGCAATTGCTGCCCCAATGAGAATAAGCAGATGCTCTTGGTATCACACTCACCTCACACATTCCTTTGTCCCACCCAGAGGTCATCTATAGAGAGTTCCTGGGTCACCGACAGCTACAGGACAGCGCTAGGGAGTGAACACCCTGGGAATAAGCCTCAACCACCAAGGCATGGGAGTTGGTAGATAAATTGCCAAGCTTCCTTGCTCCAGTGGATCAATCCTGAGCTGCGTTCCATGTTATCTGCCTGAAAGCTCCAGAGATACCGAGCCGCAGTTACCCACAGCCAGAACCTGCTCCCCTCTGACTTTCCCCCTCAGTTCCAGTTCATCCTGCTGTCCCTGCCCCCATAAACTATTTGCACCTTTATCTCAAGGTCCACTTTGGGGAGAACACAAACTAAGGCAGGAAGAAAGTGAGTGAACATTCCATGGCAATCCAGCACCATCAGGGCCCTAACAGAGAGAGGATGCAGAACGAAGGGCATCATTTCAGTTTAAGGGCTGCATAAAACAACCGGTTCTGAGAGGTCCCACTGGGAAATGGCAACAGTCACACCCCATGCACCATCCCTTTTGATTAAGTGCCCCCTGGTAGCAGGCACTCTGCCAGGTGCTGGCAATAGTACCCAACTCCTATTCTTCAACATTAACTGACCTGGGAAAGTGGCAAACACTTAATTCCGTGCATCTGTGCTGAGGCACGAGCCTGCTCGGGGCCTGGAGTATGGGGGCTGGGTCAGAGACGGGACCACCTAACAGAAGCCTGGGGGATGGAAAGGCACTGGCTGGGCTGTGGGAGAGGAGGGTGCTGGGCTGGGCTGCATGTGTTAGAGCCATAGCCCGGGATGATGGATGTTGACACTCCTTCCCCATGGTTAGGACTGGTTAGAAGTTCCGGCCCTTGGTGGCAGGAAATGAGCTATATTTTGGAAACAGCCTAAAATTTGGAGTGTCATGGGTCTGAATTCCAGCCCTGGTTCAGTCCCTCACTTCCTAAGTCACTTCATCTCTCTGCATCCCAGTTCATACTTTCCAACTTGGAGTCAACAATAGATACTGGCTGTTCTACAGATGAGATGAAATAACTTCTGCCAAAACACAGAGACTGAGACCTGGTAGTTAGTTGGAGGACATACCTGAGAGAGCAGTGGACACTAGAGGGGCAACACTGAATGCAAATTTGAAAGTGGACTTAGCTGACCTCTCATGTCCCCGATATAACATGGGCTTCTTGAGAGATGCACTTGGGATAGGTGCTTGATGTGGCTCTGGGTGGCGGGGCCTCTGCCTGCTCTCCTAACCCTGTTTTGGATTCCAAGGTCACTTCCCCTCAGTGAACCCTCACCCCTGAGCCAGCTCCAGAGGAACCCCCATCAGGGTCCTAAAGATCCGACTGGGCTGGGATTCAGGGAACAAGTGACTGGCTAAGTGGACATGTGACCACAGATTCTGAATGGAGGGAATGATCAGTGTTAAAGCCCCAGAAGGGCCTAAGATCTCCAGTGTAAGATCTCATTATATTCCCTCTGCTTGTTTTGCTGTAAGAAGTGGAAACCAACCAGAAGCAGCCTTATCAAATGATTTAAACTTCTCATAGAATTTTTCAACCTAAAAGATCATCTAGTAACACAACATTATAAATCAACTACACTTCCAAAAAATTTTTTTAAACGATCACCCAATATAAAACAATCTCATCTATGTAAACTAATCCTTCTTATTAATACACACACACACACACACACACACACACACACACACACACTCTGGGGGTTTGGGGTTGACATATACGCTCTATTGATTGTATAAGGAACGGATGGTTAACAGGGACCTGCTGTAGAGCACAGGGAACTCTATCCAATATTCTGTAATAATCTACATGGGAAAGGAATCTGAAAGAGAATAGATACATTCATATGTAGAACTGAATCACTTTGCTGTACAACAGAAACTGACACAACACTGTAAATCAGCTATACTTCAATAATTAAAAAAAAAAAACAAACACACCACACATATAATGGGGTGGGGCTTGGGGTCGAAGGCCATGGGTTAAACACCTAGGTCAGCACAGAGAAAGACTCTTTCAGCTCTTTAAGCCATCATTCTAGAGAGGACCCTCCATGAGGGCTCTTATCACAGTGAGGTCCAGAGCCTCTGAGCAGAGACTCCATCTTCAACTATTAGGAAAGTAAGAGATAGCATGGACTCCTGCCATGGCAGCAAGTGTCACTGAGCTATGAGTTTTATCCTTGGTGAATTCTAACGTGTTGGTATCAGTGTATATGCCAATGGTACTCCTAGCCATCTGGTTGGAGATTATACATATCTACAAATTTAGGCACCCCTAGTGTGGTAGGCAGCTTCTGCCATGGTTCCCAATGATTTCTGGTATTTGCTCTTCAGTATTTACATCCTTGCATAACCCCACCCCTTGAGTGTGATTTAGATCTAGTCATTTACTTTTGGTGATAGAATAGGGCAAAAGTGGTAGGATGTCACTTCTGAGATTAGGTTACAAAAATCAGGACTCTCTCTCTCTCTCGCGCTCTTACTGTCTCGCTCTTGTGTGCTTGCTTTGATGAAATAAGCTGGACCAACAGCCACCAAGGAACCAAGGCCATCTGTCCAACAGTCTTCAAAGAAATGAATTCCACCAACAACATGTGAGCTGGGAAGCTGTCCTTCCTCAGTCAATCCTTCAGATGAGCCTGCAGCCTCAGCTAACACCTTGACTGCAGTCTCTGAAAGACCCTAAAGCAATGGACCCAGTTAGACTGTGCCCAGATTCCTGATTCACAGAAACCGCACGATAACAAATGTGTGTTGTTTTAAGCCTCCCAGGTCGGGGCAAGCTTTTATGCAGCAATAGATAACAGTACACCTAGTCTATTGATTCTGGTAACACGAAGTTATGATTCAGAGACACATCCATTCTACAGTCAGCAACAGGGAAAAGGCAAGACAAAGAAATGAGTTTGAAGGGAAGATACCCTTCTGTCACAGCACAAATAAGAGTAACTGATATCCCTGGCCAGAATATCCGTGTATGTATACTCCCCACACATGTCATCCCATTTAATCCACACCACAACCTGTAATGTTGGCACTATTCCAATTCCTGTTTGCTCGATGAAGAAGTTGAGTCTCAGAGAGCTTAAGTTATCCAAGATCACAAAGATAGTGTTGAAAACCAGGATTTAACCCAAAGCCTCTCTGACCTCAGAACCTTCCTGCTAACCACTGCATTATCATCCCAACTAAGCTACACATGGGGCAGCAGCCCTTTGCAAGCCACGGGGTGGGCAAGGGTCCACCCTGACTCCGTTTTCCACATCTATGGTGTGAAGCATGGCAGTTCCAGGAGATCCCTGAGAGTTATGTCTGAGCCTGTGGGTGGGGAACGGCATCAGTAAGTCTTTGGTTAAGCCCAATAATCATGAAATAAGCAACATGTGTCACATTTTATGATAACACTAATGACAATAAAGAATGATTAGGAGAAGAATAAAATGAAACTCCTGAGGCAGAGAGAACCGTAGCCTTGAAATCAATCGCCGTGAAGGCTGCTGAATTTACAGGCTTAAAGGGTTCAAGAGTCTAAGGATTTTTCAGATTCCTGGCCTTCCTCTACTTCCTCATTCAGATAACCCACCAAAATCTCTGCACAGTAATTCTTCAACAGGAATCTGATTTTGTAATCGAAATTCCTTAGCCCTTCTTACACACTTACTTTTCTGCCCTCATCTCCCACTTCTGCCCCAACCACACCTACAGACACATTCTATGTTCTATTCAGTTCAAATTCTGGTTATTTCCTCCGGCTTCTATGATTGTTCCACTGTTTAGAATACCCTTTCTCACTTGGCAAACATCTGATGTTTTAAATCTCAATCTGATTATAACTTCTTTTATAAAGCTACACTGAAAAAAAAAAAAAAGCTTTGTGCTGTCATATATAAGTTATCTATTACTGTAACTTACCCCAAACATAGCAGCTGAAAATAACAAGTATTTATCATCTCGGGGTTTCTGGGAGCAGGATACCTGGGTGCTTCTGGCTCAAGGTCTTTCTTGAGGTTAGATTCAAGGTGTCAGTGTCAGCCTGGTCGACTGTCATCTCAAGGCTCAACTGGGCCAACAGATCCACTTCTGAATTTAACCTTGTGGTTGGTGTCGGCAGGTTTCATTTTCTCACGAGCTGTTGTAACAGAGGGCCTCTGCTCCTCACCACTCCTTGGGGGCATAGGTCTCCTCATAGTGTGGAAGCTTGCTACCCACAACCTACATGATGCAGAGAAAGACAGAAAGAGACAGAGAGAGGTATGTTGCATGTCACAGTCATTTTATAACCTAACCTTGGCTGTGACATCTATCACTACTGCCTTATTCTATTCATTAGAAACAAGTTCATAAGCCCAGCCCACGCTCAAAGATATGAATACCAAGAGATTAGGAATCACTGAAGACAATCTTAGAGCTTTCCTAGGACATAATCCCTTCTCATGATCAAGATATTATCCTTAAGTCAGAAAGAGAAAGATAAATACTATATACCACTTATATGTGGAATCTTAAATACAACACAAATGAACTTCTCTATAAAACAGAAACACTCACAGACATAGAAAATATATTTGTGGTTGTCAAAGGTGGGGTGGCGAAGGAGGGGAGGGAAGAATCAGGAGTTTGGGATTAGCAGACGCAAACTATTATGTCTAGGATGAATAAACAACAAGGTCCTACTGTAGAGCACAGGGAGCTATATTCAATATCCTGTGATACATCATAATAGAAAAGAATGTGACAAAGACTATATAACATGTATAACTGAGTACCTTTGCTGTACCGCAGAAACTAACACAACATTGTAAGTCAACTGCAATGAAATTTTTAAAATGGAGGTATCATATTTTTTATGTATCTGTCTTCCTCCCGCCGGGTACCGGACCGTGAGTACCATAAGGCAAGACTATGTCTTTCTATATAGTTCCATGTTTCTGACACATGCTAAGTGCTCAGGCCATTAGGAATGAGTGGCCCGAGCCCTTTCCTGCCCATTGAGCTGCTTTCCCAGACCCTGGATCAGCACAGGAGGCTATGGCCTGTTACACATCACAGTGAATAACGGTCTCTCTGATGATCAATGTCTCTCCCTGGAGTAAGTCTGTTGTCTGTTTGCCTAAGAGCTCCCTCCTCTGCCTACTTCCTTCTGGGTTACTGAATGGAGAGATAATCTTCTTCTTTTTTTTTTTTGTGTGTGTGTGTGTGTGTGTGCTTTTTAGGGCCACACCTGTGGCATATGGAAGTTCCCTGGCTAGGGGTCATACTGGAGCTACAGCTGCTAGCCACAGCCAGAGCTGCAGCAATGCGGGACCGAGCTGCATCTGTGACCTACACCACAGTTCACGGCAATGCCAGATCCCCAGCCCACTGAGTGAATTTCAGGTAACCCACATCCTCATGGATACTAATCGGATTCACTTCCGCTGCACCACAACGGGAACTCTTTTTTTTTGTCAGACAATCTTCTTAAAGGAAGCTCCCTGCCCAGGTGTGTCTTAGGATGACCATTACTTCCTTGGCCAGATTTCTCTCCCCTACCTCATGACCATTCCCTTGTACACCCTGTCTCTCACTGTGCCTTTCTCTTTCCCCTGGAGTCTGAATCCCTTTCTTCCTTTTCTCCCTTTCTCTCTTTCCCCAAGACCACTTCTCTGAGTCCAGTTCCAGTTTGAAGGAAAGCCAGAATGTTCCTTCCCCAGGGCAGTAACTACCTACTTGGCACATGGAATTGGAACACCTAGGTCAGCATCCCAAGTCGGCTATTTACTAGACGTCTGACCTTAGGCAGCTTATTGAGTTTCTCTGTTCCTCACCTCCCTTATCTGTAAAACTGTGATGATCATAGTAGACACATCTCACAGTGTTGTTGGGAAGGTTATGAAATACTTAGCATGGTATCGCCCGAGGCACAGTGTTATAAAGATGAATGGACGAATGAGTGATCCTGCCAAAAAATGTGCCAGAATAAAATTAATAACTATACCTAAGAGGTTAGATGTCCTGTCCAAGGTCACACGAGGAGTTAGTGATAGAGCTGGAAGGAGACCCAGGTCTCCAGAACCCAATTTCTCTACATCAGACAGGAAAGCCATACTCCTCCAAGCTGATGCTTGGGTCATTCTCAACTCGCTGCACTTCTTATTCTTTCGTAAGGATAAATCAACACTCAAATGAGCGGAAGAAGTTCCTGTTGATGAAGCCAGCTCAGAGTAACATCTCTTTCGGTTTGTTGATTAGTCACAGGAATCCTGAGCTGCCTGTGAGGCTGGGCAATTCCATCAGGTGATTCTTTGCCGTCATGAATTGACTCAGACATGGGGTCTGTAAAGGTTCAGGCTGGATCTACACCTGTCCATCTTGAAGACCCACTTTGCTGTCACTGCATATTAGCTTCCTTCATTCTCCTTTTCACGATGGCTCTGCTGAGCCATGTTGCCAAATTGATTTGTCATCTGTAAAATGAGGCTCGAACTTGCTCCCACCTAGAGAGAAAGGAATGTTTCTTGTCTAACCCTGAATGCCCAGCAGCTGAAGAGCACCTGGTGATTATGTGCTCTGAAGTTCTGCTGAGGGATGATCTTGGATGTCCCTCCCAATTCTAGCCTTTAAAAGACTGTCAGCAGGGAGTTCCTACTGTGGCTCAGCAGAAACGACCCTGACTAGCATCCACAAGGGTATGGGTTTGATCCCTGGCCCCGCTCAGTGGGCTAAGGATCTGGCACTGCCATGAGCTGTGGTGTAGGTCATAGACACGGTTCAGATCTGGCACTGCTGTGGCTATGGTGTAGGCCGGAAGCTGTACCTCTGATTCAGCCCCTAGGCTGGGCACTTTTATAGGCCATGGATGTGGCCCTAAAAAGAAAAAATAATAATAATAAAATAAAGCACTGACAGTAAAGAGAGAAGCAGAAAAAATAAAACTCTTGACACAACAACTCAAGGAGTACAGGTACCTAGGGCCACTTAAACACAGGCAAAGAGGCTCAGAACATTGCAATAGATTCTAAGGGTATCAGTGGGTTCACTATTCAGTCAACAAATGTCAAACAGATAGTTCAGTCTTGTTTAAGGAGGCACTGGCTGGTGTTGCATGATTAACTATGTTAACTCTAGAACCCCTGTACTGAAGAGATGATCTGTCAGAGACCGTAGCTAGTGACCGATAAAATCACAATAAATTCAGCTCAACTGGCATGTTTTGGTGTCCATTGGGCATCAGATACTGTATGAATTTTGGTTCTTTGAGAAGCAGACACCCAGATAGGACTAGATGTTCAGGACATTCTTGGGGGGAGATGATAACGAAGGGTAAAGGAAACAAGAGCAGGCGGAGAGAGCCTTCAGACAGAGATGCAAATCCAACATCCATGCGAGAGGGAAGGCAGGATGGAGAAAGGAAAGCTCAGATCCCGTGCACTTCTGAGCTAGAGCTGGCCAGGCTAGTGGCAAGAACCCGAGCAAAAATTACTCCTTGGGGGAGCTCCATGTTGGGCAAGAATGGTGCAGCTCTGGTACTAAACTCTGGTGTTTAGTCTTGGCTATAAGTGGTCCAGGGGAAACTTGGCCTGAGCCTGAGTATAGGGAGGCCCCAAAGACACAGTAAGGAGGGTTCCAGGTACTCAGAAGCAGGTGATCTTGAAGGAAGGGAAGCAAAGCACATACATGGCGGCCACAGACATTCTTCTGTTTCAGAGGTACGGACCTGCATATGATCCAGCACTTTCCTTTGAAGAACATTCTTTATTTTAAAGGAAGATCATGAACAATGAACAAAATATGATAAGGGACTCATGTGGCAGAGAAGAGTCATTAACTTACTTGGGCAAAAATGACACTGAGATGAGAAGTCTTCAGACAGGACATGGCCACTGGTCAAGGCGTTGAGGCATCATAGCTGGAAGGGGTGGCAGAAAGTAGATGACCAGATGGTCTGCCCTACGGGGAAGAACAGATTTGAAGACTCAAATGCCTCAGCATGTGAAGAGGCAGCCTGAAAGGGGTCCTAATCAAAGTGCACAAATTCATAAAAGGAGGACAGAAGATGGAAATGACTTTGCTAATCAAAATCCACAACCAAGGAACGAGGAGAGAGTGTTTTAGAGCAGATGAAAAAAGACCTGCTTTACACTGAGCGTTGTCACCTTTTACAGCCAATCGGAAGGAACTGAAGATGCTACAGCAATGCCCCAGTCATCTGACCCGCCTGGGAGAGGAATTTTTCCATGCCTATAATATACCTGTATGACAGAATGTGATTCTTTACGAGAAAACTAAAAAAAAAAAAAAATCATGCTGGAGAGAAATCATTCCAAAATGAATTGACCAGTGCCCTGCCATCTTAAAACACCATTTAAATGTTTCCAGGTGACCCGGATGAGCTTGCAATGAGCATGAATAACTGTGCTCAGATATAGTGATATCCTCAATGAGGTGTGGAAAAAATCATTTGTTCCTACACCCAATGGCTCCAAACATTCCACTTCTGAAATTGCCTCGTCACCTTCTTCCTCCACCATCAAGCAATCAGTATGTCCTTCCTTCAGCTTTCAAGGAATTTGCTTATAGGAAATTTAGACACACTAGCCCTTCTAATTCATAGCTTCTTATTTCCTTTGGGATGGAAAACACAATAACTATTCTCATCAGAATTATATTTAATGAAACTGAGTATGTTCTGAATGAAGAACTGAGGTTCTCTTAAGTTGATTGATCCACGGGGAGTCCCTGGATTTGATGATGTCTATTTTTTCTTTGCCACAAACCTGAGTTTGTGCACATGCACTGGTGGTAGAGGGAGTGGTATTGCTTCTTTCTTTCTTGTTTCTTTCTTCTCGTTTCTAGAGCTGTGTTCTAGATAACTGAGGTTGCTGAGCAAGTGACTTCTGGATAAATGAGATCCTAAGTGATCTCACCATGATGGATAGTTAAGGGAAACTAGGATTACTATTATTATGACTCTTCTAACCCACTCAAAGCTTGAAAGGTGAAACCTGGCTTTGCTTCTCAATTTGTGCCCCTTGTTGAAAAGAATTCAGTAGAACAGCTACAGCCATAAGCCTGGACCAGCAATCCTGATGTGCGGGTTTATTCCAAAGATCATGAAAACTAGCCCCACCCCCATCCCCGAGTCATCAGTGTTTAGGAATGAATGAATGGGCAAAGAGTGCTAGAGTTTCAACTGTGTGTCAGGCACTGGGCTAGATGTTTTAGCATACATTATTTTATTTTGAAGATAAGGAAATGGAAGCTCAGAAAAATTAATGGTATTGCCCAAGGTCATGCAGCCAGTAATGGACAGAGCTGAATCTAGAAGCTTCAGTGCCCTTTCCTTTACACAGAATATCTCGAGGAGGCTGGAAATTCCATCTCCCACAAGGAAGTAGGCTGGGTCAAAGGACAGCATTCGCAATTCCACTGTCACTTCCGAACCAATCACTTGACCTCATGCCTTGGCGCATCCCCAGGGGTTAGCTCAGAGTCCTGCTCCCCATCAGCCTCCCTGGCTCCAACTGTCCACACTTGTTCCACTTGGAAGAGCATTACCTGCCCCCTCTAGGATTCAGCAACTCAAAATCAGACCCCTCTCTACTTTTCTCATTCCCCCCCAGCATTTCCAGCTCACCCTGACTCAACCAAGAAAACCTGCCCACAACTCTTCAGACGGTTTGTGGTTCTGCTTTTTCTACACCTTCTTGTTGGGTATGCACCTGTCTCAATAAAAATACGTCTCCCTCTCCTTCATCCATTGAGGCTCTTCCTCCTTCAGATCCTTCCTCAAACTCATATGTCTTCTCTGGGAAGAACTAGCTAAACTCAGTTAACTCTCCATCTCCTTAGAATTTGGGGGGAAAAATAAAAACACTCAAATCAGAAATAACTGAGTTCTAGACATAACATGACCGGTAACCAGCTGTCTGAAAGATGACACCCTCTTTCCCTTTTTTTTTTTTTTTTTTTTTTTTTTTTGCTTTTTAGGGCTACACCCATGACATATGGAAGTTCCCAGGCCAGGGGTTGAATCAGAGTTCCAGCTGCTGACCTACACCACAGCCACAGCAACGCCAGATCCGAGCTGCATCTGCGAACTTCACTACAGCTCATGGCAACGCCAGATCGTTAACCCACTGAGCAAGGCCAGGGACTGAACCTGCATCCTCATGGATGCAGATACATTTCCGTTGCACCACAACTGGAATTCTGAGTCCCTTTAAAAAAAAAAAAACAACTGTTTCGTTAGCTGTAAAACAGAGATTTAAACACCTACACCATGCCCAACCTCAGCAGAGGCAAGGCAGTATGGTCTGGTTGAGTCACTGAGTCAAACTGCAAGAGTTGGAATCCTGGTAATAGTGCCTTGAGCCAATTGTTGAGTTTCTCTATAAGCCTCAATTTGCTCACCTGTGAAATGGGCTGATCATTGTACATACAGAGTAGTGAGGACTGCAAAAATGAGATAATACATGCAAAATGTTCAGCAGAATACCTGCATATTGTAATTGCTCCACAAATGTTCATTCTTATTATTACTCATCACCTACCTTGCCAAGGGAATGTGCAGGCAATTAAAATAGAAGACAGATAAAATGAGCCAGCAGTGTGCTGAAGCTGACTTGTATCAGTTTGTGAGATTCCGTTATTTAATGATAGGAACTCTGCAAACAGATCAATGGCAAGTTAGCAACTTGAAATCAGCTGTGATGTGAATATCCACTACAAAAACCAACAAACACCACAAATCAGGGAGTGGTTTAGTTTGGGTTTTTTTTTCTTAGAGTCTTTTTTAAACATTTAACAGCACATCCTTGACCTGTACCTGGAACGCAATATTGTGTGTGTGTGTGTTTTCTGTCCTTCTGCTATAATTCCTGTGGTAATTTATTCCAACTCACCCATGATAAAGCAGCCCAGCCTCTGCCTCCTCGCTAGTGGAGGGGCGCCCTCTAGTGACAGAAATAATAATTCAGTCTCTAAAATGTCTCGACTACAACAGGGATCAGTACAAACTACCGCCTGGAGGTGGAATCTAGCCCGCTGCCTGGTTTCTTTTTTAAACTTATGAATTGTTTGTTTCTAGAATTTTCCATTTACCACTTTTGGACAACTCAGGTAACCGAAACCTTGGTTATCGGAATCACAGAACAGGGGGATTACTGCAATGACTTCTCATCAAGCCACTGTTTTTTTAAAGTTTTTACTGGAGTATAGCTGACTTTCAATGTTGTAGTCATTTCAGGTGTACAGCAAAGTGAATCAATTATTCAAATATATATATGTATATATATATACATATATATACATATATATATATTCTTATTCCCATTACGACCTATCAAGTAGATTCCCTGTGCGATACTGTTCCTGTTAATTATCTATTTTATACAGAAGTGTGTATATGTTATTCCCAACCACCTAATTCCTCCCTCCTGCTGTCACCTGATTTTGTAAATAAAGTTTTATTGGCACACAGCCACATCCAGTCATTTACAAGTTGGCCATGTCTGTTTTCACAGTACACTGGTAGAACTGAGTAGCTGTAACAGATATCATATGGCCTACAAAGTCTGGCCCTTTACAAAAAGGGCCAACCTATAGAACAATTGTGTAAGCTGCTTTCTTCACTTCTACCCACCTAGGTTCAGAGACTTCAGTCTTCAGATTTATTGGCTACATGGCCATCTGATATCGTATGGTTGCAGACATAGGACACTTCCAATACCCATACTATAAACAGTCCTACAGTGAATCTGCTGTCACTTCGTCAGGAAAATGTCAAGCTATCCCCCAAGGAAAAGAGCTCTGTCACTGAAAGAAAGGCACTCACAGAGTCTCTGCTGTTCCCTGCATGTGGGATTTGAGGCAAAGCACTTAACATTTCCTGAACCTTGGCTCCCTCATCTGTTAAGTGGGACTAAGGGTGTTATTTGCCTCCCTGAGTTGTTGAGGGGAGCAAATGAGATCATTTATTAGCCAGCCTTTCTTGGCCTCAAAAAAATGAGTTCAGTAATGTTGGTTTTATCACCTACAGAGCCAAGGAGGCATATATGATTTTCTTCGTTAATCACCTAGGACTCTGGAGAGAACACGAGTTCTTAGGAAATGTGCTTCTGAAGCCATTTCCAGCCTCCCTGGTCTGGTTCCTAAATCGCACCCGTTCCCTCAGAATGTGAGCTCCTCCCAGCACTAAGAATCAAAGGTTATGCTGGGGGAGGGGGTGAGGAGGATGAAGGTCAAGCGCCAGAGGAGGGAGACTCATGGAACAGGATGTTGTGGGCTCCACAGCGTATTAAAGGCTGAGCCTGAGAAGTGAGGCCTTGTTGCTAAAAGGAAATAGGGCTGAAGGCTTTCTCTTCAGCCTTGTAGAGAAGAGGCATCTGGTGAATGTCCCCAGGAGCGCAGAGAAGCAAGGTCCATACTCATCTCGGTGGAACCGTGACCCTCAGGGATTTGCTCCACCCCTGCAGCTTCAAGCCAGCCTCTGGGCCACCTGCTCCAGTGCCGTCTCTGGGAAAGGGAGTCCCCCAAATGGCAGGGTTTTCCTTTTTTTTGGGGCAACTATCTTTGGCATCCCTTCCTTCCTTTGACCTCGCTCCCTTCATCCCTGGCAGGCACACATGGCTTGTAAATGGGATATCAGATGCCCAGTCGCAGGTACCCTAAGCCTCTGCACAGCCTGTTTCCATGCACACAAAAAGGGAAAGTTGCAACCGAAAACAGGTGAGATGCTGCCTGCTTGGCCCTTGGGGAAGGCTGCAAAGGAGCATGCATGCCTCCCATTCTTAGGAGCAGCCTTCAACCAGTGATTGATGGCAGTGGTAGAAAAACACCTCAGTTTTTTTCTCTCCTTACCTCCTCAGTTGGTATAAAGGAGGCATGTTGGACAGTCCCTCCCAGAGGGTTCCTGAAACATTGAGCCCCAGTTGCCCACAGCAGTAACCTGCTCTGTGTCTTACCTTTATTGACACCTTTCTTCCCCTTTTCCCCCACTTACTGGTGCTTCCCAAGATCCCCACCCAAAGAAACTGCTAGTACTCATTTTCTTATCTCAGGCTCTGCTTCTAGGGTAGCCAATCTAGGACCTCCAGTTATTACCACCCCCTTTGCACCAGATTCAAATAATAATATAAACAGGAGAGACAAATTTCTTATAGTGGTCAGCATAAGCTATCTTTATGATCTTACCTTTAATCACTCCCCAACTTTACTCACTTTTTTTTTAGCTACATGAGCACCTCTGCAGTTCCTCCAACATGCCAAGCTATTTCTGGCCACAGGCCTTTGCACATGCTATTTTTTTTTCTGTTTGGAACACCCTACTCATCCCACTGCCCAGATTTTCAGCCTTGAAGTGTTAGCTTCAATGTCACATCTCCAGAGAAGTCTTTTCTAATCACCTTACCTAAGCAGAATCCTCCATGTGCCCCCATTTTTCCATCTGAACATGTTATTTGCTGATGTAACAGTATTCAGCAAAATTTGTGATTATGAACTTCATTGCATGTATACTTCTCTAATAACCATCTTCCCTTCTAGATTGGGCAGGGATGAAACCTATGTTATTTACTCATATCCCTAGTGCCAATCAGAGTTCCAAGCACGTAGTAAGCCCTTGATAAATATTTATTAGATCAATGAATAAATGAACTCAGAGCAGATATTTTCTATTAACCCTATTTGTGCACTCACCTACCCTGACCCCACCAAACACAAGCATGATTACAATCTTAATATATGTTTTATATATATATATGTATGTATATATGTATGTGTGTGTGTGTGTGGGTGGGTGGGTGTGGGTGTGGGTGTATAGGTATATATCACCACATTTTTTCCTCTATGTGGCCCCAAAGAACTTTAGTTAATCAGTCATATTTGTTGAGATGATACATGGAAGCAGAAAGATGAATAATCAGAAGTTCAGAGCCCTACATCCTCCTTTAATGCTATCCTCAACTGTGGAATAGGAAATGTCTTCCATGTCTCAGTTTCATCATCTGTATAATGAACACAATAACCCTGCCTCAATATCCATGAAATAGACGGTGTGCGTGAAAGGGGCTTAGCGACTGCAAGGCTCCACACAAACTCTTACTGAATTCCCTTGTGAGGTTTTGTAAATTGTTACACCAATCCCCTGCTCTCGACATGGCAAACAGCAAAATGTTTTAAGCCTCAAGAGTTTGCTTACAGTTACTAGCAGTTCCCCATGCTATTTCACATTCCCAAGTGCACTTGAGGCAGAAAGCCAGAACAGAAGCTTCCTAAGCCAAGTGAGGCTTGTCAAGTGTGAATCCTTGATTGACCCCCCCTGGATTCACAAAGCCAGACTCCTGATAGGTTGTTTCAGGACCCTGGACAGCTCTAGGACCCACAGTGAAGCCTAGAAGGAACCCCAGGGAGGCATCACTATTGGGTATAGGATACAATCCAGGAGGAGCCTGACTTGATAGGATCTGTCAGTGAAAGGTCAGGAGAGAGGGCAAGGATACCAGATATGGTAGCTACCCTTGGTTTTGCATGCAGTGAATCCAGGGAAGGCCACAATTCGAGTGAAGCAGTGGGGGGAGGTGGGGAGGCGGAGCTCTAAATAGCCAACTGAATCTTAAATTTTGTCAACTGCTCATTTGTCTGTAAAAAAGAATTCTAGAACACAGAAGCATGCAGATAGATGTCAGGGAGAATTTCATGGTTTCCTGAAGTTAGAATTTATTGTATTCTCTTTAAGAATCAGAATCAAGAGAGAAAGCATGGCCTTTGGTACCCAATAATCCTGGACTTGAATCTCACCTCCAAACCTCACTTGCTCTGTGACTGGTACAATTTGTTCAACCTCTCTGAATTCATACTCCCTGTCTACACATTGAAGGTAATAATACCTGTACTACTGAATCACAATCCTCAATTCAACACCCTTTCCTGCATCCACACCTGGCCATGGCCTCATCATGGGTACAGCAAACTCTCCTGCCCTTTGATATTATATTGGTCACGTGACTTTTAGGGTCAATGATATATGAATGGAAGTGCCATTCACGTGGGATGAACATATTCCTGCCAGCTGACTGATAACAGGAGTAGGGTACAGACATGCAGACCAGAGCTACACCAGCCAACCCACAAACTTGGACAGAGAAGCAAAGATTGTCCCAGCCAAGTTCTGCTTGAGCAAGTCAAGCTCCAGCCAATCCACAGACATGTATGTGGTAATAAACTCTTGTTTTAAGGCACTGAGTTGTGGGTTGGGTTGTTACACGGCAATAGCTAAGAGATACAATAATTAGTAACACCCACCTCTCAAGTTGCTCACACAAATTCCATTAGACAATATGTAAGTTTCTGGGGGGGGGGGTTGGGGATGGAAATGCTGTAAAACTGGGTTGTTATAATCACTGCACAACTACAAATATAATAAAATTTACTGAGTTCAAAAAATATGTAAGCTTCCAGAACAGTGTCTGACATGTATGAGAAGCCCAATAACTGGAACCCTTTCTTTGCCCACCTCAAACGTGACACTTGTCTGGTGGTTGCTGCTTCTCCCGACGTTCCTAGCTTCTGCTTCTGAGACATCCCCGAGGACGTTAGGGAGAAGAATATTTTCCTTCCTGTTTCATTTGCCTGGTGCCAATTAACTCAAATTTATGGGATTTGTTCTGGTTGGTAATTACCCTGGGAAATTTATTTTGGACTGTTTAAGAAGACATTTCACCCTCCTTCTCCATCTCCTCAAATTTGCTGGCTGTGGGACAGAATTATGACTGCTCAATATCAACTGCAAGGGAAAGAAACTACTGCATTATTTATTTCTTTGTGTTTATCAGGACAGGTAAGGGATATGAGGCCAGTCAATTCTCTCATTAGAGAGGAGATAGGTCTCAAGGATTTGGTTTCTCAGCTGCTGTGTTCATAGGCTTGTTCCCTATGAACAAGTTCCAACTGAAGTTAATTACGTCTCTAAGCTCTGAGTGGCCCTGCAAGGCCATGTGGCTCATTAGTTTATTATGTTTTTATTCATGCTTCCATTTTTTCTACTGTATGAGATAGTGGTGACACACATGACATCTGGGAGTCCACTGCCTGGGTTCAAACACTGTCTCTGCCAACTGACACATATATGATATTGGGAAAATTACTTAATCATAATTTTAAGTTTCTTTGTCTATAAAATGAGAATAATAACAGTGGTCACCTCATACAGATATAGTTAAAATGAGGTAGGGCATATAAAGATTTAAAGTGTTCAATGCAGAGCCAGGCTTAATGAGGGGTTACTCCATGCTTCCTGTGGGCTTCTGGTGAGTTCTGCTCTGCCCTGGGGCTACAGGAATGAACAAGACATCCCCCATGCTGAGGAGAAAGCACAGTATTATGGCAGACTCAGGAAAGTGAGACAGGCTAAGGACAGAGTGCTGTGAAGGCAAAGAGAGCCACTCAACCCAGCTTGGAAGTAAAAAGTCAGGGAGGTCTTCCTGGAGGAGGTGACATTTAAACTGTGTTTTACAGAATGGTTTCTTATTTGTTTTGACCCCTACCCAGGATCCCATAGTCCCTAGAGCCCCATATAGTTCCACATGATGGAATGAAAGAGGCACAGAAGGGTCTAGAAAGAAAGACAACTAATTCACATCTCTTAACCCCCCCAGGATGAGTCAGACATGTTCTTACTTGATCATCACAAGCTTACAAAGTAGCTTTATTGATTTCCTTCTCCACGTCAGGAGACTGAGACGCAGGGAGGTTGACTTGCCCAGAGTCACACAACTAATAAACAGCAGATCGATGGTTCAAGCCCAGATTTCCCAAATGGAGGCCTAGTTCTATCTTTTCGGTGCCTCTTGGAATATTTTGAAAGGAAAAGAGAACCAGTTATTGGCTTGCTAAAGACAGAAGAACTAGATCTGCCAATGCATTTCCTCTCACCTATATTTCTACAATGTAGTTAATATATAATCATTAATCAAAATCTAAAACCAGAGTCCAAATTAAAACATTAATATTACTAGAGGTTTAATCAAGCATTCCTGATTCCCTCAACCCTTGGGAGGAAAAAATAAAAGGTACTTCAGGGATTCCATATAGAAAGCATCTTGGTTTAGAGCTGCTATTATAGGGATGGTAATTTTCTTTGTCCCTCCAAGAGGATAAAATATGAACTCTCCACTTCCTCTGCCTTTAAATTCAGAACTGAAAACACCAAATATGAAACATATAACAAGGATGTAAATGTACTTAATTTTCAAACTATGGCAAATTAAGGTAGAGGGAAGGAAAAGAAAGTGTGAAGTGGGAATCATGCAATGCAACAAAAAAAAGTGAGGGGGCACATTGTTGATGGGAATGTAAATTGGTACAACCACCATGGAAAACAGTATGGAGGCACCTCAGAAAACTAAATATAGAACTACTATATGACACAACAACCACACTCCTGGGCATATATCCAGACAAAACTTTCATTGAAAAAGATACAGGCATACCTCTGTTCACTGCAGCACTAGTCATAATAGCCAAGACATGGAAAAAGACTAAATGTCCATCGACAGATGAATGGATTAAGAAGATGTGTTACATACATACACAATGGAATACTACTCAGCCATAAAAAAGAACAAAATAATGCCATTTGCAGCAACATGGATGAACTAGAGACTCTCATACTGACTGAAATAAGTCAGAAAGAGAAAGACAAATACCATATGATGTCCCTTATATCTGGAATCTAATATACAACACAAATGAACCTTTCTACAGAAAAGAAACAAACTCAGGGACTTGGAGAACAGACTTGTGGTTGCTGAGGGGGAGGAAGGGGAATAGCCTGGGAGTTTGGAGTTAGTAGTTGCAAACTATTGCACTGGAGTGCATAAGCAATGAGATCCTGCTGTATAGCACAGGGAACTATATCTAGCCACTTGTGATGGCACATGATGGAGGATAATGTGAGAAAAACATGATGGATGATATATGTATGCATGTGTGTATGACTGGGTCACTTTGCTGTACAGCAAAAATTGACAGAATGTAAGTCAACTATAATAGAAAAAATAAAAACCTAAAAAAATTTTTTTTTTTAAAGCGAGGAGGCTGAGAGAGGGGAGAAAGGAAACAGACAACAGACAGGGTGACCTGGTTGGAAAGAAGAGACCCAGAGAAACCTGTACTCAATACTCTGTGATAAACTGTCATAGAAAAGAATAAAAAAATAAGATATAAATGTATAATAGAATCTCCTGCTGTACGGTAGAAATTAACACAACATTGTAAATCAACTATACTTCAATAAAATAATTTTTTTAAAAAGAAGAGATCCTGGAGTTCCTGCTGTGGTATAGTGGGTTAAAGACCCGGCTTGGCTCTGTGGTGGTGCTGGTTCGATCCCTGGCCTGGCACAGTGGGTTAAAGTTCTGGTGTTTCCACAGTGGTGGCATGGTTTGTAGATGCAGCTCAGATTCAATCCCTGGCCCAGGAACTTCCATACACCACAGATGTGGCCAAAAAAGAAAAAGAGAGAGAAGGGAGACAGACAAATGCAGGAGAAAAAAGTGGGAAAGTTACAGAAGAGATGGAAGGTGATGACCAAGAAAGAGGGAGACAGAAAACACCAGGCTCGAAGAAATAGGCTCAGCAATTTGTGAAACAGTTTTGAGCCCCACAACGTTGAGGTTGGCTATGGCTTTCCCAGTGCTCTCACCCCCTTTAAAGGACTGTTACACAGCAGTGCATCCTGCAAGGAAGAAAATTATTTTTGGTACAAATGTAAACATACCCTGAGAAACGGATGAAATAAAATATAGCACCAGAGTTCTTTCCCTATCTATTAATTTAGGGTGCTGGGAGAAAATCATTTCTCTGTATATTCAAGCTACTTCCTGGAAGACCAAGGCAATGAACGGCTTGCCCTGGAGGCCCTTTTAAGTTCTATGACGTTGGAAACAACTTCAATAAAAAATCGCTTCTTAGGTCAAGAAAAGACTGAAGTGAAACAGCACATATCAATGGATTTTTCTGGAATCCAGCAGGTTTTCCCCATGAACTGAGATAACTGGCCATATTGGCTGATAACTAAGCCCTCCTCTGAGTCTCTATGTATTTTTTTTTTCCCCTCCAGGAGCTCAGGTGCTTGCTGCCCTCTGTGAAACGTAAGCAGAAGGACATGTTGGAGACCGGGGATGATGAAAAAATTTGGACTGACACCAAAGACTGTGGTCAAGGGGGCCACTGAGGCTCAAGTGGCCAGAACCAGTTCTGATCCGCCAGACTTAAAGGTCCAGAGTGTGAAAAAGCTTGAGAGAGCTCCCTTGTCCTTGCAAGTCCCTCTGACTCCTCCCCCAAGTCCACATGCCATCTGTCAAAGCCAGCCTGGGACCCTGAGACAAGAGGATCAGAAATGCAAAGCCCTGACTGAAATCCTCCTCACTGCTCCAAGACCCTTCCAGACCTGGAAGGAGGAGGATGAAACTTCGATGTGTGGGTGTTCAGTCCCCACCTTGAACCCCAGGAACCACCACCATCTAAGATGTGGTCAAAACCGAGAGAATCTTTATTTAGAGTATGTCCTTTCTTTTCTTTTCTTTTTTTAAATCTTTTTATAGCCACATCCACAGCATAGGGAAATTCGCAGGCTAGGGGTTGAATCAGAACTGTAGCTGCCAGTCTACATCACAGCCATGGCAACGCTGGATCCTTAGGCTACTGACTGAGGCCAGGGATCAAACCCATGTCCTCATGGATACTAGTAAGTTTTGTTTCCACTGAGTCACAACAGGAACTCTGCGCCCTTTCTTTTGTTACTCCTCTCCTCCCACCAAAAAGAGAAAAAAAACTGAACAACTAATATATGAATGCAATATCATAAAAATTAAGCTATGCCACAATATTTAAAATAAAAAGTCCAAGTCAAAAACAGAGTCCCCCCACATTATCCACCACTTCCATCCCTTCCTTCTCCCCAGAAGTAACTATTCATCGCAGTCTGGTGTGCAGCATTCTAGATCATTTTTACTCATGCATTTGCCTATAAGTCCATATACATATGTAGGTTTAGGGATAATTTTATTTGGGTAAATAAATTGTGCTATATATACAATTCTGTCACTGATTTTGCGATTCAACAATGTATCTCTCCTTGTTTTCTCCTATTTCCCTGTCAGCACATAAAGCTCCCCTTCATTATCTTTCTTCGCTACAATAGTTTGATAGATAATTAGATCGTTGCCAATTTTTCATTATTACAAGCATGGCTGCAATAAACACTCCTCGTACGGACATCACTGCACAAGCGCCTCAGGATTTCTGCAGGATCAACAGATATCTTGAAGGGGAGTTGCTGAAGCGATTTTCCACTTGGGGACACTGAGGACCAGAAAGAGAGAGTTTCTGGTGATAGGTTCCCAGGAGGATGGTGACAGAACCTCCCCGCAACTCACCCCAAATGTGGCCCTTTGAGTTGGGCAGCGAGAAGCAATGGCCTGCAGAAAACAACTGCCTGTGTAGATTAACCACCTGCAACTATTAACTGCCCTCCATATGTCAATTCCTGGTGCAACAACCACTGGTCATGGGGCTCAGTCTCCTAGCCCTCCCCTGAACTGTGTAGCCTTCCCCTTTTTTTTTTTTTCTTTGTTCCCTCCACAAACTCCTGCCACAGATTCCCACCACAGATCCTTTATAAGCCTAATGTCTCTTTGCAATCAGGACTGGTGCCATCTTGAGCTCAGCCCATTTGTTTCAGAGGCTCCAGTAAACTTCTCTCGCTTTACTGACTTGGCCTCACCTGTCCCTCCTTGGGCAAACCTAAAATCTGGAGGTTACAGAAAACACTGGGGGCAGAAATGGGATGAGATGCGAAAGGTTCCAGGTGTCAGGCCAGCCCCCTGCACCACCACGATACCATCCTCACTGGGACTGTGAACTTGGACATGACCAATCCACTCCAAAGGGCTGCAGGATTTCAGACCACAGACCCCATACTGAGCAGACAAGAACAAAAAGTTCAGAGGCAAAGAGAGTGTGGCCATTTCAGCATCGGGGAGAAAGGGCGGGGTGACAAGAAGTGATGCAGCAGATGAAGGGAAGGAGCACTGAGCTTAGAATTTGATCCTCCAACCCCTGTCCTGGCTCTCCCGCCCCCACCTGCATCATTTCGCATGATGGAGCCTCTGGCTCTTTCACTGCAAAACGGACGAAATTTCTAGCTTCCAGGTTTACTGTGACAGCTAAAGCAAGTGATCTCCTGACACTTTAGAGCTTACGTTACCTGAGCTCAACTGGGCACCAGGAACTCTGCCAAGTACTTTTCCTAAATGACACTCTTTGATCCTCACAACTCTGTAAGGTCAGTCCCATTCTTGTCCCTGTTTTACAGATGAGGAAGCTGGAGCCCAAAGAGGAAATCCTTGCTTAAGGTCACCCGGCTAGCAAATGACAGGCCCGGGAGCTGAAGCCAGACCTCCTGGCTCCAGAGCTCAAACTCCCAGCCCTAAGAAAGGTGCCCGAAGCTCATGGGTATCCCAGCCTAGACATGAAGTCCCCCGGACAGGGCAGGACATGGCTCTGGAGGTGTAAGACCTCAGAGGAGGGAGAGTGGAAGCATGCTCAGCTCCGAGGTTCTGCAGCCCAACCCGCCACGTGGGCCTCTGCCCAGGACTGTTCTCTGCCATAATTAACCAGCCCCTCAGAGGCTAAAGGTACCTGGGGCTGGTGGAAGCACACTGGCCGTAATTGCCTCCATCCATCACGTTGGCCCATGGAAGGAGGGACAGAGTCTGGCTGGAGATTTAAACAAGCTGTTTCTCTGCAGAATCTAGGGCCAATGACACAGCATAGCTTGAGGGGAGTTTGTACAGGCAAGGCAAATCGAAGGATGTGATGTTTCCTGGTCACAGAAGCAGGGGAGAGAGGAAGAGGGGGTGGAGGAGGGAGAGAAAGACAAAGACAAGGAAATCATAGATACAAGCAGGTGATGGGCTTGGGAGAAGAAAGGCAATGTGCCAGGAAAGTGATTCTCAAACCAGCTCCTCTGAACTCCTTTGGGAATAGAGAGATGGGGAGAGATGGGTACATGTGCATATATTATATGTATGCTTGCATATAAGCAAACACCTATATACATATATTTATATATTCTTATTTTGATGATACCTTAAAAAAATAAGTGGGATCAAATTGTGGATTATTCCACCCACAAATCTTGAGCAGGGTACCGCCATCCAATTTAACCACCCAACCCCACCACCACCACCACCTCTGGCCTGTGAAACATGGATAAGAATGCTGCCTTTTCTAGGTGAGTGTGGACACTAAGGTAATTAAATATAAAGTGCAGAGTAGATGACATGATACTGTATATAGAAAATCCCAAGGACTCAACCCCAAAATTACTTGAACTGATCAACAAATTCAGCAAAGTAGCAGGACATAAGGTTAACCTTCAGAAATCAATCACATTTCAGTATACTAACAATGAAATATTAGAAAAAGAATACCAAAATACCTTACCTTTTAAAGTTGCACCCCAAAAAATTAAATACCTGGGAATAAACCTGACCAAGGAGGTGAAAGACTTATATGCAGAGAACTACAAAACATTAATCAAGGAGATCAAAGAAGATAACAAAGAAATGGAAAGATATTCCATGCTCATGGGCTGGAAAAATAAATATTGTAAAAATGGCCATACTACCCAGAGCATCTACAGATTCAATGCAATCCCTATCAAATTACCCATGACATTCTTCACAGAACTAGAACAAACAACCCAAAAATTTATATGGAACAACAAAAGACCCAGAATTGCCAAAGCAATTCTAAGGAACAAAAACCAAGCTTGAGGCATAACTCTCCCAGACTTTAGGCAATATCACAGGGCCACAGTAATCAAGACAGTGTGGTACTGGTACCAAAACAGACATACGGACAAATGGAACAGAATAGAGAACCCAGAAATAAACCCAGACGCCTACGGTCAATTGATCTTTGACAAAGGAGGCAAGAACTTAAAATGAGAAAAAGATAGTCTTTTCAGTAAGTATTGCTGGGAAACCTGGACAGCTGCATGCAAATCAATGAAACTAGAACACACTCTCACACCATGCACAAAAATAAACTAAAAATGACTTAAAGACTTAAATATAAGACAAGATACCATTAAACTCCTGGAAGAAAACATTGGTAAAACATTCTCTGACATGAACCTTACAAATGTTTTCTCAGGTCAGTCTCCCAAAGCAACAGAAATAAACGCAAAGATCAACAAATGGGACCTAATCAAGCTGACAAGCTTTTGCACAGCAAAGGAAACCAAAAAGAAAACTAAAAGACAACTTACAGAATGGGAGAAAATTGTTGCAAATGATGCAACTGACAAGGGCTTAATCTCTAAAATATACAAACAACTTATGCAGCTCAACAGCAAAAAAGCCAACAACCCCATTGAAAAATGGGCAAAGGACCTGAATAGACATTTCTCCAAAGAAGATATGCAGATGGCCAAGAAACACATGAAAAAATGCTCAACATCACTGATGATTAGAGAAATGCAAATCAAAA
The DNA here is from genome assembly GCA_004024745.2 of Catagonus wagneri. Lineage (NCBI taxonomy): Eukaryota > Metazoa > Chordata > Mammalia > Artiodactyla > Tayassuidae > Catagonus > Catagonus wagneri. The sequence continues at coordinate 13,694,906 of PVHT021183543.1, forward strand.
CTGCCACGAGATACCACCTCGCACCAGTCAGAATAGCCATCATTAACAAGTCCACAAACAACAAATGCTGGAGGGAATGTGGAGAAAAGGGAACCCTCCTGCACTGTTGGTGGGAATGTAAGCTGGTACAACCACTATGGAAAACAGTATGGAGGTACCTTAGAAACTATACATAGAACTACCATATGACCCAGCAATCCCACTCTTGGGCATATACCCGGACAAAACTTTCCTTGAAAAAGACGCTTGCACACACATGTTCATTGCAGCACTATTCATAAAAGCCAAGACATGGAAACAACCCAAATGTGCATCAACAGATGATTGGATTAGGAAGATGTTGTATACATACACAATGGAATATTATTCAGCCATAAAAAAGAATAAAATAATGTCATTTGCAGCAACATGGATGGAATTAGAGATCCTCATACCAAGTGAAGCAAGTCAGAAGGAGAAAGACAGATATCATATGACATCACTAATAAATGGAATCTAATATACTGCACAAATGAACCTTTCTACAGAAAAGAAAAATCACGAACTTGGAGAACAGACTTGTGGTTGCCAAGGGGGTGGGGGAGGGAGTGGGATGGTCTGGGAGTCTGGGGTTAACGGTTGTAGACTATTGCCTCTGTGATGGAAAAGCAAGGAGATCTGGCTGTACAGCACTGAGAACTATGTCTAATCACTTGTGACGAATGCATATATGTATGTGTAACTGGGTCACCACGCTGTGCAGCTGGAAAATTGACAGAAATCTGTAAACCAGCTATAATGGAAATAAAATAAAATAAAGTGCAGAGTACATGCTCATTAAATAGCTGCCACTATCACTATTCCTGATTTTAAGATGCTCATGAAGAATGGTCATCTGTGCAATTTTGGGAAAGTGTATTTAGAGGAGGGGAAGTCACACATGAGCTGGGCTTTGAAGAATGAAGAGTTCCCAAGGTCAACAAGGAAAGGAGTCGGCTTTCCAAGGAGAAAGGAGGAGATCCCTGAAACAGGAGCAGCCGGACGTGCTTAGGAATGGCTGGAATACTGAGAGTGAAGGGAGGCTGGTGGAAGATGAGACCAAGCAGGTCAGCAGGAACCAGACCAGGAGCTCTGGCTGCACATCCTTGGCTGTGGGAACCAGAACCTTTCCCAGTCCCCACATTCCCAGGCCCAGAATGTTCTCCATGCTCACCCCGTCGGGGGGAGGCATATTTCCATCGCAGACCAAAAGAAAGGCATGAGGTAGCAGTGGTGTTCCTTCTGGAAGTTTCTCTCACTATGAACAGGAGCTAAATTGTACAAATTGTATGTTACCCAGAACACATGGGGGCAACCACCTGTCCTACCCCCATCCATAGCCATGGAAAGTGAAAGAGTCACTCACACCGTGTTCACTGTGTTAGAGACAAAAGGGTTGACTAGTGTGTGAAGACACCGCTGTAGTGCACCAAGGCCTGTGTTTCTCTCTTCCTCCCAAGGATTCAACTAGAGTGCTTCTCAGCTTCCCTTGTGATTAAACAGTAGCAACATGCAGGAGACATTACCTACGCTCCGCCCCATCCCTGTGTACTATTCTTGCATGTCCACCCTCCCCTTTAGGAGTGCTCTGATTCCAAGGACTTGCCCCTGCCACTTTCTTTTGAGGCTTGTCCTTGGCTCATGGAGCCCGGTACTGGCAGAGAGCCAGGAAGGCCTGGGAGAGCCTTTAGCTGGTAAGCGAAAGCCTGGACCCCTTGCCTTGGGGAGGGACCTATTCTCAGGTGTAATTCACACCTCAGAACTCCCTATAGGATCACACCGACTTTGGGGATTTGTCAGAAACGCCATTCATGCTCACAGTCTTTCCCTTTCCAGTTCTGCCTCCTTCTTTACTGGTTTCGCCTGGAAACACCTCCTAAAGCAGTCACCTGCACGTGAATCCTCTCTGAGCGTCTACTTCCGGGCACCCCAGTCTAAGCCGCCACATGATAGCGTGAGCAGGAGTGCCACTTCCTGGCCTTGCCAAAAAGCCCACCTGTGCTTCTCCCTGTTCTTTTCCCTTCAAGCTCATAGGAAAAGACTTAACCCAGAGGGTCACCTTGGAAGACACTTATTGATGATGGCAGAACCTCTGACAGCCTGGGCCCTGAATTTCTGCATGGAAGAAAGATGTGCACCAACCAGGAACGCGATGCTGGGCTGGCAGTGAGATGGGAACTTCTCCCGTCCTACACTGTTGAAATATTTGTATTTATTTGTTATGGCAGCTGGTGTCACCCGTACTAAAATAGAAAGTGACTTTATTCTAGCCCTCTGTGACGTCTAGAGTGGATGAAAAGCCATTTAGGAAACCATTTACATTTCCAGGTAGGGCCCCAGGGAGTCTAAACAATCTGCGCCTGAGAGCGGCAGACACCTGTTACAAAAGGACAGGATTTAAGGCCTCTTCCATCAGGACCAGAACTCCCAGAAGGCGGCTCTGCCTAAACTCCCAAGCACCTGGGGTTTTGTTGAAAGGTGACCATTCACAAAGCAATTTACATACTGCCCAGGTAATCAGGACAAACATCATTATTATTACTATATAACTGTTCACAATTATCCATTTTCCCTCTGGATTCCAAAGTAAAAAAAATGATTCTTGTTGTCTGAGAAGATCTCGAAGATCAACTTTGTCAAGAGAATCTGGATGACAGTCCAGTAAGTGAAGATATTAATGAAAGAGAGGCTAAAACAACATACATAAAAAAGAACCAGGTCCAAAAGAGGAACAGAGAAGCCATGTGAGCTGGGTATTAGAGCGAGTTTAAGAGCATGGAGTTGGATATAAGAGAATTTAACAAAAGCAGCTGCCATCTTGGTAGAAGTGAGAATAACAACAGTGATCTAGAGAAAGGAATTTTTGTGATGTTTTCTCTGCAATAAAGATGTCCTTCATTACTGGTATTTCCTCGTGAGGCCAAATATAGACTTGAAATACTCATAATTAATTTTGGGTTCCTGGATTGTTCCTGGGAAGGCAACACCCTGAGAGACTGGTCCATTTGGAACCCTGAGATATATTCAGATCATACTTCAAACTACTTTCAAGGGTCTCCAGGATTTTGTACAGGAGTCCAGAATATATTTCATCTCTCCCATGATTTAAGGCACATTAAAAATATCCTAGCCCCAACACATTTCTTGGATATCTACTATGAAAACTAAACATCACCATTCACCATTCTATTCTGTTTTCCCCTGGCTTTGCCTGTTCCTCAGGCATCTAGTTTAATCACCCGAATCAAGTTAACTAATACATGTGTTTGAATTTTTAACTTGATTATAAAATCTTTGAGGAAGGCTATTGTCTTTTTATCCTCATAGCAACTGTCTTACACTCAATAAATGTAAAGATTTCTGTTTTGTTCATCACTCTCTCTCCAGCTTCCAAGATTTTCTGATTGATGGTAGATGTGGAGTAAATGTTTGTTGAGTGAATAAGAGAAGTAATCAATCAATCATATTCATCAAATTTGAGGTGGCAACAATCTTCAGATTAAGCAGATCATAATAGTGCCTCATTGCTACTCAGGTATTCCCACTAACATGCACATGTGCCATCAAATTTTCCCTGTGCAGACAGGTGGGACCTTTCTTAAAACTGGCCAACCTCAGCAGCTGAGAAAGACAAAAGTTCAAAAACAAAGCTAGAGCTGAAACACACCTCATCTACTTCCTGGATTGCTGGGAAAGCCCCAGTTACAAATATCGAAAAGGGTACAAATACCCTCTTTGTCAAATGGAAATCTAGCATCTATATTTTTGGTTCACAAAATATACTCTCCTCGCTGCACTTGAGGGGCAAAACATGGACCGTAGAATCATACACACCCACTCTTCTGGTTACCAGCCAAGCGGCTTTGGTCAAGTTATATAACACCTCTAGACCTCGGTTTCCTCATCAGTAAAATGGGCACAACTACCACACAGAAAGACTGTGAAGATTAATAGATATAATTTTAAACTACAGGCCCAATGCTGATAAGTGGCACGTGGTAGCTCTAAGAATGCTGGCCTCCTACGTGGCTGATGGCACAGACACAAATAGAGACAAAAAGAGAAAACTCATTGTGATATTTTCTGGGTGGTACAAAGAGGAAGGAGCTATGGGTCTTTCATGTCCTTAAGTTCACCTAAGGAAAGAATAGGGTCAGGTACAAATTCACGGGCCAAAATTAAGTCCCCTCCATAGGTCATTTCTTCCCGAGTTCATGTTAGAGACAAAGTCTTAGGAGAGAGTAGGAGACTAATTCCTTTATGCTGTAAACCTGACCATAACTTCAATCAAGAACAAGATGAGAGCTTTGTCCATCTATCTTAAGGCCAATTTACAATTACGATTCAATTTGTAACAGAAGAGAAACATGCTATTTGTTATTTTTATTTTTTAAGGGAATAGTGGGAGAAACGTTCATAGCTAATGAGAGCCAAAGGTGAAATCCATTTAATGAGAACAGAGAAAGGACCAGACTTCATCTTTGGTAATTTCTTTCCAATTGAGATGTTGCTGATAATGCTGGACAATGTCCAGCTTTGAAATGGCCCTAATCATAGTCCAAATGCTACAGCAACAGTCTCTTGAGAAATATCATACACACTCAGGTGATCTTATGCCTGAGTGAAGAATATAATTGTTACTCTAAAAAATATTTGTTGTGTTACAATTATATGGTATGTCAAAATACAGTATTCTCTCAATGATAGTTAAATTTTCATGGGTTTTTTACTCTCATTCATAATATTTAAAGAGTTGGACTATGAGACCAAACCATTTAAAAAGGCATGTTTACTCACAATGTTTTTAACCCTTCATACAGACCCACATCCAAAGGTCTGAATTCTCTTTTAGAAATGCCTCATTTATGTTAGAAAAAAAAGAAGAAGAGAGGGACCTGCAGCAACAATGCAGATAATTTTAATTCAAAATTGCTCTTGAATTAAATTATTTGGATATTTCTGAGGGGAAAATAATCCAGGGACCAGAATGGCCTGGATAATTACCTTCATTATTTAAGTCATTCTGCTAAATCTGCCCTAAATGACTGGCCTTCAAGAGCTTTTGAAAGAGGCATTTCAGAATATCAAAACACTCAGAATATTTAATATTTTTTCCACTGGATTCACAGACCTATGTGATGGAAAAGGTCAATGACTTATTTAGACAACCCAAAAAATCTGAGACCCAGGAGAGACCTCATTCTCAACAATTCTGCAGAAACTTACAACTTACAAAAAATACTTACAAGAACATCTTATCTTTTGATTCTAACAATCACTTTGGGAAACATGGACCATAATCTCCATGTTTATAGATGAGAAAACAGAGATTCAAAGAGGAAAATGTTTTGTTCAAGGTCATACAACGAGTAAGTGACAAATTGGACCCCAGATCTTCTAACTCCACGTCTAGAGCCTTTCTCATGCTATAGCTAAATCTTGGTGTCTCAAGGATTGGGTTGAGAACCGGTGGTCCTAAAGAGGTGATCTCAGACAGTGAGGCAGAATGCTATCCTAGGTCTTGTCCTATCTCAATAGGGGCCAAAACTTAGAATCAACTCATGCCAATACCCAGGCCTTGATCCAGACAAATGAAATCAGAAACTGTACGGACTTGGTCTAGAAATAGTGTCTTTAAAAGTTTTCCTGCCTACAAAACAGAAACAGATCACAGACATGGAGAGCAGACTTGTGGTTGCCGGGGGTGGGGGGAGTGGGATTGACTGGGAGTTTGGGTTGGTAGATGCAAACTATTATATTTAGAATGCACAAGCAATGAGGTCCTACTGTATAGTACAGGGAACTCTAACCAATCTCCTGGGATAAACCATGATGGAAGATAATATAAGAAAGGGAATGTACATATATGCGTGACTGGGTTACTATGCTGTACAGCAGAAATTGACACAACACTGTAAATCAACTATACTTTGAAAAAATTTGTAAAAAAGTTTTCCAAGTGATTTTCACCTTCAACCAAGAGTTCAGCATCATTGCCCTAGATTGATTTTGGACAAATAGATCCTAGGTCTGTTTTTTAGCCAGAGCAATCACAGTTTAACTAGACATATAACAAGTTTCAAATTTTTATCTTTGCCAAGTCAGTCGCCTTGTAGCCATGTGGCACTCTGCATTCTCACTGACCCTGGAGTGAGCAGATGGGGCCTCGGAATTCTTCTATAGGAGCCGATGCTAATTCAGTTCCCCCTTGACCTGTCATTGAACCTCAAATGTGGTGGACTATGAATAAAGGACTGGCCTGAAAAACAGAATGAAGGCACAAGTCAAGGCTAAAAATGGGAGAATGAGCTCAAGATTGGAATCCACAAAGATGGAAAGCAAACATCTAAAAAATAGGAGATGGACGTAATCTGACAACTTTCAAGCTAATAACCCTTAGGAATTCTGGATAATAAAATACTCTTAATTGAATATTATACATGGCAGATTCCGTTTTGTCAAACACACAACCTGCATTTGTGTAAATATGTTTATATATGTTTTCTCATCAGAACTCCAAGAAAGGATATTCACCAGACTGAGAACATTGGTTATCTTGGCAAAGGGGAAGAAGCTTGGAAAATGCCAAGAATATAATTATTTTTTCCTTTATGTAGACAGCGTGTGCTCTGTAATTTATAAAATACAGGTGATATTGTGATTTATAATAAAAAATACATATTTGGTTTTCTCCCTATTTCTGGCACAGATCTCCTAAAACCCCTGGAATTTCCCAAGTGATAAGACTGATAATGGTATCTTTTGTTAATGAAGCAACCAGTCCCCACCTGAGAATGGGGACTGGTTGCTGGAAAGCCAACCATGTGATTAGAAGGTTGGAACTTTCAGTTCCACGCACTTCCCCCCACCTCTGGAAAGGGGGAGGGAACCGAGGCTGAAGAGATTGCCAACGGTTACTGATTTAATCAATCATCTTATGTAATGAAACCTCCATAAAACCCCAAAAGGACAGACTTTGGAGCGCTTCTGGGTCGGTGAACACATGGAGATTGTGGAGAACAGTGCACCTGGAGAGGGCATGAAAGGTCTGCACCCTCTCCCCTGACCTTGCCCCATGCATCTTTTCCACCTGGCTATTTCTGAGTGATACCCTTTTATAATAAACCAGAGGTCTAGTTCAACATCGCTCCTCATTAGAGTAATGCAAATCAAAACCACTATGAGCTACCACCTTACACCGGCCAGAATGGCCATCATCAAAAAGTCTACAAACAATAAGTGCTGGAGAGGGTGTGGAGAAAAAGGATCCCTATTACACTGCTGGCGGGAATGCAAAGTGGTGCAACCACTGTGGAAAACAGTAGGGAGATTCTTCAGAAAACTCAAAATAGAATTACCATTTGATCCAGCAATCCCACGCCTGGGCATCTATCCAGAGGAAACCATGACTTGAAAAGACACATGTACTCCAGTGTTCATTGCAGCACTCTATGCAATAGCCAGGTCATGGAAACAACATAAATGCCCATCGACAGAGGAGTGGATAGGGAAGATATGGTACATACACACAATGGAATATTACTCAGCCATTAAAAGGAATGGATTATCAACATTTATAGCAACATGGATGGACCTAGAAATTATCATGAGAAGTGAAACCAGTCAGACAATTAGACAGCAACCCCCAATGCTACCGCTTTCATGTGGAAACTAAAAAGACACAATGAACCTCTTTGCAGAACAGACAATGACTCAAAGACTTCGGAAACCCTTGGTTTTTCAAATAAGACAATCTGGGGGTTGGGGGGATGTACTGTGGATTAGAGACACAAAATCTATCAAATTGACTTGTGATGATTTACGTACACCTATAATTGAAATAAAATCAATTAAGTTAAAAAAAAAAAAGTCTAGTAGGTCAAATGTTTCCTGCGTTCTGTGAGCTACTCTAGCAAATTAATCGAACTTGAGGAGGGGGTCCTGGGAACCTCTGATTTATAGCCAGTCAGTCAGAAGTACAGGTGACAACCTGGGCCTGCCATTAGTGTCTTGAATGGGAGGGAATTATGGGAACCTCCAGTTTGTAGGCAGTCAGAAGCACAGGTAAAGGCCTGGGCTTGTGAGTGGCATCTGAAGTTGAGGTGTCGGGGAGAGAGAAGAGGGGGTCTTGTGGGGCTGAGCCCTTAGCCTGTGGGATTTGACATTACCTCCAGATAGATCGTGTCAGGATGGAGTTGAGTTACAGGCCACTCAACTGGTGTCTGGAGAAACACTTGGTGCTGTGTGGGAACCCAGCCCTTCCCTCCCCCCACACACTCACAGTGAACTGGCCTGAGTCTCAGAACCATTTGAACTTAAAAGAAAGAAAATTGAGTAAGTCGATACATAAATTCACAAGCAGTCAAAAATAAGAATGAAAAATTTAGTAATCTATAGTTGATATTTATGGTGACATAATCTTTGGAAGACCCTAGAGCTGTCCTGCCGAATCCATTAAACATCCCTCTCCCCCTACACACACACAATGAGCTGTGACTATTTCAAATATACAGCTGAGCTTAAAGGGAAGAAAGGAGGCTCTTCCTATGTCAAAAGTGAAGAGGGAAACACATACCAGGTGGTACTGAGTTGCCCAGAGCAGGGGCTGGGAGAGGCTCCAGCACAGGTTCTAGACACTGGGGCCTCAATTTTCATGCTCATGCATGGAATGGCCCACCAAAGGAACTAGTAAAAATGCAACAGGAAAAAGGAAATTGTAAACAAAAATAAGAAGGGGGAGGAGGAGGAGAAGTAGGAAGAGGAAGAGTTCCTGCTGTGGCACAACAGGATTGGTGGCATCTATGCAGCACCAGGACACAGGTTCAATCCCTGGCCAGTGCAGCATGTTAAAGGGTTCAGCATTGCTGCAGCTGTGGTATAAGTCACAACCGTGGCATGGATCTGATCCCTGGCCTAGGAATTTCCATATGCCACAGGTGTGGCTGAAAAAGAAAAAAAAAAAAAGGAAGGGGAATGCAAAAAACAAGAGTGAGAAAGATATTGGTAAACACATAGAGAAAACAAAATGTATAAACTTTATTCATACATAAAATAATTATATTAAAGATAATGATGGTGATGATGCATTTGAAGGTATTAAAACATGGAACTTATCTTTTGGAAAATAATTACTTGCAGATGGGAGGGATGACCAGAGTAAAGCACTTCTGAGGCTTTTTATCATATAGGCAGAAAGTAAAACTTTGATTGCCCTTAGTCTTAATGTTAAGCTAAGAATAAATATTAAAAATTTAAGGGTAACCACTAAAAGGATAAGTATTAAGGATAACTACTAACATAGAAATAGGTAATAAAGACAATACTCTAGCAGACAGAGTGAAAGGAGGAAATAAGAAAACAAAGAGGCAGTGTAGTCAACTGAAGGCACGAAAAAATAGAAATAAATTTAAATAGATCAGTACAGACAGTAAATATTCATAAACAAAACAGGATGGGTCAAATTCAGAGGCTCTCAAATCAGATTTTAAAACTACCACAGTTATAACAGATTCATGAATGATATATATAAAACACAAGGACAGAAAAAGATTGAAAATAAAGGGGTAGAAAAGAAAATACCCTCAGTAATTGTTAAGGAAAAGAAAGTGAGTGTGGCTATATGAATATCAGATAAATTGTTTTAAGGTAAAAATCATTAGAAATTTAAAAGAGTCATTATAAAGAATGTCAAAAAGAAAAATTCTACCAAAAAATAATTCTAAAACAAAATAAAGACACCATAAACAAAGTTAAAAGCTTAAGGGTGAAGGTATTTGCAACCTGTATAACTGATAACTAGACTCCAGAATCAGTGAGAAAAAGACAGTGGAGAACATAAAACTAAACAAAGAACATGAATAATCAAGTCACAGAAGCAAAAACCAATAAATATAAAAAAGTCAATAAATATAAAAATGAAATACAAATATTTTATTTATAAAATAAATATAAATATAAAAAAGAAAGACACCCTTGCTAGTAAATAGAGGAATGCAAATTTGAAAGGAAAAAGGGTGTAACTGCCTACTAATTAAATTTGTAAATTTAAAGTTTGACAATTGTCACGAATTATTGATGACGCAGCAAATATGATATTTACATCACTGATGGAAGTATAGACTGGTACCACCCTTTAGAGAGGAGTCAAGCAACGCTTAGTACATCTGAAGATATATACGCCACGCAATAGACCAATTCTACTCCTAGATGTTTCGCCTGGAACTATGCTCACAGTTGTGCCCAAGGAGACACATTCCACGTTCATTGCTGCAATTTATGTAATAGAGAAAAGTGGCAACAACCTAAATATTTCTCAGTAGAAAAATAAAGTGTGGTTATTCATACAACATGTAAAGGGCTAGGTTTTCTAAAAAAATGGATAAATCTGAAGAACATAAATTTGGGTGGGAGAAAAGAAAGCAAGTTGCAATTGATATGTACAGTAGGATACCAAATATGTAAATCTTGTGAACACAGTTTATATTGTTAGATTGTGAATGGATTCAGACATATGAAGAGAAGTTCAAACACAGGAGAGGAAATGATACAGAAAAACATTAGAGTTCTGATTATCTCTGAGAGGGGAGGGCTGGGAAAGACATGAGGAGGGTAGCTATGTCTAAAGTTTTCTATTTCTTCCTTAAAAATTCTGAAGCAAGGAGTTCATGTCATGGCTCAGTGGAAACAAATCTGACTAGGAACCATGAGGTTGCGGGTTCGATCCCTGGCCTTGCTCAGTGGGTTAAGGATTCGGCGTTGCTGTGAGCCGTGGTGTAGGTTGCAGAAGTGGCTAGGATCCCGCGTTGCTGTGGCTGTGGTGTAAGCCGGCAGCTGTAGCTCTGATTAGACCCCTAGCCTGGGAACCTCCACATGCCACAGGTGTGACCCTAAAAAGCAAAAAAAAAAAAAAAAATTCTGAAACAAATATGGAAGTGTCAGCTGGAGACTGGCACTTGCTGTCTGCCTCTACAAGGATTCAGTCATGAGTCACTGCGGCTGCTGATCCCTCAACACCCCCTGAAAGGAGCTCAGGGTGGAGATCAGGAGTGAGGTGCTCTGTGCTCTAGGAAAACTGGCAGCATAGGTCTTCAGACAGTTAGATATTTCCAGATTTTATGAACCCAATTCTTGCATCTCCTCATTTCTAGAAAAACACTAAAATCCTTCATGGCAACGTCTGCTTCTCGTGACTAGCAGCAAGCTTCTGCAAAATATGTACCGGGCTGCATGGACCTCCCCCTTCACAAAATCACAGTAATACTGACCTTCCTGCTACCTCTTTGGAGCAGTTCCTCAGCTCTATCTGAAATGCTGCTTCCCAGGCTAGAGTCCTCGTTTTGCCTCAAATAAAACCTAACTCACGACTCTCACATTGTACATTTTTTTCAGTCGACAGAAAAATATGTAAAACTCTTATACCTGGATGTACATATTCTTGTGTGTGTGTGTGCATGCATGTTTTTGAAATACTTCTTAAAAAGTTAAAAATGGTGCATTTGAACTTCAGAGTGGTATCAAGAAAAAGAGGGGGTGAGAGGGGTAAAGAAACTGACAAGCCCTTAAGGATGGTCAGTAAGGGGCTCTGGTAGCCAGATCCTAATAAAGAGGTCACGGGGCAAACGAGAATAGGGGTTAAGCAGATGACATGGTGCAAGCTGTGATTTCCATTAAAGGAGATGGAGGGGATGGGAAAGAATTGGGAAGCATTGATTGGCTTCAGAAGAAGAGCTGAAGTGGAGCTGCCTGGGAGAGATAGGGTCTGATTATCTATATACCTCTCTTAGGTTGCTATGATTTATGCTGAGTTGTTTTTACGGAAGTCTTCATTCGCACCAGGATCTAAAAGCAGTCAAGCTCAGCATTTAGGAATTGTCAACTTACACAACGTGACTAAAACATTAGCAGCCTATTCAGTGGAATAATAACAAGTAACAGCAGGCTCAGAGAGGTTAAGTGACTTGTTTGAGGTCACACAGGAGGGACCCCTTCATCCCCATTCTGATTCCAAAACCTTCTGTTCCCCTACACTACAGGCTTCCTCTCCAGGCTCAAACAAGCCTTTTGCAAGTTGCCTACATCCTGAAAAGGATCCCAAGCAGTTGAACATGGCTGTGGATATTTTTTTCCTCTAAATAACAAAGCATTATTTAGAAAGCATAAGACATTGCTAACACCCAAGGTATTAAGTCAACAAGTTTAGGTCTGGGTGTAGTTAGCAGATCCCCCAGGAAAGTAACCATGGGGTCTTCAGGGCCTGGTGGTAATTGGTTTCAGCTGACCTCAGGGAGCAAAATACTCTGGCCGGGACAGATGACATCTTGGTCCCCAGATGAGGACCACCTGTTTCCTAACTGGCATGAAGTCTCAAGCACTGGGCATCTATCCAGAGAAAACTCTAATTCAAAAAGATAAGTGCACCCCAATGTACATAGCAGCAGTATGTATGATAGCCAAAACATGGAAGCTACCTAAATGTCCATCAGCAGATGAATGGATAAAGATGTGGTACATATACACAATGCAATATTCCTGAGCCATACGAAAAGAATGAAATAATGCCATTTGCAGCAACATGAATGGACCTGGAGATTATCATACTGGTGAAGTAAGTCAGAGAAATACAAATGTCATGTGATATCATTTGTATGTGGAATCTAAAAAAGCAATACAAATTAACCTATTTACAAAACAGAAACAGACTCACAGCCTTAGGAAACAAATTTATGGTTACCAAAGAGGAGGGGCAAGATATAAATCAGGAGTTGGGGATTATATATATGTTAAAATACTGTGTATAAAATAAACAACAAGGACCTCCTGTATAGCGCAGGGAAACATACTCAATATCTTGTAGTGACCTATAATGGAGAAAAATCTGAAAAAGAATAGATATGTAACTGAATCACTTTGCACTTGGAACAAACACAGCACTGTAAATTAACTATACTTCAATTTTTAAAAAAATAAGTCTCGGTACTGACCCCCCTCCATGGTAAGAGCCTTTTTTGGAGTTGATGCTCTGTGTCCTGAGGAAGGCGAGCTGAGGCTCTGCTGCCTGCTTAGAACATTACTGAGGGTTTGATCCAAAGGTAGAAGCTGTTCTATTCCAGTAAGAGCAGCAGGTCAATCTCTCTTTGCCTTGTAGGGGAGCAAAATTTGCCACTCCCAAAATGTCTCTACGGCACACGGATTATTTCAAGCTGAAAACAATCGCGACTCAAAAGACTCAGGAAGAAACTTTAACCTTCCCCCTAGGTGCCTAAAGAATTTAGACAGAAGTGGAGTTCCCATTGGGGCTCAGTGGTAACGAACCCAACTAGTATCCATGAGGATGCGGACTCAATCCCTAGCTTTGCTCAGTGGGTTAAGGACCATGAGCTGTGGTGTAGGTCACAGACACGGCTTGGATCCAACAGTGTTGCTGTGAGCTGTGGTGTAGACCAGAAAGTGCAGCTCCGATTGGACCCCTAGCCTGGGAACTTCCATAGGCCGCAAGTGCGGCCCTAAAAAAGGAAAAAAAAAAAGAGGAATTTTGATAGAGAGGTTGTGCCCAGAATAAATCTATGACTAGAGATCTTTGCAAAAATATGGGCTAAGTGGTGGGGGACACTTAGCAGAGCCTAGAGATCAGAGTCCATCTGGGTCTCACTGTCTCTGCTGGCCCAGCAAACATTTGTTTACCAAATATTTGCTTTTTCATCTCCATGTGGATCGCCCTCCTCCCAAACCACCACCCCAATATCCTCTTTTGTCTTTGGCTGAAGGTGATATTTAAGGTGAGAATTTCAGCCATTTTGGTGAGAGTTTTCCTGGGTCTCTCCCATGTGTAAACGTTAACTTTCATTTGATTTCCTCCTGTTAATCTATCTCATGTCAATCTTAGATTATCCAAGCCTCTACCATGGTAGAGGAAAATCCCTTCCTCCCTCACAACCTCTCCTGGATTTTTTCATCTTGTTCAATGAGATGGGTTCCAGTTCCCATCTGAGCGTCAGTGATGGCACCATTAGGAAGAAAATCAGGACTTAAATTAGAAAATTAAAGGTAAATAATAAACACTCAGGGAGTTCCCATTGTGGTGCAGTGGAAACGAATCTGACTAGTATCCATGAGGATGCAGGTTTGATCCCTGGCCTCGCTCAGTTGGTCAGGGATCCAGTGTTGCCATGAGCTGTGGTGTAGGTCACAGATGCAGTTCAGATCCTGCATTGCTGTGGCTGTGGCACAGGCCACCAGCTACAGCTCCAATTCAACCCCTAGCCTGGTAACTTCCATATGCCACGGGTGCAGCCCTAAACAGCAAAAAAAAAAAAAAAAAAAAAAAAAAAAAAAAAAAAAAAAAAGCAACAAAAAAAAATCCTCCTGCATTTTTTATCTTGTCAAGCAGCTCTAAAACTCAACCAGGACATAAAAAATCCTCCTCTTGGTGTGGTCTTTCATTTTGCTTTTTTTGTTTGTTTGTTTTGTTTCATTTCATTTTTAGCCATACCAACAGCATGCAGAAGTTCTGAGGCCAGGGATTGAACTCATGCCATAGCAGTGACAACTTGAGACCCTTTACCTGCTGCGCCACTAGGGAACTCCTGGTTTCTCACTTTGCCTTGGCATTTTGTGTCCAGGAATTGCAAAGAGTCAAGAACATTGGGTGAGAAATGAAGAGTTTGGCCTCTTAGTTACATCTCTGACATGGGCAAAAAGGCACAAGCCTGGACATGTGTTACTGTGATTCCCTCATAACTACACAGAGCAAGACAGCAGTTCCCTAAAGCAGGCAGGAGATGCCACATCAGGAAAAAGTGGAAACAGATTCTGGGCAGACCTCAGCATCTAACAGGGTCCTTTACATCTGTGAACCTCATTTTACAGATGAGAAAGCTGAGGCTCAGGCTAAGTAACCTGTCCAAGGTCACACGTTAGAAAGTGGCCAAACCCTCACCTAAATCTGGTCAAACCTACTGCCCAGGGCTGCAGTTATTTCTCTTTTCTGATTTAAAAAGCAATCGCTCATATTTTTTTTTAGAATGCAGACAGCATTTTAGAAAAGAAGCACAAAAAAAAAAAATCACCATCCTGAAGAAATAATCGCTGTCAAAATTTTGGTGTTATGTTCCAGGCTCGTCTTCTACAGATCTACGGTAGATATTTGGCATCTGCTGTTTTTTTAATCATTCATGGTCTTTGCTAATCCACAGAGTACACCCAAGGGCCATGACTGTAGTAAGATCTGCCCAGAACCTCTTGGTAGACCAGACAGCCCATCCCCCAGCTGATGTGTACATGGTTGCTAATGGTTCACAGTTGTCCCCACCTGAGATAATTGCAGGTTTTAACCCCCTTTAGAGTCCCAACAGCCATAAATCAACTACAGTTGAGTTGTAAGAGCTCAGCTGCCCACCCTAAAGGCAGGAAAACTCTAAGGTCCCAGCTTCCTATGGAATCAGACAGATGCCAGATTTCTGTTGAGAGGGCATATTTAACTTCTTTTTCCTCCCTTGTTCTGCGTTTTTCACTTCCTTTGAACTCAGTCTTTCAACTTACCACTTGCACAAAAATTCTCATCTCAGGCTCTGACTGCAAGGAACCCAACCAGAGGACTGAGAAAGGCCTGAAAAAGTTTTAATGCTTTAGTGCTAAGGCAGGGGATCCAATCACCAGCTTTTGGAAGGTGGAGTGGAACATTTGACTGCTGGCCAAGCCCCATCAACCACCAGCATTCACATTTCAACACGATTTTGTGGTTTTCCATTTCTCTTTACCCTTGCAATAACTCACATGAAGTGCTAAGAGCTGTGTTTCCTGGTTTAAAAAGCCAATTACTTTACACATTTCTATAGCCATGTATTTATAGAATCATTAAGGCTCTGAAGAAAAACATGCATTATTCAGTTAAATTTTATTGCATTTTATGGGAGGAAAATATGTGCTGTAGTAGAAGTCTTAATTTAAGGATTCATGAAGATTTTGAACTTATTGATTACCATATTGCCTCCATTCTAAGTTTTTTAAAGTCTTAGAATCAATAAATACGTTTAGTGAAAGTTTTTTCTCCCACCCCAGTCCCCTAAAAACATTAATATTTCCTTTATATTCATCCACATGAATTCCAGAATCCCGTCATTGGATTCCAAGACTTTGCTCACTCCTGCCCCCTCCCTGGAATAAAATTTATAAAGTTAACTGAAACCTGTCAGTGGTCGACCCATGCAGGTCAGAAAAGTGAAGAGAAAGAAGAGTTTATTGAGATGAGACGCTGTGGACGACTTGCTGATAACCAGGGAGAGAGGACAGAGCAGGTGGTCGTGTCTGTTTTATAACCAGGGAGAGGAGCAGCCTTAGGAAATACCTGCTGACCTGCTGGTTGGTTGGAGAAAGGTTTTAAGATACACTTGCTGGTTGGTTGGGGATGGTTAAGGCCCACAGAGGCGGCTGAGGAGTAGGCCACATACCTTTCCTAGTAGGGGGCAGGAAGGCGTAGCCGAAGTTGCTCAAGGTGGGGGAGGGGCATTACAATGAAAAGGGTGGGGCTATAATAAGAGTCTGGTAATTCTTTTTTTTTTTTTTTAATTAACAATGAATTTTATTTCAGTTATAGGTGTACAAAGATCATAAGTCAATACGATAGATTTTGTGTCCCAAACCCACAGTGCATCCCCCCATCCCCCAGATTGTCTTATTTGAAAAACCAAGGTTTTCCAAAATCAGTGAGTCATTGTCTGTTCTTCAAAGATGTTCATTGTGTCTCTTTAGTTTCCACATGTAAGCGGTAGCATTGGGTGTTGCTGTCTAATTGTCTGACTGGTTCCACTTCATATGATCATTTCTAGGTTCATCCATGTTGCTATAAATGTTATTCCGTTCCTTCTAATGGCTGAGTAATATTCCATTATGTGTATGTACCATATCTTCCCTATCCACTCCTCTGTCGGTGGGCATTTAGGTTGTTTCCATGACCTGGCTTCTTCCCTCTCTAGCTGCTTTGGATGTAAAATTAGGTTGTTCATTTGAGCTTTTTCTTGTTTCCTGAGCTTGGCTTGTATTGCTATATACTTTCCTCTTAGCGCTGCTTTTGCTGAATCCCAGAGGTTTTGGAGTGTCGTGTCTTTGTTGTCATTTGCTTCTAGGTATTTTTTAATTTCCTCTTTGATTTCTTCAGTGATCCATTGGTTGTTTTCTTGTTTTTGTATCCATTCAGCTAGTC
>PVHT021183543.1:13713120-13740660 GCA_004024745.2 Catagonus wagneri
CCCGAGAGCTTCACCTCCAGTGTCCTTCCCCCACAACAAGCCACAGTCACCCCTATTTTCCCAGGAGATCCTCCAAGAATTGCAGTAAGGTTCCACCCGGATTCCTATGGAGACTGCTTTGCCCTGGGACCCAGTGCACGTGAAAGTCTGTGTGTGCCTTTCAAGGATGGGGTCTCTGTTTCCCCCAGTCCTGTGGAGCACCTGCACACAAGCCCAGCTGGCCTTCAATGCCAGATGGTCCAGGGGCTCTTTCTCCCTGTGCCTGATCCCCAGGCGTGGGGTTTTGACGTGGGGCTCAGAACTCTCAGTCCTGTAGCTAAGTCTCTGTGATGCAGTTACTTTCCAGTCTGTGGGTCTTCCCACCCGGGAGGTATGGGGTTGCTTCTATCGCATAATCGCCCCTCCTACCTCTTGATGTGGTCTCCTCTTTGTCTTCTGGAGCAGAATATCTTTTTTGGAAGTTTACAGTCCAGTTGGTTGAAGGCTGCTCAGCATTTGGTTGTAGTTTTGCTGTTTTTCGGGAGAGAAGTTGAGCTCCAGTCCTTCTATTCCGCCAAGAGTCTGGTAATTCTTGTCTTGGCCAGAGGCTTTGAGTTTTGTCTCCTCGAAGGGGCCTTGAAGTCCCTCAAAACCTATTAAGTTAATTTTGGGGGGCGGGAAATGACATCTTTATAACATTGAGTATGTTTAAGCAGTAATATGTACGCCTCCCTATTTATTCAAGTCTTCATTTATTTCGTCCGACTGCTGTCATTCTCTCCTTGCATATCCTGTATAATTTTTATTAAAGTATTTTGTATTTACATTGCTAATGGAATCTGAGTTATTTTCCATTATATTTTCTAACTGATAATGTCAGTGTATTTATATATTATATATGGGTTTTGATGTTACTGTGTGTTTATATATATATATATATATATATATATATATATATATATGCTGTTTTAATATTTCTTAAACATTTACTAACCTTGTAGATCTATCTTACTCCTACTATTAGTGTTTTAGTTGATCATCTGGGGTAAGCTGTACAGATAATTATATCCCTTGACAATAAAGTTAATGTCTCTTTTTTCCATTGTTATGCACTTTATTTCTGATCCATGTCTTATTACACTGACTAGAACTTCTTTAAAAATTTTAAATAGAGATCAAGGAAATCATTGGCAATGACTCTGGTATTTCACCACTAAGCATGAAATTGAGTGCTTAATATAGATATTTTCCAGCATATTGCATCAAATGTGTCTACCCTAAGTAATTGAAAATTTTCATCAATAATGGAGTTGAGCATTATAAAATACAACTTTAAGCATTTATTAAATCAGACTCAGGATGACGCGCAGAAATAATTTTACACTTTGGAGTTAAGCTGGACCTCGTGTTGAATGTCAGCCCCAGTGCTTAGTTTAGCCTTGACTGATTTACCTAACCTCTCCCTGCTTCAGTTTCTTTAGATATTAAATGATGATAATAATAACTCTAAGGTTCTGTGATCACTAATCAATCTAGTTTGTATGAAGTGTCTAACACACTGATGATCGCATGATAGATACTCAATTACTCAGAATTTCCCAAGTAAATCTTCCTTGGTCCTCCTGGCACAGCATTCATTTAATACATGAATGGATTTAATCTGTCGTCATTTTATTAGAATTGTTGCTTCCATCTTTGTCACTATGTTCCAAATGAAAGTATTATGTCTTCTCTGTGTTCATATCACTTAGAAGACAACTATGCCTTAAAAGTTGGAAAGGATACACTTAAATTATTTTTATTTACATATAACACACATGCAGAAAATTGCATGAATCCAACTGGATCCAAAATGCCTGATGACCTATTTCCAATTTCTGCTCAATGTCAATGTCAATGGCCTTCATGTATTTGACACTGATGATAGGTCAGCACTAAACTAAGTGTTTCATGTGTCTCATTTAAGATGGTGGTCACAACAACACTATGAGATGGAAATTACTCTCCCCATTTTACAAATGAGGAAAATGAGCCTGAGAGAACTGAGTTTTGTGCCCAAGGTTACATAGTAACTGATAAGATGAGGCTGGATCTAAAATAAATCCTCTTATATATACTAAGCAATGGTGTCTTTGTTGAAGTGAAGAAACCTCAATTAATCTAATTCTTTGTTCATTTCTGGTAATTCATATTTGCTCACAAAATCATGCACTTCTTACATAATATCAACTACATTAGAATTAAGTTGTCTCTAATATTTCCTTAGAACCCAACCCATCATCTCCTCACCATCTACTTAACTCCTTTGTTAGTTCAACCATAATTTTATGTATTCGTGCTTTCTCTTTTTCTAATTTATAATTGCCAGAAGTTAATTTATTCTATTGCCATTTTGAAAAGCCAGCTCTTGGGTTTATTTATCAATTTTATTTTTTCCTGTTTTATTAATTTCTGATTTTATCTTTATTTCCTTTCCCCGATTTACTGCAATGAATTTTGAATGTCTTTATTTTAATGCTTCAATCCTTTTAATTCTCTTGTTGAAATTGAAAATATTAAGACATAACTTTCCTTTGAATACAACTTTGGCCATTTCCTGTACGTTTTTAAATGAAGGATTTAAATTTTTAAATTTTCCTAATTTTCAAATAATGCATAATTGTAGTTTTGATGTTTTCTTAAACTTAAAAGCTGTGAAAAAAATTTTTCAGGGGCTTGGAATTTTTCATTGACATTTTATACTAATTTTATTTTTATTTCATTCTGATTAGAGAATTTAACCAGAACCATTTCTGATATTGTCAGTTTTCTCCATAAACTAATACAGGTTAATTACGGTAAATGCTATGAACAATGAAGAATAGTTTTTCTATCCATTTTCAGAACACAAAATTGAACCCAAATCAAAATTAACATTAATCATCCACATTATTATCTATTTTTTGCCAAAGACCATGTGTTGGTTTTCTAATTTTTGTTTGAGTTTTAGTATTTGGTTTGCTTTGAAGGTGGGGGTCCATTAGTTTATTGCCCCAGCATCTGAAAGATATATTATATACCCATTAACAGTGATTCTGGATCACGTAGAAATGGGATTACCAGCACCCTCTGAATATCAGTGTTGCATGCATGTGACTTTTAAAGACTTCTCAGCTATGATCTTTTGGACATTTTATACCATCTTGTTGAGAATCACTGAGTGAAGTGTAAATGACTATCAGCATTCTTGTGAATTTTACCTTTTATCAATGTAAAATAACTTCCTGTATCTTAATAATTGCATTTGCCTTGCATTACATATTTTTCCTGATATTAATAGTGTCGCTCCTATTCTCAGTTTTATTTTTAACATTTGTTCCTCTCTTGTAGGTGAAGCTTTGACAAATAGCTGTAATTGGCTTCTGGTGCATTTTGAACCAAATCTAAGACAAATTGTGTTTTAATGGAGGAATTTCATCTGTTTGGTTTTCGCATATAGAACTGATATATTTGACTGATATCAGTCAGATCAGCCTTTGATTTCATCAGCTTTTTTGTTAGAAAATGTTTCCTTGAGTTGTACGGACCTATTCCATACCTGTGTGCCCTCATATGCACCCCTTCCCTTTCCTGCTTGTTTTTGTCTCACAGAGAGACCGACCCCTACAGGCTGAATGTCCTGGGTTCTCCAATCAGCCGGCTCCACACTGTTTGGCCAGCAGGAAACCCTGGTGGAAGAGGTAAGGGTCTTTCTCCCTCCCCACGCTGACTTGGCTGCAGCCCTTCTGTAGCTCCAATTTCTGCTGAACAGGCCCCCTGTGGTCCATTTTCCACTTGGAGACCACTCCCTACCCCTGGGCTCAGCTACGCCTCTACCCCCTCCATCCCATTCTCTATCCTCCATATACCCTCTCTTTTTATAATTGTCCTCTTTCTCTGGGCTTTTTCCTCTGCAGCCAGAGCGAGCATCTTAAATTTGCCTTCCTTTAACACCAATTCCATTTTCTGCAGCGTTATTTCTTTTGTTTACTGTTTCTGATGCAAACGCAAGTTGTATTATGCCATTACATTTTCTCTTTCTTTACAATCTTTATTTCAGATTATCTCTGCATCTCAACAAGCCTTTTAATCTCACCATTTTATCTGCTGTTTCTTCCATCTTGGAGTTCAGATTTATTGAGAACACAAAGAAGACTCATTCCAGTCAATACTCTTTTTACTTTTCCGTATTTTTCCAAAAGGTTTGCTTTTCCTTTCAATATAATATTACCCCCTTTGATGTCTCAGATGACCTCCAAAATTCCCCTATTTCGTTTTTCTTATTATTCATGCTAGATAAAAGGCGGATGGGTTTGGGGCGTTGCCAGCACATGGTGTGGATGATCTTCTTTGCCGTTATTATTATTCACGTGATGACTATTAGAATCCACATCCAGACTTTTAGTTGAGGGCTGATTAAATTCCTGGTGGTCTCATGCCTGTGCTGAACCAGAATGGGGTCTTCTAAACACGTGGAGGGGGATTTATTCTGGGATAACTTTATGCAGACTTCTCTTTGTGAAAAGCAATGCACGGACATGGAGAGTGAAACCATCTCACAAATGTATCTCTATTCTTTCATCTTCTTGACTTCACAGTCGGGAGTACAGAGACCCATAGCTGTTCTCATCTGCCACGATCCCTTCCTTCTTTTAGATTTCTAGGAGACTATCATCCCACGACGGGTAAATACACAGAGGTGATAATAGGGGGGTTTTTAAGTCAACAGCCTCAGAATTAACTTCTGTGTAATAAGTGGGGCTTTCCTTCCTTTTGTTCAGAGAAGACTCCATGCCTTTAAGGTAGGAAGTAGAAGCAATAACTGAACATTTCCTCTCATGTATCTCTTGATTTTTAATCCAAGCATGTCATCTTTGCTTTATTACACACGAATGTCTCCCAAAGCCTAGAAATCATGTTACCTAAAAGAAGCAGTACTGTCTCTGTTTTCATGAGTATTTTCATAGGAAGGTGGTAGAATGTTACCAATCAGTCTTGGCCTTCTTTAATCAACAGGAATTGATAAGAGGCCAGACAAGAAATTCAGGCAAGGCTTTATTTGGGGCCCCTGTTGCAGTAGGGTGAGGGGTGAAAACAAGGAACATGTACCCCTGCTCACTCCTCAAGCTGGTTCCTTATATGGGGTGAGGGTAGGAGAAGGTCCAGGGGTAGGACCAGAAGGGTGGCTTCGGTGGTCTGCCATCCTTTTTGGTAGGGCTGTGTGCAGGGGGCGTGTGCAGTACCTTGCTTTTGTTTCCGACACCCAGCTTTTGCTCTGAGCTCTTCACAAGTAACAGTTGGAGGTTTTTTGGTCTTTCTGTGCCTTGTTGCCCTTAACTTGCCCCGACTGCACATGCACACAGTTATTTTTAGTCCCTTATAGTTTCTTTGTATTTTGTTGCTCAAGGAGCCATTTACCTAGTTATCAGCACTGCAGCAAAGGCTCCTACGCCCAAGGTTCCAGCCTATCTCATAGCGAAAAAGCAAACCAAGTGCCACCGCTAGATGTAATCTTAATCTGGAGGTCCCACCCACGTTCCTTGAAAAACCATTTCCTTCTCCCCCTCCAGGCTTCCCTGTGTGACCCACAATGCCACAGTCCAACGGGGATGTTGCGATGTTTTATTCTACCTGTACTCTTGCTTCCTGAGAGGTCAGAGTTGAACTGCCCCAGGTCTGGAGGCCTCACGCCATTCTTCGCCCACACCCCAATCTTCCAGCTTAGCTCTTAATCCTCTTAATAGAAGAGGGGGATTGCCCCAGCTCCCCCATATTGATATCCCCCTGTTCCCACCACGTATCATCTGTACGCAAGAAGATTATGGTGAAGTTGCCACATAAATTCAGCCTTCTATGATGCTGACCCAGATCTGGACAAACAGTAAATAAAAATATTAAAATAATGATTCCATTTCCACTAATTTATTTGTCAGGAAGTAAGAGTTCACACACTAATAGGAGCAAAGAAACTGGATGTGAGCAGAAATACCGCAATTTATTATGACCTAAGGAATAACACATTATTTTATGTCCTCACCCCACAGCCTCCCAAACTGCTGTACATAATTTGCTCCAACACTTATGCAATTATGATTTGCTTTTTAGCTACCTGGGTGTGTGTCCATCTCCCAATGAGTCTCCATGTTCATGGAGAAAAAGAATGGTGTCTTTCTCATCTCTATATCCACAGTAGTAAGTGTTCAATTCTCCTCTGAAGGAAGGGGCTTGGAGCTAAACTAATTAGATGGGTAGAGTCGGGACTAGGAAATGTGTTTCTAACCTGGAAATGCAGGTGTCCCTATAGGGGAGGGGGCGAAAATAAGAACTGGGTGAAGCAGGACAAGGGGGTCATCAGAGAAGGGAGGCTGAATGTAGTTTCCAAAGCAAGAAAGAGGATCTTAGGGCAAATATAATCAGCTAGAATATAAACCAGAATATCTAAGAACTAAGAAGAAAAAGGCACAGAAACTTGAGGACAGGACTATTGCTCCTGTTTAGTATGAAACATGGACAGACAAGCTATAGTTAAAAAACAGCCAATGTGGATGTGAAATAGACCCTTGGTGAATGTTTGTTAAATATACATAACCAAAATACATTCTGGAAAGTGATATAACCTTCAATTCTCTCATCCCTCTATCAGCAATCCCTCCAAAAATTATATAAAAGTTAAGCCATAAAAAAAACAAGATACATATATATACACAATGGAGTATTATTCCGCCATAAAAAAGAATGAAATACTGCCATTTATAGAAATATGGGTGGACCTAGAGATCAGCATACTAAGTAAAGTCAGAAAGAGAAAGACAAATATGATATCACCTATATGTAGAATCTAAAATAGAACACAAATGAACATATCTACAAAACAAACAAGTTCGCAGAAAGAACAGACCTGTGGTTGCCGGGAGGGGGTCCGGGGAGGAAACAACTGGGAGTTTGAGACCAGCCAAGGCAAACTATTATATATAGGATGGATAAACAGCAAGGTCCTACTGTGTAGCACAGGGAACTATATTCAATATCCAGTGATAAACCATAATATAAAAATAGTATATGTATATATATACATATATATATACATATAACTGAATCACTTTGCTGTATGCAAAAATTAGTACAACGTTGTAAATCAATTATACTTCAATAAAATATTTTGTAAAAAGTGATTCTACACTTAATTATCACACAAACAAACTTTGTATGGAAGATTTGAAATTGTATAGGTATGTCACTTCACTTGCCTCTGACCTTTGACCCCTCCCCTTTCAGACCTCAGTGTCCATAGCTGTAACATGAAAAGACTACCTATGTCATAGGGCTTTTTTGAGGATCGGATCTCATATAAAGCAGATAAGCACTCCAGAATCATTCAATAACTGTTCCTTTTCATCCTTCCCCCCCGGGAGGCCTCGTGAGCCTGAGGGTGAAGAAGGCATGCCCACTTCACATTTGGAGTCCAGAAGTTCTGGTGAGCGGACGTGCAGTCCCAATTTCCTTGTGTGCCCGAGGACAGAAATGAACAGCCCTGCGGATTGCGCCCCAGCCCACGCAGCTGCCTCTCTACTGAAGGATTTACGTTCTGCGTGATTAGGCCTGAAATGGACAGGAAGCTTTATTGTGCTAGGCTGGCGGGGCGTGGAGGAGCAAATTGATAAAGACACCTGGGTCAGTGGCAAGCGGGGTGTTTCCTAATTTATAGAAACACATCCAGTTCCATTACTCAGCCCCTTCCTTCCTGCTCCACTCTCCCTACCCCTCCCGCTAGACACTTCTCTGCCCCTCCTCGCCAAATGGTGACTTATTTATGGCCGGGGAGAGGATTTACTGATCAAGATGAGGCATTGGCCAAACTCACAGTAAGTAAATTCCCAGGGAAGCAACATCTGGTAATTTGACTTCACACAGCAAACATCTCCTGGACTCTCTCTGCCAGGTACTGGGACATCAGTGATGTGGGGAACACACAGTTTAGATCCCATCCCAGCTTCCTAGGCATGTAACCTCTCTGAGCCTCAATTACCCCCTTGAAATAAAATGGGGGTAATGCTAGCACCTGTCCCACAGACGGTAAATGCTCAATGATGAGTTGCATCTATTATCCAGCTTGTCCACCTGGGTTTCCAGACTCCAAACCTTGGCACCTTCCTTAAGAAATCTGTCCCCACTGACCACAATAAGGATCCAGATGTCAGCTTTGCAAAAAACATTCCTCCCCTTTCAGACCCACTGTGCTAGTTCATTTCTTCCTTGGAGTCTTGCTTCAGGGAAGGGAGAGGATATGGGAGACCAGGGAAGGGCACTAATGTTTCCTGGGAAACTCCTTTGGATCAAGCAAGACGGTCATTTGAGACCATTCCATGGGGCAGCCTCCCGGTGGGCCCCCTGCCTTGGGCCTCACCCCTCCCTTAATCCTCCACATGAACCAGTATATATTTCTCTGACAAGGATGAGCTTCTTGGGGACTGAATTAAAATCTTCAAGAACTTCTCACAAGCTGCCATGTGCAGGTAATAGTCTTTGGTCTGGCAGCCAAGAGTCTTCATGCTACAGTCCCAGGTGGACATCTAACTGACAGGTTCCCAGGACGATGGTGAGACCCTCCCATCCGTAGCCCCAGGAACGTGGCTGTTCACCTTGGGGACTGCTGTGGACATGGGTACGGCCCAGAGCAAAATTTACACCCTTTCCCAGAATGTGGATGCTCAAGTTGGGCAGCAAGAAACAATGGCCTGCGGGGGGTGGGGGGGGGTGGGGGATGACTGTCTGCATAGATTAACCACCTACAAAGATTAACTTCCCTCTGTCATGGGCCTAGACACCCACCCCTCCCCTGACCTTTCCCTCCTCCTTCTTCATTGTTCCCACCATAAGTTCCTGCCACAGATTCTGGCCACAGATCCTTTATAAGCATAACATCTCCTATCAGTCAGCGCTGGTGCCATCCTGAGTTCAGCCCATCGCCTTCGGATGCCTTAATAAATTTCTCTTGCTTTACCGACTTGGCATTGTGCGTTCCTCCGTGGCAAGCCTAAAAACTAACCCCTACCCTCCCCCAACTCCATAGTCTACTTGGATTACAAACCTTCCAAGCAATCAACCTTCACACCTTCCATGCTTTTGTGCATGCAATTTTTTATTGATATTGCATTGAGTGTACATATTAAATTGGAAAGGACTGGTATCTTTAAGCTATTGATTGACTCTTCCCATCAAGGACCTTAATATTTCTCCACTGATTCTGGCCATTCTTCATGGCTTTCAGTAAACTTTTTATCTGCCTTCTTATAAATCCAGCATATTTCTAGTTACCCCCAAAGAGTTTTCTCTTTTTTGTCATGTTGCTCTGATGAATGGGGTCATTTTTTACATTACGTTTTCTAATTAATGTTTCTGATCAATAGGAATGCTATTTTTTTCTTTATGTTCATTTTGTATCTAGTTATCTTATTAAACCCTCTCATCACTATCAATCACTTTTACTGAATCTTTTGAATTTTCTTTAAAAAAAAAAGCCAAGTCATCTACAAATTATGACCTTTGCATCTAAACAAAATGATAAAATTTATCATAAGGATATTAAGACAATTCACAAAACCTAGGGGCTCAGGAACAAGTAGAATCATATTCTCAAATGCCATGAGCTCCATCTGTCTCTATAAATCTAAATTAAGCACTTTTACATTGTTCTTTTCCTTTTTTTTTTTTTTTTTTTTTTGCTGAACCCACAGCATGTGGAAGTTCCCAGGCCAGAGATCAAATCCAAGCCACAGTTGTGACAGTGCCAGACCTATGTCACAGCTGTGACAATGCCAGATCTTTAACCCACTGGACCAGGCCAAACCTGCACCTCCACATCAGCCCAAGCCGCTGCAGTTGGGTCCTTAACCCACTGCATTACAGTGGGAACTCCATCAATTTAATTGATATGAATTAAAGTGTAAAATTCTTTCCTCGTTTACTTCAGTGAGTCTGTACTTTAAAACATCTTCATGTTATAAAAACACATACATACACATACTTATCTAAGGCTTACTTCTTGAAGACGCGTTTTTCAAAAACTGAAAATTTAAACAATAGAAAATGAATTTGTTTTTTCACTCAACACTGGGATGGCTAGATGCTGATTCATGTAGTTGTAGTCCTTTTATTTTTAAAAATAATGGGCACAAAAATTGGATCTTTTTTTTTGGTGTATGATTCTGAGTTTCAACACAAATATAGATTTGCATAGCCACCATCAGAATAATTCTAAACAAGTCTTTTGTGCTGCCCCTTTCTAGTCAATGCCTCCTTCCATCCCCAACCCCTGACAAATCTTGATCTATTCTTATCAGTATAATTTTGCCTTTTTCAAAATGTCATATAAATTGATTCAGACAAATCATGACATTTTAGATCTTCCTTTCTAATATTAGTATATTCCTCTTTTTTTTTTTTTGGTCTTACTGCTTTGGCTAGGATGCCACGGGATTCTGTTTGTTTGCACCTCCCCAACTAGACTTTGAGATTTGAAAGAGTAGGGATGGTGTCTCCTTCAGCACCTAGCCCAATTCTTAGCTGATGTTTGTGCTCACTACATATCTGTGGTATACAAACAAGTTTCTCCAAACACCAAAATCTTTTTTCCAATAAAGGGGTACCTTCAAGTGCCTCACTGGCTGATAGGCCTAGAAAGAAGTCCCCAGGTCCATTTACATTAATTAAATTGTCAAAGACACAAGGGGAAAATCCCACCTATTGCATGCTCACTGTGCCACATGGAACTGTCAGCCTCTAATTAGAATTAATTAGCTAATGTGGGTTTCAAATTTGGAAGACAAGAAGCTCTACTTGTGCACTTATTTGGTGTTAATTATCATGGAAACCTGTTTCAACCCAGTGACATGCTCAAAGCACTGAGACACTTCTTCCCACGGGCTCCAGGAAGTAACCAGTGTGATATTGGCTGACAATCAACAGGCTCTCTTGTTATGTCAAGATCCTGGGGAGAAGAGAACTCATGGATCTCTAACAAGTTTTATTAATGCTTTTCTCTCAAAAGGACTTTTGTGGAGAATTCAGGATGCTCCGGCAAGTCCAAACCAAGCATTCCAAGTTCAACTGACAAATGGAAATAAAACTAGGAGGATCTGGGTCTGGAATCAGATGACTCCATTAAATGGAGCAGCAGGAAGAGTAACCCAAACCACTGTCTGTGGGAGGGGTCTCTATCTAAAAGACATACCCCCTTCATAGATTATATAGGGTAATTGCTTCTAGTATTTGCAAAAAAAAAAAAAAATGAATGTAATAACCTTCTCTCATTCTGAGAGACTTGTTATATTTCACACAGAAGAATTCATCTCCTAACACATAAGTTCATCTAGTGCTGGCATCCCATAATGTGTGGGTCTCTTCCCCTTGTTTTGCAGCTATTGATGGATCTGAATCTATCCATTTATTAAAGCCATGGCCAGAACAGGGATCAGAGTTAACGCTGGTACTGGTTAGGCAGCCTGGAGATCTAATTTCCACAGCAGTGACAAGTCCTACTTTATCATTCCTGTAAAAAGCCCCTGAATAGTTATTCAGAGCTGGTAAGGCAGCTGGTCCCATGACAAATGTGGTGAGTAGAGGCAATGATTGACTCGATGGCAGCTCTTTCAGAATCAAGGATTTACTTCTACCCTAACCTCAGCACCGTGAAAAAATAACAAGGCATTTAAAAGTTAAATAAATTTTTTAAAAATCAGGTCCTCTAAAATGCAAATCAAAACTACAGTGAAGTACCACCTCACATGGGTCAGAGTGGTCATGATTAAAAAGCTTAAAATTACAAATGCTGGAGGAGAAATGTGGAGAAAAGAGAATCCTCCTACACTGTTGGTGGGAATGTTAAGTTGGTACAGCCTCTATGGAAAACAGTATGGAGGTTACTCAAAACATTAGAGTTGTGCTATGATCCAGTAATCCCACTCCTGGGCATATATCCAGACAAAGCTGTAATTCAAAAAAACACATGTATCCCTATGTTCAAAGCAGCACTATTCACAATAGCCAAGACATGGAAACAATCTAAACGTCCATCAACAGATGAATGGATAAAGGTGTGGTATATATAAACAATGGAATACTACTCAGCCATAAAAATGAATGAAATAATGCTATTTGCAGCAACATGGATGGACCTAGAGATTATCATACTAAGTGAAGTAAGTTAGAAAGAGAAAGATAGATACCATATGATATCACTTATATGTGGTATCTAAAATACCACACAAATGGACATATCTATGAAACAGAGAAACAGACTCACAGGTAGAGAGAACAGACCTGTGGTTGCCAAGGAGGAGGCAGTGAAGAAGGATTGAGAGTTTGAGATTAGCAGATGCAAAGTATATATAAGGACAGATAAACAACAAGGTCCTACTTTATAGCAAAGGGAACTATATTCAATATTCTGTGATAAACCATAAAGGAAAAGAATATAAAAGAGAATATATATGTATTACTGAGTCACTTTGCTGTACAGCAGAAAATTAACACAGTATTGTAAATCAACTATACTTCAATGATATTTTTTTAAAAATCACAAGTTAAAGTGAGTTGGACAATAAGAGAGATGGGGAAAGAGCTCATTTTTCCTTCTATCTCACAGTGAGTCTATTTTCTTCCCTTAGTCTGGGTCCATCCTAGTCTGTATTGATTCAAATTGTGGTTAAATCTACAGGCAGGGGCCCTATGAAAATATTAAAGCATACAAATTAATATGTATTGAAATCACCTGCATTTGCCAGCAATCCCACTCCTGGGCACATATCCTGACAATACTGTAATTCAAAAAGGTACATGGTAGACGCAAACTACTACATTTAGAATAGACAAGCAATGAGGTCCTAGTATACAGCACAGGGATCCATAACCAGTCTCTTGTCTCTTGGGATAGACTATGGTGGAAGATAATATAAGAAAAGGAATGTGTGTGTGTGTGTGTGTGTGTGTATACACACACACACACACACACACACATGGCCGGGTCAATTTGCTATGTAGCAGAAATAGGCACAACACTGTAAATCTACTATACATTAACACAAAATATATTTTTTTTCTTAGTAGGGCTGTACCTGCACCATATGGAAGTTCCCAGGCTAGGGGTAGAACTGGAGCTGCAGCTGCTGGCCTATGCCACGGCCACAGCAGCACAGGATCTGAGCAGCATCTGTGACCTATGCTGTAGCTTGTGGCAATGCTATAACCTTAACTCACGGAGAGAGGCCAGGAATCAAACTCACATCCTCATGGATACTAGTCAGGTTCTTAATTTGCTGAGCCACAACAGGAACTCCTTAAAATTTTTTTTTTCAAAAGATACATGTACCCGTATGTTCATTATAGCACTATTCACAGTAGCCAAGACACGGAAACAACCTAAATGTCCATAGACAGATGAACTGATTAAGAAGATGTGGTACATATATGCCATGGAATACTATTTGGCTATTTAAAAAGAAATGAAATAATGCCATTTGCAGAAACATGGATGCAACTAGAGATTCTCATACTAAGTGAAGTCAGTCAGAAAGAGAAAGACAAATACCATATGATATCACTTATATGTGGAATCTAAAATATGGCACAAATGAAACTATCTACAAAACGGAAACAAACTCATAGACATGGAGAACAGACTTGTCATTGCCAAGGAGGTGAGGGGAGAGAGTGGGGTGGCCTGGGAGTTTGCAATTAATAGATGCAAACTGTTGCATTTAGAATGGATAAGCAAAGAGATCCTACTGTACAGCACAGGGAACTATATCCAATCTCTTGGCATAGACCACGACAGAAGGTAACATAAGAAAAGGAATGTATATATAGCTGTATGATTGGGTCATTTTGTTATACAGCAGAAATTGGAAAAAACATTGCAAATCAACTATACTTGATTGAAAAAAAGAAATTAAAAAAAGAAGTCCCCTAGATTTGGGGTTAAAATGCAGATCCTGATTCAATAGTCCTAGGGTGGAGTCTGAGGTTCCTCATTTCTAAAGAGTTCCCAGGTGATGGCCATGACCTAAGAACACAATCCAAGTGGCAACTGTATTTGTTTCCTATTGCTGCTGTAATGAATTGCCACCATACTGACTTAAAACACAAGTTTGACAGTTTTGAAGTCAAAGGTCTAAAAGTAGGTCTTAGGGCTAAAATCAAGGTGCTGGCCAGGCTCTGTTCCTTCTGGAGGTAATAGGAGAGAATCCCTTCCCTGCCTTTCCCAGCTTCCAGAGGCTGACCACATCCTTGGCTCATGGCCCCCTCCCCACAATGGCAACACCCCAACTTCTGCTTCCACTGTCACATCACCTGCTCTGAACCTGATCATCTTGCCCCCCCTTTTATATACAAAGACCCTTGTTTTGTTGTTGTTGTTGTCATTATTTTTAATGTTCGCTTTATTATTTTTTTCTATTTTGGCCACCCCATGGCTTATGGAGTAAGTTCCTGGGCCAGGGATCAGATCTGAGCCACAGTCTCGACCTAAGTCACAGCTGCGGTAATGCAAGATCCTTAACCTACTGTGCCAGGCTAGGAACTAAACCTGTGTCCCAGTGCCCCACAGATGCCACTGATCCCATTGCACCAGTAGGAACTCCTTGTACCACAGCAGGAACTTCGAAGACCCTTGTGATTACATTGACCCTCCATGGTTAATCCAGGGTAATTTTCTCATCTCAAGATCAATATTCTGCCCACAGCACAAAGGATTAAAGCAGAAAAAAAATGGCAAAGGATATAGGTTTTGATCCAGGTAGACAGATAGCTGGTATTTGGAGGTGGATTGCGTTGACACAATGACTAGGAGGGAGCAAAGAGGCAACAGGTGAAGTTCCTATTATTTGGGCACACAGGAGGGCAGCCTTGAGAGCCATTGGGGAATCTGATAGGAGATGTTGGGATCCTGGGCTGAAATTAAGGCAGGACTTCAGAGACAGCAAGAGAGCTCAGGCAGTAGCTATTAGGGACTGACTCTAGAAATGATGGGAGATTTACCATGCCTGCTCCAAGGCCTGCTTGACTAAGGGCAGAGAATCAAGAAGTTCTGGCTTCTCTCCCTCACTACCTCAACTCCCAGTGAGAACTGCTTCTCCAGCCCTAATTATGACCAGCAAAGAGGAACTGGCTTGAGAAGTATAAATGACAGGAGCCTTAAGGGAAAGTGACCGTATTGGCTCAGAGATCCTAAATGGCCAAGAAAAGGTCAGACACACACCCTGAAACTTAAAGAAGCTTTCAGAACATCCAGATAAAGATTGGCATAGGCTGTGACAGAGAAGACAGGCAGTTCTCAAAGCCCCAGTTCAGACCATGTGTGACCCCCGGGAGAGAGGCAGAGCACGTGCATAAGGATCTCCCCAGGGGATCTGGGTTTTTAAAGGTCAAGTGAAGATGGAAACTTGGCATATCAGCAAAGGATGCTTGGTATGAAGATGGGACTGGCTGTTAAAAAAATATGGGGGCAGCTAGGAGTTCCCATCGTGGCTCAGTGGTTAACGAATCTGACTAGGAACCATGAGGTTGTGGGTTCAATCCCTGGCCTTGCTCAGTGGGTTAAGGATTCGGCGTTGCCGTGAGCTGTGGTGTAGGTCACAGATGCGGCTCAGATCCCACGTTGCTGTGGTTGTGGCGAAGGCCGGCAGCTACAGCTCCTGTTAGACCCCTAGCCTGGGAACCTCCATATGCCATGGGTGCAGCCCTAGATAAGGCAAAAAGACAAAAAAAAAAAAAAAGATGGAGCGGCTAAAGCCCCAAAGAGCTGGGCTTTGGAAAATTGTTCAAAACATGATATATATTCCTGGTTCAGTTTAGAAAAGCAAGAACAAGCAGGGGAGGAGGTCTAAGCTTGGATCTTGTCCTGGATAGTATCCGTTTACCCACCCCCGCCCCCCATTCCTCACTTCTCCACTCTGCTATGGATTCCCAGAGAATGACCCCTAGGGGCTCTATCATCTTCCTCCACTGCTCTCTAGTTTTTGGCTGAGCTTGACCAATGAGAGACACAGGCAGGAGATGGAAGCTTAGAAGTAAAGTCAAGTGTTTATTTTCCAGCTCCCTCCCTGCTGGGCCAGAGTGGGCCATGGCTGCCTTCCTCCACCCAAGGCCATAGCTCCTGGCAGAGAGCCCCTCCTAAAGTCACAGCTCTCTCTCTCTTGGGCACTGGTAACATACCCCACTTCTTACCCCTCAGATCGAGGAATTGGTAACAGCCTCCCAGTGTTGCTCAAGACCTTCAGTGTTGCACCAGCTCCTATTAGTTTCCTCTAACTTGGCCTATCCTTTCTTTAAACTCTCTTCAATTACCCCTCTGGGGGTCTCCTTCCCTCCAGACCCCAGGATAACACTTCTAAGCTGCCTTGATGCCCATCCCTTAGCGCTGTCTTCTTCTCACCCTCCTCCATTCTCCTCCGCCAAGGCACTCATGGTCTCTGCTTGATGCTTCCCTCCCTTCCACATTCTCATCTGCTTCTCCACGTGCCTATGTTCAGGTATAACACGTCGATACACTGGGACTTCAAAGAAAACAAGTTATATTCAAAGTTTGACAAACTCCCCCAGTTGGAAGAATTAGAAAAGTCTGACTTCTTTCTGGAAAGCTGTTTGGCTGAATCGGACTGTGTTCTTAGCTTCTTGGGTGGGATGGGATGAAGTTTGATCTGGGGGGGGGGTCTCAGATACAGTCCTATATTCTTGATGAATTATCTATGTGACCTTCCCTAAATCACTTCCCTTCTCTGAGCCTTGGTTTCCTCAACAGTAGAATGAAAGGGCTAGATTAAGAGATCGCTCAAGGTTCTTCCAATTTTATAATTTCATTTTGCTTTGCCATGTTCTGCTCAGGCCTCTGGGGGCAGAATTAACTCCAATTATCTATGATTTGGGAATTAGCCTAAATTAATCCTGGAACTGAATCCCACATTCTCACCCTTACCCACCACTGGCATGAAGGCTCTGACACCACAGGTGCATATGTATAGCCATCTTTCCCCCAAAAAAACTCTTCCTTCCTGTATCCATATCGACTAACTCCATCTACCCATGGACACCCCAGAATATGCCTCAGTGGTGTATTAATTATTTTGAATTAACGTTACTCAAAAAATGTTTGGTGCAAGATAGACACTTTGACCCTCCTCTCTGTTACCCTGAAAGCAGGAAATAAATCTCCTATGTGAAAGGAGCCCTCCTTATACCAAGAAGTTGAAAAGCATCCTTATCACTAGAGCACCAGAGATAGGGAATTCAGGGCCAAGAACCTGGTATAAACGAACTTTGTTACTTCTTTATTAATTTACTACCCAAGCCCAAACCTTGCCAAAATTCCTTTCTAATTAAACACCTAAACCTAAGTTTCTTTGTCCTGTCAATTCCTCTCAAATTCATTACCTCTTTGTCTAAGAAGTAAAAGCTGCTTGCTTTGGCCACCTCTTATTTAGACTTCCCATTTCTTTGAGACCTCCATGTGCATACATTAAACTTACTTCTTTTTCTCCTGTGAATCTGCCTTGCATCAATTTTATTATTAGTCCAGTCACAAGAAGTCAAGAGGGGTAGGAGTTCCCATCACGGCACAGCAGAAACAAACCCGATTAGGAACAACGAGGTTGCGAGTTCAATCACTGGCCTTGCTCAGTGGGTTAAGGATCTGGTATTGTCGTGTGCTATGGTATAGGTCACAGATGCAGATCGGATTTGGTGTTGCTGTGGCTGTGGCCCAGGCCGGCAACTTGTTTCTCCTATTAGACCCCTAGCCTGGGAACCTTTATACGCTACAGGTGTGCCCCCCCCCCAAAAAAAGGCAAGAGGAGTAGAGGGGGAAATTTCTCCCTCCCAGACAAACCTAAACCAGAGATCTGGGGAGCACACAGACTCTTAGGGTTCTTACTCTCCCCCAACCCCCAAAGCTGAAGAACCACCAGGTCCTGCGCAGTCTAACTATATAAAACCTCTCTTGTCTCAGCCTTGTCCAGCCACTGTCTCTGCCCACTTCAGGCCCCTATCATTGATCTCAGATGACTGGAACTGCCTTCTATCTGATTTCCTGACCCCAGCTGTTATATCTACCCTCTCCAATAACTGCTGCCACAGTTAAAATTCCCAAAGGCTCAACACCCCCCCCCCCCGCCCCATTCAGGAACCTGCAGTGATTCCCCAGTATCCAGAAAATAAGACCCAACTTTGGAACATGCCTGTTGAAGCTCTTTGTGATTGTGAAAACAAGTCCCCCTAAAACCAAGTTCCTCTGCTGAGTTTATGATTAAGTTTTGGCTCTCTCTCGAAAACTTTATTCCCTTTCTTGTCCTGCCCCTGTTCCCCACAGGATTGAAGAACGTCAAAGAAAAGGGGGAACCGATGCCAAGCAGGACCCTATGGGGCCTTCCCAGGTACAAAACCCAGCCATGTCCTCAGTTTCTTATTTGTAGAAAAAGGTTTTAGTCTCCTAGACCTTCCCTGAAGTCCAAAGTGCAGACTCATGCAGTTACTAATTAGGGAAGTGAGGGAATGCAGAAACAAAAGAAAAGCAGTTAAGCAAGAAAATCAGTGCTATCTTAAACAATAGTTTAGCAATAAGACAGAGTCCTAGTTCTCTCCAAGGGATATACATAACAATCTAAGGCACATCTTTTGAGGTGTTCTGCAGAAACTATAGACACACCCTCACCCAAGTGGAAAATGGTGATACAGACTGACCTCCAGCATGTAGATTCCAGACTGGCTGGAACTAGAAGGTTGATAGTCAAGATTCCTAAAACATTACCTTGTTAGCTTGCAGCCAACTAGACAAAAAAAAGTCCATGAGATGCAACCCTCACCCCAAATGTTTCCTTTAAACTCTACTGTGGGACTTAAAGGCCCCTTCAAGGAGAGAGAACTAAAGCCTCCGGCCAAGACTGGACCCTTATCATCGTACCACCCATCTCATTATAATGCCCCCTCCCCACCTTAAGCAACCTGGCCTACTCCTTCCTACCCCACTGGCTAGGAAAGGTGTGAGGCCCACTCCTCACCCTGCCCCTTTATGCCCCCCAACCAACGAGCAAGTATATTGTAAGACTCCTCTTTCTCTAACCAATCAGCAGGTCAGCAGGTGTATTGTAAGACCACTCCTCTCTCTCTGGGCTATAAAAACAGACATGACCTCGCACTCGGGCTCAGCTCTCCCTGATTATCAGGAAATCATCCTGCTGTGCTAGCAGCATCTCTTATCTCAATAAACCCTCCTTTCTCTCTGCCTCACTATGCTGGAAAATTCTTTTTCCAACAAATGCACACAGACCACAATACCTACCGTGAAAGCCTTCAGGGAACTAGGGTCTTTTTAGCATGAGCTGCCTGTTCTCCTTGCTTGGTGCCCTGTAAATAAACTGTACTTTCCTTCCCCATAACCCAGTGTCGGTAGACTAGTTTTGTTGTGTGGCAGACTAGCAGACCCCAGTTCAGTTCAGTAACAATCAGAAACCATGCCTGTGTGTCTGTCAAAGACTCAAAATCAATGATGATAATACTTTATCCAACCACTGGCTTTTGTGCCATGCTCTGTGCAAGGACATTACATGGAGTATCTCAAGTCTCAGCTCAGTGAAGTCATCACGGCTACAGATGTCTCCAACTGATAGGGATAGAGTAGGAGAATTACACAGATAGTCGTAGAAGTCCAAGCAGGGGACCACAGATAGAGAGGGAATGTTGAGAGAGTACTCAAAGTCAATAATTGCTCAAGAAAGCCATCAGAATGTAGTAGAAAGAAGTAGGCTTGCTTAATTATAAAACCATAAATAAAAACATGAGATATGCCTCAGGTCAGTAAGTGAAGGATAAAATGAGGCCTGCATTCAAGTTCAGCAAGATAAGGATCCTTAGGACCAAGGACAGGAATTTAAGGGAAAGGTGATGTTCCAAAGTAGGAGACCCTCATTATATGGAAACCTGCGAGGATTCAGCATATTTTAGCATATGTTACCCACGCTTCTGCTGATTTCAATAAGCCCATAACAGTCCTCGGTTGAATACTCTTTATCCAATACGAAGTGTTAGGACAGCATAGTCGAGAGAAAGAGGCTGGAGCAGTGAGATCACAAGCAGGTTTATTGACCAATAGGGTGGCTGGGAGCACTGAGCAGAGAGAGCTCAGGCTCCCTGCTATTGGGGCAAGGGCTTTTTTATACTTAGGGTCATGTAGTCTCAAGAAGAAAAGGAATAGGGGCTTGAGAAACTGGGAAGGAGGATTTAGGTCATTAAGTGTGAATTTTAGCAGTCCTTTTGACTCTGTTTATTTTGAGGTTTAATAGCTCCTTAAATTATCTTGGTCCTAGGGCCTTCATCCATGCTGGAGTCTGTTTTTCCTGTTTGTTTGGTCAGCTGGGTGGAATCTTGATGGTATGGTTATGTCCTCCATTTGGTACTCTCCCTCCAGTTTATAGCTACCACCAAACACAAAGGAGGAGCTAGTGATGTAAGCCTGATTTCTACATGGAGAATGAGAAAGAAGCTGGTCTTTTCCCATCCCCACTTTCCTTGGATTATAAAAATGTAGCCTACCTAATCCTTAGGGCAGTACCTCCTTGCCTTCCTGCTTGTATCCCTCACAAGCATTCTAGCCTAATAAATTTATTTCTTGCCTGTCACTTTGTCTCTTGCTGAATTCTTTCTGCACTGAGACACAAAGAACCTGAGCCTCAGAAAGTCCAGACACAAGGTGAGTAATTCTAATTAAAAAACCGTGGGTTCAAGTCCCAGTCTGGGTTCTGCCTGGGTTTGATCAGAGGTGTTTTGATTTCACAGCCACTCCTTGACTTCCAAAAGCTTGCAGTATTTTGAATTCTGCTGTGAATTCTCAATTCTAGCATTCATGCATCCCCAAACTCAAATACGAAATGTTATTTAGTTGACAGAGAAAAACCCAGGTCCCTTTCAAAAGGACCATGAAAATACTGAATAGTGTGGGGGCAGGAATCCCGAAGCAATTAGCTAAGAACAAAGACACACCATTATGTAAACACACAACCATTTAGTTTCCTGCAGATTGTGGTCAAGATACTGAGAACTAGGGGAGGGAATCCATCCAATTTTTTTTCCTGCCTCTTCTCCCAGTTCATTTTAATTCTCTTTGAAAACCAGGCTTCCATGTGGTTAATACGAGGTCTCTGTAGCATTAGGAATCTGCTGCATTAGCTCATTAATACTCATTAATAAGAAAGGCTCATCATAATAACCCCTCACATCTGTGCAGCCCTTTATGGTTTTAAAGAGAGGCCATATGCATTATCTCATTTAATTGCCTTTAATCTGTGGGATGCAGGGACCAGCTTGGGGAGTTCATTGACGGAGGAAACAGATATGCCCACTCAGAGATCACAGGGAAAGATGAGAAGACCATGGGGTGCCTGAGATGTAATGGGGAGATGAGATGGGTAAATCAGTTTAGTGGAAGGCTCTCAATTACAAGACATTTTTTTTAAAAGAAATGTTGCCAGTGTTGCTTGCAAGGGAATAAAGGAACAGAATGGATTTAACAGGGTGCTGCCTAGAACAGCTCTGGCTTTAATAAGCAGACAGAGTTAACTAATAATTAGCACAAGATTGTGGCCCAACTCCTCTAAGCTTGAGTTTCCTTATCTGTCAAATATGACAATACTTATTTCATAATGTGGCTGTGAAAAATCAAGTCACATCACCCAAATGAAAATGTGATGTAGCACACCCTCACCAAAGTTTTACTATTATTATTCTTTAAAGAATAATGCTTATTTCCTCCACTAGACTTTGAGGTTCCTGGAGTGCAAGGACCACAGCAGATCTCTGTGTCCACCTGGTCGCCCAGTGCAGGACAACCCTCATAGCACTGCTGCAAGGGTTAGTGGTCAATCCAAGTCTCAGGATTGAAGAGCGTCCCGCGTGTAGTAAGAACGTGATGACTGTTGGGTCTTATCGCTATGGCCTTTAAGTTAATACGTGTGGCCTTGAAATTTTTCTAAACTCATGAGAAATGCTCCTTAGGACTATTTGGAAAGCCCAAGGTCAAGGGAGGCTCTCCTACAGCAGTTCATAATAGTAGACAATGACTGTTTGGAGAAGGGGTTCGCCAGCTGGCTCTACCTCCACCCCACTGTGGAATTCCAGGAAGCCCCCCCCTTTGCTTTTTGTTGTTGTTGTTGTTTTGGTCTTTCTGTTTTTGTTTTTTTGCTTTTTAGGGCCGCAAGTGCGGCATATGAAAGTTCCCAGGCTACAGGGTCAAATCAGAGCTACAGCTGCCAGCCTACGCCATAGCTACAGCAAAGCCAGATCCAAACTGCATCTGGTGACCTACACCACAGCTCGCAGCAACGCCAGATCATTAACCCACCAAGGGAGGCCAGGGATCAAACTCACATCTTCATGAATACTAGTCGGGTTCATTTCCGGCTGAGCCACAAAGGGAACTCCTCCACTTTCTTTTTTTAAAAATTTGAATTATAGCTGATTTACAATGTTGGGTTAGCTTCTGGTATACAGCAAAATTATTCAGTTTTATACGTATACATTCTCTTTCAGATTCTTTTCCCATTATAGTTTGCTACAAGATATTGAGTATAGTTGCCTGTGCTATGCAGGAGGACCTTGTTGTTTATCTATTTTATATATAGTACTTTGTATCTGCTAATCCCAAACTCCTAATTTATCACTCCCTCCTGCTCCTTTGGTAGCCATAAATTTATTTTCTATGTCAATGAGTCTGTTTCCATTTTGTAAATAAATTCTTTTGCATCATTTTTTTAGATTCTACATATGTGATATCATATGGTATTTATCTTTCTCTGACTTAACTTCACTTAGTATGATAATCTCTAGATCCAACCATGTTGCTGCAAATGGCTTCATTTCATTCTTTTTTATGGCTAGGTAATATTCCATTATACACACACACACACACATCACATTATATCACACTATATATATCATATATATATATTACATCTTTATCCATTCATCTGTTGATGGACTTTTTTTGGTCTGGTCAGTACAGAATTTGTTGATATTCTTATGTCCCTTTTTCCTTTTAAGTTTTATTAAAGTATAGTTAATTTACAAGGTTGTAATAATTTCTGCTGTACAACAAAGTGACCTAGTCATAGGTATACACATATCCATTCTCTCTCAGAATTGTTTCCCACATAGATGACCACAGAATACTGGGTAGAGTTCACTGTGCTATACAGCAGAACCCCACTGGCCAATCATTCCATATACCTTAGGTCGTTTCGATGCCCTGACTAAAGTGAATAGTGCTTCTAGGCAGCTCACTTTCACTCTTCCTGATTCTTGCGCCTACTAGCCTTTAGACTGGAATTACAGCATCGGCTTTTCATCTTGTCAACTTGCAGATCTTGGGACTTTGCAGCCTCCAAAATCATGTGAGCCAATTACTTCTAATAAATCTATATATCCTATTGGTTCCATTTCTCTGGAAAATCCTGACTAATATACTGAGTCATTGCCCTGAGCTACAAGTCGAGAGCAATAAGTATCCCGTTAATGGTGCCCATCCTGATTACAGGCTGCAGATATCACTGTCAATCAATGCCTCTTGAGAGGCATCAGGCTGGCCCAACCCCAGGACTTGAATCTTCTGCAAAGGAGGTCTTGGCTGGGTCCATGTAGCAGGAAGGGAAGTTCTCTGGACTAGTGCTTCTCAACGTATGGACCCTAGATCAGTAGATCAGCATTACCTGGGAACTTAGAAGTGCAAATTCTGGCTCCACCTGAGATCCACTGAACCGGAAATGCTGGAGGTGGAGCCTAACAAGCTGTGTTTTAATCAGCCCTCTGGTAATTCTGATGCACACTCTAGTTTGAGAACCAAAGTGCTATAAAGCTCAGTGAAAGGGAGAAGGGCTATATCCATTGAACTAAGGCAGCTGGAACAAGGGAGTTTAGAAGTCTCGGTTCAGATCCTGACCCTACTACTCACTATTCATGGTACTCTGAGCAAACCATTGTAAGCCTTATTTTTCTCATCTTCAAACAGATATAATAAATGTCTTTCCACATACTTGTAGTTCCTCAGGGATTACAGTACCTCCTAGGGGGACTGTGAAGAGTGAAAGCAATAACCTGGACCCTGCACAGAGTTCCAGCTCTCACATTTTCACTTTCCTTTCCCTTCTGACCAATGGATTCTCTTCCTGTTTCCATGAAAATGTCCAAATATTCTCATCTTTGCAGTTTCCCATACTATTCACCATTTGTTTGTGATTCTCAAACTTTAACATGTCATATGAATTACCTGTATATCATATTAAAATGCAGATTGTCCAGCTGCAGCAGCCTGAGTCTCTGTGATGGTGTAAGTTTGATCCCTGGCCCTGCACAGTGGGTTCAAGGATCTGGTGTTGCCACAGCTGCAGCTCAGATTCAATCTCTGGGCTGGGAACTTGGAAGGGCCAGAGATCAAGAGAGGGACCTAGCTATCTCCTTGGCAGGAAAAAAAAAAAAAAAAAACACATGAGGATATTGTGTTGCCAGAGCTGCTCCAGGTGTTTATTCAAAATCCATCAACCTCCACTGTTATAAAGAGTGTTCTTGCTCAAAACCTATCAACGCCCCCCTCCCCTGACCTTTAGCAGGGTTGAACATAAAAGGATCCGGAGATAAGAAAGGAAGCTACACACAAAAAAGCAAAAAAAACAGAACCAACCGGGACCAAGATGGCAATGAACCTGACTTCCAACAGACCCCTAGTCTCATAACATGCTGATTTTACTACATTAGTATATTAAGTGGCACAGCCATCTATGAATGGCCAGGACCAGATATTAAGGACCAAAAAAAGGATAAAAAGGGGGTGCCATACCACTCCTTCAAAAAAGCCTTGCCCGTTCCCTAGCAGACTAATGC
Organism: Catagonus wagneri; assembly: GCA_004024745.2. Taxonomy (NCBI): domain Eukaryota; kingdom Metazoa; phylum Chordata; class Mammalia; order Artiodactyla; family Tayassuidae; genus Catagonus; species Catagonus wagneri. The sequence continues at coordinate 13,738,030 of PVHT021183543.1, forward strand.
CTATGGCCGCCCATCATTAGCCTCACCCCTTCTCCCTTTGTCTTTACTCTAAAATGAAATCCCTCTCCCCAGGTGGGTGAGAAATTGATCTGTGAACTTAATTCCCATTTCTCCATCCTTTGGCAGCCACTGAACAAAGCTTGTGCTGTGCCACTCCCCACTTTGGTTCCATTATTCGCCTATCAAACCTGAAAAGAAAAAGAACCCTCCTGCTGTGGAGGCAGAGAGCCTCCTGCCCAACCAGGGCCCATACAACTTAATTCAGTAACAATTAGAAGCAGTAAAATCTGGGTTCGAGCCTCAGCTCTACCACCCACTAGCTGTGAGACCTCAAGCATGTTGACCCAACTCTGAGTTTCCATTTTGTTTTCTATAAAACAGAACAATCCTATCTACCCAGCAGGATGGCTTGGGACCCAATATAAGAAGTGATGATGGGCTTCCTAGCACCAAGTAGGTGTCCAGGACATGTGAGCTCTCTTCTCCTGTCCCTCACCATGGCTGCCCCACAGCCAAGAATTAAATGATTCTTGGTGATGATACTCTTGGATAGTAGCCACTTTCAAAGCTGCCTCTTCCAACCTACACACCATGGGGCCCACGATGCTCAACCTACCCAAAGCGGAGGTTTCTCTCGCCATCTGTCTATGTCTCACCAAGAGGCAGAGACCCATGTATTTTCTTCTGGTGCCACCCCATCTTCACATCTGACCCTTAAAACAATAGCTACCTATATCCCCAAACACTATATCCCGTCTTAACTATCTGTTGAACAAATACATTTACATATGAGAGATCCAGGCTCAGCGCTGTCAAGAAAGGTGTCCAAGATCACGCTAGTGCCTTAAACCCGAGGTCATGCAGTTGAGTGTAAAATCCCTGCAATTTTCACATTCCAGTGATATCTGAACTTGTTTCCACTTCAGTTAAGACTTGGGATTTATTTTTATTTTTAATTCTGCTTCTCTCAAGTCAAAGTTTTGGGTCTGTAGATGGAGCCAAATGGCCTCTGCATTGGCCAAGGTCATTCTCTATTTGTCCAAGAGGAGAGCTCTGCCCAGGGGTCACTGTGTGTAATTCTGCCTCCAGTGATGCTGTGGGGAAGTTTTCCCCGAGGTATAATGGACTTCAGGGGTCAATGCTGTTGTTCCTGGCTCTGCACTGCCTCTTCTTAATGTGCTTACCACCCCCCCCAAGGAGAATGCTCTAGTCAAAGTGGTTGATATTGCATTATGCTCTTGAGAACGAGAAAGAAATTCACAGTGACAAGGAAAAAAAAAAGATGATGGGAAAACAAGTGGAGCAGCTCCATCCCTCATGTTTTCAATTGGGCTTCCTAGGAGGGGGTAAACAGCATGCTCTTTCTCTCTTTCCCAACCCTCTGGTTGTCCCCACCTACTCTGGAGCTGAGCTGGGCCTCCAAGCACCCATCAGACTCCATTATCACCAGCCAGCATCTTCCTAAGATCTGTTGAGCTCTCTTGATTTCAGAAATAATCGCAAGTCCTTGGTAACAGGTTTTCCTAAAACCTTCCATTAAACAAGAAGACAAAGCAATCCATTCAGGCTCATGGTTCAAGCTTAAGAGCAGTCTGTAACTGCAGTTTGTAACTGGGGGTGGGGGAAGGCACAGAGTGTTTGCCTATTAATAATGCACCAGTTGGAATTGCCAGGCCACCGTAAGACCAGCACACTTATCCGGCTCCTTTGTGCTCTACCATGCATTGCTTTTTACCCTGAGATTTGCACAGAAGAATTTGTAAAGACCCAGGCAGTTTCTCCAAAAATATTAAGAACCAAGCAGTCTACATATCTCCACGCCAGCTTAGTACAGAGTTTGTAATTACATATGTACATGGTTATTTGAGTAAAGTCATCTTCCCCACTAGGCTGTGAACTGCATGAGGACAGGGTTGATGTCTGATTCACTCACATTTGTTTCACAGGGAACCCTCAGTATTTATAGCATGAGTGGAAGTTCCCATGTGGCACAGCAAGATTAAGGATCTGGTGTTGCTGCAGCTGTGGCGTGGGTTCGATCCCTGGCCCAGGAACTGCCACATGCCATGGGCACGGCCAAAAAATGCACATATTTATAACATGAATAAGTGAATGAAAGATGCACAGAGAAAGTAGGGGACTTCTTTTTAACCTCTTTATTCCATCACTCAACCCCAAGGCATGTTGGGAGCCAGTGGAGAGAGGAAGCTGGAAGATTGCATTTTAGGAATTCAATCTGCCATAATAATCTGGATCCAGAGGGTGAGCAGCCAGAATCACAGTGTCTCTCCATAAGGGTTCCCACTGATGGTCCTCTAGAACCTGCTCTACCAGGTAGATTTATTTCAGAGTAAAAATGGACGAGGTTGAGTAGCTCAATGGTCAGAGAGGGAGGCTATGTGCACATTCAGACTATCTTGAGTTATCTGTGTCCATTCATCACCAAACGTACAACCTCTCTTTTCCTATATGAGTGAGCTCCACCCACTTTCCAGGGCAAGCAACTAGTGCTACAGCCATGTGAACCCATAAAAGTGTTAATGACCCTAAGCTGGAGCCAGTCAACACTTGATTCATCATCCCCTTCCATTCCAGGGACTTTCTATTTCCAGAGAGCAGCCTGTGCGACCA
>PVHT021183543.1:13741660-13791842 GCA_004024745.2 Catagonus wagneri
GGTTCTAAGCCAGACGGAAGCTCTAGCCCATGTTGCTTGGTGCCCTGCTTATGGCCCTTCACCCTAAGCCACATCAGGGCTGGATTTCCAACTGCCAGCACCTGAGGTCCTCTGCTTGGGGGCTCTCTCCGTCTACTCTTGTCCATCCAAGTGGCAGGCCAGGAGGTGGTGGTAAATTACCACCTCTTCACCCTACTCCCCCACTGCATCCTCCAAAGTAGCCCACAACCAACAACTGATGGGGGTTGGTGTGTCAGTACGGCAGCTCTCTCACCATTCGGGTGGGATAACACTGAGGTGTGTTTGACACTGGCTCCTAGAAACTCCCCAATGGATTAAACTCCAGTCACCACAGGTTTGATAATGCACCTTATCAAACTTAGCTTCACAGAATCAATTCTCAAGCAAATTCAGGGAACCTAAACAACAGGACATACGTGTAAAGGCAGATGGTAAATTTGGGGAATACCAAGTTGTGTTTGGTGGAGGTGGAATAGAATACAGATGTGAATTGGCAGGAGAGATTGGCCGGGGCAACCCTGAGGTGCCCTCTCTACCAGGCTGAGGAACCTGGTTTCATCTGAAGGACAATCACCATCTGTTGCTGGAAACAGTGTGGCAGACATCAACATGAGGATGTCTTGAGGCCAGAACGGACCCAACCTCACTGAGTACCACCCCCATCCAATATTGGAATTCCTTCCACGGCATTCCCATGTCTACTCAAATGCTTCCAACAGATTAAGAGCTCATGCTCTCACCAGCCTGCTACGATCAACTAACTTCTAGAAAGTTCTAGACATAACCCCCTTGTGTGTTAGAAAGATCTAATTGTTCTCCCATATGAAAGTGTTTCAATATTTAGACTACAACTCCAATTTTCCTCTTCTTCGGGCTCAATTCAATTCCTTCCACCATTTTCTGTGTCACAGGTCACTTGCCCCTGCTCTGTCCCAGGCCATGTCTCGTCATACTCTAGATTCCCATTTTGGGAAATACTTTCCAGGTGTTATCCAACCAGCCCAGAGAAAAGAAGGCTTCCAGTATCTGATCCCTCCATGACCCACAGAGGGATCCTTCCAGTCCCTCATTCATTCACAATATATTTAGGGCATACTTACTATGTGCTGGGCACTATTCTAGATGCAGTATAGATCCATAGACTTTTTCTGTAGCCCCTGCCATGATGGAGCCAATATCCTGGAGCAGGAGGTCAGCAACCTACTCCAAATCAGGTCTGCTGCTTGTTCTTTTAAGTAACTTTTTATTGGAACAGAGCTATGTCCATTTGTTTCTTCACAAACGGTCTGTCTGTGTTCACTTTAGAACAGCAAAGTTGAATAGTTGTGCCTGAGACCGCATGGCCCACAACCCTGGAAACTATCTGTTCCTTTACAGAAAACATTTCCTGACTCCCATTCTAGAACAGCTACTAGAACGCTAGATAGTGAAGATGCAGCAGTGAAGAGACAGTGTCCCTCCCAGCTCTCTGAGTGTGCGGTCTAGAAGCCCAACTAGTTTTCAGGCAATGTTTGAGATTCTGTGAGTATCACTCAAATACTCTTTCTACTCTAATTCAAAAGATACACACACCCCAATGTTCATGGTAGCACTATTTACAATTGCCGAGACATGGAAAAATCAAATGTCCACTGACAGATGAATGGATAAAGAAGATGTGTATGTATATGTACACGTGTGTATACACACACACACACACACACATTATAGTATATTACTCAGCTATAAAAGAAGAATGAAATAATGCTATTTGCAGCAACATGGAAAGACCTAGAGATTATCATACTGAGTGAAATCAGTTAGACAGAGAAAGACAAATATTATATGATATCACTTATATGTAGAATCTAAAAAGTAATATGAATGAACTTTTACAAAACAGAAGTAGGCTCACGGACATAGAAACCAAACTTATGGGAATTTAGGGAAAAGTGGGGTGGGATGGGGATAAATTAGGAGTATGAGATTAACAAATACACACCACTATATATAAAATAAACAAGGATTTACTGTATAGCATAGGGAACTATATTCAATATATCACAATAACCTATAATGGAAAAGAATCAGAAAATATATATATGTATGTATAACTGCATCACTTTGCTATACACCCGAGACTAACACAGTGTTGTAAATTAACTACACATCAATTAAAATTTTTAAAATAAAAGTTAAGGCAATTTTTAAAAAAGGATTATTTCTTCATTTTCTAGAAGGCCTAGTATGTGCCAAAGCTCTGTGGAGGGAACTGGTATACAGAAGTGACCAGACTGACAAAATCCTTACCCCCATGGACTCCCCTGTCCAGTTGGGGATAAGGCAATAAACAAACAAAAACACAGCTTCAGATGATAAGAAAAGCTCTGAGTAAGTATAAAGTAAGCAGAAGCTGGGATTCCTTGCATGGACAGCCATCCTGAGTTTCCCAATCTTTTCCTGTGCAGGTGCTTTGGGGACAAATGGAGGCCCTAAGGGCATTAAATTCCAACCAGTAGAGCTGGGCCTTTGGCCCCAAGTTGCTGAAGTGTGAAGCGGGACAGTCAGGGCTGTCAGTGTCACCCACCACTCAGGCATGGTGCCCAGTGGACAGGCCTGACCCCCAGGCCCTAGGGAGGTGGCACCCACAGAGGCACAGCACACCCTTGCATCTTCTTGCCTCCTCCTTTGAAAAAGAGGACGGCTGGATGAGCATGTGAGTCTAACACTTTAAAGCAATCTTTACTGCTTCATTTAACTAAAGCATTTTTCCACACAAGTTCCCCTGCTCAAGCATTCCTTCTAATTACCATTTCCCTTTTACAGTATGTTGTGCGGAGCTCACAGGAGTGAGCTCGTGGGGAGCAAGAGCCCCTGGGGTGGCAGGGAAAATAAGATCTGGCTCTTAGGGGGCTCAGCGAAGCAGCAGCATCTACGTCTTTCTGCTTGGGGGTAGGGGAGAAACGGCCCAGAAACCAGCACCATAAGACCTGGCTCTGAGATGGATTTGTAAGCTTAGGAAGCACCAACAATTTTGAACGGGACATGGAAGCTCCAGCCAGAAGCCTAGAATGTGCCAGAAAGTTTCAGTTACTCTCTGGATTGATGCACATCCAGCTGCTCTACCAGGACCTGGTTTCCTCACACGTTTTGAGTCCATTCAACAATTAGGCAGTGAGTGGCCACCATGGGAACTGGAGGAACGAACAGACTCAAAGAGCTAGAAATGTGCCTGGAACATAGTATATACCGAATCAGTGCTTGGTTCTTATGATTATTCTGATACCTACATACTGGTCTTCATTTATTCATTTGTTCATCCATTCGGTCTCCACCAAACACTGGCCAGGATGAGCAATGGTGCCCTAAACTCAGAGAGGACACCATTGGTGAGGATGGACGTGGTTGTCATGGAAAGATTCAGGGCATGGGAGGGGGAGAGCTTCAGAGTGCTCACTGGCATTCCTAGGAGGATGGCGTGGCCATACACTGAGACAGGAAACCAAGGGAGGGATGGTCACCGTGGGGAGGGGTGGGTCATGAGTCAGGCTGGCAGCATGATGAGTTAGGTTACCTGTGGAGGTTGCAGTAGGGACGTTCACCAGGTAGTTGGGGTATGAGTCTGGTGCTCAAAGAGACACCTGGAGAGTGGGGTCGGTGCCAGGCTATGATGCGGCGCTGTCCGAGGGCCTCTGACCACATATCTGGCCTTATTCTCAGAGATCAGAGAGAGGTTGGTGGGGTCCTGGGGGTGTTAGCACAGGCTAGCTTTCACAATGACTTACTTCACTGCAAACTAATGACAATGACTAGCCTTGGGCCTCAGCCCAAGAAGCAGGTGGGACCCATCTGAGATGCCACATTTTATTTAGATATAAAAATAAGCATTATATATCTATATCTATATATAGATAGATATGGATAGATAGATATCTTTCTATCCATCTATCAGTATCTATCTAGGTATCTATTTCTCCATCCATCCATCATCCATCTATCTATATATCTATGTAGCTATTTATCTATCAATAGATATATACAGAGAGAGAGAGAGAAATACATCGATATCCCAACAGTCTGGGACATCACTGACCCTCGGCCAATGTTTGCTAGAAAACTGAATGGAGAATGGATGAATAGATGAAGTCCTGAGCCTGGTATCATAATAATAATAACTCAAGCATTGATTAAATATATGCTGTGTTCTAGGAACCATCCTAGCATTTGACATACATTGACTATTTTCCTTTCTCTGTCCCTGTCTCTATATACACAAATGGTACCCAGGGCTCTGTTCCAACTGCTTAACAAATCTGAGCTCATATCCTCACTGTAGCCCTCTGGTGAGCTAACATTATTCACTTTTGCAGATAAGGCAAATGAGACACAGAGAGGTGACTTAACTTTCTTATGGTCTCACAGCTACGAAGTGACAAAGCTGACATTCAAACACAGGCAGACAGGTCCCAGGGGCCCTGCTTTTTGCTGTGCCTTCGCTGCTTCCCAGAACCAGCACAGCTCCTGGAAAATGCCCCCCACTGATCCCCATCTCCAGGAAGGGCACGCTTCTCCACAGCTCATGCACCCCTCTCCTCACCCAGAAACCAGCCCCCAGTTCCAGCCTCTGTTCCCCTCCCTCCTGCTCACACGTCAGGCCAAGGACATTCCCAGGGCCCCGGGCTCCGCAGCCCGGCTGGAATCTTGGCAGCAGGAGCTTGGCTCAGTGTCTCTCTATGGGCCACCTCCTTCAGCTTTATTAGCTGTCTCTTAAAATAGACTTTTCTATTTCAAACACCTCCACTTACCACTTGCTGCTCATCTTTCAGCGCATCCACCATGCTTCCCTGTCATCGTAACATGCTGCTCAGAATATCACAGACATGCTGACTTTTTATAAAATAGCAGCCTCTCGAGAGGGAGTTTCTTACCCTCTTTTAATTATGCCATTTTTCCAGCTGGCCTTTTTCTTTTTGAAAGGTGAGCTTCAGATTTCTGATTGTTCAACCATTAATTTCAATGTTTTGATCACACTTATCAGATCAAGACAGGAAGAGCTTTAGATAATCAGGCAGTTCCAACCCTCTTACTTTACAAAGGAAACAACTGTGTCTCAGAGAGGGATCTTGGCTCCTCTGAGGTCACACAGCCAATTAGTGGCCAAGCAGGGATGCAACCTGAACCAGTTAATAGTATAGGGATTTAATCATAGGAAGAGTCATAATTCATTGATCATTAGTGTTTGCAAGACAAAAACTTCAGGTCTTGGGTCTCTGCACTCTTTCTTGGCCCATGAGCTTGGTCATCTTGTCTAAGGAGAGAGGAGCCTCTTCCCCCTGAGCCAGCTGTCCACTCTACCCACATCTGGAATTCCACGTGTAAGAATCAAGTGCCTGTGATGACATCTGAGGCATATCAAAAGAAAACAAGCATCTATTTGAGAGCCTTGTATCAATTCTGGAGCTAGTTCTGTAGCCCAGTCTCCTCCGTGTCCCCAGACACTTCCTCTCCTTCCTCCTACAGATAATAATTTCCCCTCGGGATGGCAGGATGTCCCCCACCAAACAGTGATGTGCCTTCCCAGTAGAGATTCAGCAGTGGTCAACGTCAACACTGGAAGACCCATAGGAAAGACCTCATTGCATCCTCCCACTTTAACTTGGGAAGCTGAGGTCCAGAAAAGAAGAGTACCCAAGGACATACTGCTTTGAGAAACCACCCCCAAAAAAAGTGCCTGGACCAGTTCAGTTATAACGTTGTATTCAGTCCATGATATTCTAGACACCCAACATCAGCCACTGGCTAAATGCTATCATCATTGTGGCTTGCCTTACTGTCTTGCTAAAAAGAAATTCCATGGAGAATAGCAATAAAACCATAAGGCAATAGCAACTCACCCATCTCACCCCACCAATGTCCAACTCCCAGGTCCTAAATCTTGGCTGCACATTAGAATCTGCACATTAGAATCTGGGCTTCAGATTCCCAGGTCCCGTTACAGATGGAATGGGTAAAAGTTCTAGGGAGCAGGGCTCCGACCTCTGTCTTTTCCAAAGATGTACAGATGATGTTAACAAGCAGCCGGGGATGGGCAAGACTCACCCACCTGATAGCTAAGAATCACAACAGCAGGTTTGAATCACTGTTATGGAAATAGAATGCCACTAATTATATTTTTGAAGTTTAAATTCTTAATCTGAATACAACTGAAACACAAAGCTGACAAGATGTGACAGAGGATGACCGGAGGAGCCCACACCCCAACTGGAGGGCAAGCCTATAACATCTCCACTCAATGCTGTTTGCAAAAAAAAAAAAAGTCAGATCACATAGCCATGAAGTAATAGAGTGAGTCGCTATTGAAAACCATGCATAAAGACCGTTTTCTTTTCATACTGCCAATTAAAGAAAATAAGCTGTTGATCATGAAAGCTTCAGATAAAAATTAATCTTAGCTTTCCCATGTGGTCCTTCCCTTCATTAGCGCTAGTTCTCCCTCCTAAAATTGGATCTGTCCTAGATCAAGTATGAGAAAAATCCCAAGTCAGAGTCCTTATGAAGGACAAGTTTTCTACAGAAGGTATACAGGCACAAGAAAGTGCATAAAATAAAACAGGTGTCATTATAGGACTCAGAGTAACTACTCTGAACTTCATCCCCCTCATTCAGACATTTGCTTTGGATGCTTGGCTGGGTGGATTGAAGGCAGGAAGGAGCCAGATAGCATTCTTGAAAGAGACAATTCAACAGAAAATGAACTACGAGGAAAGAAGAAATGTGGTAAAGACATTTCATTCTAAAGCTGAAAGAGGATAAAAAATATGAAAGGCTTTTTTTCATGTGTTTTAAGAAATGTAAGATAGAAAATTTCAGATTTTCCCTGAAATGTGGCACCTGTTCTGCCACAGTTATGAATAACCACAGGTTGAGGGTTGAATGCATTTCAGGCCCTGTATTACACTTGCATTGTTCACATTCATCACCTGCTCATGACCCAACCATCAGCCCAACCACATTCATGAGTAGCTATAATTATCATCACTTTGAGGGTGAGGGAAACGATGTTTGGAGCAGTCAAGACCCTCCCCAGATCCCAGGAGCTACAAGTCAAGACAGCCAAATTTCAGTCCAGTCCAGTCCTAACTCCAAGTAGGGAGTCTTCTCACTGTAGAGACAGAGCTCTGCTTGGAGATGGTGAAAAGCTGAAAGCAGTGAAGGGGAGCTTCCTTTATTCATTTTGGTGGAAGCCATGGACATCTGGCCATTGGACCAGGATATCACATTGTCATTTTCTCAAGCTGGGAATATCAGAAATCTTGGATCATAGTATTTCTGGCTGATAAAACAGAGCTGTAAGTAAAAACCAGCCTTAAATCACTCTCCTCACATTTCCTTTCTGCCACTATTCACCCTTCTCCACGGCTTTGCTTCAATCCCTCAGATGGTCTTTTCGGTCCTCCTCTGATTTCCTCACCACGCTTCCTGCCACGGGGAGTCACGTGCTGCTCATTTCCTCTCTGTAGCTCTATCTGCCATGTGTCAGGGCAAGACCAAGGTCAGATGTTCAAGAAAAGGACAGAACGCTGAACCCACACAAGCGATGTCTTGAGTTAGAGCTCAAGAGAGAAAAGGCAAAACCAAGGAAAACAATGTGTGTACACCAGACACTGGGCTAAAGGCTTTAAATATACTGTGCCATTTGATTTTCATGGTAAAACTGTGAAGTCAAATATGAGAGCCCCTGAGATGAGAGCTGCTGGCCAAGATGCCCCTTGCCATGCTTAGAGCTCACCCTCTGACTACAGCTTCCACTCTCTCAAAGGTCCAGTTCTCAGGACCTGACACCTGCTTCTCCGGCATCCTGGCTACCTTCAGAGAACATGGCGGTTCCGCAGAGTTTTTGACCCAGATAGAAATCCTGGCTCCACCTCTCACCAGTCGCGAGATCCAGGACAAGAAGTTGAACTTCTTCCTGCGTCCATTTCCTCATCAGTAAAACAGATACCTCCCTTAACGGAGTTCTATAAAAAAGGACTATATTAAATGGTTATCAGAGTGCCCGGCACATACCAAAAGCTCAAGAATTACTAGTGGTTATTATTCATATCATTCTCTCTCACAAATATTTATTGAGCTTTGGGCCACGAGCTGGAAGGAAGTCATATGCAACCCATGTGCAAAACTCATGCACTTCTGCTAAATGCCCATGTGGGATGTACTAGTGACTTTGGCCAGATATAAGATTTGGAATGGGCAAGTATATGGTATCTCTGAATAGACTCAAAGGCTCCAACCATAAATCAAAAGGGAACCAGAGGCTGAGAACAGTAAGTTAAAAGCAGCAATTACAGAGGGCAACTCAGAACTGTGTGAACTTGGAGGAGTCAAATAGCCAAGGATGGATCCCCAGCCTCCCTCAGCAGCTGCGGGTTGAGGAGTATTGACTGAACACAAGCAGCAGCTATGGAGTTCAGCCAACATTCCACCTGGAAATTTTCTGGTTTGGTTTTGCACACTGGAGCCAAGCCGTCTTTCTCAGAGCAGTGAGACAAAGCGTTCTGGGTATTTCAGAGGCATCTTTGCAAACGGTATGAGCAAAGTCCATTTGCATAGAAGTTGCTGCATTTGCATGAATCACTCCAGGAGCAAATGGGAACAGAATGAGCTAAAAACAATAAAAATAAGTTGGCTAAGACTTTGAAGAGGCTAAACTGTAAGGATTATTATCATGTAGGCTGATGGATCTCTGCAAGTGGTCTCTCTGTGGTCCTGCCATCAGGAAGCAGACTGTCAATATCTCCACCAGACAAGCGAGGCAGACAGAGGACACTTCTGTCTGGAGGGCCACATCCTGGACCTGGCTGGGAGCTGTGCCCTGGGTTAGCTCCCTAGACAGCTGAACCGAAAGTGGAGCAGGACTAGTAGAGAGCTGGGTCCAAATCAGATCACCAGTACCAAGTTGTCCAAGTCTGAAACTAAATAAGAGTCCATGAGGACAGATGGAGAGGAGGTTCCAGACCCCACCTGTGTCTAGAACTGGAGCAATTTCTAAGTCAAAGAATAGGCCTCCCGGTCAACATCTTATTTCTGTGCCCATGGGAAAGGCCACGCTAGGAGATGATAAAGGGGCAAGGAGTAAACAGTGACTAGGCTGACAGGCTACAGCATGCACCACTGCAATCGATATGTTCGTTCATTCACTCAGCCAGCATTTACTGATCACCTACCCTGAGCCAGCTACTGTTTCACGCAATGAATGTACAGTCATGAAAAAACAAACAAACAAAAAAAACCTTATCAGATTGCTGCCCTCAGAAAGCTCACATTCTAGTGATAGAAGGTAGATATAAACATATAAACTAATAAAAATATAAGTTCAGGAAACAGACTCAGAGACACACAGAGCAGACTTTTGGTTGCCGGGGGGGAGGGGGAGAGAGAAGGATGGACTGGGAGTTTGGGGTTGGCAGATGCAAACTATTACATTTAGAATGGATCAGCAATGAGGTCCTGCTGTACAGCGCAGGGATCTATAGCCAATCACTTGTGATGGAACTTGATGGAATATGAGAAAAAGAGTATATATATGTGTATGACTGGGTCACTATCCTCTGTAGCAGAAATTGACGGAACATTGTAAATCAACTATAATAAAAAAATTAATATAAATTCAGGTAAAGACAAGGACTATGCAAAATAGATAAATAGTGTTATGGAGAAAGAGTGATGAGGAAGGGAGAAAACACACAGAAGCCCCACCTCTCCCTTCTCCCTGACTCCATCCCACCTGCAGGGAAAGGGGTGTCACAGCACATGGGCTGTACCCTAAGGCACTGTCTGGGTCACACATTCTAGGGCAGGAGTGACCTCACTTTTTTTTTCTATTTTAGGGCAGCATCCATGGCAGATGGATGTTCCCAGGCTAGGAGTCAAATTGGAGCTACAACTGCCGGCCTACACCACAGCCACAGCAACGCCAGGTCCGAAAGCTCTCAGCAATGACAGATCCTTAACCCACAGAGCAAGGCCAGGGATCGAACCCACACCCTCATGGATACCAGTTGGATTTGTTACCGCTGAGCCAGGATGGGAACTCCAACCTCACTTTTAAATGGGTGTTTTCGTTTTGTTTGTTTATTTGTTTCTCTCTTCTAGCCAAGCAGTTGAGACAGCAACAGCAAATCAGAGCCCAGTCTCACAGAGCAGACCCAGCTGGCCCTGCTTTTCTCTCTTTCACTCGTGTGTCCTGAGCAGCAATATGCTCTGCTAGGCAGGACTTGCTCCATCAGAACCCGTCTTCCCATCTCCTGGTCTCTTCTGCTTATTTCCTACAGGCAACCCAGAGCTTCCGAAGGCTCAGATTTGGACATGGAACAAGGTGGGGACTAAAGAGAGACTGGCAGCAGTGACAGCCTACTTCAAAGAGACTCAACCAGTTTAGGGCAAATGTGTGTTCCACATGATCCAGCCCAGCTCATCAGCCACTCCCTGCTCTGAGTTTGGGGGCTCAAACCTAGTCACCAATAACAGGCGATTCAGCACCACTCACCAGGTGTATCAGCAGCTGTCGCCACCTAACCAACGACCGCAGATCTCAGTAGTGCACGACAATAAGCACTTACTTGGCTCGTGCAGCTGTGGGTTGGCTGAGGGTTGGCTGCCCTTGATCTGGCTTGGCTGGGCTAGGATATGCGTAAATAGGCAGCTGCAGGTTAAAGTCAGACTCAGTTCTGTTCCACACTGTCTCCAGGGTCTCTCCTTCTTCAAATCAGCTGGTGAGCCAGGGTGGGTTCTTTTCATTATGGTGATAGAGGCACAAGAGGGCAAGCAAAAACACCCAAAGGTCCTTGTGTAACTGCAGGACCAGCCCAAAGTGGCCTTATCCTGCTTCTGACAAAATACTGAGTTGTTTTTCAGAGACAACAGAACAAAACCACAGGTCATGACCTCAAATAACACCCAGAACCAAAATTTATCCCTGCTATGGAACCAAAGAACCGGGCCATGACTGGAACCTGAATGCCAGAACCCATTCAGAAGCGCTGTCCAGGAAGGCCTGGTGCTGAAGCCCCTCTAATACCCCTCCCCATAAATGGCTAAGTTCCAAAGCCCTCTAAGAGAAACCTGCCCCACCAGTGCTTTGAAACGCTCCTCCCTTAACTCATAAAGGTCTGACCAAACCACTGGTCAGACAGACAGACCAGGAGCTGTGCTTCTGGTCTTCCTGCTGGCTGACCTCACAATAAAGCTCTTTCTTTTCTCAAAAGCTAATGCCATAATATTGGCTTCTATGCATGCTGAGCAGAGAGCCCTTGTTCAGTAACAGTGACATCACAATATGAAGTGCTCTACTTCTGCCTACACTTCCTTTGGCTAAAAGCAGTCATGTAGCTAAGCCCCAACTCAAAGGGCTGAGACCTGCGTCTACCTTTAGGGGAGGAACTGCAAAACAGCCTGACAAAGAACGTGGTTACAGGAAGAGAAAACAAATTATGGCCAAACACTCCTCATGCACACACCTCGCCTGGGAATACCCCAAGGGATAGAAGCATGGTCTAGGGAAAAAGGGACTTTACTTGGGAAACCACCTCAAATTTGAGGTCATCTTTGACTAGAATCTGCCCATTAGGAAGCACATGACTCCTTACTAATGATAAAAAAGAAAAAAATCCAGCATTTACTGGGCACTTACTCTCTCTGCTAGGTATCATTTCTGGATGCTTTAACATGAATAAATCCATTTTAATCCTCATAAAAATCTTTTGAGGTAGGTTCAATGATTGTCTTCATTTTGCAGATGAATCAGCTAAGGCACAAAGAAGGAGGAAACTTGCTCAAGGTCACGTGGCTGGTAAGCACCGGAGTCAGATGAGGATCCGGGCATTTGGGCTCTAGCACACACCTTCCCCAGCTCACATAATACTGCCTTCGACATAGAGACCATGGCCTGAGCACGCATGTCCCTAGTCTGTCCTGCATCTGTCCACAGCATCAGTGGATGCTCAAGAGTGCAAGAGGCTTTAGATGTGGGGAGGGGGAGGGGGAAGCCTAGGGGTTGGACCCAGGTTGACTGGAGAAGCTGTTGGGTGTTGGGGAGGGGAACAGAAGCAGGCAGGAGCTAAGAGCAAGGCAGGTAAGCCTGAACCAAGGTAGCAAAGGGAAGGAGGAAAAAAGGAATTCAAGCTTCTCGGGTACCCAGGAAGGGAAGAGGGAGCAAGAGAGAGACCAGGTGGGCTCCAGTGTCTAGAAGCACACTGAAGGGAGGCTTGCTTTTCAGACTTTACACAAAACTCATCTCAGCATCTCTTAGACCTGGGGCTCCTTGTCAGAGCCATACCAGGAGTGAGGGCAGAGGAGCAGGATGGAGCTGGGGGATAGCAGATCCACAGGATCATAATTCAGGCAGCCCAAGGGTTTGAATAATGATGAAGAGACGGGGGACAGGGAGTCCCTGAGGCACGCTGCTGGTTTCTATTCAACTCGTCACTCACTGCACTCACTCCTCTTATTTTCTGTTATGATAGGCAACAAGAACAGCTTACCCAGAGAGTGTTTTCTAAGAGACAAGTATTTTCAAACCCAGGGATTACATGTGACACTCACAACCATCTCACATGGGAAGCATACGTTTTACAAGTAAAGCTACCAGGAGCGGGATCAAGATGGTTGAGGAATAAGATGTGGTGCTCACCTTCTCCCACACAAAAACAACAACAACAAAAGTCTACATGTAGAACGATGCACACAGAACATCTACTGAACACTGGCAGAAGACCTTACACCTCCAAAAAGGACAAGAAACCCTCCATACAACTGGGTAGAATAAAAGGAGAAAGAGGGAGAGAGAAAAAAGGAATCAAAACAGGACTAGCACTCCTGAGAGGGAGCTGTGAAAGAGGAAAGGAACCCACACCCTGGGAAGCCACCAAACTGACAGGGAGATCAGCTGAGATGTAGGGACCTCAAAGCCTCAGAGAAAAGCACAGCAGCTGAACTGAGGAGGGCAAAGCAGAGAGAGCCACAAAGACCATAAGTACCCCCTCCTGGGACACCACAACCTGAGATGCTCAAAAGGGGAATGAGCACTGAGACTCAGGCTCCAGAGGTCAGTTCCAGGGAAAGGAGTAGAATTGGCTGTGTGGAAACAGTCTGAGGGGCTAGGAAGCAGTGTGTCAAGGGCTGGGGAAGGGAGCACCACGGCCAAGGGAATCCAGGAGGAGGTCTGGAGCCACAGGAGAAGTAAGGTGCCTTTGCTGGGGAGGGCAAAAGGAAGAATGGTGAACTGCCATAGGAGTATCTTTCTCTGCACATGTGCAGACTCTCAGAGGGTGGGGCTATGGGCAGTGAGGCACCTCTTGCTTGGGCTACAGGCAGTAGGAGAAAACCACCTGTCATCTCATACTCCAGATATGGGTGTGGTCTTCCACCACTAGGGGTCCTTGAACAGGCACCATCTGAGGCCCCAGTCACCTCAGAGGAGGGCAGTACCACCAAGCACCACCTGTGGTTGCTCTCACTCCCTTGAGAACATGCACGCCCTGCTGCTGCCACTGCCAAATGTTCCAGGTGCCACCTACATCTGCCTGAGGGTCACTAACACTTCTCAGAGCCCTGCAACTAGGAGCAGCCTGCGCCACTTTCCCACAGTTCCTTGCCACTCTCAAGGGCCCAGGAACCAGGCTCTGACTACCAGCCCTGACCACTTCCTTCACGTGCCTGGAAACATGAGCAGTGCCCTATCAACAGGATATCAGTCCACACACACTGAGGAAAGAGACAGTAAGCATCCAAACCAAAAGAAGCCCTCGTGCCAAAAATAAATAGCAAGCCCTCACAAACTATCCAAGGGTGATCTTGCATATAAATAGCCCTCCAAGACTATGGTAGTTGTTTTCCCTAAACTCACAGAATAATAAAAACATAAGCAAAATGAAAAAGCTCAGGAACCATTCCCAGTTAAAAGAATAGGAGAATTCCCCTGAAGCAGCAAACAATGAAATAGACCTCTACAGTTTAACAGACACCGAGTTCAAAAAGGAGATAGTGAAAGCGCTGAAGGAATTAAGAGTGAATATGAAGGAATCAAGAGCAGATATGAACAGTAATGCAGATTACTTTAGAAAGGAACTAGAAAATATAAGGAGGAGCCAAGAAAAATTAGAAAATTCATTTACAGAGGTGTAAGCTGAATTAAAGGCACTGAAGAATGGAATGGATAATGCAGAGGAACAAATTAGTGACTTGGAAGACAGAATGGAAATAATCCAGTCAGGACAGCAGACCAAAAACCAAATGAAAAAAAAAATGAAAGCAATATAAGAAATCTATGGGATAACACAAAGCAGGCCAACCTATGCACAACAGGGATTCCAGAAAGAGAAGAAAAAGAAAAGGGGATTGAAAATATATTTAAAGAAATTATGGCTGAAAACGTTTCAAGTCGAAAAGAAACAGATATCAAAATGCAGCAAGCACAGAGGGCCTCAAATAAGCTGAATCCAAACAGGCCCACACCAAGACATATTATAATAAAAATGGCAAAAATCAGGAGTTTCCATCATGGCTCAGCAGAAATGAATCTGACTAGCATCCATGAGGATGTGGGTTTGATTCCTGGACTTGCTCATTGGGTTAAGGATCTGGCATTGCCATGAGCTGTGGTGTAGGTCACCGACACAGCCTGGATCCCATGTTGCTGTGGCTGTGGCAAAGGCCAGAAGCTACTGCTCTGATCCTACCCCTGGCCTGGGAACCTTCATATGCTGTGGGTGCAGCCCTAAAAAGACAAAAAAAAAAAAAAATGACAGAAGTTAAAGAGAGGATTCTAAAGCCAGCAAGAGAAAAACAAAGAGTTAATGATAAGGGAACTCCCATAAGGATATCAGCTGATTTCTCTACAGAAACACTACAGGCCAGAAATGAAAAGGTATATTCCAAGTTCTAAAAGGGAAAAATAGCAGCCTAGAATACTCTATCCAGCAAGAATATCATTTAAAATAGAAGGAGAAATAAAGAATCCCTCCAACGAACAGAAACTTAAAGAGTACAGCAATACTAAACCCATTCTAAAAGAAATACTGAAAGGGTTCTCTAAATAAAAAAGAAGTAACAAGAAATAGGATGGAGGAAATCACAAATGGAAAGTAATTACTTAAATAAGCCAGTATACAGATCTAAAAGAAAAAAACAGCTATTGTAAAAGCAACAATAAACACAATAAACAGCAAAAGGATAAATGTGATTTTTTTTTTAAAAAGACATCAAAATCACAAAAGGTGGGGAAGGAAAGTATAAAAATCTAGACTCTTTTTTTTTTAAATATGTCTGACCCTATAGGACTATCAGGCTAAAGCACACCGATATAGGAAGGGGTTAACACACTTGAAAAGCAGGGCAACCATAAATCAAAACCAAAGAATATATTCAAAAAAACTAAAAAGAAGAGGACACAAGCATAAAACTCAAGGAAATAATCCAATCAAAAAAAGGAAGGAACAAAAGACAAACATAGAATCAAGTGGAAAACAAGGTTTAAAATGGCAACAAATACATAGTTATCAATAATTACCTGAAATGTCAATGGATTGAATGCTCCAGTCAAAAGACATAGAGTGGTAGACTGGATAAAAAAACAAGAGCCATGCTGCCTACAAGAGACTCATCTTAGGGCAAAGGACACATATAAATTGAAAGCGAAGAGATGGAAAAGATATTTCATGAGAACGGAAAAGACAGGAAAGCACAAGCTGCAACACTCATAGACAAAATAGACTTTAAAACAAAGGCCATAAAGACAGACAAAGAAGGACCCTATTTAATGATAAAAAGATCCATTCAAGAAGAGGATATTACACTAGTCAATACATATGCCCCTAATATAGCAACAAATACTAACAGACATAAAAGGAGAAATTGATGGAAATACAATAATAGTAGGAGACTTTAACACCCTACTCACATCAATGGAAAGATCCTCTAGACAGAAAAATCAATAAAGCAACAGAGATCCTAAATGACACAACAGAAAGTTAAACTTAATTGGGATTTTCAGGAAATTGCATTTAAAAAAATCAGAATATGCATTCTTTTCAAGTACACATGGAACAGTCTCAAGGATTGATCACAAACTGGGGCACAAAGTGAACCTCAACAAATTTAAGACTATAGAAACTATTTCAAGTATCTTCTCTGACCACAATGGCATGAAACTGGAATTCAACCACAGGAAAAGAAATGAGAAAAGAAATGACTACATGGTGACTAAACAACATGCTACTAAAAAACCAATGGGTCAATAAGGAAATTTAAAAATACCTCGAGACAAATGATAATGAAAACACAACCTGGGAGTTCCCGTCGTGGCTCAGTGGTTAATGAATCTAAGAACCATGAGGTTGCGGGTTCGATCCCTGGCCTTGCTCAGTGGGTTAATGATCCGGCGTTGCTGTGAGCTGTGGTGTAGGTTGCAGACGTGGCTCAGATCCCATGTTGCTGTGGCATAGGCTAAGAGCTGTAGCTCCGACTGGACCCCTAG
The DNA here is from genome assembly GCA_004024745.2 of Catagonus wagneri. Classification (NCBI taxonomy): domain Eukaryota; kingdom Metazoa; phylum Chordata; class Mammalia; order Artiodactyla; family Tayassuidae; genus Catagonus; species Catagonus wagneri. Next base: position 13,758,192 of record PVHT021183543.1, read on the forward strand.
CCTGGGAACCTCCACATGCCGCAGGTGCGGGCCTAAAATGACAAAAGACAAAAAAAAAAAAAAAAAAAAAAAAAAAACACAACCATTCAAAATCTATGGGAGGCCAAAAAAGCAGTTCTTAAAGGGAAGTTCACAGTGATAACAGGCTTTCTTCAGAAAAGAAGAAAAACCCACAAATCGACAACTTAATCTACCACCTAAAAGAATTAGAAAAAGAAAACAAACAAAACCTAAAGTCAGCAAAATGAAGAAAATCATAAAGATCAGATAGGAAATCAATAAAACAGAGATTCAAAAATCAACAGAAAAATCAATAAAACCAACTGATGGTTCTTTGAAAGGGTAAACAAAATTGACAAACCTCTGGCCAGACTCACCAAGAAGAAGAAAGAAAGAACTCAAACAAAATAAGAAATGAAAAAGGAGAAATCTCAATGGATATGCAGAAATATAAAAATCCATAAGAGAATACTATGAACAATTGTATGCCAACAAATTTGACAACCTAGAAGAAATGGACAACTTTCTAGAGACTTACAGGTCACCAAAACTGAATCAAGAAGAAACAGATCAATTGAACAGACAGATCACTAGAAATGAAATTGAATATGTAATAAAAACACTCCCTACAAACAAATGTCCAGGACCAGATGGCTTCATGGGTGAATTCTACCAAACATACAAAGAACAACTTATACCCATCCTTCTTAAACTTTTCCAAAAGGTTGAAGAAGGGACACTCCCAAAGACATTCTATAAGGCCACCATCACCCTAATACCAAAATCAAAGTTAGTACCAAAAAAGAAAATTAAAGGCCAATATCTTTGATAAATATGGATGCAAAAATTCTCAACAAAAGTTCATCCAACTGAATCCAACAACATATAAAAAAGATCATACAGCGTGATCAAATGAGATTCATCCCAGGTTCACAAGGATGGTTTGACATACACAAATCAATTAACATCATATACCACATTAACAAAAGAAAAGTCAAAAACCATATGATCATCTCAAGAGATGTAGAAAAAGCATTTGACAAAATACAACATCCATTCATGATAAAAACTATTACCAAAGTGGGTATAGAGGGAACACACCTTAACATAATAAAAGTCATTTATGACAAACCCACAGCCAGTATAGTACTCAACGGAGAAAAGCTGAAAGCCTTCCCACTAAAATCTGGACCAAGACAAGAATGCCCACTCTCACCACTTTTATTCAACATAGTATTGGATGTCCTAGTCACAGCAATCAAACAAACAAATGAAATAAAAGGAATCCAGATCAGAAGAGAAGCTGTAAAATCATCATTCTATACAGATGACATGATAGTATATATAGAAATCCCTAAGGACTCCACACAAAAACTACTCAAATTGATCAATGAATTCAGCAAAGCAGCAGGATATAAATTAACATATTGAAATCAATTGCACTTCTTATACTAACAATATTAGAAAAGGAATATAAAAATACAATACCTTTGAAAATCACACCCAAAAAAATTAAATACCTAGGAATAAACCTGACCAAGGAGGTGAAAGACTTATACACTGAAAATTGCAAAACATTAACCAAGGAAATTAAAGGGGATTCAAAGAAATGGAAAGATATCCCATACTCCTAGACTGGAAGAATTAGTATTATTAAAATGGTCACACTACCCAAAATTATCTATAGATTCAATGCAACCCCTATCAAATTACCCAGGACATTTTTCATAGAACTAGAACAAACAATCCAAAACTTTATATGGATTCTAAAAGACCCAGAATTGTCAAAGCAGTCCTCAAGAACACAAATCAAGCAGGAGTCATAATTCTCCCAGACTTCAGACAATATTACAAAGCTACAGGAATCAAGACATTGTGGTATTGGTACAAAAACAGACATAAAGACCAATGGAACAGAATAGAGAACCCAGAAATAAACCCATACACCTACAGACAATCTTTAACAAAGGAGGCAGGAATACAAAATGGGACGGACAGTCTCTTTACCAAGTGGTACTAGGAAAACTGGACAGTTTCATGTAAATCAGTGAAACCAGAACACATCCTCATACTATGCCCAAAAATAAACTCAAAATGGCTTAAAGAATTAAATATAAGACAAGACACCATCAAAATCCTAGAACAGAACATGGGCAAAACATTCTGACATCAACCATACAAATGTTTTCTTAGGTCAGTCTCCCAAAGCAATAGAAATAAAAACAAAAATAGACCAATGGGACCTAATCAAACTGACAAGCTTTTGCACAGCAAAGGAAACCGTAAAAAAAAGACAACCTACAGAACGGGAGAAAATAGGTTCAAATGATGCAACTGACAAGGGCTTAATCTCCAAAATATACAAACAACTCATACAACTCAACAGCAAACAAAAAAACGAACAACCCAATTGAAAAATGGGCAGAAGACCTGAACAGATATTTCTTCAAAGAAGATACACAGATAGCCAACAGGCAAATGAAAATATGCTCAACATCACTAATTATTAGAGAAATGCAAATTAAAACTACAATGAGGTAACACTTCACACCAGTCAGAATGGCCATCATTAGTAAGTCTACAAATAACAAAAGCTGGAGATGGTATGAAGAAAAGGGAACCCTCCTATACTGTTGGTAGGAATGTAAATTGGTACAACCACTATGGAAAACAGTATGGATGTACCTCAGAAAACTAAATATAGAACTACCATATGATCCAGCAATCCCACTCCTGGGCATATAGCCAGACAAAACTTTTACTAAAAAAGATACATGCACCCCTGTGTTCACTGCAGCACTGTTCACAACAGCCAAGACATGGAAACAACGTAAATGTCCATCAATAGATGAAGAGATAAGAAGATGTGGTACATATACACAATGGAATGGTATTCAGCCATAAAAAGAACAAAATAATGCCATGCATGGCAATGTGGATGGAACTAGAGACTCCCATACTAAGTAAAGTAAATCCAAAAGAAAAAGACGAATACCACGTGATATCACTTACATGTGGAATCTAAAATATCGCACAAATTAACCTTTCCACAGAAAAGAAACAAACTCATGGACATGGAGAACAGACTTGTGGTTGCCAAGGTGGAGGGGGAGGGAGTGGGATGGACTGGGAGTTTGGGGTTAACAGACGAAAACTATTGCATTTGGAGTGGATAAACAATGAAGTCCTGCTGTATAGCACAGGGAACTAATCTAGTCACTTGTGATGGAACATGATGGAGGATAATATAAGAATGTGTATATGGACACACACACACACGTAAAACTGGGTCACTTTTCCGTACAGCAGAAATTGACAGAACATCATAAATCAATTATAATAAAAATTAAAAAAAAAAAAACAAATAGTAAGAGGGAGAGATTTCCATGGTCTAGAAAAAGTGAATGTAAAAAGACTTCAAGAAAAATATCACTTCTTTCAAGGGACACTGGTTGGTTCTGCTAATGCTCTGTTTCTGGATCTGGGTAATGGTTACAAAAGTGAGCTCACTTTGTGAAATCCATTGGCCAAAACACTTTTGATCTGTGTACTGTTCTGTATATACGTGATTAGCCAATAAAATGTTTTTTAAAAATACAAAAGGAAGGGCACAGAGAGGTTTCTTGTCTTGTCCAGGATCACAGCTAATTAGAGGAAGTGCAATCAGCACCATCGCCTCTTAGCCGGGCACCATCCTCACAGCTTTCCTCGTAAAAAGGGGCAAGCAAAATGAAATCAGGTTTGATCTTGTAAGAGAAGGCTACTACTTTGTATCAATCATTCACACTTCAGTATGATGTGTTTCCAGTCTGGTCCTGAGTAAAAGAAAAATAGGACACACTCACGGGAAAGTTGCAACAAAGGCTCCACCAAGGGGCTGAAAGGAAGGAGTGCAGTGAACACTGAAAAACAATGTCACCCCATCTCAATCTCCCCCTCTTAGGGGGCTCTGTTGTTGGAGCCAAGCTTACAGAGGCTCAGGATAAGGTAGAAGTTATCTGATAAAGACGGTCAACTAATAATAATTATTGAGACCATCTGGGTGCAGGGTGTTGTGCTGAGCACTGGGAGGTGGCAGTAAAAAAGGGAGGGATATTTATATTCCAAGATGAGGAGAGGCAATAAGTAAGTACATGAATAAGACTGTGACATAGGAAGGAGAACAGGTGTATAAAGAAGGCATGCCATGGGATGGAGAGGTGTGAGAGTGGCAGGGGTCAGGGAAGGCCTCTCCCAGAAGGTGGCACCGGCACTAGCACTGGAGTAAAACTTAAAGGAAGAGGTACTAGGATCTGGTTAATTGGAAGAATAAGGTCACGACCCGATGTAAATTAAAAAAAAAAAAAAAAGTTAAAATGACAACAGCAAAAAAAAAAAAGCAGTTCGGGTTGTGTCTCAGCAGGTTAAGAACTCATAGTCATGAGGATTCAGGTTCAACTCCCGGCCTCACTCAGTGGGTTAAGGATCCAGTGTTGCCACAAGCTGTGGCATAAGTCACAGATGCATCTTGGAGCCATTGTTGCTGTAGCTGTGGCATAGGCCTCAATGCAGCTCTGATTCGACCCCTAGCCTGGGAACGTCCATATGGCACAGGTGCAGCTGAAACTGAGAGCACTAATGGCCTGAACCTAGCCAGAACACAGATTGGGACTTGAACCCACATGCCAGGACTGGAACCCAGCCTAAACCCAGATTGGGACTTAAACCCACGGTTTTAAATTAGAATCACTCACCCTGTGTCTGGACTCACTGAGGTTCAGGTTCTTCGTGTCTCCGTGCAGAAGGAATTCAGTGAGAGACAAAGTGATAGGTAAGGAATAGATTTATTAGCATAGGACGCTTGTGAGAGATGCAAGCGGGCAGGCACGGAGGCTCTGCCCTGAGGATCATGTGGGGCACAGTTTTATCATCCAAGGGCAGTGGGGGTCAGAAAAGGCCACCTCTTCCTTTTTGGGAGTAGTAGCTCCTCCTTGAAATCTGGCAAGGTGTGTATTTAAATCAGCAGAAGGACAGCTGGTCCTCAAACTCTTGCCCTTGGACTGAATCTGAATGCAGGCCTCATCCCATCCCCCACCCAACAACCTGCGCAATTCTCACATTTCCACTAGTCAAGCAAGCATGCTGTTCTGATGGCTTTTTTGAGCAATTTATTTACTTACAGTGATCTCCCAATGTCCCCTAAGTTTCCCTTGTTAGCTGTGGTCCTTTATCGGGACTTCTACAACCACCTGTGCCTAATCCATCCCTATCAGAGCCATAAAAATACACACATACATACATTCTTTTTCGCATACTATCTTCATACATATATATATATATGTATGACTGGGTCACTATGCTGTACAATAGAAACTGGCACAACACTGTAAATCAACTACACTTTAATAAAAAATTTAAAAATAAAATGTACTATGGACTAATTTTAAATGTACTAACGTACTAATGCACTAACAAATGTAATCACCTATGTGTACATAGAGAGTTTGGAAAACTAGTGTATGACCCATCATCCCTTTGAAGGAAAACATTGCTGTCATTATCATCTCATTCTACATCAACTTTATATCTTGAGGAATAAACAGTGAGACTGCCAAAAAATAAATGAAATAAAATGACAACAGCAATAATAATAGTGGACTGGGGAATTCTCTGATGGCTCAGCAGGTTAAAAATCCACCGTTGTCACTGCTGTGGCATGGGTTCAATTCCTGGCCTGGGAATTTCCACAGGCCACAGGCACGGCAGAAAAAAATAGTGGAATGGTAGCAGGCATTACTAACCCTTACGCAGCACTTACTACGTGATGGGCAGTGCTCTAAGTAATTTCCGTATGTCACATCATGTCATACAATAATGTTGTGAGGTAGGCATTTTCAGGATCCCCATTCGATAGATGAGAAAAAGAGGCAAAGAGAGATTAAGTGACTTAAGAGGAAGGAAAGGCCACTGGGTGGTCAGTGGTCAGGTCCCTCGGGTCCTAGCTCTGAGTCCCGAGAGGCAAGATGGTCAAAGAACCCAGTGGTACTTGGCGGCGTTTTCAAGATCACATGCAGGACCCCCACTTCCATCACTAAGCTCTGTGCCAAGAGTCCAGCTGCGCAGTGGCACCAGAGTGACCATGTCATCGGATGAGCGGGTACAGCACCGACGTCCCCCGACAGATTTCCCCAGTTGGGAAGCCTTTGCAGCAGAGGGCTAAGTGGGAGGCCAGCTGCACACCGCCCACCGCTCCTCCCGTTTCCACTATAAATAACGTCGTTAAGAAAAAGAAACCCACACACAGGGGCACTTTTAGCATTACACCCACTTTCTGGTCTGCTCGCTCCTTACAAGTGATGAGATGATCTGACTCCAAAGTCAGACATGGTGAACTGCACTATGTCAGGCAATCAAATAGTTCGTATTTAAAAGATCCAGGCAGAAGATCTCACCAAAACCAGGAGGAGGGTGTTTGCCCTCCTAAAGACTTCCTGCTCCTCTTCTTGCAAGACCTGATCTCAGCTAGAGGAGACATTAGCTAGTCAGACCACCTCCCCTGCTCCCTGTTCCCGTCCCCTGTCTCTCTCTGCTGTGGTTCTAGTCATTAATTGAGCACCCATCACATTACAGCATCATCGGAGTTGGACAGAGGCTAGAGGAAGAAAATCAAGAGGGGGAAGAATGAACAGGTCCGGGTGAAGGGTAAGAAAAAGGGTATTACCAAGGTTACTCCCAGAAACTCACAGCTCATGATGCAAACAGGCACATAAACATGTAAGGACAATACGATCTGGCACATGGTTTAGAAAAGATCTCACCGAAATGTGGCGGCAGCCCAGAGCAGCAACATGGCCTGCAGAGAAGTCCTTTGATCTGAGTCTTGGAAGGTAAATAGGAGTTTCCCAGGTAGATAGGGGCAAGAAAGGGCATCGCAGGCAAAGGAATGAAATACACAGAAGCAAGACACATAAAAGAGCCCACTGTACACAGGAGGATAAAACTGGGGGGCCCTTCTAGGCTGTAGCGGTACCCCTCCTCCAAAGTCGAAATCTTAAAGCAACTGATGGCGTCCCACATCATCCAGACACCAGGCCTAGTCATTTCTGCCTTAAAATGCTTTTAACCTCCTTGCTAAATCTGGTCCCCAAGGCCACCACTGCCACTGAGGGTCATCCATCCTCGGCCTCTTTCACAGGCCTTTCTTATGACAACAGCTTGGTATCCCGGCTTCCTGGTTCTCCTCACCCCCAACTTGCCCGCTCTCAGTGATCCCCTGTTTCTGAGCCAGTTTGAGAATCTAAAACTAGATAATGGTGATAATCCATCCAAGGAAGATGGTGTCACCTGCTTCAGCTAGAGCCCAGAGAGCTCAGCAAAAGATGACCTAGACAGGAAGCTGACTTACAAAGACCAGAGAATGGAGGAGCCTTGGCAAAGCTAATGACAGAGACAGGTTCATTCACGCAGCAATATGGGAGATCTCTGACTCTGAGTCTCACCTCTCCGGGTGCAGAGCTAAGATGCCACACAAAGACACAGTGCCTGCCGTCCCTGCCCTCATGGAGCCTGGAGGAGACAGCCATTAGTGAAGCAACTACACAAATAAATGTAGTAAAATTACAGACTGTACTACGTGCTGGACAATTACTCCTGTGTTACCCTGTTTGATCCTTGTGATACTTCCTAAGGGGCTGGCACCATGCTGAGCACTGATTATATGCTAATAAGCAAGATACAGACATGATACCTATTTCACATACAGGAAAATAAACAAGGCAGAGAAAGTTTAAGCAATTATCCCAGTCACAGCTAATAAACATAAAGATAGGGTTTCAACCCAGGACCAATGTCGCTTAGCTTGAGCCCTTTCTTCTCTGTACCACAATGCCTTTTGGTGCTTAGTCAGAGGATGAAGAGAGTTACAGATACAGAACTGCAGGTCCCAGTTCCCCATCAACAAAGGAGCTCTCTCCTTCTTCATCCCTGGAGTAGGGGTGGCTCCCCCAGTGACAGCAGCATGCACAGGAAGCCCTCAACAATCTCACCATCCACAATGTGTAAGTCACTCTTTACGAGAGGTGACAAAGGGGAAAAGGATGCTTATGTTCATTGAGCCCCTACAAGATGGCAGGTGTTTTAAGATACATTATTCACGGAGACATCCTACTCCTTACTCAAGTATTACTGTTTCCCACTTATGGAGTGGAGGAACTAAGACTCAGAGTTGTTGCAAAACTTGTCCAAGGTCACACGCAATGGAGGGGTTACATTTACATCCAGAACCGACTGATTCCAAAGCCCAATCTCTTTAGTCACTTTCTCCCAACTGTATACACACACACACACACACACACACAGCCAAAGACAGCAATGGATACAAACAGATTTTATCCCCAACTCTGAATGCATCAAAATGTGTATAAATTCATAATGCTTTTAAAGGTGCCCCACCTCTGAGACCAGTGGAGGCAGAATGAAGGAGGTTGCTGCCTGCTTTCCTTCTTTGTTTAGGCTGCAGCACAGCTTTTATATATTTCCAAGCACCAGGCCACCTGTTCGCTGCTCCAGGAAGAATAATAGATGATCCAGCTGAAGTTTAAAGGCTGAGGCTTTGGACACTGGAAAACAGGCTTTCAGTGGCTATTCATTTCATCTGTAGTATCCTCAGCGGTTCCAGGAATTGAAGCTGCTACAGATACACAGGCAGGGGCTGAGTGAGGATACTGAATAACATTTGGGTCCATGAGTTATGTATTCATGCATGCGACTTTATGGAGATGATGGTTACAGTGAGTTACAATATAGACTCTGTCCCTTTCTAGCTACGCCTGGAGCAATTCATTTAATCTTTTTATGCTTCAGTTTTACCATCTGGAAAATGGGAATAAAAGCATTCCTACCTACTTTATTTTAGGCAGCTAGCACTGGGATGACCCAGGGTAAAAAGAACCCTTAAACCTCAGTAACTGATTTTGACAATTACTTATTTTTCACCCATATCCCTAGAGGTCACCTGAGAGAGCTCTGCATTGGGTTGAAGGCTGAGTTCTGGTCTTTTTCATTTTAGGATGAAAGGAAGCAGGTGATCCTCCCATGGTTAGTCACAGGAGCACACGAGGTCTGGCCAAATCCCAGAGCACCTTTCAAATGTGTGATTGGATGTGGGCTACATTACAGCCACTGGCACCCCAAGAGCCAAAATCCATCACATGGCCAGGTCCAAATTAGACTGGGGCATGAAAAGAGCAGGGAGGTGTTCCAGTTACCATCAGTGTATAAAAGTGGATTCTAAAACTTAGCAATCCAAACTGGCCATCTTATTCCACTTGTGACTTTATTGGTCAGGAATGTGGGGAGGGACTAGCTGGCCTCTCTCCTGAGACTGTAGCCAGGGGACAGCTGAGGCTGCAGTCACCAGAAGGCTCGATGGAGCTGGGCATCCAAGATGGCTCTCTCCCTTGGCTGGCACTTAATGCTGGTGGTCAACAGGGGTGGATCAAGGTGGCCACATGTGGCCTCCCCAGGAGGATGTCTCAGGGTCGTTGAACCCTCACCTAGCTTCCCCCAGCTACATGTCCCAAGAGACCAGGCAGAAGCTGCATGGCTTTTTCTGACCTAGCCTCCAAACCTATGCAGCATCAGTCTCACAGCATCATACTGGTGACAAGGAAGTCACTAAGAACAGCCCAGACACCAGGGCAGGGAACAGAGACCCTGCCTCTCAATAGGAATAGTGTCAAAGAATTTGCAGGCATGATTTAAACCATCATAAAAGGCACAAGAAGGCCATTCCCATCGTGGTTCAGTGGTAACAAACACAACTAAGATTCATGAGGATGCAGGTTCAATCCCTGGCCTCACTCAGTGCGTTTAGGATCTCCCATTGCCACAAGCTGTGGCGTAGGTCACAGATGTAGCTTGGATGTGACATGGCTGTGGCTGTGACAGAGGCTGGCAGCTGTGGCTCTGATTTGACCCATAGCCCAGGAACCTCCATATACCACGGTATGGCCACAAAAAGAAAAAAAAAGGCGCAAGAAGAAGAAAAATGAGTAAGTCATATTAGCCACCCCCCCACACACACAAAAGCTGTAACGATAATATGTGTCAAGTGTATACCACACTGTGTGGTACAGAGCAAGCACTTTATTTTACTTTATTTTTTTTGGCTTTTCTAGGGCGGCACCCACAGCATATGGAGGTTCCCAGGCTACGGGTCTAATCGGAGCTGTAACTGCCGGACTATGCCACAGCCACAGCAACACGGGATCCAAGCTGCATCTGCGAACTACACCACAGCTCACGGCAATACTGAATCCTTAACCCACTGAGCAAGACCAGGGATTGAACCTGCAACCTCATGGCTCCTAGGCGGATTTGTTAACCACTGAGCCACGATGGGAACTCCCAGAGCAAGCACTTTAAACGTAAATGGCAGCCACACAAACCATGGAATCACTGGGTCAAGATTTCATATGACCACCTACCATGCTTGTTAATCCAGTCAGGCTAACTAGATCACCTCCATGAGGCCAAAAGGCTAAAAGAGGGTGATGCGGCTACAGTTTGCAGCTCACCTGCAATGTGCCAAGTACTGTGCTAGGCAGTTTCCACCCAGTATTTCATTTAATCTCCATAAGGAGCTTGTGAGGCTGTGTTGTTGCCATTAACCGTACATCAGAAAACTCTCACAGCCACCCATCACTTTAAAAACTGTCATAAACATGCCACCGTGGGTGTATATGAGAGAGCAGTCAAGTTTCGCCCCCCTCTCTGGTTTAATGGTCCACACAACAGAAAGCCCGTGCAATGTGTTCAGCCCTCTATCATGGTATTCGTCCTACTCTATGTCACTCTGGGCCCCCTCTCCTGTCACGAAGAGTTCCTGGAAGACAAGGACCATGTCTGATCTACTTATGGACTTAGGGCCCAGGGCAGGACCACCCCAGAGGACCGTGGACAGCTCCCCTTTTTCTTCAAGGTCTACTCGCCATCCTTCCCCTACTTGTGTGGACCACATCGATAGGCTCCCTGGACCTCTGGTCAGCCTATTTCAGTGGGGAGTCCTGGAGGGGGAACAGAGGAAGGGAGGAGAGTGCAGTCAGGGTGTTCAATCCCCCAGCTCCCTCTCTGCAAGGTGCCCTGGGTCTGGCCGGCTGTGACTCTCAGCTGAGACCCCATCTTGCTCTCTACAACTCCCTCCACCTCCCTCCAATATCTGGTACTCCCTCCTGGCCCTCCCTCTGGACCTGGGGAAAGGAGCACTGTTACTAGCCCCAAGTACTGCACTACTCTTATGATTCCCTGCACCCTGCCCACACATCTGTCAATAGCCCTTTTATTAACTCCACCTTGAGTTAACCTAATTGGAATGTGTTATCTGCTTCCCTTGGTCCCCAACTGACACAGAGGTGCTTGGGGGACAGTCACCAGGCACAAGTTTCGGCTGTAAGGTCTGTGACCACTGACTCTTCTGCCTGCACAGGCCCAACCAGAAGACCCAGGAGGCCACGGAGGGCGTGGCCAGCTCTGTCTGTCTTGGGTTATTAAATGGCAGGATCACCTCCGCCCTGGAGCTGTCAAGCTTCCAGCCAGGACTCCATTTAGGGACAGAGCTGTCTCTCTCCTGACGTCTCAGTGACAGAGAGGATTTCAATTAGAGCCATCAGGGCCCTCGAGTGCCCCACACATCTTGGGAATGACAGCGAAGCAGGCAGGTCCTGCAGTGCCCTAAGGCTCACCAACCTGGCTCCCACCTGCTCCTCCTCCCCCGAGGCTAGACAAGCACGGTGAGCCCTCCTCAGGCCCACAGCCAGCAGAATGCCTCAAGTTCACTGCTTGAGGAACACTCCCAGAGCACCCCATGGCAGGGAGCGTCATGAGCACAGCACATCTGCTTAGAGTCAGCTCCGAACTCTAAGGATCTCCCAAAGCACCTGGACTCTCCTCCCTAGCTCTTATCACACTAGGAATTCATCAGTCAGGTGTACATTCTTTTCTCCATCACAGCGGTCCTGCCAAAAATGAAATGAGCTTATGACATCACCTCAAGTCACTCTTCAGCTCAAACTCTTGCAGTCTTCCCTTTTCACTAAGTAAACTCGGGTTTTCACAGTCGCCCATGAAGCCCGACTCAAGCAGCTACCACGATCCTTCCCTCTCTTTCACTCTGCTGCAGCCACCATGGCTTCCCTGTAGTGCCTTGAACATGCCAAACATACCGCTGCCTCAGGGCCTTTTCACGTGCTCTGGTTCCTTCGCACAGAATCCTCCTGCACAGATAGCTTAATGGTTCCCCACTCCTCACCTCATCTCCCTTTTAACTCTTAAAAGAGTCACCATACCAGGGCATAAACAAAAACACAGGACATACAAGCATTCTTTTTTGTTTTTGTTTTTGTCAAAAGTAAATGTAACTTCATGGCAGCAAACAACAGGCTACAGTCGTGGCCATTATGAGACCTGGTTGTCTAGTGCCAGGTAATCCCAGGTATGTAAACAACACCTGGTTCCTAGTTCCTTCTTGGGTCATGTAACCAACATTCTGGAAGTGAGGAGCTCAAGGTTAAAATCAGCTCCAGTCTATGCATGTTCAAGTCTGGTCACAAATCACACATTGCATTTTTTGTTTGGTTGTTTTTTAAATAACGTATCGAGGTAAAATGACGTAACATAAAATTAACCATTTCGAAGTGGACAATTCGGTGGCATTAAGAACATTCAGGAGTTCCCGTCGTGGCAAAGCAGAAACGAATCCGACTAGTATCCATGAGGATGCAGGTCTGATCCCTACCCTCGCTCAGCAGGTCAGGGATCCAGGGTTGCCGTGAGCTGTGGTGTAGGTTGCAGATGCATCTCAGATCTGGCTTTGCTGTGGCTGTGATGTAAGCCGGCAGCCGTAGCTTTGATTCGATCCCTAACCTGGGAATTTCCATATGCTACGGGTGAGGCCCTAAAAAGCATTAAAAAAAAAAAAAGTTCACAATGTTGTGCAACCATCACCTCTATCTAATTCCAAAACACTGCCATCACCCCAAAGTAAAATCTCTTACTCATTAAAGAGTTTCTCCTCCATTCTCCTCTCCCCCCATCCTTATATTTAGGTCATTGACCCATGTGGCATTCATGTTTTCCTATCGTGTGAGTTTGTGGTCCAGTTTCATTCTTAAGTGTGTGCATACCAGCTGTCTCAGCACCATTTGTTAAAGATGATGATTTTCTTTTCCATTGATGGACCTGATACCTTTATCAAAAATCAATTGGCCATATATGTGTGGGTTTATTTCTGAACTCTCAGTGGTATTTCATTGATCCTTATGCCTGTCTTTGTATCAGTATCACATTGTTTCAATTTCTTTTTATCTTTGTAGTAAGTTTTGAAATCAGGAAATCTGAGTCTTCTAACTTTGCGCTTTTTCAAGATTGTTTTGGCTTTGGGGAGAGCCCCTTGCAATTCCACATATGACAATTGGCTTTTCTATTTCTGCCCACCCCCAAAAAAAGGCCATTGGAATTTTGATAGAGTCTGCATTGAACTTGTAGATTGTGTGAAGTTTTCCAATCCATGAACACAGGAAGAATGTCTTTCTGTTTATTTAGTCTTTTTTTATTTCTTTCAGCAATATTTTGTATTCAGTGTACACACACTTCACCTCCTTGGTTAAATTTATTGCTAGGTATTTTATTCTTTTGGATGCTACTGTGCATGAAATTGTTTTCCTAATTTCTTTTTTGGATTTACATGAGCATTTTTAAATGGTACAGGCGAAAGACAATTTGATACAAACTTTCTGAAGTCTAGTTCGGTAATATATCTAAAAATACATGTACCTTATGTACCAAACTTTCCAAATTCAGGAATTTATTCTAAAAAGACAAAAGATATTTGTATTAAAATGTTCGTTCTTTTTTTTCTTAGAGTATATTTGATTTATAAAATTGTGTCAATTTCTGCTGTACAGCCTAAATGTCCATTGACAGATGAAAGGCTTAAGAAGATACATATAGGAGTTCCCATCATGGCTTAGCAGTAACAAAGCTGACTGGTATCCATGAGGACACGGGTTCAATCCCTGGCCTCGATCAGTGGGTCAAGGATCTGACATTGCCGTGAGCTGTGGTGTAGGTCACAGACACAGCTTAGACCCCGCATTGCTGTGGCTGTGGCATAGGCCAGCAGCTGTAGCTCTGATTCGACCCCTAGCCTGGGAACTTCCATATGCCACAGGTGCAGTCCTAAAAAGACAAAAAAAAAAAAAAAAGATACATATACACAATGGGATATATTCAGTGGAATAGTACTCAGCCATAAAAAGGAATGAAATAATGCCATTTGCCAGAAACAAGGATGCAACTACAGACTCTCATACTAAATGAAGTGAAGTCAGAAAGAGAAAAACAAATGCCGTATATGATATAACATATCTGGAAGCTAAAATATGGCACAAGTGAACCTATCTACAAAACAGAAACAGGCTCATGGACATAGAGAATAGACTTGTGGTTGCCAAGGGGAAGGGGGAGGAAGTGGGATGGATAGGGAGATTGGGGTTGGTTGATACAAACTATTACATTTAGAATGGATAGGTAATGAGGTCCTACTGGATAGCACAGGCAACTATAACCAGTCTCTTGGGATAGACTATGATGGAAGATAATGACTGGGTCACTATACTCAGAAAACTAAATGCAGAACTACCATATGATCCAGCAATCCCACTCCTGGGCATATCTATCCAGACAAAACTTTCATTCAAAAAGATATATTCACCTCTACGTTCAACACAGCACTATTAATAATAGCCAGGACATGTTCATTCATTGATTGTTTTATTAAATTTAGAAACAATCTAAATGTCTACCAACAAGAGACTAACTAGTTAATTAATGATACATCCATACAATGGAATATTATAACCATTTATAAAATGATGATGTAGAATCGTTTTATTAAAGTAGAAAGATGTTCACAATATGTTATTGGGTTATTTTTAGTCTGAGACAGCATGTGCATCTCGCTGAGAGAGAATTATATATTTATATCAATACATGTGCCTCCAAAGATCTGATAAGATATCTGGCCAAATGTTAATAGTGTTTATCTTTATTGTTTTTTTTTGGGGGGGTGGGTTTTAAGGACCGCAGGTACAGCATATGGAAGGTCCCAGGCTAGGGGTCAAATCAGAGCTTCAGCTGCCAGCCTATGCCACACAGCCACAGCAACACAGGACCTGGGCTGTATCTGCAACCTACACCACAGCTCACAGCAACACTGGATCCTTAACCTACTGAGCAAGACCAGGGACTGAACTCGCATCCTCATGGATACTAGTCAGATTCATTTCTGCTAAGCCACAACAGGAACTCCCAATAGTGTTTATCATTGAGTGATCATATTTGAAAGTTTTTTGCTTTTCCTTTTTTTTTTTTAGGGCTGCACTCACGGCATATGGAGGTTCCCAGGCCAAAGGTCAAATCAGAGCTGTAGTCACTGGCCTACACCACAGCCATAGCATAGAAATGCCAGATCCCAACTGCGTCTGTGACCTACACCACAGCTCACAGCAACACCAGATCCAAGCTGCATCTGTGACCTACACCACAGTTCACAGCAACGCCAAATCCTTAACCCACTGAGCAAGGCCAGGGATTGAACCCACAACCTCATGGATGCTAGTAGGGTTCGTTAACCCCTGAGCCACAAGGGGAAATCTCCCAAGAGTTTTTTAAAAGAGATATTTTTAAAACTTGAAAGAAAGCCATGGTATGATTTTGAGTGAGAGGACTCAATATGGTAAAGATTTATTTCCTTTCAAATCTATAAATTCCATGCATTCCAAGTCAAAACAGCAAAGGTGTTTTTAAAGGTATTTGAGAAATAGCCCTACTGTTTACCTTGAAGAAAAATGTGTAATAATAACCAGGAAGATTAGAGGGAAAAAATAAGAGGAGTCTGCCCTACCATATTCTAAATATATTGTTAAGCTAAAATGTGGTAGACTATGACCCAAGAAGATGTTCATTTTGTTAATAACATGGAATTGGCTGTCAATAAGTATCTGTGAAATGAAAAAATTAAAGAACAAATAGCCCTAATTATCAGAGAAAGGCAACTCTGATCTATGACTATCAGTGGCAAAAAATGTTTATAATAATTAGTTTTGAGGCAGGTGTAAATAGACACTAAACGTTGCTGATGGATGTGTAAATTGGCACAACATTTTAGTCAGGCAAAGCAGCTACATGTTTGCCTATGAATGTCAATTACAACACATCTGAATGCAATAGTTTGTCCAGCAATAAGAAATCAGTTAAATTAATAACAGTGCAGCCATATAATGGACTGCTATGATGCCATTAAAAATGATCATGTAGATGTACGTTTCTTGACATGGAAAAATGCTCACAATATATTGTTCAGTAATTTCTTTAAAAAAAAAAAACCTTAGAATTGTAATCTACTTAGCAAGTACTTACAAAGGCTCTCTGATGGCCAGCCATTTATGGGAACTGGAGATGCAAGCTAGTCAAGGTCCCTGTCATAAGGCTTGCTGTCTAGCAGCAGGAAAAGGTCCTGAAAAAGGCCTGAGTGTTCTGGCAGGAAGATGCTGAGGGATGCCTGACAGTAGCATCCTGAAAAGGACAGGGAAGAGGCGTCCAGGCGCTGTGGGGGCGGGGTGCAGGAGGAGGAAGCGGAGTCGGTGAACCTGAGCAGTGTTCCCAGAGGAGGTGGGAGAAGGAAGGATGGACCGGCAGGCCTCAGCAGAGGAGGTGAAGGATTTTGCCTCCCTTGACCAGGACACATCCTCAGCCCTGAAAGAGGGCCCATCTCCTAGAAAGATCCCTGGGTGGACTGCCTGCTGCCTCCAGGTCCCTCCCTAGCAGGGCTGCTTAGCAGGACCCCAGGGTTCTCAGAAGGTACTCTCCTGGCAGGCTGGCTCCCCCAGGGGACAGAGAAGCCCAGAGAGTGTCTGGTGTGAATTAAGGCACCGCAGGAGCCCCAGCCTGCAGGGACAGTGGCAACTGTGAGCCAGGGAAGGGCTCACCATGGAGACCAAGCCCAAGTCACAAAGCACAAACAGGGAGACCATAAGCCTCAAGTGTGGAGCACAGAACAAGACTCTCAGCCCCACCTCACCCCCAACCCCCACCCCCTCCCCCTCCCCAAGGTCTCTGGAGAGCCAGTTTCTAGCTCTTGGGCTTACACATGGAGCCAGGAGGGTCCCCAACAGGCCCAGAATGAGGAGGCAGCCCAGCCCCTGTGGGTGCCTGGCAACCAGAAGCCCCGGGAAACAAAGAGATTCTGTCTAGGTCTGAGCAAAGCAGAATTTAATGCACATATTTATTGCCCTCCTGGCACTTTCCAAATGCACTGTCAGTAGGAAACAGTTTCCCGGACACTAAGACTAATCAAAAGCCTGTTCAAAAACACATTATGCGGGCACCTAACATAACCATATATATTAGTTTCTTATGGTTTCATATTCAAATCCACAAAAATTTATTGAGCACAGGCTCCATGTGAGATACCACGCCAGGTGCCACGGGAGCGCACAGCAGATAATACACCATCCCTGTCTGTCCCCAGCCCTGAGCTGCTCTTGTTCTGGGTGGGAGTGGGGACTGACTAACACACCAAGTGACTTCACTAGAAGGACTGCTGTGCTAAGTGCAATAACTGAGGTACAGACAAGAAGATGGAAAAACGGGAGGAAGTGATTACTTCTGGCTGGGGGATCAGGGGTGTTTGAAAGCAGATATAATTTTTCCTGAGCGCCACCTCTAGTCTCTCATTTCATCCTCCTAGGGACCATACAGGATGAGCATTATCGTTGCCCCCATTTCAAAGATGAGAAAACTGAGGCTCAGAGAAGCTCAGCAGATTGCCCATGTCACACAGGTAGTCGAGCCTGTTTGACCCCATCGCTTGGGCTCTATAGATGACACCAGTGGTTCTTCCTTGGGGGTGTGTATATGGTCAAAAGCGAGAAGCTTTTTCAAAATATACAGGCCCACAGTTTCACAGCAGATCTACTGACTCAGTCTCTAGGCGTCAGTCCAAGATGTGTGTGTTTTGAAAAAGCTCTCTAGGTGAATTTGCTGTGCTTCTTGACTTATATCACACTATGAGAGCTTGAGTGGGATTTCAACAGAGGGAGGTAGGGGTAGAGGAAAAAGCATCCCATGACCAGAGCTAGGAAAAAGGGAGGGTTTCTTTGGGAAAGAGTAAGCGGCCCCAATCAGAAGATCACAGGACAAGAGAGGCAGGATTGGCCAATGTGCTGGGGGTGGAGGAGCTGTGCTGGGGGCGGGGCTTCCTGACTGCTCCAACCCCGCCCAGGGCTCAGCCATGCCCTGCACTCTGTCCACACAGACCATGGCCTGAGTATCTTCAGCCTTCAGTGAGGAGAAGCTAGATGTCCTGGCACTAAAGGTTGAAGGAAACCAGCCTCTGTCCAGAGGGAGATGAAGGCCTGTCAGACATTATTGAGCACCTACTAATTGCCAAGCACTGCACTGAGCTCTCTGCAGACGTTAATGTCATTGATTCTTCCTGACAACCCTGAAAGTGGTTATCATTATCTGCATTGTTTAAAAGATTCATGAGGTCCAGAGAGTCATCTGCCCAAAGTCACACAGTCAATAAGTGACCCAGCTCAGATTCAACCTCACTTCTCTTCTGACGTCAGTGCCTGGGGTCTTAACTCTGGCAGTGAGCTCTTAAGAAAGGTTGTCCAAGAGGCCTCAGATAAGGGGAAGGTGAGGCTTCGTATGATAAGCAAAGAATCCATGGAAACTGTTCCAGGGCAAAGATGTAATGTGATTGTGTGGCCTGGGTTCCCTTAAAGGCAGAGCCTGAGATAAGGATTTGAGTGCAAGTAGTTCATTTGGGAGGTGAGCTCAGGAAGCACCAGGACGGGGTAGAGAAGAAAAGAAACTGGTGAAGGTGTAGGTTGCCACTGTGGACAATTGGGGTTCAGCCCCACTGGGGACCCTCCGGAGCTGCCCCACCAAGGGGCCAGGAAGCTGGCCTCCTTCTGCTCTCATTGGTTGAGTACTGCTCCCAGAATAATAACTCATCACTGCCACCCTATTCTGCTTGAGGTCTAAATATAGTCCTTTGGCCAGGGATAATCAGGCAGAGAAGTTGCTGGAAGCCTTTAGTCTACATGGAAACTGTCTACAGGTGACCTCAAGGGCTGACTGACGGGATATGTGTGGGATGTCAACACATCTCTTGCAGCGACTGTGGTCAACACTTGGGGATTACAGAACAAAGCATCCCTCAAGATCTCCTTGTGTGACTCAAATCTAGAAAAGTAATAGCAACTGGATCAAAAGAACTGAGAAAAGGCATAAGAGAAGAACAAGATGACTTCAGGACTAGAGAGTCACAGCTATAATCTAATCAGACACATTGAGGTTGCTAAAGAAGCCCGTGTGAACTGGAAGGGGATCCTTGCAAAGACGTCCAGTCCTACCAGCTAGACCAGCCCTACTGTATCATGGACATATCTCAGCCTGGTACCCTTAAACATCAAGGATTGTCTCCCCTGGACTGAGAATAGAATCTTCCAGTACATTCTCATGTAAATCTGGCCCCAGAGAGAAAACTTCTATGATGGTTTGCAACACCACGGTTATAGCTCAGTATTCTAACCTCCAGTTGATGTGAATCAGCCCAAGGGAGGGCCCTGCTCCTCACACTGAAGAAGCAATCAGGCTCCATCTCTGTATGACCCAGTTCAGACCCCAACTCAAGTTTATTTTAAGTGGCCTCACCAGATACCAACAAGAACTTTCCCCAAGCAACACCCCAAATTCTAACAATTCTAGTGATGCCTTTTTTTCCTATTTAACTTTCTTCAGTAGGCCATGTGTGGAGGTCTCATTCTCAGGTAAGGTAGCTATGAATCCAAGCTCTTCTCATTAACAATCGTAAACCTCAGTCACTCATCCTTTGCTGACCATTCTCGTGCACGTGTGTTTGCATGTGCGTTTATCTGAATTTTTATGTCTGTGTGTGTCTGTACGAATATGATTTGCGTAAATAAATGGCTATGTCCACTTGGGCATGGAAACATCCAAGGCGTGCTCTGTGGTCACTTACCAGGCGCTCTCACTAGTTCTGTGGTCTGGGGCAAGTCAACAATGATCCACCCAAGACTCAGTTTCCTCATTTGGAAAATGAGTTTTACAGGTGACTTGACAGAATTATTTGAGGGTTAAAACATGGGAACGCTTATAAGACAGTTCAGCATAGGCCCAAGTAAGTATTCAGTCAAGGCTAGCACTTGACATCTGCCGTCAGTATTTCAGGTAATTCTGTGTGTGTGTGTGTGTGTGTGTGTGTGTGTGTGTGTGTGTGTGTGTGTACACATGCGCGCATGCGTCCTATGTCCCTGCTGATACCGATCTCTGTATGACTTTTGCACTATATCATGTTGTGATCACCAGTGGCTATCAGTCAGGAGAACATCTACCAAAACACCACAAACCAGCATGATGTCATCTGAAAGCCTGGCCACCAGACAGCAGCAGCAGCAGCAGCAGGACAACACAAGAGGATCTGAAAGCCAGACGGTGCACAGTGGGATGTGACCAAGTCAGAGAGAAGAGTGTCCCTGGATTCAGCACACAAGACAACATGAAACAGAATGGGATGCCAAATCCTCTTTCACCTACTATCTCCAGACAGACCAGAAGCCTCAAACCAGCAGAGTTCATGGGCACCAAATCCCAGCCGGTGACTCAGGCGAACACTGATGCTTTTCCCTGGACGAAAGTTAGAACATAACAACCCTCGCACCCACCCCGGTCCAAACATATCCAGGAAAAGAGATTTCAGAAAGATCTCTCTCTCCCTCTCACCACATAGTGGGGCTCTGGATTTGGCTGTTTATCTCCAGTCTCAAAGCCGAAGATGATTATTCTGATAAACTGGAATGAATCTCGTAGCAGAAGGAGAACTTGCAATAGCCCTGCTGATTTATCACCCCTTTCAACCCAGTTGGGTTCCAAGAGAATAAATCTTGCTTGCCTCTGGCTAGGTACCCGCAATCATGCCACGGACCATGACTTTCATATCCCA
The DNA here is from genome assembly GCA_004024745.2 of Catagonus wagneri. Classification (NCBI taxonomy): domain Eukaryota; kingdom Metazoa; phylum Chordata; class Mammalia; order Artiodactyla; family Tayassuidae; genus Catagonus; species Catagonus wagneri. Next base: position 13,779,262 of record PVHT021183543.1, read on the forward strand.
TTAACTCTGAATTACTCAGTCTGGGGCTGAGCTGAGAGGTAATTTAAAATGGCAGAAGGGGAAAAATGTTCTGATTTAGATCTGATAGAGACGGGATTAAGTCCTCCCATTTTTCAGGGCTTAAATGTGAGTTTTGTGGAGGGGAGTACCTGTGGGTTGGATTGGATTCCTGCAAAGGACCTAAGCCACAGATTAAATAAAAGGGCTTGAGCCAAACACATGCTCCAAAGGTCTGCAGGCTCCAAAGCAGTGTTTCTTGGGGGTTTCAGTCCATTAAAAAAAATCACCATTCTCCAGAGTGTAAATTATTACAACCCTTTAGGGTCGCAATCTGGAAGTATCTATCAAAATGAGTAAGGCTTGTACCCTCTGACCCAGACATTTCACTGCAGAAACATTTGGATGTGTTCAAAGGGACATGTACAAGGATGTTTGTGTGGCCTTATTTGTATTACTGAAAATCAGAGACCAACAAAATGGTCCATCAATAGTGGAATGCCTTAAGAAAGGATGTTACACGATTCCATAAGAGAATAAGCCTCTATTAAAGAGAATGAGGTGGAAGGAGGTCCATGATACAGAGTGAAAATATTAACAAAAAAGCAAAGCGCAGAATAGTATCATGGAAAGTATGCTGTCATTTTTTTTAAATGGAGACTAAATTAAAGCCACTGTTTGTTTGTTTTTTAAGTCCAGCCTCAGCATCTTAATATGTAAGGCATGTCTTCTACCAGCAATCACACAGTCTCTGCAGTTTGAGCCACTTTCCACATTCCAAAATAAATTTCATATCCAGCCCGGCCTGATATTTTGGTCTCTCTGATCAGGCCTTCTTGCTAGGACCACATCTGGTACCCAGCTAATATCCTTGAACTGCCACAAAGACCACTGAGTCATGGAGAAAGAAGTGAACACTTCTCTCAGCAGGAATCTGCCTGGCTGTCATCTTTAGCATGTGGACAGCCATGCTCTCTTGGCACTGAATCACCTACAGCTGCAGGCCGAGGCTCTCTGGCTTCCCCACACCCATGAACATAAGGTGAGTATGTGGGATGCCTACTGAGTATGTGGGCAGCAACAGGCCTGGGACTTGCTGCTTTTCAAGGGCAGAAGACCCTTAGCCTGACATTCAAACCCTCTGGCAATCTGGTCTTGATTTAGCGGAGAATAAGATATGCTACAGTATCCTATAAACCCCCAGATCTCAGTGATTTCATGTCACAAAGATGTATGTGTCCCTCACAAGAAGTCTGGTCCCAGCTAGGGGGCCATCTTCCATACAGTGACTCAGGGATCCAGGCTGTTAGGTCTTGTGGTTTGGCCCCACTGACATGTGGTCCCCAGTGTTGCAGAAACAGGAGAAGGAGAACTGAGGGAGGCGTGTGTGTTCTCATCTGCCTCAGCCCCAAAGTCACTCCCACCAGTGCCCATTGGTCAGAACTGTCACGAGGCACCTACCTAAACCCAAGGGAGCCTGGAATATAGAGCCTTCTATGTCCCAGGAAAAAGAAACCGTGTACTTATCACCTTGTCTCCACTCCAGACCCCAACTTCCCTTTCCCCCTTTATCTCACACACACTCCCTCATTCGCAAAGCCCAGCATCCCCCATGCTGACATCCCCACCCGGGACGGGAGGCCAGACCCCAGCCTCCAGCCAGATGGGATGCTACACACACGCCTAGTTTCCTGCCTCTGTGCTTTTGCCCGTGCTATGTATTCACTCAAAAAACACTGACTGTGCACTGAGAATGCCCGAGCACAGGGCTAAGTCCTGAGGAAACAGTAATGAGACAGAGAGTCTCTGCCCTCCTGAAGCTTATTGTCCAGGGGCCAGTTTCCACCATCTCTGCCTTCTAAACCCCACTGGGCTCTGCGCAGCTGCCAGCCTACCTCTCCTCATCTCTGGCTTGGCAGAAGGACTCACTGAACTAACACAGTGGGAGGGCATTCACCTATGCCTGGCACTAAGGCAAATCCTCAGTAAATGTGAGCTGTCAGTCACAGCAGCCACCTCATTTCCAGGGGATCACGGGGAGGTGCTCTCTACATTCCAGAAGCTACTCTTACCTTTTCACCTCACTTGGCCCCAAAGGCTGAGTTTCAAAGCCCTCTTCCTCCCTTACTCAAAGGAGAGTCCTTGTCTATAAATGGAGCATAGGGAAACCAGAAGATTTAAGAGGCTGAAGCTCTCATGAAGTTCTTGAAATGTCTCCTTTGGGGTCTGGAGAGAAAACGCATCTCTTCAATAGGAAGAGATCTGAGGCTCTTACATACCAGATACATGGACACGATGAATTAAGGATGAAGAATGAGGACTCTAAGAACTTCTGGATTCCCTGCTGTGTCTGCTCAGATGTCTCTCTCTCTCTCTCCCTCTCTCTCTCTCTCACAAACACACACACACACACACATCCCCATCCCAGAGAGACTTTCCCAGACGATCCTTAGGAAAACACCATTGCCATCATTCTGTATTTTTCCTCAAGCCATTTATCACAACGGTAAACAATAAGCCCGTTCATGATTTCAGAGCCCTCCAGCCTGGCGAGTGAGTCAGCCATGGCCACATCACCCAGGGCACTGACCTTAAATTTTGTACCAGGTCCCTAGAGGATGGAGAAGGAGCAAGGATATCTTTGCACCATCCCCGGCACTTGCTCAGAGTCTGAAAGCACACACGCTCCCTATAAATCCTTCTTGACTGGGTGGATTTTACAAAGCAGCATGCCAGGGAGATCATTAGGAAGATTAATTCTGCACCCAGGAGTTCCCACTGTGGTGCTATGGTATGAGTGGCACCTCTGCAGCACAAGGGTGCAGGTTCCATCCCCAGCCCAGCACAGTGGGTCTAGCATTGCCACAGGAGAACTAAGGTCTCCTCCAGGAACTCCATATGCCTCACAGCAGCCCAAAAAAAAAAAAAGAAGTATGCTTCTGCACCTCAACTTTTTAAATCATGTTACACTTTAGGATTTCTGTATGTATGTGCTTGTTTATAAATAAAATTAGACTTGTCCAACACTGAATTATTATTCTTCATGGTTGGCTAGTTATTACAGGAATTTAAAAGCACTTATGTGGATAATATCCAGGTCATTTGGAGTCAGCATCTTCTAAAAGTTGGACCTGTTACAGATAAACATAAACACCCATGCTGGGCTCCAGGCACAGAAAGTAGCAATATGGTTCATTTCCTAGGACAATTCCATCCCCCACCCCCTAAGTACAGCCCTTCTCTACAAAATGTTCAGTATGTAGCATGAGATCACATTTGTGTCCCAACATGGATTTCTGTTAACATACCTCATGCTGCTTTTCAAAATCAGATAAATTGGTTAAATCCTTTTAAGAAAATTCAGCAAGCAAAGATGCCTAATCATTCGTTCTAGAAACCCCCACATACACAATAGAAGCATAGTAATTATTTTTAAGGCCATTCTTTTTTATAATGCTTGTCATTTCTGGGTATTAACTCAAACAGCCAGAACTTCTTGGAACCTCTTTAGGAGATGCCCTTAGTATCAAAGATAATATTACTCATCACAAAATTTGCTGGTGGTTTTTCATCTTCCATTCCATTCAATTGTCAGTTATATATAGAATGACTATATAATTTGCTGCCCAAAGTAGACACCTCGGAGAGTGAAAGGGCCTCTTATTAATATGGAAAAAAAATGATGCTAGTACAACAAAGCGGGCATGCAATCACTCTAGCTTTCTATTTGATGTGTTTCCTGTATGCGTGAGGTACTGAGTTAGACTCTGTAGGGTAACTGGGCTCAAGTCCTACAAGTGAAGCATGGAAAGAAAAGTTGGAGCTGGATCAGGAATAAATAAACTTTTCCTTTGTTTCTTTCTTTTTCTTTCTTTCTTTTCTTTCTTTCACTTTTTTTTAGGACTGCAGGTGCAGCATATGGAAGTTCCCAGGCTAGGGGTTGAATCGGGGCCGCAGCTGCCAGCCAGGGTAACACTGGATCCTTAACCCACTGAGCTAGGCCAGGGATTGAACGTGGATCCTCATGGATACCAGAAGGGCTCGTTACCCCATTATAGAGCCACAACGGGAACTGCCAATAAACTTTTTCTTAAAGATCCAGACAGTAAATATTTAAGCTCTGCAGACCAAGAGGCCAAACTGAAGCTATATTTTGTTGGTTAAAATGTAACCATTTAAAAACATAAAAACTATTCCTAGCAATCAGCTGGATTTAGCCTTCAGGACGATGTTGACCAATCACTGAGCCAGAGCTTCAGATTAAATACAGGGCTAAGAACTTTGGATTTAATTCTGTGACCAGTCATTTCCAGAAGTATTTTGATTTTAGGAGTGGAAACATGTCCTCAAAGAAAGCATATATGGAAGTCCAATATATATGCAAAACAAATAAAAGTGAGTCTACTGTGTTTGAAATGAGGATGAGATGCAGTGAGGACCCAAGTCTCTCACCCCCAGCGGCACACGCAGAGCCCCCAAGGGGCCTTGCTGATCACGATTTGAAAACCATAGCAAACAGTCAGTGGGGTGCCATTAAAGACTTCAAGGAGAGGGGTGAAGGGGCCACAGCTGTGTTCGTTTTTACCTTTTAGGGCTGCACCTGTTGCATATGGAATTTCCCAGGCTAGGGGTTAAATCACAGCCACCTCTGTCGGCCTACACCACAGGCAAGGCAAAACAGGATCTGGGCTGTATCTGCAAGCTGTGCTGTAGCTTGCGGCAACGCTGGATCCTTAAAGCCCTGAGCAAGGCCAGGGATCGAACCTGCATCCTCATGGACACTATGTCAGGTTCTTGATCTGCTGAACCACAACGGGAACTCCACACAGCTGTGTTTTACAACAGTCATTCTGGGCTGGGCCCTGCATGACTGGAAGGTAGAACGCCCATGCAGAGAGACCAGCTAGAAAACCAGAGACCTGGGAAAGCAGAGATTAACGATGTTTCTGAAACAGACACCTGGGTCACAGATGTGGGTCTTGAGAGAGGGGCTCAGGCATCCAAGCAGGACTGGCTTCCTGGGCATGTGACCTCTGTGGTCTCAGAGGGCCTTGTGCACAGAAGGGTCCCACACTTGATTTAACACTGCTGGCACCACCTTGAAATTCTTAATAATTTTTCAGCCAAGGGCCCCCCACTATCATTTGCACTGGGCCCCACGAATCACATCGCCAGTCCCGCCTCCCATTGTCCCGGTCAGGGGCATGCTATGTAACCCCTGGTGTCAAATGCTCTTTCCAAAAAGTGCAGGCATTTCACAATTCTTTCTGAGTCCCAGGCCATCCATTCCACAGGACGCTTTGCCCCACTCGCAAGCAGTCACGAACCCTCCGCATCCTGGAAACACCCGTTAGAGCTGATCAGCCCCAGCTTCAAATCTCTGAGGGACCCACTCAAGTCAACCCCGACTTGCTGCCTGAGGCCTGGCAGCATTAAGCCTGATGCACAGCTTCCTCCTGCTGTCCACAGATATGAATCCTAAAGGTCACCTTGGGTTGGGTTCCACCAGGACTGGACACTGAGGTAAGAACTCAGATACAGGCAGTTTACTGATGATGTAATAGTCCCCACATAGAGTGAGGAAATGAGACAGCGACAAGGAGACAGCCAATAAGGGGTGTGGGTTACCACTGTGGGCACCTGGAGGGAGGGGCTCTCTGGAGACAATTACACCTCAGGAGTTTTCCCCTGATGGGCAGGCAAGTTGGTGTTCATCCCCAACTCCCACCCTCACGGGTAGAGCTGCTCCTGGAGGCGCCATATCAAAATGCCCTCTGTGACCAGATATTGCCCGGCAGGCAGAGAGAGACACAAAGCTGCCACCATCTTCCAAAACTCTCCCAGAGGTCCTCAGGGTGAGGGGAATGCTCTGAGCAAAGCACATTGGGGTTTGCTCCACTCACCCTCAGCTGCTAGAAAGGAACAACACAGATTTGGAGAAGAAAGTAGACTTCAGAGCACTCCAAGAAGGAGAGGGGACCTGCCATGATTCCTTCAGCCCGTCACACAAAAAAATACTCTTTGAACACCTGTTCTGGGCCAGTGCTGTATCTCTGTATGTGCAGAGCTGTTCTACACGGAAACCACAGACAGCATCCACAACCAGCTGTTGTCGGTGATAAGGACCAAATTGCAGGGTGAAAAGAAGTACTCACCCACCGGTGGCCAGGACTGCCTCACCCTCTAACACACCCAACTCGCAGCTTTCCTTTCATATCCGAAGACACCCAAGGCTCCCTCTGAGAGTTTAAGGTCAGCAAGGGAATGGGGCCGGAAACAGAGAAGGGAGAAGAGGACTTTAGTCATGACCTAGAACCTTCAAAGCATTGTTTAAGGGGTACAGACGACACCTGCTTGACCGTTATGACCTCTTTGTTAATTGAGATCTTTTAACTTTTGTATAACACATACCGTGACCCTCACCAGCTGCTGGTGGGATCATAAACGAGCAGAGGCGTTTTGGAATACACTGTGAAAAAGACTGAGCATAGAGTTACCCCATGACCCAGCAGTTCCACTCCTAGGGGTGTATGTGTATGAGAAGAAATAAACTTCTCAATCACAATATAACATGGGTGAACCTTGAAAACATTATACTAAGTAAAAGATGCCAAAAGACAACATTCTATAAGGTTCTATTCGTATGAAAAGTCCAGAGGCAAATCTACACAGTCAGAAAGCAGATTAGTGGTTGCCTAGGGCTGGGAGGAAGTGGTAGAGGGAATGAGAAGTGACTGATAAAGTTTGCAGGGTTTCTTTTTGGGACGGTGAAAACATTTTAAAGTTGATTGTGGTAATGGTTACATAATGTTAAAACCGTACTAAAAAAACATTGAATCGTACACTTTAAGTGGGTGAATTGTGTGCTATGTGATTTATAGCTCAATAAAGCTGTTATCCAAAAAGATAACATGAAGCTCTAATATCAGTAAACAAACTGATGAGCACTGTCCTCTTGGGGTTTCCATTCTAGAGAGGAGAGAAGACCATGAACGCTCAATGTGTTGATCAACTTATACAGTAGTTTGTTGTACAAGGTGATCAGTGCAGAGACAAAGCAGAACAAGGAGATATGACACCAAGGGTGATGGGGAGAGCCACGATTTTTTGGTTTTTGCTTTTTCTTTTTATGACCACACCCAAAGCATATGGAAGTTCCTGGGCTGGGGTGGAATCAGAGCTGCAGCTGAGGCCTACACTACAGCCACAGCAACACCAGATCTGAGCCACAACTGTGACCTATGTGGCAGCTTGTGGCAATGTCGGATCTTTAACCCACTGAGTGAGGCCAAGGATCAAACCTGCATTATCATGGACACTATGGCAGGTTCTTAACCCACTGAGCCACAGTGGGAACTCCGAGAGTTTCAAATGCAATGGTCAGGGTAGTTGTCATTGAGAAGGTGACATTTGCAAGAAGGCCTGAAGGAGTTGGCCATGAGGACATCTGGGGGAAGAGCCTACCAGGTCGAGGGCACGACCAAGGCCAAGGCCTGGAGGCAGGACTATGCTGGAGTAACAGATCCCCTGGAGCACATTAGAGAGGAGGGCACAAGGTCACAGGGAAGGTGATGAGGTCAGAGAGGAGAGTGGGAGCCTGAGGGCCTCTTGGAAGCCTAAGAGCCTGCAGCTCCGCGGCACAGCTCGGATCAGATGCGCAGCTTCAAGGGGAAGAGGAATAACCTGATGGGATAAATTAGGGCTCATCTCTCCTCCTCTTAACGACTCCCCCAGCTACAGACCAGGGCTCTCTTGCCACCTTCGTCTGAGCGGAAGCAGGTAGCCCCAGCCCACCTGGGCAAAGAGGGGATGTGTATGGGGGGGATTTGCTGAGCTCCAAACCCGAAAAGCAAAAATGAGAAGTCGGGAAGCAGCAGGCTGACGGGAAACTGCAATTTCACCATCTAATAACCCAGCATGTTTGTGATTTTCAGGTTCCAATTTTTGTATCGTCACGGTCAATTACAGGTCACAAATGATTTCCAAAGTGGGCTGCCCAGGGAAGCAGTTGTGTAAATCCATTTTCCACAGCCTTCACACTCCCGGGCTGTTCAGAACATTCGGAGCCAGAGGGAGTGGGAGGGGACCCCCCCCCCAAGTGGTGGGCAGGGAAATGGAACCAGCCTGGCACCCCAGCTGGTGTTTCCATCCCAGCTTTACTATGTAGCCTCCGTGTGACCTTGGCCCAGTCACCTCACCTCTCTGAGCCTTGTCCTTATTAACTCACAGGGATGCTGTGGGGCACCCCATCAAAAGGGACAGTGGAAAACATCACATGCCAAACCCCACCACACACCTGGTCTCAGCAAGCCATTTCATCCCTTTTAACAGCTCTACTGAAATATAATTTACATACCATAAATTGCACTCATTCTAAGCATACAATGATGATTTTTGGTGAATTCAGAGTTGTGCAGCCATCGCTATAATCTGATTTTAAAATATTTCCATGGCCCCCCAAAAAGATACCTTCAGGGCTATCTTTTGAGGTTAGTGTTCCATAATAACATTAATATATAAAAGCAAAAGAGAAAAATAGCAATTTATTAGGTTGAGTAATTCGAAACTGCCATTTCTAGAGGATAAAATGATCAGATATTGTCAATTTCACATAGTCTAACCTTTTTAAAGAAGACATTTCCAAATGGTACTGTCAATTAGAGTTTGCATATTAACTCGCATCCTGCAGGTTATGAATTTTTACATTATATTATTAAAAAGAAAACTATGTGTGCTGGACTTTGTGGGTGATTTAAGGGATGTGGTGTTTTTCAGGGGAGAAATGTTGACTATACTCCCTTTTCATCTTAGGTATTGTCTTTAGCAACGAACGTTCACAAGGATTGCAGGGGCTTTTTGTTTTGCTTTTTTAATGGCCACACCCACGGTATATGGAAGTTCCCACGCTGCCACACAGACAATGACGGATCCTGTTGTGCCACAGAGGAAAGTCCCAGGGACTGCATACTTTTGAGCCAGCTCAAGCTAGAATCTTCATTTCACAGCTGAGAAGGATGAAGCTTAGAAAGCTCAGGTCACTTAATTACACACTGCCAGCAACACAGCACTGTTTCAAGAAATGTGAATAAAACTTTCTAAATGGAAACACCTTGTATCTATAGCATAAAAGGATTATGGTTTGTATTTTTTGTTATTTTGCATGTGTACTTTCTTTGGGGGGGGCATTCTCCCTCTCTTACTAGAGTCTAACATATATGAGGAGAGATGCCAGGTCTTCTCTCACTTCTATATCCTTAGCACCAAGCTGTACAGCTCTTGGCTTATAGTTAGTGCTCAGTAAATAATAAATGAGATGAATGGATGGGGAGGAAAGACCCAGATTTAGGTATGCAAAAACCCCCACCTATCCTTCTCCCCATCTCCTTCTCCTCCCCCCACCCCCCACCCTCATGGCCTGGTATCACTGTAGACACCAACTGATGCTTTGTGGGAAAGACTAGATGAGTGGGTCCAAAAAGCTTTTTTAATCAATAAACAGCAGACTCACTCTGAGCCAGCTCAAGCAGGCCCTCAGCATCTCCTACTGCACAGCCGACCGAGATACTTTCTGCTTGAAAAGAACACAGGACAGTCTGCTTTCAGAGCCCAACTTGAGAGTTTCCAATCCCAAACCTGGGGAGGAAACTGAAGGCCAAGAGAAGAGACAGTGCAAAGAGCACGCCATACCTCGCCAAGCGCCTGAGGTCTTTAAAGGAGAGAGGCCAGACCTCTAGCCAGGGAAGGGTCTAGAAGGAAACTTCCCAGAGAAGCAAGGAGACAGATGCTGGAGCTAATGCCAAGGCCCCAGGCTGGGCTTTCCAGGGCTTGCAGGCAAGAGAGAGTAGTGTGGATGGAGGGAGGGGATAAGGTGTACAGAGTGGAGGCAGTGCTACTGTCCAAGGCCCAGGATGCTTTATACAGTCTCACCAGGAGAAGGCGCTATAAGCCCTCCCCTCAGTCTCTTCCCTAGCTCCCCCAAAGGGAAGAGGTGTCACTGGTCTAAGTGATCAAAATCTAAGATGGTGATTACCATAGATGCTAATGGGCAGGGTGACTGTGTCAAAACCTGTGTAGTGTGAGATTCTTTGCTTCCTGCTTCCAAGTAGAGGCAGGCCCAGCTTCCTCTAGACTTCTTCATTGGTAGTTATTAGTCACTGTCCCCACTTCTAATAAAGCAGTTTTGCATCTCCCACTGGGTGTCTGCTTCTAGAACACAGTACCTCCAGGAAGCCCATCAGGCAGGGACAGGTGAACAGGCACTTCTAGGTTTATAGCACTATTGAATAGTTTCAAATCCTTGTAGAATCTCCAGCTTGCCTAAGATTTCCAGCAGTTTTTTCCCAGCTAGATGTGCAAAGAAACTCAGGAATCACTCTTTTGCTTAAAAAAAGGTCTGATGTGATGTGCACCTAACAGTGAAGCTCAGTTACCTCTACATGGTGGGACGTGTAAGAAGAACTGGTGAAGAGGCTTCCACTTCTCACAGAAGCTTTTGGATAGATTCCATCTTTGGACAATAAGCATATAAAAATAATAATAATCAGAGGAGTTAGGAAACAGCCTATAATACACAAATCCAAATTTAAAACTCAGCAACACAACACCTAAAGTGAACCCTAATGTAAACTATGGACTTTGGGTGACAATGGTGTACTAATGCAGCTTTATCAATGGTGAGAAATGTACCACTCTGCTGGGGGATGTTGATAATGGCAGAGACGATGTACACGGGGGCTCAAGTATATATAAGAAATCCCTGTACCTTCTCAAACTGCTTTAAAAAAAAAAAAAAGTCATGTTAAAAATATCTGATCATTTTAAAAAATTAGTAACCAGCTTGATATCCCAAATACCTGCAAAATATTTATGAAAATCAAAAGCATCCACCTATTTGAGAAAAGAGAGTCTGAACTTCCTATATGCTGCTGCTAATTCACTCATTGCCAATTAACCCCTTAAGGCCTCAGTTTTCTCATCTGTAAAATACAAATAATAATGCCTGTCTCACAGATGTGTGAGCCTCCATGTGACAATTCACAGCAAAGTGCTCCTAAGGCAATGGCAAAGGAAACCAAAAAGAAAACAAAAAGACAACTTACAGAATGGGAGAAAATAGTGTCAAATGATGCAATTGACAAGAGCTTAATCTCTAAAATATATAAACAACTTATGCAGCTCAACAGAAAAAAAACCAACAACCCCACTGAAAAATGGGCAAAGGACTTAAATAGACAGTTCTCCAAAGAAGAGATGCAGATGGCCAATAAGCACAGGAAAAAATGCTCAACATCACTGATGATTAGAGAAATGCAAATCAAAACTACTACGAGATACCACCTCACACCAGTCAGAATGGCCATCATTAACAAGTCCACAAACAACAATTGCTGGAGGGGGTGTGGAGAAAAGGGAACTTTCCTGCACTTTTGGTGGGAATGTAAGCTGGTACAACCACTATAGAAAACAGTACGTTAGAAAACTATACATAGACCTACCATATGACCCAGCAATCCCACTCTTCGGCATATACCTGGACAAAAGTTTCCTTGAAAAAGACACCTGTACACACATGTTCACTGCAGCACTATTCACAATAGCCAAGACATGGAAACAACCCAAATGTCCAATGACAGATGATTGGATTAGGCAGATGTGGTGTATATACACAATGGAATACTACTCAGCCATAAAAAAGAATAAAATAATGTCATTTGCAGCAACGTGGATGGAATTAGAGACCCTCATACTGAGTGAAGTAAGTCAGAAGGAGAAAGACAGATACCATGTGATATCACTAATAACTGGAATCTAATATACTGCACAAATGAACCTTTATGCAGAAAAGAAAATCAAGGACTTGGAGAACAGACTTGCGGTTGCCAAAAGGGTGGGGGAGGGAATGGGATAGTAGGGGGGTCTGGGGTAAATAGTTGTAGACTGTTGCCTCTGGTCTGGAAAAGCAAGGAGATCCTACTGTATAGCACTGGGAACTATGTCTAACCACTTGTGATGAATCCATATATGTATGTGTAACCCTGTCACCACGCTGTACAGCTGGGTATAATGGAAAAAATAAAAGTTAAAAAAAAAAAAAGTGCTCCTAAGGCATAAAGTAATAAAAGGCATGTTTTCCGATGAGCATTTCTGGCCTCTTCTGGGAAACTGGCTGATTAAATCAGCTGGCCTGTTCTGAGAAACAGTATGGCTGTTAGCAAGAGCCATTTATTTATTCCATTGATTTATTCAATAAATAGAACAAATGAAGTGCTTACACAGCCTTTCTAAATGCTATGAATTAGGAGTTCCCATCGTGACTCAGCGGAAACTGATCCGACTAGTATCCATGAGGATGCAGGTTCAATCCCTGGCCTCGCTCAGTGGGTTAAGGATCCCACATTGCCCTGAGCTGTGGTGTAGGTCACAGATGTGGCTCAGATCTCACATTGCTGTGGCTGTGGTATAGGCCGGTGGCTATAGCTCCAATTCGATCCCTAGCCTGGGAACCTCCATATGTCATGGGTGTGGCCGTAAAAAAAAAAAAAAAAAAAAAAAAAAAGACAAAAAAATGCTATGGATTAAAGGAG
>PVHT021183543.1:13792842-13804795 GCA_004024745.2 Catagonus wagneri
GGGGGGGGGGGATTTGAGGGGAAAAATACATGCTTGGCTTATTGTCAAGAAGTGAGCATGGCATACTTTTTTTCTTTCTTCATCTGCCATGGCAACCAGAAAGCTTAGAGTCAGATTTCTTGCTTGAGGAACAATCAGCTCCTGAGTCTAGAAGCACTGTCTCCCTCCCAGAGAAGCTGCTTTCTGATTTATGCTTTTCTCTGCCCCACGGAAACACCCCAGCCCTGCCCTAAAGCTGAAGCAGCCAGGAGGACTTTTCACATAGTGTGGTAATTGGTCTGTTCTTTGATTCCTTATAGTTCACTAGCCCTGTACTGATCATGGGAGTCAAGTCAACTGTAATTAGGCATCATAAGGATAATGACTTCATTCAGGCTCCTTTAATGGATTTGTACGTACAAGGAAAGGTGTTATACAACATAGTCAGACACTTTATCACCTTGTGATAATTAGAGTTGCTGAATTACAGTAACAGAGCAACCAAAGGTAATTTCCTATTTGGCCAAAGCCGGTCGGCCTCCCCCTGGACTCCAATTATCATATTTCTTCTTAAAATCAGGTCTCCCTTCCACTCAGAAGCTGCTGCGAGCTCCAAGCTATTACAAGGGACTCTAAGCTTGCACGGGAGCCGTGAAGTTCTAATTTTCTCATTACCCAACCGTATGTGTCAGCTATTTACTGGTGAGCCAGCCCTGTTCTTTAGTTCAGGTGATAAATAGGCATGAACAGCTTAGTGAGCAGAGAGGCAAATAAACATTGGAAAATGATCAGGCCCTGAGAATCTTCCATCAGATGGTGTTATAGGTCAAAGAAAACCCGAGCACACCGTGGAATGAAACATGGAGAAGAGGCTAAACCAAATTTGCCCTCTTTCACTCAGAATTGCAGTGACAGCAACAGGAAATTTCTTTTGCTGCCCAGAGAGACTCATACAGTTCTTTCAACAGTGCCATCAAACTAAACATAATAAGTTGAGATCACAGCAAGGGTTATGTTTGTTGAGTGCCTAGTAGGTGTGTTACAGGATGGGAAGGCTTTAAGATAGAATGCCCTCATCTGAAATCAGAACAGCTTATACGATGCACATTCACCCATTCATTCTCATTTAATGAGATTATAAACCGCTTGTTATAAGCACTATATTAGTGTTAGTTACCAGCTACTATTCATTCACATGGATGACTTAGTACCTACTTTGAGCCAAGCACCATGACAAACATCAAAGGTGCAACTGTGAACGAGACAGACACAACACTGAAGTTGTTTCCTGCTGGGGACTGAATGTGTGTTTCCCCCAGGATTCACATGTTGAAGCCAACACGTGAGTCCTGGGGGATCCCCAAAGTGATAGTATTCAGACATGGGGTCTTTGGGGGGTGATAAGGTCATGAGGGTGCAGGCCTCATGAATGGTATTAGTGCCCTTATAAAAACTCCAGAGCTCTGTCACACCTTAAGCAATGAGAAGACACAACAAGAACCATCTATAACCAGGAAGTGGGCTTTTAACCAGACACCTCATTTGCCAGCACCTTGATCTTGGGCTCCCCAGCCTCCAGAACTGTGAGAAATGTGTGCTGGTTAAGCCACGAAGTCTACGATATTTTTGTTATAGGAGGCTAAATGGACTAAGACATTTACAGTCTAATAGAGAATAGACACTATATAAATCATCCTACACTTAAATATCACTATTATTGCCATTGCAATGAATGTAATGGAAAAAAGTACAGGTGCCATTAGAAGAGTGAACTGAGGACCTGACCTAGTCTGGCGCAGGAGGAGGGCGCAGGAAAGGTCTCCTTGAGAAAGTACTCTTTAGATTAAAACTCAGAAGTTAGCTGGAAGAATAATATTTCAGAGCAGGGAATAGTACGTATGAAGGCTCTTATGCAGGATGGAGCTTCCTGTAATAACCAAGGAAAGAAACAAGGTCGCTGGAGCTTATGAGCTCTCATGGGAGAATAATGGACTCAAGATCCTATAGTACCTTGTAGAACATAGTAAGGGTATGAATTTTATCCTTTGAGTCATAAACAGTCATTAAAGGACTGTTTGCAGGTATTGACTCTGGCCAATCATCATGATTTGTTTGACTTCTACATGTATTGACCAATAACCAATCCACCCAGACATGTTTATTTAGAAACTACAATATGAAAATCTCTTATGCCTATGTGAAAAGCAGAAGAAATCTCTTACTACTGGCTGAATTGTTTAAAAAGAACAGGCTGGCCCGAGCATAAAGTTTCAGCACAGAACTGAAGGAGGATAAAGTTAGACTTGCAACTTGAAATGCTCAGAATGGAGACCTAGATTTTTCTTTTGGAAAGGAGAAAAGAGGGGCAGAGGGCAAGGAGAAATGAAACTTCATTGATTGTCTCTCCTCTGCTGGGTGCTGTGCTGAATATTTACAGAGAGATGATCTCATTTGATAATCAAAACTCTCCAAAATTAATTTAATTTAAGCTTCTCGTTCAATCACTCTCATGTCACCAAACTTTTCCATCCTGAATGCAGAGGCATAGAGATACTCAAACAATTGCCTGAGCTGAGCCCAAGACACTGAACAGTGCCTTCCCATCCTCACCTGTTTCTAAGACATTCTAGCCCTCCTTGTTCCACCCACACACGTCTCCAGCCACAACTGGACCCTGGGTCCAGGGGATCCAGGCCTACAGACAGGATGAGGTGATCAGGTTCAACCAACTAAGAGACGATAGGAGTTCACAACCCAAGCCTGAGCCACACAAGTCAAAGCAGAAGTTGGGAGGAGGAGAAGAAACAGAAACAGCTACAAAAAGCCCATATGCACATAGATGCCGGTAAAGGAGCAAGGGACACAGAGCTACAGAGACAAAAGGCAGTGCAGCCACGTCAGAGATGGGGGGGTGCACTCGGGGGGTTTAGTGGTTAACATGGCAGGTGTTGCATGTATTTTAGCACTATTAAAAATAAACAAGGAAATTGTTCTAAAAATTTTAAAGAGTAGGAGCATTCACACATATAGAGAACAGATTTATGGTTGCCAAGGAGGAGGGGGAGTGGGGAGGAATAGATTGGGAGTTTGGCATTAGCAGAGGGAAACTATTACACATAGGATGGATAAACAAGTTCCTACTATATAGCACTAGGAAATATAATCAGTATCCTGTGATTAAACCATAATGGAAAAGAATATGAAAAGATAGTGTGTGTACATATAGACCATCTTTTCATATTATTTTTATGAATATATTTATTATATATAATAGTCATGTATATGTATCTGAGTCACTTTGCTATATAGCAGAAATCAACACTATGTTGTAAATCAATTATACTTCAATAAAATTTTTAAATTTTTTAATTTAAAAAAAGAAAAAGAATTTATAAGAATGCTGACATATTGTTTTTGTAGAAAATAAAAGTCAAGTTGGAGTAGAAAAAAAAAAAATAGGAGCGTTCATCTAACCATTCATTGATAGATCCCAAGTGCCTAAAACAGTACCTAGAACTAATAGGTGTTCAATAAATACTTGTTAAATAAATAAATGCCAGAAAATTCCACGGAATTTTCACAGGTATCAAGGGATAGATCCAGACTGAATGCATAGGGTTTGAAATTCTCTCTCCAAGCAAAGAGTGGTCCATCTAGGATACAGTGGAAGAAATTCCTAAAAGACTCCAGCTCTGAGATCTTACTCTCGCTCAATCTAAACAGTGTAGCTTTTTTCTGGCACTGGCAGGCATAAAATGTTACAAGTCTGAGTAAATAAAAAGTAAAAACTCAGTAACAAAAATTTTAGTTCATGGAGGAAAAAGAGACAAAATTTTTGCTGGCAACAAAATTCACTGTTGCAGAATTTTTTTTAAATTTATATAGAAACTTCCCTAGGATTTAGGAAAAAAACACAGTGACAAAAATTGTAAGAAGGAGATAAAAGATCAGACAGAAAATTACAATGCAATATAAAAATAACTTATTTCCAAGATAGAACAGAAGCAATAATAAGAAAAAGGAGTCGAATGCTTTTCCAAACTAAATAATCTGAAGAAGCTTATAAGAACATCTATATTTCTGACATTTGATCTCAAAAGTTAGTTGATAAAAAACAAATACTTAGACAGTTTAGAAGTTTGTGACCCAAGAATTTTAGACACAGAAAAGCTGTCCTTTTCTCTGTAGAAGCAACCTGACAACATTCTCAGCCAAGGACCAAGAAAGTGTGGCATCTTATATCCTTCTAGAATTTTTTTTAAAACTTTGGGGGAGAAAAAAATGTTTTAAATAAATACATTCTGAAATGAACATGAATTCATTAGGTCATGATATAAAGTTAATAGCTCAACTCTGAGGAAATCAAAGTATCAAAGAACAATGGTGAGCTCTGCAATCAGTTAAAAAGAAAAATGTCTAAATGATTCTTGCAAATCAATGCAAATATCAAAAATTATTCATAAAAGTGAATAAGAACATGTAAGACATTTAGATTATGTTAAAAAAAAAGCTGAGGATAAGAGAATAAAAACATGCTCAAATTGTATATAATGCAGTCGACACTCAAAAACAAAATTTCATATTTGGTTATAAAAATTAGAAAACTACCAGTTAAAAACGTTTTTGAAAACTTAATAAAAACCACTACTCTAATTAAAATGCATCTTCCAAAATAAAAAAGTAAGTACAGTTATACAGTAAAAAGTAATACAAAGAAAAACTATGAGGCATAAAAATTAAAAGTATAAACCAAAGCTAAAAATGTAATATCACATGGTTTGAATGGTAAACGCCAATATCTCAAACTCCGCTATTAAAAGGTAAAAATTCCCAAATGAAGTCAAAATCAAAATCCTATCACAGAATTTTCAACAGACAGAAATGAAGTGTCTATTTTTAATATTAAACATTAAAAGAGGAAATTATAGTAGGCAAATGCCAATTTTAAAGGTATTAAGTACAATATTCACATTGGATAAAGGTATGAAAACACACTGAAGAGGACAGTAAAGACTGGCACGTATATCGATAAAGTCTAGGCTTCGTAATGAAGATTCCACTTGCATGTCTTAGTCTGTGTTCTCCTGGAAGATCATGAGACAGAGGATTAAGTTCAAGGACACATAGAACAAAACTTGACCATATCCTAAACTAAAGCAAGAGTCAGCAAATTTCAAAGGATTTAAATCATGCAAAGTTTTCTGACTACACTAAAATTACACTTGAGAGTTCCTATCATGGTGCAGAGGAAACTAATTGGACTATGAACCATGAGGTTGCAGGTTCAATTCCTGGTCCCGCTCAGTGGGTTGATCCAGCATTGCCATGGGCTGTGGTGTAGGTTGCAGACACAGCTTGGAACCCACGTTGCTGTGACTGTGGTGTAGGCTGGCAGTTACAGCTCCGATTAGAACCCTAGCCTGGGAACCTCCATATGCCGCGGGTACGGCCATAACAGGACAAAAATGACAAAAAGAAAAATTAAAAAAATAAAATTACACTTGAAATCAATGACATGTAATAGGAAGAAAATGTATGTTTGGAAATTTAGTAATAGAAATCTACTTCTAAACAACTCATGGGTCATAGAAGAAATCACTAGGCAAATGAGAAAATATTCTTATTTAAATTGCAATGAAAATATATCAAAATTTGAAGGCTATGACTAAAGCCATACGTATATTAGGAGAAAAAAATTACACAATGAAAATCAACAAGCAAGAAATTTAATCTTTTTGGAAAGTAAGCACATTAAACTTGAAAACAGTACAGGGAAGAAAACAAAGTTACGAGCAAATATGAGTAAAACCGAAAAGCAGAATCCAATAGGCCTCTAGAGGTAGAGAAAAGGTTTCTTAAACCAAATGCAGAAGCTCTGAACCAAATAGGAAACACTAAGGTAAATTGGACTACATTTCTATTAAGAATTGTATTTATCAAAAATACCAGTAAGATCACAGAAAGGGAAATTGCAATAACTTCTCTGAAAACATATAACCAACAAAGAACTCATATACAGAATACTATAAAACTCCTATAAATTCATAAGGAAAAGACAATTGACCCCACAGAAAAATGGGTGGGAAACCTGAATTGATACTTTATAAATTGAACATCATGGAGGATAATGTGAGAAAAAGCCATATTTTAGAGACATAAATCAAAATCAAAGTATCAAAGGATAATGGTGAGTTTTGCAATCAGTTAAAAAGAACCTACATCTGCAACCTACACCACAGCTCACAGCAATGCCAGATCCTTAACCCACTGAATGAGGCCAGGGATTGAACCCGTGTCCTCACAGATAATAGATTCGTTTCTGTTGAGCCATGATGGGAACTCCCTCTGTCTCACTCCTGAAACCCTGCCATCATCATGGGAGCAAGTCTGGCCCAGCCCTCTAGAAAACAAGAGGGCATATGGGGGAGAGATAAGCTATCTGAACTGAGGTCAGAATCCACCAGCCTCCAGCTGGCCTGGCAGCTGGCCACCAGCCAAGACCAGAAGAACCTCCCTGCTGAACCCAGACAGCCAAACTACAAAATCATGTTGATCCTAAGCCATTACAAAGTAGTTTGTTACACAGAAAACTCTAACTGATAAACATTATGAGAACCATTATCAGTTCCTAACTGGATGAGCTGTCCTCTGAAAATAGAAAGGTCCAGCGTCTTACTTAAGTGGTTGAATATGATCATAAGAATATATGTTTATTTATCCTCACAGCTTATGGTTCTTTTTTTTTTTTTTAATGTTGACCCTTGCAAACTGTGCTGCAAACAAAACTGCAAGGTCAAGTTCAAAGGTAACTCAAGGAGAATGGGAGGCTCCTGCATGTGAAAGAAAAGGGCAAATAAAGAGACATTGAGACTGCTTCTGTCAATTTCGATAAATCAATTTTTCATTTTTAGTTTGCCATAAAAAATACACCTGCAAATTTTTTTTAAAATAAGTAAAATTTTATTATTAACATTTCTGCAGGAAAAATTACTTACTGTGGGTCTGAAACCCTCTTTTGTCACAGTGAAACAATTTTTTCCATTATATATGCTTTGAAATTTAGTATTTCTAATAGTATGTTTGTTTTATACTATAAAAGACTGTAAAAAAGAACTTGGGAAATGGATTTTTCACAAAACAGGTACATTCCCTTTTACTTATAACAAAGCACTATGCACAGTCCTATGCTAATACAGTTTTGAAATCTTCAATACAATAAATTTTGGTAATTTGTACTTCCCTAAATATTTGGAAAGTTGTAAAACTCTAGAAAACCATTAAATCATGTAAGAAATATTTCTTTAAAAAAGAGAGAGTGCTTATATTCATTCTTAGAAGTATTAGAAATCCACTTCAAACTCACTTTGGTACAAAGGGATTTACTGGGAGGATAATGGGACAACTCATGTAACTACAGGAATAAGAGACAGTGCTGAAAGCTGTCCAGAATCACCAGAACCAGATATTCTCATTGCCAATATTTTTACCACCGTTTTCATTGTTTTTCTCAACGTGTTGGATTCATTCTGTCCCTCATATGGCAAGGGTCCAGTTCAGCTCTAGTTCCTGACTCCTCATTCCAACACACCCACAGTCAAAAGCGAACGCCCCCAGCCCTCTATTTCCAAATCAAATAGCCTAGAGTAAAAAAAAAAAAAAAAAAAATCAGCTCAATCCAGGAGAACAGACTCCCATAGCACTTCTGCAGCCAACAGAAGTGCACCAGTGTACACTGGGGTCCTTTTTGGAAAAGGGAAAGCAGTTATGCATTTGAATGCACTATCTCCACCCAAGGAGCAAAACCCCAGCAGTTTTACAGTTTTTTTAAATTTTCAAACAGCAGGTAATTATCATAAGAAATAAACTCTTCCAGAGCATGGAAAAATAAAGTAAAAGACTATCTTCTGTATTTTCACAAGTCAGCAGAGCCGCATACCAAAAGTAGAAGAAAAAAATGAAAACCTTCCTTAAACTTCACATAGTAGCATAGTTGCAAAACAACTAATGAATAGATCAAATACATTTTAAATTTAAAAGATGAAGTAACTTGAGAGCTTTTTCTATTCAGGAACACAATACAAGGCTTATTATTATTTAACATTGCCCTAGAAAGAAAAGGAGGAAGAGAGAGAAGGTGGGAGGAGAAGGAAGAAAGAAAAAATTTGAAAACTACACACAAATTTATAGTTGTTAAAAACGATGTCATTTACTCCTTAGAAAACCCAAGAGAATCAGCTTTAAATTATCAGAACTAATAAAACACTCCTTTAAAATTGGTGGTTACAAATAAATATGAGTAGCTTCCCATATATAAGCACTAATCTTTAAGAAAAAAGAGAGGAAATAATCTTATTCACAATTGGAACAGAAATATAAAATATTTAAGAAAAATCTTAATTAGGAACAACTAAGACTTTTATGGAGAAAACATCAAAATACCATATACAAAGATAAATTAAATGGATTAAAGACTTAAATGTTAAGACCTGAAACCACAAAACTCCTAAAAGAAAACATAAGCAGTACACTCTTTGACATTAGTCTTAGCGATATTTTTGGATCTGTCTCCTCAAGCAAGGCCAACAAAGTTAGCAGAGCTGCAAATCAAATTAAAATGCTTTTGCTCAGCAAAGGGTTAACCATCAGCAAAGTGAAAAGGCAACCTACTGAAAGGGAGAAGATATTTTAAATGGTATGTCCAACAAGAGATTAATGTCCAAAATATTTACAGAACTCATAAAACTCAATATCAAAAAACAATTTGATTAAAAAAATTGGCAGAGGACCTGAATAAGCATTTTCTCAAAGAAGACGTACAGGTGACCAAGAGGCACATTAAAAAAATGTTCAGCATCTCTAATTATCAGGGAAATGCAAACCAAAACCACAATGAGATATCGCCTCACATTTATAAGAATGGCTATTATCAAAAAGACTGCAAATAACAAGCGTTGGTGAGGACGTGGAGGAAAGGGAACCCTTGTACATTGCTGGCATAAATGTAAACAAGTGCAGCCACTGTGGAAAACAGTTATGAAGAATCCTCAAAAACTCAAAAATAGAACTACCATACAAGCCAGCGATTTCACGCCTAGGTATTTATGTGAAGAAAACAAAAATACTCATTTGAAAAGATATATGTACCCCAGTGTTCACAGCAGTATTATTTATAGGAGCCAAGATAGCAAAGCAACCAAAATGTCCATCGACAGACAAATGAAAAAAGATGTGGTATACATGGGTTTTTTTTTTCTTAAAGTGTGCATTTTTCCAACTCAACTGTGATTTCTGACTTCATTTTTTTAGCCTGCTATAAAAATAAATATACTTCACCTGACAGTCTTTGTTCTTCAGAACTCTCAATTTATTCCTAAATGACACATCACATCACAAATGTAAGACACTTAAGCATCCTGGTCTACTCCTCCTGGTATTCCGCCATAAAAAAGAATGAAATCTTGCCATTTTTATCAATGTGGGATGTACCTAAAGTTCTAAGTGAACACTATGCTAAGTGAAATGTCACAGACATAGACAAATACTGTATGCTTCCATTTACATGTAGAATCTAAAAACAAAACCAATGAACAAATATAACAAAACAGAAACAGACTCACAAATACAGAGAACAAACTAGTGGTTCCCGGGGCGGGGGGGGCAAAAACAGGTGAAGGGGACCAAAAGGTACAAGATTACCAGTCATAAAATAAGTCACAGAGATGTAATGTACAGCACAGGGAATAGAGTCAGTAATATTATCACTTCGGATGGTGCAGGATCTATGAAAATAACAAATCACTCTGGTGTGCACCTGAAACTAATACAATATTGTAAGTCAAATATATTTCTATTAATTTAAAATAATCCATTTCCCCCCAAAATAACAAGCTCATTCTTGCTTATTCTTGCTCATGTTTCCAGCCACATACATAATCAATATAAGAGCTTTGTAAAAAAAAACATAAATAAATGCACTCCAATTGAAAAAAAGTTCATGTTTTTACCTAAAACTTAATCCAAAGAAAATAAAGGAAAAAAGGAAAAAAAATATTTAAGGAGTTCCCACTGTGGCTCAGCAGAAACGAAACGAATCCGACTAGTAACCATGAGGTTGCGGGTTCGATTCCTGGCTTTTCTCAGTGGGTTAAAGATCTGGCGTTGCCGTGAGCTGTAGTGTAGGTCACATATGCTGCTTGGATCCTGCGTTGCTGTGGCTGTGGTGCAGGCCAGCAGCTATAGCTCCAATTACACCCCTAGCCTGGGAACCTCCATATGCCACACACGTGCAGCCCTAAAAAGCAAAAAAAAAAAAAAAAAAAAAAAAAAAAGGAAAATAATAAAGGATGTGCATCAAAATTTATGAAGAGATTATAGATGATGACAATGATGTGATGATGGTGAAGACAATAAAAATTTGAGATGAGATGCACTTGTGTTTCAAATGCAAGGAATTTCTTTGGCTTCTTATCTCCACACAATCTGTGACCCCCAAATGACTAGATGGAAAATGAGAAATCCACCCAATTTACCGGGGCCCCAAAGTGTCCAAAACTAATATGATTCCAAGTTCCGTCTGCATAACAAAATCAATATTTCACATATTCATCCTCCTTCAACATCTTGGAAATCTCCTAAAATTTAGTATCACAGAGAATTGAGAATCTGAAGCTGTTCCCTAGAGCTGAAAACGCTTTCTCATCTGCATCCTTCTACCAAAAATCTGTCTTGCCATTTTACGGCTCAGAGATAGGTAGGTAGGTAGGTAGGTAGGTAGGTAGGTAGGTAGATAGATAGATAGATAGATAGATAGGCAGGCAGGCAGGCAGACAGACTGACAGACAATAATCAGTCAACAAACAACTGTCATGTGGGATTAGGACCTTACTGGCAAGCTGGAGCCAAGTCCTCAGCTTCTAGCTCTGGTTGAATGTAAGCTATAACATTCACCTATTTACAATTACCCAGGTTTCTTTTCTAAAGAAAAAGATTTGAGATTAGATAACAGCCTTGAGTACATGGGCTCTGATACACAGCAAAGAAAACCTGCTAATTCAAAAGGCCAAATGAAGCTTCTGAAAAACAGAATGAAAGTTCAGCAACCATATAATAAAACACAGTCAGTTTAGCCAGACCAAGTCACAGCTGGTCTTGACCCAGTGGAAATTTATGTGTTAAATATCGTATCATGAGAAGGCTTTGTTCTTCTAAGAAAGGAAAGAATTAACAAGAACTCATCTTCTGAAAATCCTTTATGAGAGAAAAAGTCCTGAAAAAAAAAAACATATCTTTCTTATTCTGGGCTCCCTCTAGCTTGGCTCACATCCAGGAGGTTGGACAGCTGTTTCTGGGGTGGTCTTTGTGAAACCAAGTCCAGCCACTGTGTAGAGGTGCCCAGAGGGGGGCCTCTGGGTGTTTACCAAGTTTGCTCTGCAGCCATCCTGCAACTTTAAACCAGCTGACTTGGCTCCACTATGAGCAACCAGAACTGTATGAGATGGTTAAAATTAAATTCTTCAGTGTTCCCGTGGTGGCACAGTGGGTTAAGAATCTGACTGCGGCAGAAACACGGGTTCAATCCCTGGCCTGGCACAGTGAGTTAAAGGATACAGCATTGCAGCAGCTGCAGTGTAGGTTGCAGCCGCAGCTGGGACTCAGTCCCTGGCCCAGGAACTTCCAAATGCCATAGGTGTGGTCATAAAAAAAAGAAAAAAAAGAAAAAACCCTCTCTGGCCTTCTACAAAGGCTGAGAGAAGAAAGTTTTAAGAAGCCCTTGATAAGGGCTTAATCTCTAAAATATATAAACAACTGATACAGCTCAACTGCAAAAAAACCAACAACCCCATTGAAAAATGGGCAATGGACCTGAATAGACATTTCTCCAAAGAAGATAAACAGATGGCCAACAAGCACATGAAAAAATGCTCAACATCTCTGATAATTAGAGAAATGCAAATCAAAACTACCATGAGATACC
>PVHT021183543.1:13816450-13889404 GCA_004024745.2 Catagonus wagneri
GGGGTCTAATCGGAGCTGTGGCCACCGGCCTTCGCCGCAGCCACAGCAACGCAGGATCCGAGCCGCGTCTGCAACCTACACCACAGCTCACGGCAACGCCGGATCGTTAACCCACTGAGCAAGGGCAGGGATCGAACCCGCAACCTCATGGTTCCTAGTCGGATTCGTTAACCACTGCGCCACGACGGGAACTCCAGAGCAGAGTCTTCACAGCCACACCAGGGGGTCTTATTCTCACTGGGTGTGTGTGTTTGGGTGACAGCCAGCATCCGAGATGAGGGCGGGCACAAGCGTGTGTGAGGACATGAAACTGAGCCTCAGACTGGTTGGGGATGGAGAAATGGACACCCCCAGGCAAGCCGGCAGGAGGAGGGTGAAGGCTTCTGCCATCTGCAGCCATGGTCCTCTCTCACCTTCCCCACCTTGCTGACCCCTGGGGACAGCTGCTCCCATGAGCTTCTTTCCCAACTGGGGCTCTTGACACCAGTCTCACACTTCAGCGAGGAATGTTTTCTAACCTGCTCGATGGCAATTCATCCTCCCAATAAGTCATGGTACTTTGGTCTCCGTTTTGTGACAACGGAAAATGATGTTCAAATAGTTTAAGGCATTAAATCGCAAACATGTGGTTAAGAAGTTCCACTCTGGTCAGAAATCTGTGGGGTTTGCACAAGATGGGATGGACCGTGGGAGCCATGGAAGGTATGAGAGTGAGGGAGCACGATGAAGGGTGGTTGTGCATGAGGTCCATATGGCTGAGTGCTGGATGGAAGGATCAGGGGCTTCTCGACTGGATCTGAGCAACCCAGGTAAAAGCCAGCTGCAATCACTCAACACGGGAGGTTCAGTAACGGAGACCAGACCACCAGCAAGGACCTGCGTCTGACTGAGCACTTCAGGCAGGGCTGAAGCAGGAATGGCCAATTCGCTCTGACATACACCTGCCCCCTTTCCCAGCTCAGTTTCTCCATATCCCTGAGCTATTCCTGTTCCTCTTTTTCTGGTGAGCCTGCAGGGTTACTCCCGCCACACTCTATCACTCCAGCAAAGCATTAGCAAAAGCCATCCATCCATCTGCTGACTCCACAGAAATCGGTCAGCACCAGATCCAGGGACACAGGAGGAAGGAGGGAGGGAGGGAGGGACAATCTCCTGATTACAATATTTTATCCTCAAGCATTTGCCACCATCCATCAAATTTGCTAACACGGCAAAAACTCAGGAACGGAACTGTGGGGAAAGCGGAGGAGGCCCTTGTCTCCCTAATGACTTCCTAACGCTCCCCAGAGGGCTGGGATGTGCGGGGAGGCTGGATGGCAGGGACTGGAGGAGCCAGATTTAGGGGGTCTGATTTCTGGGGTGCAGTGGGGGAAATGGATAGGGAGCCCGAGCACCCAGGAAGGAGTTCCAGCTCCAGTTTATTTTAGATCATTCACAGATACAATGTATATTTTAAAGGAGGAGATTTAGAACCAATCACACACTGGTCTGTGGTTCCAGTGAATTTTTCTCCTCATTCCAAGCCGGGGGGGGGGGGGGGGGGAGCCTCTGTCCCGTGTGCCCCACCAGTCCTAGTAATCTGCTTCTCCCTCCCTCCCTCCCCCTGCAACCTTCCCTCCCTCTTTTCTTTCCCCTCCCCCTCCCCCATGGCAGCCCCGACATCTCATCCTTCATATTTGCGTTCTGTGAGGCCAGGAACTGCATAGGATCGGTCTCAGCATCTTCAGTCCCTCATGCACGGCAAAGAAACTGTGTAAATGCTAAGAGACACTTGTCAGGGATGGCCAACAAAGGCACGCACCACAGGTTCCTTCCCAGAGGCTGCCCTTGAAGCCAGCAGACATGGGCTGCTTAGCTAGAGGAAGGAAGATGCCAGCAGCCCCTTGCCCATGGCCTTGTATTAGGCCATGTTTAACAGCTCTCCTGCTCTCTCTCCTGACCTCCCACTATGGCTCTGCTTCAAGCTTCTGGATTTTGAAGCTCCATGCAGCATCTTGACCAGAGACTTCGAAACCGAGCAAGGGCCTTTGGGGCTTCTGTGTCCCCCAGTTCTTGTCTGTAGGCACTAGACCTCGTTCTGCCTCCATGAGCTTCCCTGAGTTTCAAAGGGCAGGTTCAAATGGTTGCTAATCAGGGAAGGGAGGGGATGCAGGGACAATGGAGGAAGAGTCTAGAAACAACAGTGCAGCCTTGGGGCAGGGTCCTGGTTCCTCTTCAAGGAATAGATATATAAAATAATTATCTTCCAGTTCTTTTACAGAACGAAACGCCCAATAAATGAAAACCAGAGAGGGGGACCACCAGAAGCAATCCCAGGGCCACTAAATGCAGCTTCAAAGAAGAATGCAAGATTGCATCTACCCTGGGCCTTAACTGTGGCCCTATTTTCCAATCCCCAAACTATAAAACCACCTCCTAATCTCTCCCAAGGGATGGCACAGTCTTTAAAGCATTAACCTGCTGTAGCCTCCTCTGCCTGGCAAAGCAATAGAGCTGTTTTTCTCTCCTTCGCCTAAAACTGTCTGTTTGCATTTGGCAACAAAGGACAGAGGCCAAATTTCAGCAACAACCTCAGTTCATGGGCACCCTTCAGGTCATCTCTTGCTCAAATGGCTCTGGAACCCACATATGTGTATATACACCATGTATATATCCCATGCACACACTCAAGTGTATACATACCATGGGCACCCACACACATGGACTAGATATGTCACATGCATGTATATACACTATACATACCACATACCCACATGTACATCAGTGTTTACACATACCACACCCATATACATACCATGTATGCCCCAGTGTGTGTACACATGCATATGCAGGCCATATGTACACAATCTGCATGTGTATACATACCATGCTTACTTAACACATGTGTGTGCGTACTGCGTACATACCACATATCTATGCTACACATATGTATGCACATTGTATATATACACCCAAACACGGATTTACATGTCATCTACACCACACACATGCAGGCTCACACACAGATCATTCAGTGTGACTGCAATTCCTCCAGAGAGGGTGGTTCTGATCCAGCCAAACCAGAAGTGAATGGTTCCTAGGAAAGCCTCCAGAAACCTAATTTATGTGGCCCTTTTTAAAATAAAACCCAAGGCTTTTCTCCTGCTATATTAAGGTACAACTGACAAAACTGTAATATAAAGTATACAGTGTGACAATGTGATCTATTAGTATATACACTGTTAAATGATACCCACAGTCAAGTTAATTAGTACATCCATCACCTCACATAGTTACCTTTTTTTTTGGGGGGGGGGGAATACTTAAGATCTACTCTTTTAGCAAATTGCTAAAAAGAAAAAAGTACACAAAGCACTATTATTAACTATAGTTACCATGCTATACTTGAAACTGTCAGAATTTACTGATCTGAAAGTTTATACACTTTGGCCAATGTCTCCCCATTTCCTCCATCCCCCAACCTGGCAAATACCATTTTGCTTTCTGTTTCTATGACTTTGTTTCTTTTAGATTCTACATGTGAATGATGTCATGCAGTATTTGTCTTTCTCTGTCTAGCTTATTTCACTGAGCATAATACCTCAGGTTCATCCATGTGGTCACAAATGCAAGGGTTTTCTGCTTTTTGCGGCTGAATAATATTTCACTGTATCTGGAGACTACATTTTCTTTATCCACTTATTCATCAACAGACATATTGGGGTATTTCTGTATCTTGGTTATTGTAAATAATGCTGCAATGAACATAGGAGTGTAGATACCTCTTCAACAGATTTCATTTCTTTTGGATATATACCCAGAAATGGAATTGCTGGATCATGCAGTAGTTCCATGTTTATTTTGATGAAATTCCATACTATTTTTCATAGTTGCTGTGCCATATTGCATTCCCACCAACAGTGCACAAGGGTTCCCTTTTCTTCACCTCCTCACCAACACTTGTTATCACTTATCTTTTTGATAATAGGCATCTCAACAAGTGTGAGATGCTATCTCCTTGCAGTTTTGATTTGCAATGCCCTGATGATTAGTGACGCTGAACATCTTTTCATACACCTGTTGGCCATTTGTACATCTTTGGAAACGTGTATGAAGGTCCTTTGCCCGTAACTGGGTTATTTGGTTTATGCTATTGAGCTGTAAAAGTTCCTCATATGTTTCAAATATATTCCCTTATCAGACATGTGGTTAACAAATATTTACTCCCACTCCATAGGTTGCCTTTTCATTTTGTTGAAATGTTTTTTTGCTGTTGTTGTTGTTGTTTTTTGATGTTCAGAAACTTTTTTACTTTGAGGTAGTCCCACTTGTTTGCTTTTGCTTTCATTGTCTTTGGAGTCAGATCCAAAAAAATAATTGCCAAGACCAGTGTCAAAGAGCTTTTCCCATATGTTTTCTTCTAGGAGTTTTATAGTTTCAGGCCTCACATCTAAGTATTTAATCCATTTTGAGTTGATTTTTTTATGGTGTAAGATAAGGGTCCAATTTCATCCTTTACATGTCCATCTAGTTTACCAGCATCATTTTTTTTTTCTTTTTAGGGCTGCACCCAAGGTATATGGAAGTTCCCAGGCTAGGTATCAAATCCGAGCTGCAGCTGCTGACCTATACCACAGCCACAGGAACATGGGATCCGAGCCATATCTGCAACCTATACGACAGCTTGCAGCAACACTGGATCCTTAACCCACTGAGCAAGGCCAGGGATCAAACCTACATCCTTATAGGTACTAGCCAGGTTCTTAACCCACTCAGCCACAACAGGAATTCCCAGCACTGTTTATTGAAGAGACTGGCCTTTCCCCATTGTGTATCCTTAGAGCCTTTGTCAAAAATTAGTTAACCATACACATGTGGGTGTAGTTCTTGATTCTCTGCTTTGTTCTTTTGATGTGTCTAAAATCACATTGAAAAAATTTAATACCTGCATAAATGTGGAGTTTTTAACCCTCAGATAAGAAGAGGACCATATTAGGCCCCAGGAAAGCAGCAGGTCTGAGTCTGGCCCACTCTGACATCTTAAATGTAGTGGTGGGTGGCAGCCATAGATAAAAGGTATTCGGGGTGGGGGGGAGAGTCAGCCATGATAAGACATGATCCTCTTCCCACCCTGGCTGGGGTTGAACTGCCCAAGGACCCACCAAGAAGTCAATAGAGATGGCAGCGTCCACAGGGCTAAAGCCAGAATGACGTGTACTAGGAGCATAAGAGCAGACTGAGCCCATGGATGTGGGAAGCCAAGGTCTGGATCCCAAGCAACCCAGATATAAAACCCAGCATCTGGAGCCAGAGGCAGGAGCCAGGTCCTCATCCCAGAAGCAAACCAGAGCCTGCACAGTTCTGGAGCAAATAAAGACAGGGAAGATGGGGTGAATGGAAACTGGGGTTCACTTTCCTGGACCAGTGAGGCTATGGGATGGAGAACAGTAGACTGGCTTCAAGAATGAGGGTGGAACAGAAGGAAAGTAGCTGTGAAAAGTAGATGGCAGGAAGCAGTTTTCACAGTTGCCCTTCATATATAAGAAAAAGATTTATTGAGCTATGACATGCTAGACGATAATGATACAGGGGCAATAAAGAAGTTCTTGCTTTATAAAACTGACCAAATTACTATACTTAAAACTTGAAAGAAGGGCTATAAAAGAGAATCGAGTTCTGCCAAGTGGATTCTCTGGCAAGAGTTAATTTCTGAACACAAAGACCTCTGAATTTAAATTTTTTTTTTGCTTTTTAGGGCCACACCTGCAGCATATGGAAGTTGCCAGGCTAGGGTTGAATTGAAGCTACAGCTGCCAGCCTATGCCACAGCCACAGTAACGCGGGATCTGAGCTGCATCTGTGACCTACACCACAGCTCATGGAAATACCAGATCCTTAACCCACTGAGCAAGGACAGGGTTCAAACCCGCATCCTTATGGATCCCAGTCAGGTTCATTAACCACTGAGCCATGAAGGGAACTTCTAACTTTAACTTTTAACTGCACCATGTACATATCCCCAAGTCTCCCTCTCATACACACCCCTTCTCAGACTCCCTCTTTTTCCCACCAGCATACCAATCTTGTTCCTAATTTAGCCCTTAGAATAAGCCGGGTTGTCAGTGTGCTATTCCCTAATCCCTTTTCACCACAATAATTGAAACGGATGCTTGCAATATAGCCGAGTTTCTAATTCCATAATCTGTTGTTCTCAGAGTATTCACTGTCACAGACAGTTTATGGGAGCTCACAGAGCCCACGCCAAGCAAACAACGCTCCTTGTCCCCACCCTGGTCTGGTCTGTTTCACCAGGAACCGCTGGAGTACTTATGATGGGAGAACAGACCCAGCCCCTTCCCCCCAGGACTCAGAGTCCAGTGGGAAAGTCAGACCCTGGTGAATTATTCAAATAGTATAAACACCTAAAGTGGGTGGGGTGTCAGGGACAAACCAGAGAGCTTCCTAGAGGAGGCGGCTGCCTTAATTGAATCTTGAGGCACGAGCAGGAGGAAGTGAATGCCTGAAGATGTGGGATGAGGAGTCAGGGAAGAAAGGGGGGACCGTGGGAGGCAGGAAATAACACACCGATCAGGGCTGTGGGGGTCCAGGCC
Organism: Catagonus wagneri; assembly: GCA_004024745.2. NCBI lineage: Eukaryota > Metazoa > Chordata > Mammalia > Artiodactyla > Tayassuidae > Catagonus > Catagonus wagneri. Next base: position 13,823,041 of record PVHT021183543.1, read on the forward strand.
AGGTGTGGCAGGAGATGAGGTCATAAGGGACCTTGGGGTCAGCTTCTGGAGGACCTTGGCAGACAGACTAAAGGTCCTGAGTTGATTCAGGAGATGACAGAAAGTCACCAAGGGACGTTTTGCAGAGAAGGAGGCTGTTACATGGTTATTGCAATAGCTCGAGGAGAACCAAGGGATTATTCAGGACACACTGAATCAGGGAACCAGATGACACAGCCCACACACGTTCCTTTATAATAAGCTGTCCTTGCCACTGAACAAGGTAAAAAGACTCTTCTCAAGGTGCCAATGTACCATCTGACTCATAACATAGGGCTTTATCTATGCCCATACCCAACGTAGGTAGGTTCTTGAGAAAATCCTTAAAAAGAGAACCATTAAAGGTTGAAATCTCAGGCATCACAGCAAAGAACACACCTTTCTCGCAATGCCACCCGTCTCCTATCAAACCCCATCACAATGATTATTGTAGCTTTTTGGCATGCATTCCATTCATACATATATGTTTTATCAACTCAACTTGAGCTTATGCAGAAAGGGGTGCAGGATAGAACATGAGTCTTGGGGTAACTGACCTGCATTCTGCTCTGTCCCTGCCACTGGCTAGCTGTAGAGGTCCGGAAAAACTTGCCTAACCTTGGACATAAACTTGGTGTGTCTGGTGTTCCCATCGTGGCTCAGTGGTAACGAATCCAACTAGCATCTATGAGGGTGCAGGTTCGATCCCTGGCCTTGCTCAGTGGGTTAAGGTGTTTCCAGGAGCTGTGATGCAGGTCACAGATGCAGCTTGGATCTGATGTTGCTGTGCCTGGGCATAGACTGGCAGCTGTAGCTGTGACTGGCCCCCTAGACTGGAAACTTCCATATGCAAAGGGTGTGGCCCTAAAAAGACAAAAAAAAAAAAAAAATGGTGAGTCAGCTCATGTTGTTTTCCCTGAAACCTGTCATCCTAGCAAACCAGGATGGCCAATTATTCCACTGCAGTTTCCTCTTTTGTCTGGTAAGAGTGCAAATACCTGCCTGCAGAGATGCTCTGTGGCTTGGAGATTTTGTACGTTTTTATAGAATTGGAAACACAGTAACTAGTCCAAACATGCCAGTCCTGTTTTGTTTTCTTTCTGTCACTCAAGCATCCTCCCTCCAGTTGCAAAGAAAAGCTCTGTGTCCCATTTGGTTGGAGTAGGTAATTCTGCTGACCAAACACTTCCATGGAGGAGATTTCATGTGATTCTCACAAACACCCCGCCTGGGAGATGGGGTGGAAATTTTGCTCCCGTTTAATAGATGGATAAATGGAAAGTCAGACAAGTTAAATGGCTCAACCGGAAACATCCTTTCTCACAACTTCTCGAGTTTCTCCCCAGGCCTGAAGGAAGGAAATTGCTACCTCCAGCTGTCAGCTCCCTCAGGAAAAGCAATGGCTAATGGGATCGATCGGGCTGTGACTTTTACTGGGCCGTGACTTACTGGTGGGTGATGTGCCATATGCCCTCCCTTCTGCCAAGCTGTTCATTCTCTCTATAGACTTATAGGTTTGGTAAAAACAAACACAGGTTCAAGCAAAGTGACTAGGAAACAGGAAACCTGGTTAAACCTAGCAGCCTGGCCAATCTTTTCCAACTCCACTCCTCCCGCAGGACTTTGAATTGGGATTCTGGGCACCTGCTCAGGCATCTTTAAAGCTGGGAATTTGTTTCTCATCCAGCTTCTGATCCTTTGCCAGAAAACCCAGGGACAGGGAAGAGGGAGGAATGTTTGCATTCAGCCCTAACAACTGACCCCCAAGCCACTCAACGACAGACCCAATGACTCCGAGACTAAACAGGACCTAACCCCATGGCAGGTGCTTCTCTCTACCCTGGGTAGCGGCATTCTGGAAACCACATCTCCTAGGAACTCTATCAATTCTTGTCAACCTTCTCCCTCCCAGATGAGCAGCTTTGGAAAAAAAAAAAAAAAAAGCTGTTTTAGGCAACACGATCAGCCTTTTGCTGTCGTTCATTAAGGGTTTAGTTCCTCTGTATTGATTTCCTTGCAGCTGACTCTAAACACTAATTCTTGCAGCAGAAAAACAAGGCTCTGTCTGCAACACTTCCTCTCTGAGTGGTGGGTAACAACCATTCCTGGGAGGCTGATTTCCCCAATAATGCTGCAAACCACAGGATGCCTGTGACTCGTCCTTTGTCTGTTCCAAAGAGTGATTTCTATAGCTGTCGGAGGTCACTTCAAACGTGAGCTGCAGCTCCATCTGCAGCCAAAACAGCAATGTCTTTGCGAGCCTGCTTTTGGTAACCCAGTGGCCACCCCCTTTTCCTTACACTGACTCACAGCCACAGGCTTTAAGGAGGTGCTGTCTTATTTCTACTATGTTTGTTGCACCCAGGTTTCTCCTTAAATGTTAACTCCCAGCGATTAGAAAGGACCTTACCATTCTTTTCTTGCAAGTACCTCTCTGATATTTTATGTTCTCTGCAACATCCCCACCAAGTGGCCATTCTGGCCTTGTCTGAACACCTCTGAGGACAGAAAACTCACCCCTTCCGTGGGAAAGTCACAGCCCCACAAGGAAACTCTGAAAGGTAGAAAACTTCTCATCGCATGGCATCAAAATCTGCCTTCCTGAAACACCAGTCTTTCCACTAGACCCCGAGCATCTCCCAAGGACCCGGAAAGGATAGGGATCTCTGTCCACAGCTGAATATCACATTAACTGACACATAATAGATGCTCAGTGTTAAATTAATTAGCAAATTAAGTCAACATTTCTCGAGGATCTAAGCAGGACCATGCATGATGCTGGAATAATGCAGCATCTCAGACAGGAGGAAGTCTTTCTGATATGGAAACTGGCAAGAAAAACGCTTACCTGGTTGTATTTACTCTAAGTCACACGCTCTTGACTTTATATAAAGGAGGGCCCACCTTGTCCAGGTGGGACCAGAGGGGCCGTTTGACATTATAAAGACAACAGTTGGATTTGCTGAGTATCTAAACTGAGAGTGGGATAAGGGCTGCCCAGAGACAGCCCTGCTGGGAAGCGGTGGCCTGTCATAGTTAATGTGGCATCTGGGGCCACAGCTGAGCCGCGCTGAGTACCTCTGTGTTGCAGTACACACTCAATACCTCTGTGTTGCAGTTTCCTTACATGTCAAGTGGGATGAGAATAATATTTTATACCTCCTAGGGTTGTTGTGAGGATTGAGTCAATACAGGAAAGGGGTTTGAAATAAACATTAGCTGTTCTTTGCACTCGGTATTGCTCCAAAGACACCTTTTCCTGCCGGATTCCTGCTCTTCAGCACTGAAGACCTGGGTCAGATGACAACACTCGCGTGGGTGACGAAGCACCTTCACACTGGGCCCTGCTGGAGCCCCCATGGGATGTGAGCCCAACAATTGAGTCTGTGTTCCTGCTATGGGGCAGGCATTGTGATACATTCACCTGTGACCATTTTCTCATGTTTGTGCATGAGATAAGCCTCGCTATGCCATTTGATGGACCAAGAAGCTGAGGCTCAGGAAAGCTCGGTAAATTGCCAAGGATACAACACACTAATCAGAGGCAGAGCTGGGATCCAGTCTTAGAGTTGCCTGCCCTAGAGCCTGTCTTCTCTTCATTATTCTATGCTTTACAAAAAAAAAAAAAAAAAGGCAAGTTCTTTAAATTGCAAAGGGATAGTCAAATTTGGCAGAGACGCTCACTTCTCATGGCACAGGAGGCTTTCAGGGAACCCAGCTCCCAGTATGTACCTTCTCTCTCTGCAGTTAGAAAGCATGGAAGTGATGCTTAAACCAATGGCTCACGAGGCTGGACTGACCTGAATGGTCCCTCAGTGGCCCCCCGCAGCCTGCCAGGATGCCCAGTCCTGGTTCCAGGCTCCAGCCACATGAAGGCATTCAGAGAACAGAGTTTGGGATCATATAGTCACCAGCCTGGATCCCTGACCTACCAAGCAGCCATATCCAGAGCACAACATTTTGGTCTTTATTTGAAACAGAAGCCACAGTCTTCAGGCTTAGACCCTCCTTGCTCTAACCAGTCCTCTTCCTTAACATCCCAGGACCATTTCTGGGGCTCATTATTTACCTGGACTGTACCACTATGAAGACAGATCAGCGCCCCTCCTGCCCTAATGGATGGGTCCTAAACTGGATTCAGTGCTCACCACATACCACCACCACCCATTCTTGCCTCATCCACAGGACCAGAAATATGACAGGATGGGGGAAGGAAGACAGTAGCAGGAAAACCAGCTGGGAGACTTGGGAATGGTCCCCAGTGAACCAGGAAAGGGGCAGTAGACCTGGAGGGGGAAGAAACAGCCAAGCTATTATGGCTGTGAGAATGGAAAGCCATGACCAGCAGCACGTAGGTCACAGTCCTTTTGGGGACATTGTTGTAAGCGGCTTCTAAGATACACAGAAGGATCCACGGTGCCTGGTGTTCATGTATTTGGTACTCAGGTGAGCTCTCAACTTGCATGTGGTTGGGACCTAGTGACTCATTTCTAAAAAAAATACAGCATGAGTTCCCACTGTGGCTCAGCGGGTTAAGAACCCAACAAAACACCTGTGAGGATGTGAGTTTGATCCCTGGCCTCACTCACTGGGTTAAGGATCCAGCGCTACTGTGGCTGTGGTGTAAGCTGGCAGCTGCAGCTCTGATTCAACCCCTAGCCTGGAAACTTCCATATGCATAGTTGCAGCCATAAAAAGAAAAAAAATTTAATAAAAAATTTAAAAATACAGCAAAAGTGATGGACTGTCATTTCCAGATTCGGTTATAAAGACCTCTTCTTCCATCTTCCTTCCATTTGTTCACTCACTCTCATGGAAGGCAGGTGCCATAATATTAGCTGCCCTAATGGAGAGACGCACATGGCAAGGTTGGCCTCCAGCCAAGACCCAGCAAGGAACTGAATCCCACCAACTGCCATGGGAATGACCTTGGAAGTGGGTTTTCCTCAAGTGAAGAATTCCAACTGACCTTTTTTTGTTTGTTTTGTTTTTGTTTTTAGGGCCATGCCCACAGCACATGGAGGTTCCCAGGCTAGGGACTGAATCTGAGTTACAGCTGCCTGCCTACGCCACAGCCACAGCAACATGGGATCCAAGCCGCATCTGCAACCTACACCACAGCTCATGGTAACACCGGATCCTTAACCCACTGAGCAAGGCCAGGGATTGAAACCGCATCCTCATGAATGCTAGTCAGATTCTTTTCCACTGCGCCACAATGGGAACTCCCAGCTAACTTTTTGACTGAAGTTCTGTGGGAGACCTGGAGCCAGAGCATCCAGCTCCGCTGCTCCTGGATCCCTCTCCCCCAGAATATGAGCTAATAGGTGTTCATTGTCTTAAGCTAATGAGTTTTGAAGTGGATTGTAACACAGCCATAGATAACCATCACAGACAGAAATGAACAAGGCATGATTTTTCAGCACACAAGGAGCTGGGAGGGTCCAATCAGATGTCCAGAGCAAAGTAGAGAAGAGCTCAGGTCTTATCATAGAAATTACACTGATTGAGTTACTGACTGAGTCTGGAAACCCAAATGATGGAATAAGTTTTGAAGACAAGAAACCAAAACAAGCGGTGGCCATGTTGAGTTGGAAATGCCTAGGAGACATGAAAATGGATGAGTCTAGAAAGTAGTTAATTTATGACACTGGAGCTCAGAAGAAAAATTTTGGCAGGAGATGACAATTTGGGAGTTGTCAACCTTCTGCCTCTGAAGTCATGTGGAATAACTTTATTTCCTCACCCCCACAATAGCTGCTGAAATATTTTAAAGTTCTCACATCTCCCACGAGTTTGGCTTAAGCATGTCCACTTTCTTCTATTTTTTTCTCAGAAAATTTGGTTCTGAGCGCCCAGCCTGCCTCTGAAAACATCCTAGATACGAATTTTTTCACCTGCTCTACTTATAATTGAATGACTGTGGGCAAGTTATATAATTTTCAATTTCTTGTAAATTTCCTCACATTTCTGCAAAACAGGGTTATCTTGAGGTATAAATAAATAATCCATAGAAAGCATTCGGCAATGTGCTAGGGACATGATAAGTACTTGGTAAATGTTAGGCATCTTGCATATTTATAGCATCTAGAATAGTGTTGTCCAGAAGTTCCCTGTGGCTCAGCGGTAACAAACTCGACTAGTATCCATAAGGATGCGAGTTCGATTCCTGACCTCACTCAGTGGATTAAGGATCCGGCGTTGCCATGAGCTTCAGTGTAGGTTGCAGACGTGGCTCAGATCCTGCATTGCTGTGGCTGTGGTGTAGGCCGGCAGCTACAGCTCTGATTCAACCCCTGGCCTGGGAACTTCCATGTGCCACGGGTGTGGCCCTAAAAGGACCAAATAAATAAATAGAATAGAATAGTGTTGTCTATATTATGTAACACGTTACCTTTTTCTAGCAGCCTCATTTTTTAAAGTAAAAGAAACCTAATAAATTGACTTCCATAATATATTTCACTTAACCCAATCTATCTAAAATGTTATTTCCACATGTAATGAAATATAAAATTGTTAATGAAATCTTTTCATCCCTTTTTCATTCTAAATCTTTGAAATCCAGTGTGTCTTTCACACCTGAAGCACATCTCAATTCATATCCTAAATTTCATCAAGAAGACCTGATCTATATTTTGAGCTCATAAAATGCAGAGATTAAAAAACAGGTTCACATACCCAAGTTGTTCCAAATATGGTTAAAGGTTTTCTAATAACTGAATTGAGTGTCCTTTTTAAATTAAGTCATTAGAATTAAAAATTCACTTCCTTACTTTGCACAGCCACATTTCAATAGCAACATGTTGTTAGTGGTTATCATATTGGACAGTGCAGATCTAGAACTTACACTGAGACTTTATTGGTTTCTTTATCACTTCTGCTAATTTGGGTCTTCAGAGAAGCAGATGCTAAAATGATATTAAACATGCAAAATGTCTACTGAGAAAATATCTATAAGGGAACGAGCTGGAGGAGGCTGGGAGAGCTGGTCTGATCTTCCATGAAGGACAGAGGGAAGGAAACAGGGCTGGGTAGGAAGAGCCTTAGGCCATAATGCATTTCAAAAAAGTCTCAGCAAAGCTGATGGGGAATTGCATTAGTTTTCCATTGCTGCTCTGACAAAAAAATAATAATAATCTGATTATCCCACACTAGAGAAATGGCTAATAACACCTTAAGTTGCAGGCATGTTACACACTAAATCTTATTTAATTGCCACAATATCTACTTTATCCCCATAGTAGAGATAAGGAATTGGAACTAAGAGAAGTTAAGTCTTTGACCTAGATTGTATAACTCTACATGGTGAATCAAATCATTATTATTAGATCTCACCCAATAGCATTTACTATGTACTAGACATTATTCTGAGTGTTTTATATATAAGTCATTTAAATCTTGATTTGTCTGACTCCACAGTGCTCAAAATTTCATTAAAGATAACTCTGTGGGCCAGGCGTTCTACCACAGACTTTAGCTGCAATATTTTATTTATTTCTTATAACTCTAAAACGTATGTACTATCATCAACTCATTTTATGGATGAGGAAACTGAGGTTCAGAGAGTAAGCAAGCTGGCCATTATCTTTATAATTTTAACTCATTGGAGGAAATATTCAAGTAGAATGTATTCCTATGTATTCCTATGTCATGCAGAGAGCATAGAAATAGGAAAAATATATGTTTATTGAACATGAACCAATATGCCAGATACCATTCTAAATGCTGTGGACACAGAGACAAAGTTCTTGATCTTGTGGCATAGGACTTAAGAGTCTAGTAGGAGGATGGATGTATCCATGCGTGCATATGCGTATATATGTGTGTATATACAAAAAATTGTGTGTATATATGTGCATATGTATAGATATAGATAGATATAGTTGGCAGGTGATTAGTGCAATAAAAGAAAAATAAACAAAGACTAGGCATGAGACAGAATTTACTATACAGGGTGACTGGAGGTGGTTTCTTTTCTCATGTGACTTTTGAGCAAACAGGAAGGAAGAGAAGGAGTGAGCCACACACTCCAAGAAAGAGCATTCCAGGTATAGGAAAAACAGCAAATGCCAAAGCCCAGAGATGGGAGTGTGCTGGTGTATTTGAGAAATAACAAGGATGCTAGTGGCACTAAAATGAAGTGACACAGAGGGAGAACAATGGGAAAGGGACGTAAGTGGCCCAAACTGTAGAGGCTCCTGTAGCCCACAACAAAATTTTAACCAGAAACGATATGGGAGTCACTGGAAGGTTTGGGACAGAGGAGTGACACATTGTAACTTGGGTTGTAAAAAGAAAGAAAATCACTCTAGCTGCCACATTGAGAACAGATTGAAGAGGGATGAGGGCTAAAGCAGAGAGACCTGATAAGAGGGTATTTTGGTAAGCCAGTGGCCTAAATTGGGATGACAGCAGAAGTAGTAAGAAGTGGTTGGATTTGAGACATACTTTGATAAATGTTGAAGGAAAGACAATCAGATTTGTTGATGGATTGGAGCCAAGGTATAGAAGACAGACAGTCAAGATAATTTCAAAACAACTGAACATGTCACTTCCTAAAATGGGGAAAACTATGGGAAGAACAGGTTGGGAAAGGAAGAATTCATGGCTTAGATTTAGGGGAGGAATGTCTGCAATGCTTAGGTATTCATATGGGAATGCTGAATAGCCAGTTGAATATTTGAATACGGAATTCAGAGACGGGATCCAAGTTGGATTGATAAATTTGAGGGTTATCAGCTTAAGGGAGGTACTTAAAGCCACAAGACTGGGTGAGATCACCCGGGTAGAAAGTGTAGATTAGGAAAATGTCTACAAGTTGAGTCCTGGGGTGGTCTCATCTTAAGAGGTCAAGGAAATGAAGAAGCAGCAAAGGGGACTAAGAAGGAGCTACAAGGAGTATGGTGTCCTTTGCTTTCAGTGGAGAAACACCTGAAGGAGGAAAAGGTGATCGACTGTGTTAAATGATGCCGGTAAATCAAGTAAGGTCAGGGCTGGCATTAGACTTGGAAACATGGAGGTCATTGGTGACCTTCACCAGAGTTGTATTGGTGGAGGGATGGAAATGAAAGTGTGATCAACTTTAAGATAGGATAAAAGGGAAGGAAGTGGGGTGGGGCACACAGATATCCCTCAATCTCAGGCATCTGCTACAGGCATAAATAGGTCCACTGATGTGACTCAGGTGGGCACAGAGGTCCCGTTCCCATTCACTGTGGTGGCAGATCTCAAGACAGCAGATTAGCTTCTCATCAGCAGACAAAGAGAGGATTTTCAGAGCCAGCAAGAAACCAAAGAGGAAAATGACACTGGTACCAGGCATAGTTCCAGGGATGCAGTGGCCAAGTGGGCCATGGCAGAGATGGGAAACCTATGTGACCATTCTTAGGAAGGGTCCTAGTATTTCAGAGGGAACCAGGAGGGTGAGATTTGGGCTGGGACTGAGCCAGAGTCATGTCAGCTCTTAAATGTCAACACCCTTTCCCATGGAAGTGACCCAAGAAAAAGTTACATGGGAAAATGCAGATAATTTAAGAGAAAAAAACAGTATCGTGATATATGCAGCATGATTGCTATGTGGACATAAGGAAATTCAATAAATGTAAAACAATGTCAGTGTTAAAGCAGGTGGCTCATGGGTGAGTTCTTATTTTCTCTATTTTATGACTTGTACTAAAGTACTTAGATTTGCATTTATAATACAAAAAAAAAAGATTGAAAGGTATAATAATCCAAGCCTTTCTCCCAGAGTTTTTATGAAAATTATAACAATGACTAATATTTAAATAGCTCACAGAGTGCTTTTTATACATGTAATCTCATTTAATCTTCACTACCAACGTGCCAATTTGCAGAAACCATTATTATTTCACTTAGCAAACTGTTTTGCAATGATCTGTTTCTATATCTTTTTGCAACCCTAGACTGAAGTACCCCAAAGATAAGAACCACATCTTTTCATCCTTCTCCTTAGCAAGTAGCACAGGCTGTGGAACATGACAGGAGCTCAATAAATGTTTGAGGATGAGTGAATAACGGTTGTACGGATGGATGGGAGGATGGATGGATAGATAATGGGGGATGGATGAATGGCTGGGAAGACGGATGGATCAACAGTCAATCAATTGATCAATATATCAATGGGCAGGCATCAAGAGATCAACAGATTACCATCTTAGACATGAGCACTTAACTGTCCCAAGATCACATAGATACCCTTAATGTTATAGACTGAGCCAACTACTACTCCCTTCCCACACACTAAATATTTTTAAAACATCGTACCTAGTTAGCCCTCCCCATAGCTCATATTTCTGGTCACTTAGCCTCCTAGCTGTCCTCTCCTACACATATTCTCATGCTGTTCTGTGCTTCCTCTTCACCTGCTCCAATTGCACATCGATCTCCTTTTAACTAAATCATCGTACCCAATAAATCAGAGCCCTGTGAACCACAAAAAATATTTCTACGTTCTCAAATTCTCATGTTCTGCACCAATGTAAAATTATCTCACACCACTGTCCCTCCTCTAGGGAGCTTCTCAATTTCCCCATATTTAGAGCATCTTTCTGGGACACCTCTGGATTAGGTCCTCTATGTGCTGTCAGAGTACCATGGATTAGATTTGCAGATATATTTATTATGCACAATACACTTAAGCCAGGTTTATATCAACTCAAAACAAGTCAGCAGTGGACTGGTTACACATAACCAAATAACCAATCCTTCAACTTTTATATCTGCATCACTTTCCAACTTGCTAAGAATTAGCAGCATCTAAATGCAACATGGTAAAGAAGGTTGGGGAATTGTTCTTTGATCATAAATTTATGCATAAAATTGTTAACTAGTTTCCTCTAGGGAGAAAAGTGGGAGTGGCTAGTGTTGGAAAATAATTTTATTTGGGGGAGGGTGTTATGTGTTGCTTCAGCTACAAGGAGCATAAAGGAAATGAAAAGCTCTGCATAAAGGAAAAAAAATGAAGATACAGGAGTCTGGTAAAGACTGACTGGAGAAAGCCAAAGAAGAGATGAAGTTTCCTGGTAGATGTGCTCAAAGCTGCAGGGCCTCACTCCATGGCCTTGTTCTTGAAAAAGATAATCCAGACATGAAGCAGAGAACGGTGACATCTGTGGTCCCATCATAAAGCAAAAAAAGCTGGCACATAGTAGAGGGAAAAATGTTATTTTTATTAGTGCTGTATTTGCCTACTGTTTACATCCACACTCTTGTGTATTAGGAATTAATTTGAACTTGGAAATTATATTCATTTCCTTTGAACAGTATGCTAAATTGAAAGTTAAATTAGGTCTAAAATCTGTTCTATCTTTAAAAAAAAGTCACTGACAAATTTAGGAAAAACTGGCCATGATTAAAATAGGAAAAAACCAAGCTGGTAATTAATTTTGCCTCCAAATTTGGTAATTATTGAATTCCTGTGAATATAACTTCTGACTGAATTATCAATCCTATTTGGAAAGAATGAGAATGATTTTTAAAAATAGCCTATAAGTCACGTTGGGTAAATGATGGTATACAGCGTTGGTATGTTTTGGAATGGGGGGGAAAGTGAGTGATATATTAGACTGTCATTAAGGCTGTCATAGATGAAAGATGAGGTCACTAAATCTGACAGTGTGCTCATGATTTGGAGGCAAAATTGCCACAGAATGTAAAATTGAGAGAGCGAGACACGGCAGACTGAATCTATGTGTGGGATATGATCAGTTCACCCAGAACACAATGGCATTTTCTGAGCATTACTATATTTAAAGATCTGCAAGATTGAAGGAGTTCCTGTTGCGGCTCAGCATTAACAAATCCGACCAGTATCCATGAGGATGCAGGTACGATCCCTGGCCTCACTCAGTGGGTTAAGGATCTAGCAATGCTATGAGCTGTGGTGTAGGTCGCAGAAACAGCTTGGATCTGCCATAACTGTGGCTGTGGTGCAGGCTGGCAGCTGCAGCTCCGATTTGACCCCTAGCCTGGGAACTTCCATATGCTGCAGGTGCGGCCCTAAAAAAGACAAAAATAAAAATCCAAAAAATAAAGCTCTGCAAGATTGTATATTTAAGGATCATGTTTAGTTTGAAATATGGATAGACTGGGAGAGCATGATTTTATTGAGACCACCTGACAAAGAATTTGACACTAATCTGAGGGGATTTAATTTCCTAAAGCAGAATATGTGTTCTTTTGTTGATCCCCTGTGGATGCAGGGAAGAAAGAGACAGATAAACAAGTATTTAACATTCCTGACTTGATCAAACCTTTGTGCATTATTCAGGATGCAGCTGCTTGGAGGGGAAATCACATACACCATTTTCCACCCAAAGAGCAGGAACATGTGATCTTTCAACAGATACCCTCAGAGACTCATCCTCTTTTTTGCTGCATTAACAATAAGTCTAGCCAAGAGATTTTTAGAATGGACTTATCCAAGGGACCAAGGAGAGTGGCGGATGTTCCAGAATTAAAAGCAAGAAATAATGACATTAAATTGGCTCATGTGTTTAAAGCAAGGACTATTACTGGGCAGGATCTGGGAATTATTTTTCTCAGCATCCTCATTTCCTAAAGAGTTCTAGCAGACTTTTGCTTCTCCTCCATTGACTGGTTATATACCCAACCACAGAACCAAGTGGCAAATGTTTATCATACAACTTTCATAATTTGTCTCCATGAATTAACCTGGAATTAGGTTATAAAGAACATAAATATATCTTAATCTTTGGGTCCTAGAGTGTTCATATGTTTATATGAAATATAAACATATTAACAATAGGCAATATGTTAATATGTTTAATGAAATCTTCTTTTACAAGGTACAGAAGTAACTGCAAGAAACACTGATAGGGGAATGGAGAGATGGGACAGAGAAAGAAGGGAAAAAAGCTGAAGAAAGGACGTGCTAACAGAAGCAGTTATGACCATGGGCAATTAGATCTCAATACTTGAATTACTGGGATTAATATAGATTAATGCACTTCAGTTACCCATTCAAGAGTGAAGGTGCTGAGAAATTCATACATCAGCTCCCTTTAGTCATTGGCTGAAAGCCTTGAAGGAAAGCTTCCAGCTGCCATGCTTGTGAGCGGAATAGTCTTTGGCAGCATGGGGGTGCCCCCAGAAAAATAAATGCAAGTGCTGACAATGAAAAGTTAGGACACGTGCACAGAAATGGTTAAGAGCCAAAGAGATACAGGTAGAACCCAAAGAGTAGACACTGCAGCCCTTAAGGTAGATCCTGCCAACTATCCCCATTTTACAAACAATGAGACGTGGAATTCAGTCTTCAGGTAGGAAATGCTAGTGCATACTCCCCCTTGGAAGAATGCCAGTCAGGAGCAGGTAGACAAGGCTCCTTCGAGAGATGGGGACATGGATGGCACCAGTTTATGGCTGCTTTTTCTGACAGCCATGGGAGGAAGCACTGGGTGCCTATCTGTCCCCAGGTTAAACATCAACAAAGCATCAGCAGGCTTGGGAATGCAGGACTTTGATGCAGTGATGTCTGTTCTCTTTGGGCATTATCAGAGATGGGATACATCACAATGAGCTGAGATAGGAAGAAGAAAAATGACAAATACCATAAGACAACGGAAAGGGCCATTGTGAAGGACTAGGGAAGTAAGCTCCCTGCCCCTTGAAGACTTCTGATGCTATCTCATGAAAAAGTAAGAGTATATATATTCCCTACACTGTGACAGTTTAGAGTGACCCAACTTTTAGCCATAAGTGACAGAAATTAAACACTGAAGGTGCACTGGGCTTCCAGAAGCCCTTTCCCTTTCTCCACTGAAGGTTGTATCAATAATTGAAGATGACATAGATCAATTACCGAACTATTAAATGTCAGTTAACATCTTTGGAAATTGAATACAAAATAAACCAACTAACACTGCCTTGTTACAACCCCGTTGTGAATAAAAATTAGGTTTATATGCTTAATGAATGTATGAAAATGTAATTACCAAGTTATCATTCTTGTAGAAGTGATTAATAATCATAGCATTGACTTTTTCACTGTGCTCTTAAGTTATGAAACTGGAATGTTTCTGCCCTTTTAGGAAGAGGAAGAGACATACAAGCTCACTCTCTTCACACACCAAGGAAAGTCGTAGGAGCACACAGTGAGAAGGCAGCTGTCTACAAACCAGGAAGAGAGCCCTCAGCAGGAATCTGCCAGCACCTTGATCTTGGACTTCCCAGCTTCCAGAACTGGGAGAAATAAATGTCTGTTTTTTTAAAGCCACTTACTGTATTTTGTTTTAGCAACCTGAGTAACTAAGACACTCCCCTACCAGACTCTAAAATGCTTAGGAGGGAGTTCTCTTTGTGGCTTAGCAGGTTACAAACCCAACTAGGATCCATGAGGATACGGGTTCCTTCCCTGGCCTTACTCAGTGGGTTAAGGATACAGCATTGCCATGAGCTGTGGTGTAGGTTGCACACATGACTCAGATCCCACATTGCTGTGGCTGTAGTATAAGCCAGCAGCTGCAACTTCAATTAGAACCCTAACCTAGCAACTTCCATATGCCACAGGTGCAGCTATAAAAAGCCAAAAAAAAAAAAAGAAAAAGAAAAAGAAAAAAAAACACTTGGGAGTTAAGCACTGCCATTATTCATTCTTTATTGGGAGAGCCTGGCCAATAGCAGGTGTTTGTAAATGCATGAAGGACTTACCTTTGTGGTTGAATATAATTTTAGTCTTTAGTTTAGGATACAACTTAGAACTAGTGATGATATTCAGAAAAAAAAAAATATGAGTTCAAATCTTGGACCACTTACTAATTAAGCAACCAATGATCAAGTCACTTGACCTCTTTATCTTAGCTTATGTTGAGCCTGACCTTGAGATAAGGACTTGAACACAAGTGATTCACCATGGCAAATGAGGAAGTGAGAAAGTGAGACAGAGAAAGGGGAAAAAAGTAAGCATTTGTTAAGTAACAAATGCTAGAGAGGGTGTGGAGAAAAGGGAATACTCCTACACAGTTGGTGGGAATGTAAGCTGGTGCAGCCACTTTGGAAAACTATAGAGATCCCTCAAAAAACTAAAAATAGAGTTGCCATATGATCAGGCAATCCCGCTCCTGGGCATATATCCAGACAAACTATAATTCAAAAAGATACACACAACCGTATGTTCACAGCAGCACTATGCACAATAGCCAAGACATGGAAGCAATCTAAATGTCCATCGACAGATGAATGGATAAAGAAGATGTGGTATATATACACAATGCAATATTACTTAGCCATAAGAATGAAATAATGTCATTTATAGCAACATAGATGGACCTAAAAATTATCATACTAAGTAAGTCAGAAAGAGAAAGACAAATACCATATGATAGCACTTATATGTGGACTCTAAAATATGAGATAAATTAACTTATCTATGAAACAGACTTACAGACATAGAGTACAGACTTGTGGTTGCCAAAGGAGTGGGAGATTGGGATTAACAGATGCAAACTATTATTTATAGTACAGAATGGATAAACAACAAGGTCCTACTATACAGCACAGGGAACTATATTCAATATTCTGTAACAAACCATAATATGAAAAAGTATGTGTGTGTGTGTGTATATATATATCTATGTATGTATGTATACCTGATAACTTTGCTGTACAGCAGTAATTAACACAATATTATAAATCAACTATACTTGAGTAAATTTTTTAAAAGCATGTGTTAGCAGGTTACTGCTGTGGACCACTAAAGCTCAATGCTACAGGGTGGGAGCAGGAGGCAGAAGGTCTGAGAAATGTTATTAAGTCTGCCCCCAGGATCTTGACACAGGTCAGAGAGGCTGAGTCGTTCTCTTACTGGTTGAGGGCTATTCCTGAAATCTTTACTTCTACTTTCAGATTCTGTGTGCAGTAGAGCAGGTTTCCATGGTGCCGAATAAAGTCTTCAAGCATCTGAGGTAAAGAGCTCTTATTCTGATGGGAATCACAGCTGCAGATGAATTCAGGTGGGTCAAGAGGAGACAGGGTAGGGTAATACCAGCATCTGCTGAAAGAGAACACCTGCACCATAGAAGGTGTTGACCAAACTCTCAGAGAAGTTGGGTATATTAAATGAGAAAACATATATAGAGCACCAACCACAGTGCTTGATTCATAAAAAAAAAAAAAAAAGCGCCTTTAAATTTTTGTGGTGGTGATTGCAATGATTGTTCTTATTAAATATGGTGGTGAAAACTACAACCGTGTCATAGGGAGTACTTGAATTTACAGGTCAAGTCCATAATGCTGCTACCTGTTCTGAATCAAAGTTTTTCACAGGTCCATGAAATAGAGTGATGGGGAAAATATGATCACTGCCCCAAGGATCACATCTATGTCGGACAGCCAGACGCCAGAGTAAATGTTAATTCCCTCTTCTGCCTCACTTCATCTCTTCTGATGGGATTTGTCTTTCTTTATAGTACCAAGGAAAATGGAAAGCCATCAATGCACATACGTTTTATTACTAACTAAACTAAGCTAAAATAGGAACACCACCCTCCACACAAATCTTGCACCACTTACATGCCTATGGACTAGACCTGCAAATTCAAGTATTCTCTATGATACAGTTGTAGTTTTCACCACCATATTTAATAAGAATATTTAATTACTGCCATTGACTATAAATATGTTTATTATAATGTGATTCTTTTTCTTCCTTACCACTATTACCCATCAGCAGTTTAGTGTTTTTCTTTTTTTAATGACTCAATGAATTTTATTATTTATAGTTGTGCAATGATCATCACAACCCAGTTTTATATCATTTACATCCCAAACCCCTAGCCCATACCCCACCCCCCAACCTGTCTCATTTGATGGGGTTGTTTGTTTGTTTGTTTGTTTTTTGGTATTGAGCTGTAGGAGGTGTTTGTAAATTTTGGAGATGCATCCCTTGCCAGTTGATTCATTTGCAAATATTTTCTCCCATTCTGGGGGTTGTCTTTTCGTTTTGTTTAGGGTTTCCTTTGCTGTGCAGAAACTTTGAAGTTTAATTAAGTCCAATTTGTTTATTTTTCTTTTTATTGTCCTTACTCTGACAGGTGGATCTGAGAAGATGTTGCTATTATTTCTGTCAGAGAGTGTTTGGCCTATGTTTTCCTTTAAGAGTTTTATAGTGTCCGGTCTTATATTTAGGTCTTTAATCTATTTTATTTTGTATATGGTGTTAGGAAGTGTTCTAAGTTCATTCTTTTACATGTGGCTGTCCAGTTTTCCCGGGACCACTTATTGAAGGGACTGTCTTTTCTCCATTGTATATTCTTGCCTCCTTTATCATAGATTAGTTGACTGTAGATGTATGGACTTAATTCTGGGCTTTCCATCCTGTTCCACTGATCTATAGTTCTGTCTTTGTGCCAGTACCATACAGTTTTGAAAAATGTAGCTCTGTGGTATAGTCTGAAGTCAGGGAGCCTAAGTCCTCCAGCTCCATTTTTATTTCTCAGGATGGCTTTGGCTATTCTGGGTCTTTTGTGCTTCCAAACAACCTTTAAGATATTTTGTTCTAGTTCTGTGAAAAATATCCTTGGTACTTTGATAGGGATTGCACTGAAACTGTAGATTGCCTTGGGTGGTATAGTCATTTTGATAATATTGATTCTTCCAATCCAAGAGCATGGTATGTCTTCCCATCTGTTTGTGTCATCTTTGATTTCTTTCAGCAGCATCTTAGAGCTTTCAGAGTACAGATCTTAGTGTGTGTTTTTCCAGAAGCAGATACTGAGTAGATTCAAGGTCACAGAGTTTATTTGGGAGGAACTTCAGGAAACTCCAACAGAGAAGTGGGAAAGTGACATGTGGAAAAGAAGACAACCAACATAGGGTTATTATCAATCCAGTGGGCAACTGGATCTTGAGCCTACTGGAGAACTCCAAGTCAGTGTAAAACACACCCCTGAGCATCTTCCTCCTTGAAGGATTAGGGATTCTGAGTATTTGACAGACCATCTCCCATCAGGCATTGGTTGAGGGCTGCTCCCAGATGATGTTAAGACTCTAGCTCTGCTGTCATGCTGAGCTTTGCCAGAAGATGGTTGTAGCACAGAAAGCCTCATGTGATTATAAGGTGGTTCTCAGAGGAAGATCAACTAAAAGCCCTCGCATGAGCACATATCAAACAAAGTCAGGAGAGAAGATTCACTCCACAACATAAGCTCCTGAGGCTGCGGACTGTGTCTGTCTTCCTCATCATGGATCCCCAGTTCTGAACACATTCCCTGATGCATAATAAGCACTCAATAAATGCTTTTGGATGGATGAATGGATGGATGGATGGATGCATAGATGAGTCTTTTTTTTTAATTGTAATTGATTTACAATGTCATGTTAGTTTCAAGTATACAGTACAGTGATTCACTTATACACATACACATACAAACACATACACATATATATTCTCTTTTTTCCTTTTAGGGCCACACCTGCAGCATATGGAAGTTCCCAGGCTAGGGGTAGAATCGGAGCTGTAGGCTGCAGGTCTACATCACAGCCATGGCAACACCAGATCCGAGCCACACATGCGACCTACACCCCAGCTTGCTGCAATGCCAAATCCTTTAACCCACTGAGGGAGACTAGGGATCAAAACTACATACTCATGGAGATAACGTCAGGTCTTAACCCACTGAACCACAATGGAAACTCCTACATACTCTTATATACAATTGTATATATTCTTATACATAAAATTATATATATTTTATATATATATACTTATACATAAGATTACATATATATTCTTTTTCATATTTTTCCCCTATAGGTTATTATAAAATACTGAGTGCAGTTCCCTGAGCTATATAATAGGTCCCTGTTGGTTATCTCTTTATATGGAGTGGTATGTATATCTTAATCCCAAACTCCTAATTTACCCCTCCCCACCTCTTTCCGCTTTGGTAACCATAAGTTTGTTTTCTATGATTCTATTTCTGTCTTATAAATAAGTTTATTTGTGCCATTTTTTAGATTCCACATAAAAGTGGTATCATGTGACACATCTTTCTCTGTCTGTGCTACTTCACCCTTAGAATGATCATCTCTAGAGCCATCCATGTTGCTGCGCTGGGTCTGAGAGCATGCACAGGAGTTCACTTAGCACTGCCAGATAAAGGAACAGCATATTCCCATGCAGAGTTATGCAAAAAAAAACAAAACAAAACAAACAAACAACAACAAAAAAAAAAAACACCTCCTTGTTGGGGAAGCTCCAAGGGCAATCCACTTCTTTGTTTAAAATACTCAGCTGCTTCACTGATGTTTCCATTCTATGGAAGCATAATCTGCCTTACTGTAACTTCCACTCTCTTGTCCTAATTTTGCCCTTCCAATCAACAAAAAGAATTCTAACTTCTCCTATCACAGCCCTTCAGATACCTAATGACATGTAGCCTTTCCCAAAACTTATACTGGTTTCATGTCAGTGTCCCAGACTGAAGAGATTCAATTCATGCAGGTATTAGCTGACCATGTGACATTAGACTTAGGGTCCTCAGATCAAAGGTGTAGGATACAGTGTTGTGAAGGAACTGTGGTGTCCTTCAAACCTGGATTCAAACTGTGACACTGCCAGTTGGGTGATCTGTAATAAGTAACTCATCTTCCCTAAACCACACTCTCCATCTGTAGAACGAAAGTCATAATGCATATCTCACCAGAAGCTGAAGAGGGCATTTAATAAAGTTCATTCTCTTCCTTTGACCTTACTTTCCTTTCCTCCACCACGTTGCTGCAAAGCCATACCACTCTACTACTCACTCCCACCCCAGACATGTAAGGTTTCAATCTAGAACAAGAATGAGGACCAAAAAAAATAAAAAATAAAAATACCCAGGTCCCCCAGGCCACTGCACAGAAAATGTAATCCATTTCCCTCCCTCCCCTTCCAGCAGCTCACAGTTAAACAGCCAACCCCGTTCCTACAAAAGCAGGAGTAAGACTTGCTCACTTGTTCACCTGCTGAGCAAAGGGATTGACTACCCAAGAAAGGCAAGTGTCGCCCACAGAAATCAATACAGATGAGGTTCTGAAAAAGGCCGGCTGACTGTACAGGATTAGCTATTGATCCCACTTGTTTTCCCAGTTATTGCTCTGCTCGCCACCTGCGGAGGACACTTCTAATCTCCTAATACCAAACAAGACAAGAAAGCTCAGCCCAGGACAGACTCAGTGCATGACAACTGCAGGACAGGAAGGAACTCCCAGAACTGTATCCAGAAAACCATGAACATGGAGCATAGAGATCCCCATCCCACCCCCAACACAGTATGACAGCTCAGGATTGAGTGGAAGATTAAATGACTGAACCCGGTGTGGAGCCAGTCTCTATACCTCCCTATGGAACTCCGAGATGGCCAGAAAAAATTATGAAGAGGGGATAAGGCATTTCATAAATGTTTATTGATCCTCTGTGAAAAAAATAGCACAGAAAAATAATAGCCTGGATTAAAACCCATACTGGATATAGTAAGGGAAAAACAAATGGGCAGTGTTTTGCTTACCAGATTAGAAAAATTTTTCTTAATCCTGAGTAATACAAAGTATTTAAGGAGAGGGAAAGAGTGAACATTTTTCTGGAGGTCAATTTGGCAATACATTTCAAAAGCTGTAAAATTAATCATATACTTGGACTGAGAAATTCTGCTTCTAGGAATTGACCTGGAAAATGCAGTTATGAATATGGAGTTCCCTGGTCGCTCAGTGGGTTAAGGATCCAGTTTTGTCACTGCTGCACCTCTGGTTACAGCTATGGCATGGGTCAGATCCCTGGCCTGGGAACTTTTGCATGCCATGGGCACCACCAAAAAAACAAGAATATGTGCAAAACTTTTGCTACAAGTTACAAGGCCTATTTCCTTTCTTGGGATACAGAATTGGGGCAGAAGGAAGGGTGGTTGTGAAGTTCTGCATGGTGGGGGCACTACAATGACTAGCACTAGGATGCTGGGTAACAGAAGGTCCAGACCTGTCACAGAGGAAAACCACACCAAGGCCATGAGATCCCTGGCTAGTCAATAAACATGTGGCCATCACCATGCGAGCAATGTAAAGAAGCCTCCATTCTTGTCCAAGAGATGTTTACTTTATTAAAGGGACACAGACAATAAAATGGATAACTGTACAATCTGTTATAGGAGCTACCATGGAAAACCAAGGTGGGTGGACACAAACACAAGGGGGTTAGCTCCACATGATGGGTCAGTAAAGTTCCATCAGTGTATGACTCATCAACTGAGCCTTGAAAATGAGTAGGACTTAGCAAAGGAGAGAAATGGGCAAAGAACATTCTAAGGTATTAAAAAAACAAACATTCACGGGAGGAGATAGAACCAAGATGGCAGAGAAGGAACACCCTGAGCTTGCCTCTCCACATGAGCACATCAACACTCCAACTACACATAAAGCAACTCTCTCTGAGAACAACCTCAACACCAGCTGAACCGATCCTCTACAACCAAGGACATAGAAAAGAACCACATAGAGAGTCTGGTAGGAGGGGAGGAGAAATGACCGAATTGGGAGTCCACATTCCCAGTGGGTGACTCAGAGGAGGAGGAGGATACCACAGGCTCAGGGATCCTCCCTAAGAAGTGATGAGTTCTAGTCCCCATTGAGTTCCCCCAGCCCTGGGTCTGGTCCCAGGAAGACAAGCCCCTTGGCTGGTTTGAAAACCTATGGGGCTTACTGAAGGGCTGTGGAATCTGAGACTCCACTCTTAAAATGTTCATGCATAGATCTGCTGGCTCTTAGTCCCAAAACAGAAACAGCAAATTGAAAATGCCTGGTGCTCCAGTTAGCCTGCCAGGACCAGCCCAGCATGCCCACACTAGGCTGGCTCCAGCCTCTGGAGCCCTGGCTCCAACCCCAGCCAAGGCAGTGACCATGATGTTGCCAGGGAGAAGCTGTGGGTCACTCTGGACTACTACCTCAGCCCCTCAGCCCCTGGCTCTGCCCAGGAGAAATGGCAATGACCATCATCCAGCCAAGTGACAGTGGGCTTCAGCTCCAGCTCCTACCCCACCTCCCACCAAGCTAGTGACCTCCATCACAAACCAGAGAAGTTCTGGTTTGTAACAGACTCTACCTCTAGCCCCATGGGCTCTAGCCCTAATCCCCACCAAGCTGATGGCAGCCAATGTACTCCTGGAGAATTCACAGCCTGTCTTACTTAAGATCCAGCTCTCCCAGCAAAGACACTGGGCACAGGCAGACTGCATAGGGACACTCTCACACAAGGACATGTCTTCACGACCAGAATAGGTAACTGTTTTGCCTGGTTTCATAGAGACAAACAAGGAAAATCAAACAAAATGAGGAGAGGAATATGATCCAAAGGAAAAAATAAAATCTTAGAAAAAAAAAAAAGACTAATGAAACAGAAATAAATACTTCACCTAATAAAGAGTTCAAAGCATGGTCATTAAATTGCTCACTGAATTCAGGTAAAGAATAGAGGAACAGAGTGAGAACTTCGACAAGGAGCCAGAAAATATAAAAAGAATCAATCAGAGCTGAAGAATACAATAACTGAAGTGAAAAATACACTAGAAGGAATTAACATATTAGGTGATACAGAAGAATGCATAAGCAATATAGAAGATAGGATAATGGAAATCACCCAACCAGAATAGCAAAAAGAAAAATGATTTTTTTTTAAATGAGGACAGTTAAGGGACCCTTGGGACACAACATTAAGCACATTAACATATGAATTACAGGGGTCCCAGAAGGAGGAGAGAAAGGGGAAGAAATATTATTTGATGAAATAATGGCTGAAAACATCCCTAACCTGAAGAAAGAAATATATATCCAGGCCCAGGAATTACACAGAGGCCCAAACAAGATGAACCCAAAGAGACCCACACCAAGACATATCATAAAATGGCAAAACTTAGAGAATTTTAAAGGCAGCCAAAGAAAAAATAAGAGTCTCATACAAAAAAAGTCCTATAAGGCTATTAGCTGATTATTCAGCACAAACTTTGCAAGCCAAAAGGGAGGAGCATGATATATTTAGAGTGCTATGGGGGGAAAGCCTATAACCAAGTATATTTTATCCAGCAAGGTTATCATTCAGAACTGAAGGAAAGATAAAGAGGTCCCCATACAAGCAAAAACTAAACTTCATTACCACTAAATCAGTCCTACAAGAAATGTTAAAAGGTCTTCTTTAAGCAAAAAAATAAAAAGCCATAACAAGAAATAAGAAATAGATGAAAGAAGAATCTCACTGGTAAATGTACATATGTAATAAAGGCAGTGAATCAACCACTAAAACTAGTGCAAAGGTTAAAAGATAATAATTGTAAAGTCAACTGTAACTACAACAGTTAAAAGATACACATAAAGAGATAAAATATCATACCAAAATATAAAATGTGAAAGACGGAGTAAAATATTACAGATAAACAGAAATACATCCTCTGTTCATGGATTGCTAGGATATTGTTAAAATTTCCATACTACCCAAAGCAATATAAAGATTCAATGCAATCCTGTCAAAATACCAGTGGCATTTATTTCTCTCAGAACTAGAACTAATAATCCTAAAATTTATAGGAACCACAAAAGACTTCCAAATAACCAAAGTAATCTTTTTTTTTGTCTTTTTGTCATTTTAGGGCTGCACCCGTGGCATGTGGAGGTTCCCAGGCTAGGGGTCTAATAGGAGCTATAGCTGCCGGCCTACATCAGAGCCACAGCAACATGGGATCTGAGCCATGTCTGTGACCTACACCACAGCTCACAACAATGCCAGATCCTTGACCCACTGAGCAAGGCTAGGGATCGAACCCGCCACCTCATGGTTCCTAGTCAGATTAATTTCTGCTGAGCCACAATGGGAACTCCCTAAGTAATCTTTAGAAAAAAGAACAAAGCTGGAGGTATCACCCTCCCAGACAACAGACTATTCTACAAAGCTACCGTAATCAAAATAGTATGACACTGGTACAAAAAAACAGACAATGGCACAGGATAGAGACAGGTGGTGCTGGGAAAACCGGATAGCTACATGTAAAAGAATGAAACTAGAAATTCTCACACCTTACACAGAAATGAACTAAAAATGAATTAAAGACTTAAATGTAAGACTTGAGACCATAGAACCCCTAGAAGAAAATATAAGCAGATGATCATTAACATTGGTCTTAGTTTTTGGATCTGTCTCTTCAGGGCAAGGGCAACAACAGCAAAAATAAACAAATGGGATCGATTAAATATAAAAGCTTTTGCATGGTGAAGGAGACCATCAACAAAACAAAATGGCAACTTACTGAATGGGAAAAGATATTTGCAACTGATATATCTGATAAGAGTTTAATAGCCAAAATACATAAAGAACTCATAAAACTCCATATTGAAAAAAAAATTCGGTTTAAAAATAGGCAGAGGACCTAAATAAGTACTTTTCCAAAGACATGCAGATGATCAACAGGCACATGAAAAGATGTTCAACATCACTAATCATCAGGGAAATACAAATCAAAACCATAATGAGATATCAGCTCACAACTTTCAGAATGGCTACTATCAAAAAGACTACAAATAACACGGCAGTCTTTTTGATAGTAGCCATTCTGAAAGTTGTGAGGATGTGGAGAAAAGGGAACCCTTGTGCACTGTTAGTGGGAATGCAAGTTGGTATAACAACTATGGAAAACAGTATGGAAGTTCCTCAAAAAATTAAAAATATAACTGCCATACAACCCAGCAATTCCACCCCAGGTATTTATCTGAAGAAACAAAAATAATAATTTGAAAAGATGTATACACTCTTATGTTCATAGCAGCATTATTTACAATAGCCAAGATATGGAAGCAACCTAAGTGTCCAACAACAGATGAATGGATTAGGAATATGTGGTATCACATGATATCACTTATATCTGGAATCTAATATACAGCACAAATGAATCTTTGCACAAAAAAGAAACGCATGAACTTGGAGAACAGACCTGTGGTTGCCAAGGGGGAGGGAGACTGGGAGCTTGGGGTTAATAGACGCAAACTATTGCATTCAGAGTGGATAAAAAATGAGCTCCTGCTGTATAGCACAGGGGACTGTATCTAGTCACTTGTGATGGAACATGATGGAGGATAATGTAAGAAAAGGAATGTATATATATTTGTGTGACTGGGTTACTTTGCAGTACAGTAGAAAACTGACAGAACACTGTAAACCAGTGTAATGGAAAAAATAAAAATCATTTAAAAAAAGAATAGTGGTATGTATACACAATGGAATATTAGTCATTAAAAAATGAAATTTTGCCATTTCTAACAATATGCATAGACCTAGATGGTATTATGATAAGTGAAATAAATCAGAGAAAGAAATACCATATGTTTTAACTTCTAGGTAGAATCTAAAATAACCAAACAAATCAACAAATGTAATAAAACAGGAACAGATTCACAGATACAGAGAACAAACTACTGGTTACCAGAGGGGAGCGGCATGAGGAGAGGGACAAAATAGGTCAAGGTAATTATGAGATACAAACTGCTAGGCATAAAATAAATAAACTACAAGGAAGTAATACAGAGCACAGGGAACATAGTCAATATTTTATAACTTCATATGGAGTATAATCTATAAAAATATGAAATTATTAACTCATACACTTGAAACTAACATGTCACCTACATTTAAATTTTTTAAAATTTTTAAGAGAGTAGCAATGAGCATAGACTAGATTCACAACCAATGGCATATGTTCATGATAACAACTACAACAATCGATAACTTTTAGGAGTTCCCGTCGTGGCACAGTAGTTAACGAATCCAACTAGGAACCATGAGGTTGCAGGTTCGATCCCTGGCCTTGCTCAGTGGGTTAATGACCCGGTGTTGCTGTGAGCTGTGGTGTAGGTTGCAGACACGGCTTGGATCCTGCGTTGCTGTGGTTCTGGCGTAGGCCGGTGGCTACAGCTCCCTAGCCTAGGAACCTCCATATGCCGCAGGTGTGGCCCTAAAAAGACAAAAGGAAAAAAAAAATTGATAGCCTTACAAAATATAGCTGGCAAATAAAAAGTTATCTGTCCTGTGTATAACTATGTGGATATTTATGCCATAAGATTCAAAATTATTTTTCTGGTCATAAAGCATGAAACCGAGTTCTGTTCTTTCAAACTTCAATAAAATGGTTTTGGAAGAAAGGAAGAAAGAAAGAAAGGACAAGACACACTCATGGAAATGCATGTATCCAGGGGAGAGATGAGAGCTACATTTGGAGAACACGAGATCTTTATTAAACCCAATGAGGAGCCTGAGTCATGATGACCCAAGACAGGTTTTCAATACAAGGAGATATGGAAGCCAAGACAGTTGCTGATGCTTTCCTTTGAAAACAAAGTCAAGTGCCTTGAACTTCTGACCCAACTCTTTCTGCCTGTCTTCTCATTACTTTCCTTGACAAAATAAAATTCACTGAAAAGCTCAAATTCTGAAAAATACTTATGGATTATCTCTTGGTTCCAAGACAATTTGATTTTTTTTTCTGGCTACACCCATGGCATGTGGAACTTCCCAGGCCAGGGATCCAGCCTATGCCACAGCAGTGACCCAAGCTGTTGAAGTGAAAATTCAGATCCTTAACCCACTTTGCCACAAGGGAACTCCCCCACATCCTTTTTCAAGCTCTATCATCCTTTGAAGCTCTAACATGAAGAGAGAGAGTTTACTCTTTGAATCTAGGTTGGCCTGGAACCTTACACTTATCAAAGGAATGTAGGAAGGAAATGTCAATAGAATCTACGCAGGAATCCTACATTTCTCTGGCAGTTTCTTTGGGAAAAAAAAAAAGAAAGAAAACCTGAACATGTAACTGCCATGCAATCCAATAATTATACTCCTGGAGACAAGAAAAATCAAAACTTATATTCACACAAAAATCTATATGCAAATGTTTATGGAGGTTGTATTTGTAATAAACAAAAACTAGAAACAACCCAGATGTCCTTCAATTGGTCAGCAGTTACACAAACTCTAATACAGCCATACCATGGAATACTACCCAGTAATAACAAGGAATAAACTATTAATTCATGCTATAACCTGGATGAATTTCTAAGGAATTATACTCAGTGCAAAAAGCCAGTCCCAAAGAGTTACATAATGTATGGTTCCATTTAAGTAACATTCCTTTTTTTTTTTCTGCCTTTTTGTCATTTTAGGGCCACACCCGCGGCATGTGGAGGTTCCCAGGCTAGAGTCGAATCGGAGCTGTAGCCACTGGCCTACGCCACAGCCACAGCAACACAGGATCCAAGCCGCGTCTGCGACCTACACCACAGCTCAAGGCAACGCCAGATCGTTAACTACTGAGCAAGGCCAGGAATCGAACCCACAACCTCATGGTTCCTAGTCAGATTTGTTAACCACTGCGCCACGACGGGAACTCCTATGTAACATTCTTAAAATGACAAAATTATAGAAATGGAGAACAGATTAGTGGATGCCAGGGATTAAGGAAGGGATGAGGAAAGGAGGCAAGTGGAAGTGGTTATAAAGTGGATGGATCTTCAAAAGAAACAAAAACACTAACTTAAAAAGATACATGCACCCCAGTGTTCATAGCAGCATTTTTTTAAACTGCCAAGATTTGGAAGCAACTAAGTACCCTTCAACAGACAAATGAATAAAGAAGATGTGGAATAATGGAATACTACTCAACCATGAAAAAGGATGGCACTTTGCCATTTGCAACAACATAGATGGGCTTGGAGGACATTATGCTAAGTGAAAAAAGTCAGAGAAACACAAATACTGTATGTTATCACTTATATGTGGAATTTAAAAAAATATAATAAACTAGTGAATATAACAAAAAAGAAGAAGCAGACTCATAGGTACAGAGAACAAACTAGTTGTTATTGGTGGAGAGAGGGCAGAGAGTAGGGAAAGAGTAAGAGTGGAAGATTAACAAGTACAAACCATTAGGTATAAAACAAGCTATAAGGATATATTATACAACATAGGGAATACAGCCAATATTTTATAACTATAAATGAAGTATAACTTTTAAAACTGTGGATCACTGTATTATACACCTATAACATATAATATTACACATCAACTATAATTCCAATTATAAAGAGAAAAAAGATGGATCTTCGTGGTGCTGACATGTATCAAATCAGTGTGCCGGTTGTGGTATGAATCCACAGTTTTGTAAGCTAATACCATGGGAGGAAACTGGATAAAGTGTTCACGGATCTCTCTGTATTATTTCTTGCAACTGCATGTAAATCTACAATTATCTCAAAATATACATTTCAATTTAAAAAGTGAAATAAAAGAACATGGCAGATATGATGCTGTGCCAAGTCCAAGTCAAGGTCTCAAAACTTTATAGTTTCTTATTGGAACCATACCCAGACCCGACATGAGCAACCCTCAGTCAGCCTGCTGGAGGACGAGTGACCGTGTCAAACACAACAAACCATCCCCTCTGAAGCCGTCCTAGAGCAGATGGTTCCCAGCCAGCCTGGCAGTCAACCGCAGCATGACTCAGCCCAGCACAGAAGAAAGACTCACTGGACCCCACGTATCTATAAATTGTGAGCTAAGTAAGTAGTTGTTGACTTTAGACACTAAAGTATTGGGTAGTTTGTTACATAATAAAAGCTAAGTCATATAAGCCAACATATTTACATATTTCAAAACCAATTTATCTTGGGAGTCTCCCTAGAAAGTTTTTCTGTTTAAAGTTTGATGCTCTGAAATCTTTTACGTCTGAATTGGACATTTCCTAAGTCCCATTTTTTCCTATTTTTTTATAGTTCATTTACAAAGTTGTGCCAATTTCTGCTGTACAGCAAAGTGACCCAGTCATATGTATGCACACATTCCCTTCCTTACATTGTCTTCCGTTATGGTCTATCCCAGCAGCCTGGATATAGTTCCCTGTGTTATACAGCAGGGCCTCACTGTCATAAGCAAGCTCTCAGGTTAGGGGCAGAATTGGAGCTGTTGTTGCCAGCCTACACCACAGTCACAGCAACACAGGATCCAAGCCGCATCTGTGACCTACACCACAGCTCACGGCAACGCTGGATGCTTAACCCACTGAGCGAGGCCAGGGATTGAACCTGCAGCCTCATGGGTTTCTACTCAGGTTCATTACCACTGAGCACAATGGGAACTCCATAAGCCCCATTTTTAAAATCATATAAGCTAAAATCTTAAGGGTAATCTAAGACTCTTGACTCTGCCCATAGGACTGTCCTCTGCTCACCTCACTAGGGAAGGGGGTGGCCTTTTATTTAAGTATGGATCCTTGAAAGGATCCTCCACCTTCATTAGAGTTCATCAGGCTGCCCCAGGCCAGTGGACAGCAAAAGCAGCCAGCTGTCTTTAATGAGCTTCATGTAATTGTTACTTCCCAAATAACTGACCTACAACTCACTGCTACTCAAGCTGAATCGAGAGTTCGGTGTTTTATTTTTTTCTTTTTAGGGCCACACCTGTGGCATATGGCAGTTCCTGGGCTAGGGGCCGAATCAGAGCTGCAGCTACTGGCCTGCGCCACAGCCACAACAATGCGGGATCAGAACTGCATAATGTGACCTGCACTGCAGCTCATGGCAACACTGGATCCTTAACCCACTGAGTGAGGTCAGGGATCAAACTCCCATCCTCATGGATACTAGTCGGGTTCTTAACCCACTGAGCCACAATGGGAACTTGTAGAGCTCAGTATTTCAGAAGAGCACCTGAAGGCTAGAATGCCCATGCTATCCTGCAGGCAGTCTAAGTGCCATCCTTGGCACTTATGATGAGGCCATACCATCAGACAGCGAAAGGATCACACTGTTTCTGCCCTCAAAGAACTGCCTTTATCGAACTTCCCTTTGGCATCCAGCCACCACCCTATCCTATGGAAGTTAAGAAAAAGCCCCACGAAACCCAGTGTTGTCTCTGATCTGATGACAGGGCTAGGAGCCCTGACAACTAGGAGGAGACATGTGACTCTCCCAAGAGGGGCCGGTGTGTGTTTCCTCCATTGTCCCTGTGAAGCATGTCACTGACATGCCTTCCCTTTTCTGAGCAGCTCAGAGCCAAACTGAGCAGTCAAGACTCTTGCAGAGCAGTGTGTGGCTCAGATCCAGCCATCGTCAGACTCCCTTCTCACCTGTAGCTTCTCTGCTTGCTGTTCACCCCAGAGCTGAGCTCATACCAGGCCAGGCTCTTCCCCCATAGTCTCTGCTTTGTCTCCTCTCTGAAGTACCTAAAGAAGAGTATCTGAAGCCCATTTCCTGAGTTGTTTTACAGATGCTAAAACCATCACCAAATAGAAGATATTAACCACTTGATGACCATAAGCATGTAGCCGCCAGACCTACTGGCGCCTAAGGATTGATCATGTTAATCCCTGTGTCACCGCCCAGTTACCTCACCATCAACCAATCAGAGAATTGTGTACTAGCTGAGCACTTACCCTGTGACTGTCCTCCCTCACTCGGCTTTTTTTTTTTGCTTCTGAAAATCATACATTTTATTTCTTGTTATTTTGATATATTCTCACAGCTAAGTAGTGGGGGAACTTCATTGCTGGGGGAATGAAATTGATACTGATTAAGTAACTTCCCAGTGTGAGAAGATAACATTTGAACACAGGTATGCCTTGCTTATAGGCGCTACAATGTCTAATTCACTTCTGAAGAACAATCACGGGTATTACATAAGTATTGCAAATATTTTCAAAGCATTAGAATACAATTAAAAGCCTTAAACCTAAAACTACTACTAATTTTATTTCCTCACTTGGCTTTTAAAAATGCTTTACAGTTTTGGATGGAGGAGTTCGGGTTATTTGGGGCGCACAAGCCACTCATCTCTTTGCACGGCCCTGCAGTGAACCCTTCTCTGCTCCAGACTCCATGCTCCAGTTTGCGTTAGGAACGTGAACTTGTGCTAACAAGCTGATGGCCCGAACCAAGGTGGTGATCTTGGTGACCCTGGAGTCTGGCAGAGTCATGAGGAATCACATGAGTCTAACTTACAAATTCAGCCTTGTTCACCTGGCAAGTTAACCATCAAGCAAATCAGCCATGGGCTTCCAGCCATAGAGGAAGTGGGAAAATCACGAAATCTGACATGGTTAAGCCCCTCCATAAAGCACGAAATCTGTATATGCTGTTTATCCTCACAACAGCCCTCCAAGATGAGAATTATCATCTGCATTATGCAGATAAGGAACATGAGAGGTAGAGAGACCAGGACTCACCCAGAAACTGCACAGCTGATTAGCAGCAAAGCCAGGAGGCAAACTTGAGTCTAACTCTGAAGCCCATGTGCTTCCCTCCAGGCAAGACTTGGCAAGGACCCAGCCTAGCCTGCCACCTGTTTTTGTAAATACGATCTTACTGTTGCACAGCCACGCCCACATGTTTACATATTATCTGCGGCTGCTTTCACAGGACAACAGCAGAGTGGAGTGGTGGTGAGAGAGGCCTGATATCTTTACTGGAGAACCTTTGCTGAGATACGGTCCCCACTTCTGACGGAAATGACAATTTAGTTGGGGGCAAGGGAGCTGACCTATGATAAGACAGAGAAAGAAAGGAAAGCAGGAAACAGATGATACATCAAGCCAGCCTAGGCCTTCAGAGGTCACTTGCATTTATAGTAGGGGCAGGGCCAGTGCCAGCCACCGTTCCTTAGAGATCCACCAAACCTCCTAGGTCTTAAGGCAACAAAGTTTATAAATTGTTTTCACCTTCAAAAGAGGCTTCTAGGCAAATGAAAATAGTACTGTCATCATTCACACCATTTTACATGTCAGGGAAACACGGATGGTCCAAACACGCACAAGTCAGAGCTGAACCAGCTCACAAGTCCTGCTGCTGCTCTGCGTCGCCGGGGACTTATTTGATGGCTGAGGTCAGTCTACAGCCGTACCACCCTGAATGCACTCGATCTTGTCTGAAGGCTGAGGTCAGTCAGGACCCCATTCTGCCAGGAGTTTTCTCGGCTGAGCTAAACTGGTGATTTCTGCCAAGGGAATACTCAGATGCCACTCTGGCCCCAGGCAGCTCTGAAGCCGAGGGAGGGGAACATCTCGAGAAGGAAGGGTTTCTGGGGGGTCAACTCTGAGCCTAGCTGAGAATGGAGACGGCCCCCACCTCAGGATGTGGGATTCTCCCAGCTCATCTCCTAACCTCACCTACCAAATCTCATGTCTTCTGCCTCCCTACCTGCGACCCTCTCCTAGTCTGTCCTGGCCCCTCTACTCCCAGGGGACACCTCCTAACTTCAGAGAACCGGAGGGAGAACAAAATCCTGGTTTCCATAGCAACACCGCCAGGTTCACAAGGCAACAAGGGCCTGCCTTTGCACTCAGCTCAGTGTAACTGTTGGTGGCCAAGGTAATTTCAAGTCAGCCTACAAGGTTAATTTGTCTGCAGTGTTCTCTGCAGAGAAGCCCCCAGCATGGAAGAAAGGGGAGGCATCAGCCCAAACCACACCATTAAGCCAAGACCAAATCCAGTGGGCCTGAGTTTTCCCCTCACACCTAAGGAGGCCCATTCAATGGTATATCATCTACTGATCAGCCTGTGAGCTCTGAGTATCTCGTGAGTGGTACCGAGGGTGCATGGAATTTCAAGCAACTTTCATCGTTGGCCAGCATATACAGATACACACTCCAGTGAGGGCTGGGGGTCCCCAAGTCCTCCCTCTCAGCCCTACCCCCAGGTTAAAGGGGGTGACAGGAAAGGGAGACGCAGCTCCAGCTCCAAGCAGGGAGTCGGAGAGGAAGACCTGTATGCATGGTCAGTTGTGGGGAAACACTGGCCTCAGCATTCGACTCCCAGTTCAGAGGGAGTTTTGACAACCTCCTGGGTACCTGTCGGAGCCCTGACCTGACAGGCAACAGAGGTCTTCCCAATAGGAGGACCCTGGCCTCCCCACTCCCTCTCACACTCACTCCAAGGTCTGCCTTATAACAAGTAGGCACTGTGGATAGACAATGAGGGTCTTCACTGCCAGAGGCTCCATTAAAACACCCCTCATCTCTGCTGCCGGCCATGCACGAGGCCTCCAGAGATCCTGGCTATTCTATTGCTCTGCAGCTAAAGTCTGTGATGCCCACAGGTGGGATACTCAAAAAGGAGAGCGTCCTTGTGCAGACTCCCACCTGTGCTCAGGTGAGAGCCTGCTCACAGGTGGACTGGTTACTGGCAGCCAGGGTGAGGGAAGGGCTTCCAGCGTAATTTTTAATCCATTGCATCTGGACAACACAATGTAACGTTTACGTGTGGATGGCACATTCTAACACCCTTATGAGAACAAGGGAACCAACAAAGAAGCACCCTAGGAAGTAGACTATTTTTTACAGGAAAGGAAATAAGGTTCAGAAGAGTGAAGTGACTGACTCACTCAGGGTCACACAGCCAGGAAACGGTGCTGCTGGAATTTGAACCCAGAAGTCTGTGACTCCAATTCCCGTCTTACTCACTCTGTTCCACGCCTCCTAAACCTGGAAGAGAAAGTTAAAAGGCAATTTTAAAGGCCACGGTCCACACACCACTACCCAGCAGCGGAGATTCATCGGATTAAAGAGACTCTCCCGTTAAAGCAGACGGGACAGGGAAAGATAGGAAGTTTGCAATGAAGAGTGAACCGGGGCCGCCTGAAAATCTCGGTGACTAAGGTGGGGCTTCTCGAATGGAAATAAGGCTGTGGACTGGAAAGTTCGGGAGACGGAGTGAGAATAGTAGGCTGTGACTTTACCTGTCAAATCCAAGCTTTATATGTCATTTCCCTTGGTTCACAGCCTCCTCCGGAGCTTCGCAGGTGAAATCTGAAAGCAGCCCGCATGCTTGGAGGGAGACTCAAGAAGGAAGCAACCACTCCGGATGGGTAGGTGGTGGGTTTAATAAGCAAGGGGATTAGTTTTACGAGCTTCTCTTGGGTACAGCAAGACAGCTACCTCTCTGCGCCCACCCATCAGAACCTTAAATGTTTAAATAGAGGCCTTAGCGGGGTTCGGCCCGGTACACTGCTCAGAGAGTCTCAACAGACTTCCTCGCTCGAGGCTGAGTCTTTGAAAATGGCTCCCGCTGTGGGAACATGGGAAGTATTTATCTGCTAAGGACAGAGGCGAGGAGGAGGGCGGAGCCTCTAATTGCTGGGTCCAACTCACAGGTCAGCCGGGGGTCACGTCCTCTCCCTAACCACCTTCCACGCCATGGAACTCTCCATCTGCTCTGTGAGGGAGAAATAAACACCTAGCTGTACCCGGGAGGGGTCCAAAGACAGGGCTGGTGCTCACTCAGTCTGCATGACCACTAAGAAGTTGGGGTCTGGGTTCCCCACGCCTGTTGGGGCTGGAGCAGCGTAGAGGGCATGGCGTGGGGGTGGGGGTGATTGGAGGGATGCGAGGGATGGAGTTAGGGAGGTGGGGGAGGTCGTCCAGCAAGGCCACAGTGAAATCGGGGAGGACACAGCCTATGAGCTTGACCTGTAGGAATCAAGGCAGAGGAACCCATGTGCATAATCAGGAGATTGGCTACACGCAGGGGAGTTGGAGGCTGGGCATGGGGAGTGCGGGATTAGGCATAAAGGAAACCAGGTTTAATCTCAGAGAAGAGATTAAAACAGGAGGGAGACTAGGAGCTAGAAAGCACCCAGAGGCATCAACACGGACGCACAACGTTTAGTATCTACAAACGAATGTATAACCAGTTTAATCATGAAGAAACATCAAACGAGAAAATATGAGAAACATTCTAGAAAGCATCTTGCCGGTGTTCCCGAAACATGTCAAAGCTATGAAAGATTTCGAAAAACCGAGGGACTATTCCAGACTGAAGTGGACTAAAGAGATGGACAACTAAATGCAATGCAAGAATTGACAGGACTTTATAAGTCAACTACAATAGAAAAAATAAAAATCTTTAAAAAAATTTAAAAATAAAAATAAATACAATGCAGGATCCTGGCCAGAAACACAAGGGTGCTATTAGAGGATGTTTACAGAGGTGATGGGCAAGATTTGAATGGATCTGTGGATTGCGTAGTACTACTGTATCCACGTTAATGTCATTGTTTTTATATTTCCACTGGGGTGATGTAAAACAGTCATTGTTTAGGGGAAAATGCACACTGAAGTATTTAGAAGTAATTAACCGTGCTATCTGCAGCCTACTTTCAAATGGTTCAGAAAAAGTATACAGGGAAACACAAAGAGAGAAAGAATAAGATAAATATGACAAAATAGAAGCAACTGGAGTATGCAGAAGTGTTTTGTGCAATTCTTGCAACTTTTCTATAAATTTTAAATTATATATTTAAAAAATTTAAAGACATTCTGTTGTATTCCATTACTGCAGTCCAGTTTACACTAATCTAGTATGTAACTATTTCTTTTCTAATGAGTTAGATGGTACCATTAACATAATATTTATTGAGAGCCTTCTGTGTACCAGGCACTGTGCCAGGGATACAGGACTAAAGAAGACAGGTACGATCCCTACCCTCACAGAGCTTCCAGTGAGATATGGTAAATGTTAAACAAATCATGTAATTTTTATCACAATTATGGTAAGTGTTAGGGGAAGGCGTTACCACAGGGTAGTCTAATCTCATCTGAGAGTGTCAGTGAAGTTTTCTCCAAAGAAACAGCATTTAACAGTTAAAGGAAGTTAACCTAGGTAAAAGGCATAAATTGCCATTGAAATGGGAGTTCTTATATGTTCAATATCCTATCGCGATATTTGCAAGGTCCTGGACCTCCCCTAATGAAATTGTTATTTTCTCATGAAAATGTTGAGAAAATGTCAGTGTGTACTCTGAGTCCACCCAAAGATTGCCATTGATATTTGAATGATTTTAAGTTCCCTAATTCTTTCTTGCCACATTATAACATTATTTATACTGCAATCAGAAGGTTCTTTTGAAAACATTGATATCTCCCTCAGCTTCAAACCCTCCAATGATTTTTCACCTGTATCTATTAACTATTGCCTCAATAATACTAAATAGCAAACCCCCACTAAATGCCAGTAGAGTATAACCATGCCTATGAGGGGTTCTGCTGATTGGGCTGGGCTCAGCTGATCTTGGTTGGGTTCACGTAATACATCAAGGGGTCAGCTGCACATCATTTGATCCCTCAACTGGGAAAACTGCATTGCCTCAGCCACTGCTCCCCAGTTCCATCCTCCAGCAGGCTGGTCAAGGCAGAGGAGCAAATTGAGTAAGCCCAATCATAAGTGCGTCTCAAGCCTCCATCTGAATCTTGTTTGCTAACATATCATTGGTAAAAGTGACATGGCCAAGCCCAGAATCATATGGAAAGGCAGTGCTAAGTTACATGACAACGGGCATGCATATAAGGAGGAGTGAAGAACTGGGGTCATAGCATCTCACAAATAATAAAATCCAAGTGCCTCACCATGGCCTACATGATCTGGCCCTCTTGACTGCAGAGGTCATCTTGCTTTATTGATTGCTAATTTTCAGGGCTTAGCATAGAGCCTGGCACATAATAAGTGCTCAGTAAATGTTTCTTCACTGAACGAAAGAATGAATGAACATTGTCTTCTTCCCTTGGTGTGTGCTGATTAATTGGGCATTAATTTGTCTCTAAAAAATTCAGCATGGTTTTCTTTACCTTTTTTTTTTTAGTTTCAGTGTATATCATAAATATTGAGTTGGGCTTTATTTTCAGGTACAAATTTGATATCTACTCTATAAAGTTCCTGTGAGGGTAATAACACGGTGGTGCCTCCTGCAGTAAATACTTTAGGACTGGAGAAGGAAGAGGACTCAGGCTGCAGACAAATCAGGAAAAGGAGAAATTAGATTTCCCCAAACCGTGGTTATTGTAATACCCCTGAAAGAATGGCTGATTTAGGAGCTGGTTATCTCCTGGGATGATCTGAGCCTATAGTATGAATTTCAGGAGTCTTGCACAGTTGGGTGATTTTGGTAAATCCTATACTCCCAACTTGTTTCTTCTGGGAGCATGTTCATGAGTTACTATGGATTCTAAAAGCCAGACTTCCACTTCTCACCTCTGTGTGTGTTCACTCTGTGTCCCCAGCATGTAGCTCAGGAGACAGGAAAAAAAAGTCTCTGTGGAGTGAATGAATAATCCCGGTAAAATAAATTACAATAACAAGAATGGAGAGAATATTTTTTTAGAAATGACAGAGAAGTGGTGGCAGAACATGGGAACTGATTTGATCTGGGATGGAGAGGTGGCCAAGGAGATCAGTGAGGACCTCTGGGCCTTTGGAACCTGGGGGCCCATGAGCGAAATTTGCAGTTCTTCAGGTAGCCAATCATCTTTAATGTTCCGGCCATAATCCCTAGCGCACACCAGACTTTCTTCCAGTGGTGACATCTTTGCCAGCGGTGGGCCTTCAGGCTTTCTGACCCTGTGCATCTTCCAAGAGCCTGAGAGCTAACATATTCCTGGTGGCTTTGGAGGTATACTTACTCCAGCTCCCTCATCCTTTGAGATAAATCTGATGTGTGTGTTTTTCCAGGTCCCTCAAAGTGTTCTCCCATGGAATTAATCTGCAGCTGCCCAGCATGGTAGCTGGATTAATAACTCATTATTTACTGTCTTTTCTTCCTCAGATTAACTCTCCGTCTACTTGTAGTCCTTGCAACTCTCAGTAAAATGCTTGCACTTGAATCCTCAGCTCAGTCTACTCTAGGGGAAACCCACACTAAAACAAATAGGCTGAGAGCAAAGCAATCCTAGTCTAAGAACTGAGTTCCAGCAAAACAGCCCACACAGGAGAACTGGTATAGCCCCCCTCCCACCTAACCTAGTGTTTTCTTTTCCCACTCATCATGAGTTGCATCTCTGAGGATCCCAGAGTGCCTTGAATGTGCAGCTTCACTATTTATTTCACAGGATGCAGAATCCGTGTTTGTTTTATCTCTTTCCAAACAGTTGGTTTGTTTTTAATGGACTGCTCTTCCGCCTGTGCATAATTCTTCTCTAAATTAAATTCTCTTCTCAGCCCCACATAATACACACTGGGCTGTCAGCTCATTACTTTTACATCCTCCCTTGTTCTGTTTATGCAAAGGTTTAATTAACTATGAATTGCTGTGTAGGCAACAGGAAAAAAGTCCACCCCCCAGGTGGCCGTGAGACTCATCTCTGTGAGAAAAAGAGAAGCAACAGAGTGCTGTGGGAAAGGGCTGGAAGTGAGGAGAGGGCATGAAGATTTTAATCCTCACTATCACTTGCAGTGATCCATTAGTCACTAACTGTGTATTAAGTTTCTGCTGTGTGCTTGACATCATTTCAGGTGTGAGAGCAGTGAATCAGAGACCTAAGAGCCCTGCCCTCACGGAGTTTACAGTCTGCCAGGGGAAATACATGAGTGTC
This sequence comes from Catagonus wagneri, assembly GCA_004024745.2. Classification (NCBI taxonomy): domain Eukaryota; kingdom Metazoa; phylum Chordata; class Mammalia; order Artiodactyla; family Tayassuidae; genus Catagonus; species Catagonus wagneri. Next base: position 13,861,449 of record PVHT021183543.1, read on the forward strand.
TTAGGTAACTACTGCTGCATCACAAATTGCTTCAAACCATGATAAACATTCCTTATTATGTCTCACATTTTCAGTGCCAACATCTCAAATGGGATCCCATGTGGGTCAGGCACTCAGGAGAAGTGTGACTGGGCAGTTCTGGCTGAAGGTCTCTGGTTAGATTGCAGTTAGAGTCATCTGGGCTTCAGTTATCTGAAGGCTTCACTGGGTTAATGGGTCCACGTCCAAGGTGGTCCATTTGCCAGGCTGGCAAGTTCCTGCTGGTTGTTTGTTAGCAGCCCCAGTTACTCTTCGGGTGGGCCTCTCCCTAGGGTGCTTGAGTATCCCCCTGGTAAGGCTGTTGGATTCCCTAAGGCAAGGCAGAGTTGCCTTATGATGTAACCTTGAGAGTCATATGTCGTTGTTTCTTCCATATGCTATGAGTCAGAGACCGGCATGGGTTCTCTCCAGTGGGAGGAGACTGCACAACAGCATGAGTACTAGGAGGTGAGGACAGGATTGGAGTCTGGTCTCACAATCAGGAAATAAAGACGGCAGTAATAACACCTTGTGATCAGTGATGTTAAGAAAAACAGAGTAATGTTGATGGTGACTGTCAGGGGACAGCAGGTTATATAACAAAGGTAGTCAGGGAAGGCCTCTTTCCCTGTGTAAACCAATAAAATTTCCCTCGCCTTTTTTAACCCTCAGTGTACTTATTTACAAAAGAAGAACAATAATCATTCATAGCTCACAAGATGGTGTATGGCTCAAGTGGGACCAGAAGTATGAACATTCAATTGTTTTTTAGTTTCTGTACTTCAGTGGTTACATTGCTGCTTCCAAAGGACCAGAGCCTTGACTGAGATAGGTGGGTGGTCCCTGTGCTGCCAGCTTCTGAAGGGAAGTCCTAAAAACATTTGGGCAGAGACCAGAGTTACTAGGATCCAGCTGAGCTACACAGCCAGTAAAAGAGACACTTGATTGTTCACTGGCTTCCTGCTAAGAAAACACATTTTCCGGAAAAAAAAATATATATATATATTTGTCAAACTCTTGTGTCCTGGATGAGGCATAGTTACTGGCAGGTTTGATTCATCCCTCAGGAGAAGGCTATCTCTTTCACAAGATTTCAGCCCAGTTGGTGCTGGACAGAATAAATGAATTCTAGAATTCACAATTCTGGATGTGAACGAGAGGCACAGCTGGATTTTTGTCATTTTTTCCACCCCCTGTCCTGGGCAGGAAATGAGAGTCAGGATCCATCCTGGAGCTCCCTCCGCTTTATTTTTTGCCATCTGCCATATGTCTTCAAGCTTTTCTCTCATCAGCAAAAAGAGGTATTTTGGCCATTGGCAAAGATAAAATTATGATGATACACAATGATCATGATGGTATGAAAAATGGACAACATTCTACAGGACTGAAGGAAGTAAAAATTGGTTTGACCCCTCTTGGGGGCAAACTGCCAATCATGGCAATAATTCAGAAAAAGCCTTTTTAAAGAGCATTCCCTCTGAAGGACCAATCCCAGGCACTAACTTTATACTGATTAAATAATTAAGGATGTGTACCAACTCATAGGTATTTAACATGGAAATATTTCCATAATATAGTATTACATTTTAAAAGAATTTTCCAAGATAATATATACAATGTGATCCTGCCTTTTTGGAAAAAAGATATGGATTTTTGATCAACAGAGTGATAAGAGTTCATATTTTAACCTCACATCAGACAATAGAGACTTTTTTTAGCTCCCATCAAAAATTTACCAAAATTGATCATGTAGTATGTCTCAAAGTCAATAAATTTCAAAAATTGATCTAAGTTCATATTCCATGATAGCCAACAAATTTCAATTTTAAGTCAACAGAATGCCTACTAAAAGGGAAATTATCATTTTGTGAATTAAGAAACAATTTTTAAGTGACCCATGGATACAGAGGAAATCACAGGGAAATTACAAAATATTTAGAACTGAGAAGCAATAGAAGTACTGCATACCAATCTCGTAGTATCCTACAAGCTAAAACAGGACATCAAACACAAGGTGTAGGTTTAACAGAGTACCAAAGAACAAAATGTAGCTTAGACTGGGAATTGTACCTCAATATCTATCCTCCTTTTTCCTGTAATAATAAAACCCGTGGTTTCTAGGTAGGGACGAGGGTGCTCAGAATGAAGAGTACCTTTCCCAACATCTCATATTTAGAATGGCCATTGTTGAAGTTCTGGCCAATGGACTATAAACAGAAATAATACGTACAGTTTTCTGATCATACCCTCAAACTGACTTCTTGACACTTTTCACCTTCCTGCTGATGGAAATATAGACATGGTGGTGATAACTTGGCTGTGGTATAGTAAATAATTTGTCTGGTCTTTTCCCCACGTTCCTGGCATGGAGCTTCAAAAACCCCAGGGCTTTCCTAAGTGACAGAAGCATCTCTAGTATGCCGATGAAATAACTCATGGTGGAACCCTAGATAGCTTCAGCATAGAGGCTGGTCACAGAAAGACCAAGTACATGATTGGAGAGCTGGGACTTTCAACTACCCACCTTCTGGGGAGGGGCAGAGGTCTGGATATTGAGTTTAATCATGAGGTCAATGATTTAATCAATCATACACATGTGATGAAACCCCAATAAAATCTCTGGACACCAAAGCTCAGAGGAACTTCCTGACCGGCGCACACCTTGACATGCTGGAGGATGATGCACCCTGATTCCACAGGCACTGGGCATGGAAGCTCTGCATCAGGACCCTCCTAGACCTCTCTCTAGGTATATTTTTGAAACCATAATCATAAATATCATCTTTCAATGAGTTCTAGCAAATTATCACCCCTATGTGGAGTGGTAGGAACCTCCTAGGCTGGTAGCCAAGTGGTCATCCAATTGGTTCAGGTGGTCTGGGGACAACTTTTTGCAGCTGCTGTCTAAAGAGGGGGAAGTCTTGTGAAAGAATGAGCCCTTAATTTGTGGGATGTGACGGTAACTCTGGATGGTTAGCATCAGAATTATATTGCAATACATCCAATTGGGGTGGATACAGAGTAGTGAACAAGTATGCCAGTTTTCCCAGCACTGAGGGGTTTCCCAGAACATGGGACTTGCAGTGCTAAAACCAAGAAAGTCACAGGCAAACCAGGACAGATAACTCTGTGTTGTGGTGCTTCTACAGGCATAAGGACAAGGGTAGCACCTTAAAGACTGGTAGAGCAAAAAGAAAGATCCTGAGTCCCTAAAGATTTCATGGAGCAGAACCTCCTTCTTATAGATCTGGACTTCTAGCATTTTATATGAGAAATAAATGTTTGTCTGTTAAAGCCACTATTTCTGCTAAACACATACTCACCTAATTTTGGTACCTTAAAGTGGAATGCTGAACATAACAGAGACAAGCATCCATGTGGCTTCAGAATACTGTCTGGGTGATGGGCAGTGTTGACTCAAAATATTGCAAGTTGGAAATTTAGTAATCTTTGTTATCCAGAGACTAAACATTTGGCAATATAGTGTTGCACTGCTTTGGGAGATAGAACACATATTCAATGAGGCTATAGTGCTAGAGAAATACAAATATAATATATATGGTATGTTGATCTGAGTTACCACTTCTTGTGGCTTTCAGCAAAATCCTAAAGAAGAGATATAAATCCAAAATAAAGATAGCCAGTGTGTTAATGGAAATGAAAGAAAATATAGCATTGAAACACACTCTGCCTGTGGTTTACAATCTAAATTGACCAGGAGCTTATTTGTTTGGGGTTTTTCAAAGTTGAAAATTGCTTCTATACCCCCAAAATATAGCTATTAGGAGCGAGAGCTCTGTAGTGCCAGACTTAGCAGGAGATAAAAACCAGGCCTCCAAATTTATTCAACACCTTCTTTTAAAAAACATTTTTGCCAGAAAATTGGAGCCAGCCTCAAGGAAATGATAGATGAATGAAGACTTCTTTTTTTTTTTTTTAGGTGCAACTAGTTAGCTGCCACTAAGTTGAAAGACAGAGTAATGAGCAAAGCACAGACACAAATTCAAAACAGAACCTTCAGGTATAAAATCTTTCTTCTAATCAAGAGAGCTGACTATGGGTGTTTGACAAAGAATTAACATGTTCCAAAGCTTTCTAGTCCAAAGGGAGAACTTGCTCTGAATGCCCAACCTCAAATGTGGCCAGGAACGATAATGAACAAGAAAGAACATCCAAAATGGTAATGCCAGAAGACATCAAAGATGATGAACTAAAGAGTCCCCCCAAGACAGGAAATCATACTGGATGGGCCGTAGGGTTTGGTCCATTGCCAGGGGGCATTTGCTGTTCTGTGTTTCACCTTAGCCTCTATCCGAATGGGACTTTTTATTATTATTTTCCTGACCCTACTTCATCATTGTATATGAGAGGCAGATAATTTATCTTGTATTTTTTAAGTCACTGCCCCATGAAGAGCCAGCCACACATAGACCCAGTGGAGAGGACTGTGCATTATTCAGAGATCCTAGACTTTGATTGGGTTCAGTAACTACAAGGAATCTTGGAGGTGTCTCCTTTGGTGCAGGGGTGATTGGAAACATGGATGTTTGGGTAACAATGAGATGGACTGTGGCCGAGGCTGCTAGTTGTTCCCAGTATCTGTTATCCTTTTCTCCCACAGTAACAGATCCCTTCATTTTTAGCTGAATATAGGGTTTCTTAGCATAAAAGCCAAATTCGATAGCCTCTCTTGTGTGACCATAAGAAGAGTTCTCTCCAGTGGGATACGACCAGAAGTGATGCACAGAACTCCTATGTTATATCTTCAAGGGAGGGAATCCTTTCTTATCCACTTCTTCCTTCATTCTGGCTGGGACATAGTCAAAGAGAGGAATTATTTAGCATCAGGTGGATAAGAGGAATATCCCACAAACAACAAAATAGAAGGATCCTGAGTCCTTAAGGCTTTTGTGAAGCAGTTACCATGTCAGCCTAGATCTCCAACCTCCTACATTTTCATCGTGATAAAAAAATAAACTTTTGTCTTGTTTAAGCCATAGCTATTTTGGGTCTCTGCTCTATTCAGCTAACTCTATAATGCTAACTAATGTAGGAAACATTGAGAATAAATGAATTACTTATTCACTTTAAACCTAGAAAGAAAACTCAAAAAAGTAGAAATAAGCAAGTAAAAATAAGAGCAGAATTAATGAAGCAGAAAAAAGTGATTTTGACAAGAAATTTTTGACAAAACTTGACAAGAAGTTTTGACAAAGAACAGGAGAGTTTTCTGAAAGTCATAATTATATGGATAAACTTTTTACAAAACTGATCAAGAAAAAAAAGAGATAAGCCACAAATAATATTCTCGTCAGATAATAATTAATATATAGCAATGTTTGTTTTTTTAATAAGAGATTCTTACAAATAACTTTAGGATGACATAAAACATAGATACATGGAGAATATTTCTATAAAAGTATAAAATGCCAAAATTGACAGAGAAAAAACAGAAAATCTGAATACGTCAATAACTTTTTTAAAGTGAATAATTTGTCAAAATTCTTCTACAGCCTCCCAAAAAAACATACTGGGCACAGACAGTTTTATACTCAAATTTCACCAAACATTCAAGAAACAGACTATATAAGCAGAACATAAAAATTCTTTCAGAGAAGAGAAGAAAAAGGTACTGAACTATTTTCTGAGAATATATTAACCTTGATTTTAAAACCAGATATGGATAATTAATTAGTCAGCTTTACTGCAGTGACAACCTAAAAATCTCCATGGCTTACATAAACACAGATTATTCCTCATTCATATACATTGGACTACAGGTCAGCCGAGGCCATAACCCAGGCTGCATCTCTCTTCCGTGTGTTTTTGTATTTGGGGGCCCAGGCTAAAGGATCATCCCCCCATGCAGCACATACTCATTTGGGGGACAGAGAAAAAGAGCCAGAGAGCTAGTAAATATTTGTAATGCCTCTTAAAAATCTCTTGGTTTAAGCTTGGCTCTGACACAAGGTCACTTTCACACAGTTTCAAGATCAGTCTTGACAAAAGGGAAGGTAGAAATTAAATAATTTTTAACAATAATGCAACTCTCCACAGATAGTATAAGAAAAAAATAGGAGTTCCCATCATGGCTCAGTGGTTAACAAATCCGGACTAGGAGCCATAAGGTTGCGGGTTCAATCCCTGGCCTTGCTCAGTGGTTAACGAATCCGACTAGGAGCCATAAGGTTGTGGGTTCAATCCCTGGCCTTGCTCAGTGGGTTAACAATCCAGCATTGCCGTGAGCTGTGGTGTAGGTCTCAGGAGCGGCTAGGATCCAGCGTTGCTGTGGTTGTGGTGTAGGCCGGCAGCTGTAGCTCTGATTAGACACCTAGCCTGGGAATCTCCACGTGCCACAGGTGTGGCCCTAAAAAGAAAGAAAAAAAATAGACCACTTATAAACATTAATACGAATATCCTAAACAAAACAATCAATTGAATCTGACTTTTCAAAATAGTAAATATCCTAAAGGTGATCATATACAATTTATGCTGGGAATTTATGCAAGAATGCTTAAAAGCCAGAAAATTTGGCAATGTTATACATCACATTAAAAGATAAAAACATGTATTATATCAATAATTGTGGAAAAATATTCAATAAAATTCAACAGGCATGCCTACAATTTTAGCAAAAGAGAAATAGGTTTTTAACACAAAACATAAAATAATAACAAAAAAGGCTATAATAAAAAATTTTTTTTTTTTTTGCTTTTTAGGGTCACACCCGTGGCATGTGGAAGTTTCCAGGCTAGGAGTCAAATCAGAGCTACAGCTGCTGGCCTACACCACAGCCACAGCAACACCAGATCCCTAACCCACTGAGCAAGGCCAGGGATAGAACCCACGTCCTCATGAATACTAGTCAGATTTGTTCCCGCTGCGCCACAATGGGAACCCCAATAAACATTATTCTTCATGGTTAAATTTCAAGAGAATTTTCATTAAAATTAGAAAAAACATACAAACATCTATTATTTCCCCTTCTTTTTCTCAAGATCCTAGTCAATTTAATAGGTAAAAAAAGAAATATTTGCTACAAGGATTGAAAGAATAAAAGGCAAAATTATCATTATCTGCCTACAATTTGATTGCTACCCAAGAAATCTTAGAAGATCTGAAGACTCCTAGAACAGATGAGGTATTTTAGTTCAACTGGTTAACCTAAATTCAAGTTTTAAAATCTCACTAGTTATTTTTATATACCAAATATAGCCAAATTGGAAAATGTATGAGAATATTTTTTAAAATTATATTCATATAAGTCAAAAATCATAAGGTACTTGGGAATGAGTCTAACTTAAAAAAGTGTGACTTTATTTAAAAAATTACAAAACAGGAGACCCTGCTGTGGCTCAGCAGGTAACGAACCCAACTAGTATCCGTCAGGATATGGGTTCAATCCCTGGCCTCTCTCAGTGGTTTAAAGCTCGGGAGTTGCCCTGAGCTGTGGTGTAGGTCGCAGACGCAAGTCATATCTGGCATTGCTGTGGCTGTAGCATAGGCCAGAAGCTATAGCTCCAATTCAGTCCCTAGCCTGGGAATTTCTGTATGCTGCAGGTGCAGCCATAAAAAGCAAAGCAAAAAAAAAAAAAAAAAATTTTTTTTAAACATATTGAAATACCTTTGGAAGGCCTAAATAAATGGCAAGCTATATTATGTTTGGGAAGGGGGATGTATCTAAAGGATGTCAGTTCTCCATAAAGTAATTTATAAACTCTATGTGATTCTAATCAAAAGCCAAATAGGGCTTTTCATGGAACTTGTGCTAATTCTAAATTCCCATGTAAGAGCAAAAATCTAAAAATATCCAAGGAAATTCTGAAAAAACAAAAAAATGAGGAGAATAGTTTACCTTAGAAGGTAGGAAAGATATGGTTAAGCCATAGTAACTGGAGCCATACAGTACTGGTGCAGGAATAAAGCTGCGGTCCCCTGGAATATTCTAAAATAGAATGCATAAAAGCAGACCTACCTGTGTAGATGAATGAAGTACAAGAGAGCATTACATATCTATAGAGCCATTCAACAGTTTGGGAATGATTTGATTTCTGTATGAAAAAAAAAATCTTCATTTCAAGCTGCATACATTTTTTTAAATTACAGGTGGATTAGAAAACTAAATGTGAAAAGCAATTTTTAGAAGAAAATGTACAACCTTTTTGAACTCATGATTGAGAAAAATTTCTTAAGAGAGAAAATGCACAAACCATAAAGGAAAGATTGACAAATTAAAATTAAAACCTTCTCTATGAAAAAAGATACTATAAACAAAGAAGACTAGACAAAGTAGGTAAGCTGTTTATGATACAAAGAGCCAAACACGAATTAATTCCCAGAGTATGTAAAGAATATCCACAAATCAATAAGAAAATACAGTCTTTAAATATAATGACCCCTAAAGCAAAAGTTACAATAACAGGTGCCCAAAACTGTAGGTGCTAATTTCTGACCAGGCTGTTTCTTACTCTGGCACTTTTATACTCCAGCACAATGACGCTCCATCAATCAGAAATGGACAGAAGTTTGCAATAAGATTTGAAATTGAGTAATTTGGTGTTGCCGGAGGACAGGGTGAGATTTAGAAAAAAAAAAAAAAGACAGATACAAGAAACGAGAAAGCAGTGAGGCAAGCATGGCTAAAATAAACAAACAAGTAAATTCAGACTCCAGGGAAAGATGAGAGTGGACTTACTGACAAATGCACCTGAGGATCAATAAGTTCATCAGAAACATCTCTGCCCAAACCCAGGATGGGAAAATTAGCTTAGCAGCAGTGCTTTAAAGAGAAATTCCAGGTTTGAGACAACAATGTGGTCAACAAGGACCAACAGTGGGAGATCACTATCAACAGGCTTAAGCCACCTTGAGCCACATATCAGAAATACATGTTCATAGGAAAGGAGGTCAAAGTTACTATCTTCTCCTCACTAATCAGACCACACTTGGAAATTGGTGCTCCATTCCAGGCCAGCCACTACAGGAAGGACACCTAGGAAAGTTGACTTTCCCATCAACAAAAGGTTAAAAGCCATCCCCACTGAGCACATATGTATTGTAAACCTACCGTTTGCTCATCAAAGCACTAGGTACTGGAATTACAATGATGATCAGGACATGCATAGTTTCCACCTTTAGAGACTGGAGTGTGGCAGGTAGAGGCAAATGGAGAGAGTTCGACATAGCTTCATTGGAATGTGTGCCATTTTAAGACAAAGGGAATACATAAGATGCAAAGGGAACAGAGGAGGGGCATTGCTTCAGTCAACTTAGACTAAGTTTTGCTGAGTAACAAGCAGTCACTAGACTCCAGTGCTTGTAACAATAAGTGTTCAGTTCTCAGCCTTACCAGTGTCCATTAGGAGTCAACTGTGGCTTTGCTCTTCCTGGTCTTTTATTCTAGGACCCAGAATGGAGAACCAGGCTCTATGCCAATCTTGTATCAGAGGGAAAAGCACACTGGCAGAGCCATGCAATGGTTCTTAAAGCTTCCCATCAGAAGTGACATACATTTTTTTCTATCACATTTCAGTGGATAAATAGGCTTACAAGGCCAGCTCTTATGGCAGTTAGATGGAAATAAAATCCTCTTTTAAGGTGGGTCCCCTGGGGAGAAACTAAAAAGGAGAGTCAGTAAATATTTTGGAAAAAAAAAATCTATCAGTATAAGAAAAACATATATAACATTCTCATATATATATATATATATATATATATATATATATATATACACATATATATATATTCTTATATACAGTATAAGAAAAATGAATGCATATGTTCAGAAAACAAAAATGTGCACAGCAGCAATACTCATAGCCAAAAGAAAATGGAAAAAAGCTGAAGTGCCCATCAAGAGCAGAACTGATCAAAAATTATGTTGTATTCATACAATGGGCCACACAATGGAATAACATGCAGGAAAGAAAAAAGCTACCGCCCCGAACAACAACATAGATGAGTGTAAGGAGCCAAATACAAAAAGTGACTACAGCGGGACTCCATTTATATGGCATTTAAAAGGAGGCAAACCTGATCTTTGTTGATGAAGTCAAAATAGCAGTTACTTTTGAGAAATATCTGCTAAAGGAACATGAGGGGGGTCTTGGGAATGCTGGAACCGTTTTATAACTTGACTTGAGTGACAGTACACCTAAAATGGGTTTACTTAAGTATATGTATGTATGTATATATATACGTGTATATATGTGTATGTGTGTGTGTATATATATATATTTTTTTTTTTTTACCTTTTAGGGCCACACCTGTGGCATATGGAGGTTCCCAGGCTAGGGGTCTAATCGGAGCTACAGCTGCCAGTCTACAGCATGGCCACAGCAACGCAGGACCTGAGCTGTGTCTGTGACCTACACCAGAGCTCATGACAATGCCGGATCCTTAACCCACTGAGTGGGGCCAGGGATTGAACCTGCCACCTCATGGTTACTAGTCAGATCTGTTTCCATTGTGCCACAATGGGAACTCCTGTTATCTTCTTTTTTAAAGAAGAAAAAAATCTCTACCATAGACACCTAACCTGGAGAGGTGGGTTCTCTTTAGTGAAGGCTTGCCAGACAGAGTTACTTACAAACTCAGACCTAAAAAATGAGTGGAAGTTATCCAGGTGGCTCAGAGGAACACACTGTAGGCAGAAAGATGCATCTATGTGACTCCTGGAGGACCAGAAAAGTCAGGGCACAATCAAGATGCTAAAACACTTTCTAAAAGGCCAGCATGTCAGCTGCCAAGGGAAGTGCTGAGAGCCTTGACTGGAAAGGGCCAGAGCCTGCAAAACTTGAGGGGAATATTAAGAATTCTGATCCTTCACATGAAGAGCATGGGACACCCACTGAATGGTTTTAAACAGGAAAATGGCATAGCAGTGTTTTTATTTTCAAAAGATTCACTCTGCCTAGAGTAAAAATGAAGTTGAAAAGTCAAAATGGAAGCTAAGGAGCCAGCTAGGAGACTGCTGCTTTTGTCTAAGCCAGAAGGAGAGGGGTCCAAAAATAGAATAACTGTTGGTAACGGCACCTGGCTTTTTGTCTTATTTTCTGTGCTAATTACTTATGGAGGTGAATAGAAGGAACCAGATTCAAGAGACATTTAGAAAGAATTGATAGGACTACCAGATGTCATTTGGTGAACAGCAAACAGCTAAAGAAACCAGGGTTTGTTCGTTCTGGATGGAAATATGCAAAGTGCCTATAGGAAAGGTTGCTGTGTGAAAGAAGCAGAAATACTTGGGTAAAACCAGGGTCGATGGGCAAAGTCACAAGGAAGCCCCTTCTCTTGTCTATACTGTAACAATCAGGCTAACACACATCACCAGATGTAGTACCAAGAGGTACCAAGCAGAGGCTGGATGATTACCTTGCAAGGATTTTGTGGAGAGGAGCCAAGTGAAGGCTGGACCAGCTGATCTCCAAGGTCTTCCAATGAGAAAAGTACTATAAACAACAGGCAGTTCACTTATCTCCTCTGAGGCTAAGTTTTCAGGTCTGGCTGCCGCTGCTATTTGCCACAACTTATATAATGAATTCTGAAGTCTACGCCCATAAAAACATGCCGAACCTACCTTAATTCCTATACTTCCACAAACTTGTCAGAGTATATGCTTTAATTATCTTTTTCCATACTTATCAACCCCTGTGATCTTGTGAACTGCATCATCTCAGGGACCATGTCTGACATTTCTCAGAACCCACCACGTGGCCAGGTGCTGCTGAGTGGAGGACTGGACTTTCTCTTTATTTCCTCAGTTCCATAGTATTCCACTATATGGATGTATCAACATGGAACTGTCTACCCCAGCGGTTTTGAAATCAGGTAGGGAAAGCAGCACCCAGTATCACAAGAAGCTGCTACATTTATCAGTTCTATTACTTTTCGGTGAGAGCTATCGATCAAACAGGACCACCATTTGCCTTTTAAACAACTCCTAGAAATCAATATACACTGGTAAACAAAAACTGAGAACTTTCTTTTTTAAAAAAGGGAAGTAGGACTGAGCTCTTGGTTGGAAATGCAGGTTTTTAATATTTAACACCTCGGAGGGCAATGCAGGTCGCAGTTCCTCTGACTGACATATCCTAATGACAGCAATAAACCAAGGTGCCCCCATCAGCCAAGCAGATGTTCTGAGTTGACAAGGGATCCAAACACTGCCCAAGCTGCTCTCACATCTGTTTTCTAAGTGCTGAACCTCGTTTAAGGACCTGAGCTACAGTATGTATGTGCTGTATCACCAAAGAAATGGGTACATGTACGAAAGGAACAGGTAGCCTGATAAAATCAGAAAGAGGACATTATCATTGTTCAGATGAAAGTAGATAGCTGATGGCTTCACTAAAATACTTCAAAGCAAGTTCAGAATGAACTGGAGTGGAGGGAGGTGACCAGGAAAAAAAAAAGAGAGCAATGTAGTAACTGAAGTTAATTATACTTGTTAACTATGGTAGCAACCCAGAACAAGCAAAGTTGGACACACATTCAAGGTGAATCCCAAACGGGGCCGTGTGCTTGTTTTCCTTCACCAAGTAGCTGGCAGTTATTTAATGTGATTAAATTCCACAGTTAACCCAACTTGACTCCAAAGACAATCTTCCTCTTTGATTGGTTTAGGCTGAAACATCTCTTAGCCATATTTATACTGACCATTCTTTCAAGATGGCCAAGGAGGTGATGTCTTCTTGGGGTCCCCCAGAAGCTGATACTCAGATAAGGATGCCAGAGAAAGTAGTCTGGTAAAGCCCAGGAAGAAACAGAACCATGCAAGAGGGGTCCCTCATTGAGCAGTAGGCATGGATGGGGGCTAATATCAGAGACAGGGCACCTACACAGAGTGGGAGGGAATAGAGACCCGAGTCTCTCCTTTCCCACACTCTGCTCTCCACTCATTGGCCAAAGGCAAGCAGAAGCCAGCGGGTAAGAGAGTCCAGGTAGGGCAGCCCATAGATTATGTAGCCTCACGTGGCGCAGAGCAGAAAGGAAATGTACATGTGCCAGTCCACATGCACACTGAGGTATACAGAATGACTGGCCAAACGGGACCTGCTGTATAGCACAAGAACTCTACCCAATATATTCTGTGATAATCTATATGGAGAAAGAATCTGAAAGAGAATGGATGTGTGTATAACTGAATCATTTTGTTGTACAGCAGAAATTACCACAACTTTGTAAGTCAACGTTACAACTTTAAAAAATGGGAAAATTTTTTTAATTTTTTTTTTTTTTTGCTTCTTTTTAGGGCCCCACATGCAGCATATGGAAGTTCTCAGGCTAGGGGTCAAATCAGAGCTTCAGCTGCCGGCCTACACCACAGCTACAGCAACTCAAGATCCGAGCCACAACTGCAACCTATGTCACAGTTCACAGCAAATGCCAGGTCCTTAACCAAGTGAGGCCAGGCATCAAACCCATATCCTCATGGTTACTAGTCAGGTTCGTTACTGCTAAGTCACAATGGGAACTCCAAAAATTTTTTAATTTAAAAAAAAGAAAGGAAATGTGCAAGATGGATTGAGGGGAGGGTGCAGCTTGAGCCAGACATAAAATAATCGGCATATCCAGGCTGGCAGATAGGGTTGGAACAGTCTAAGCAAATTTTAGCGTTTCCTTTGAAAGCCACTAAACCCCCCTTTTAAAGGTTGTATAGGAAGATGTGCTGAGAAGGAAATATTTCACAAACCCAGCTGAGACTGAGGGTCCTAACAAGCTAGAGGACAGAATTCTTAAAAGCTGACCTCTCAGCTGCTGCAGCGAAGCAGAGAGAGCTTTAATTAAAAGCGGTCCTTCCCATGCTGCCGCCCAGCTTGAAGCAGTCCTTTGGTCTCCAGCCGCACCCTGAGTCACAGAATATGTTCCAGACACAGAGAAACAAAGCACAGCTGCCGCTACTTGGTACCTGGAGGCCTCTTGCTACCCACCCTCCTGTCCCTTTTAGGGAGAGAAAAAGAAATATCCATGAGCAACTCGACACTGTACACATCACCCTTTAATAGCCCCCAGGTGCACTGATCATTTTCCCCACTGCCTTGACCTTTGATTTCACCCAAGAGGCATCATTAAAATAGGACCCTCTCCATACATGCCCGCAAAAGTCGTGCCAGTCTGGCCCAGAACAATTCTGATCTGTCTAGTGCACAACCCTGACAACACACAGCCTCCCAGGGTATAGAAAGGTGGAGGTGACGTTGGACCGCTGTGACCCTTACCCTGGCTGCTGTTTAAAGGCAGCTTTCCCAGGTGGCCCCCATAATTAGCCATTCTGCTCTGCTGAGGACCCTATCAAAAGGAACTGGAGGGAGAGATTTCTGAGATTGTTGTTTCTCAGGGGTTCTCAGTTACCAAGAAAATACAGAAAATCACATTAATCAGGGAAGGGGAACTTTGGACGGAAACGTGGCAGGAGTCACTGCAAAACAGGCCCCAGGGAAAAGGCCTCCCCCAGTCCCAGCAAATGAGGTGGAACTGCGTGCAATCCAACACCAGAATGCTGTCCCTTTGGCTGGTTTTTCAATCCTAGGTTTAAAAGATTTGATTTATTAAAGTTTTAAAACTTTAACCTCATAGATGAATTTCTCAGTCAACACTGATGAATTTCTCCCATCCATCATTATTATAATGCGATGTGGCTCTTGCAAAGCCCTTGTGCCTCCAACTTTGTTCAAAAATAGGTGGAAAGCAATAAAGGGAAAATTCTCAGAATTGTGTAATCTTGGAAACTGTACCTACTACGCATGCACACACAACTAATATCCTCTAAGACCAGCCCCCTCGTATGTGGAGTGAGTAGAGGGGACTATAGCCAAATTATAGAAGTATGCTGTCTTTCCCTGCTTGCTTGCCATGGAAGAGCTCTTATTTATCCTTCAAAACCCCATTCATACACCCCCATTCTGATCTCCTCTGAGCCTACTGTTATACTTTTCACACTGTTGTGACTTTTATTTATATCGGTCCTTTCTAAACTCTGCAGAATCTCTGATTTTTGTCACTCTACACCCCTAGAACCTAGCAAAGTGTCTGGCATATAGTAGGTGTTAAATGAAAGTTTGTTTCATTAAATTGAATCAGGGGGTTTAGGTTCTAGCTCTAGCTCTTTATCCTTAAATAGGTTCTTCTCTTGACACCTCAGTTTCTTTGGGAGATCAGCCATTTCCTACCCTTCTGTCATAGTTCAGGCTGCTATAACAAAATATCATGGCCTGGGTGACTCAGACATTTATTTCTCACAGTTCTGGAGGCTGGCGAAGTCCAAAACCATGGTGCCTGCAGATGGAGTTTTTGGTGAAGGCTCTCCTATCTTGTAGGTGCTTGTCTTCTCATTGTTTGCTTATATGGGCTTTCCTCAGTGCATTCATATGGAGAGAGCAAGATCTGTCTTCCTCTTCTTACAACGGCACCAGTCCCGTCAAATAGCTCACCCTGATGCCCTCAGCTAAACCTAATTACCTCCCAAAGGCCCATTCCCAAATACCATTACCCTGGCGGGGGTGAGGGGCAGTCAAGCCTTCAACTTATGAATATTAAGAGCACACAGATATTCAGCCCTTAACACCTGCCTACTTCCTAAAGCTGTTATTAGGGTCAAAGAAGATGAGTTGGAGTAACGTGACAATGGACTTTGGACCTCTGTTCAGGTGTGAAGGATGATTTAAGGATAATTGTCAGAGGTCCCACTGTGGCTCGGCGGGTTAAGGACCCAACATAGTATCCATGAGGATGCAGGTTTGATCCCTGGCCTCACTCAGTGGAATAAGGATCCGGCATTGCCATAAGCTGCAGCATAGGTCACAGATGCTAGGTCCAGCATGCTGTGGCTGTGGCGCAGGCCATCAACTGCAGCTCCGATTCAGCCTCTAGCCCGGGAATGTCCATCTGCTGCAGGTGCAACCATTTAAAAAAAAAAAGGATAATTGCCAAGCAATGCCAAGACGACTGTCTAGCCTGATGTCTCATCACCTCCTTGACCTCCATAGCTGGAAACCAGTGACATCAGTCAAGGCAAACTATACCACTTCATCTATCATAAAAATGCTACTCACAAAGTCAAGCAATCTTCACTGATTGATGAGGAAAAGAGAAAATTTTTCCCCTAAAAATTTGCGGTCACTCATTCCCTAGAATCCCCTAGCTTGAACAGCGGATGATGAGCTTTTCTTTTGCCATAGGATGTTTCACAGAACTCTTGTCCCAAAAAATGCTATCAGGTGATCCATGAAAAAATTATAAGCATAATAGGTGGATTGTAGTCCCCAAAGTTTGGAAAACACTTGGCTAAATAAAGGTCACTGAGTTTCTTTCCTGCAAGATATCTCAGAGCCTTCATTATTCAGAAAGACATTGCTAGTCTTCAAAAGTTGGGCTAAAGTATGATTTCCTAGGAGTTCCTACCATGGCACAGTGGGCTGGGAATCCAACTTCAGTGGCTTGGGTTGCTGCAGAGAGGCAGGTTCAATTCCCGGCCTGGCACAGTGGGCTAAAGGATCAGGTGTTGCCTTGGCTATGGCATAGGTCGCAGCTGTGGCTCAGATTCAGTCCCTAGCCTGGGAACTTCCAAATGGGTACAGCCATTAAAAAAAATTAAAAAAAAATGTGGGATTTGGGGTCCTGGCCATATCTATTTCTATCAGTAAGAGACAAGACTAAGTACTGAATTGGGGAATGAGTGAGGGATGGATCTTTAAAAATTAATTCTGTACAGAAAAAAAAAAAAAAACTCATGGACTTGGAGAGCAGATTTGCAGTTGCCAAGGGGGAGGAAGTGGGATGGACTGGGAGTTTGGGGTTAGGGGATGAAAACTATTGCATTTTGAGTGGGTAAACAATGAGATCCTACTGTATAGCACAAGGAACTATATCTAGTCACCTGTGATGGAACACGATGGAGGATAATGTGAGAAAAAGAATGTGTGTGTGTGTTTATTATAAGCATAATATGTGTATATTATAAGCATATATATTATGACTGGATCACTTTACTGTACAGCAGAAATTGACAGAACATTGTAACTCAACTATAATAAAAAAAAATTTTTTTAAAGAAAGAAAAATTAATTCTAGTCCTAGGTAACATTTCCTAAGCCACCACCATGTACCATTCAAGATTTCACAAGCATCATCTCATTTAATCCTCCCAGGAGCCCTGTGTGTTAGGGAGCATTCAATCCCTACATGTCCGCCTCACTCCCTTTCTGCCATGCTGCATCAGCATGGTTTTGCCAATTATTTTTGTAGTGTGTGAAACAATTTTTTTCCTGCCAGTGACTATCAAAACCTTTCTTGAAGAGTAGCAATGGTGATGTCAGAACAAAATGATATAGTTATAAATTCAAGAAGAGGGAAGACATTACACTGGGATCATTGAAGCATTTGCTTCCAACCATAACTGAAGAATCACACTGTTGTAAGTTCTCAGTCTCAGCCTTTTGAAGGTAGGATGGATGTACTGTGTTATTGCCATTCCATTATAAAACCAATCCTTTGTTATTTTGATGGATTTTCTATTGCTATAACCTCATACGATTATTTTTCATATTCCTTGGTACAGACAGGTGACTTCTCCTTAATCTCCTATGAATAATGAATAAATTCACCCTCTGAAAACTTTAGTGTTTTTATATTTATATTGTATAAGGAAACTTAAAAATGGACACTTGACCATGTAAATGCAGCTCCAACACAAGTCCATTAGCCCACTTGGCCCTAATTCCCAACAGATTTCATCCCTGATTTACACAGAAATTCTGCAGCCCTACCAGCCCCTAAAAATGGAGACTGTACAGTTGAACTTGCCCAGGGTCACACTGTCAGGAAATGCCAAAGCCTGAATTCTTCTCTTCCTTTTGTATAGCTCAGCTTCTCAGGGACAAGGCAGATGAGAGGTTAACAGAGCCTGACTGTAAGGTCAAGGCCCGCTCAACCGTGAGGATTTGGAGTGGAGACCTGCAGGGAGACTCAAACTGCCTTTCTCCTCTCCCATCCCAGTGAGTTTCAGGTGGACCTTGCTGAAGGGCTCCACTGAGGCCGAGCCTGCAGCTGGAGTCATTGGAACAGAAGCAGAACTCCTACCTTTATGGTCCAGGGTAGGCCTAACTGGCTTTAAAATGTGGCCATCCCACCCCTGTAGCAATCTCCCCTTCCTTATTCAAAATCCTGCTGTACATAGATAGACTTCTTTCTCTATGCCTCTACAGCAGCTGTGGGAATTTGGGGTTAAGTTTCCACAAGAATCGGTGATAGTTACTTTTGAGTCATGACCTAGATACGGTGACTTTGACGGTCCAGATCATAAAATCAGAAAGGCATTAAACATCGGGATGGAGTATTAGACACTAAAAGAAAATGCCTCTGAAGGTGCTGATTATCTTCAACAGAGCAAAACATGTGTATAGCTATTCCGCTGAAGCTACAGCAAAGACGATATTTAAAAATTTCCAGAGAGCTGCCATCTGCAGGAGTTAATGGCATGGTACCTATTTTTGCTATTTCACTAATTCAAGATGTGAAAAAAGTCACTGCCATAATCTTTTTTCAAGACCCTGCTATTGCTTTTATTTTGTGAGGGTAAAATTGTATTAACAGGGACTTTCATAGGTTTGTAACTACCCTAGTTACCTGATCCTACTTTTCCCACGGATTTCTGAATTCTACAGTCTCCTACCTTGAGGGTGTTTGGAGCTATTACTTTTGCAGTTGGAGAGAAACTAGTTAAACCTTTCTTCATGAATGGAACCATCCTCAACCCAGTCATCCACACCTTAGACCTAGGATCCTCCTGAGAATTGTCCTATAATTCTTTCTTCCTCAGCCCTCATTCAGTCAGAACTATAGATTTACCTCCTTGATATCTGTCTATTGACTTGTCCCCATGCTATCATCTGCACCATGAAGGTGTTAGCTCATCTCTCATTAGATCTTTCCTCCAGATCCCAGCTGATCTCCTGCCCCCAGAGCAGATTTCTAAAAGGCAAACGTGACTGTGTCACTCTCCAGCTTAACACACATCAGGCTTACCTTTGCCTACAAAAGCCCATTAGGTGTCCTACTTAACTGGCCCCCACCTATTCCTTCTGCTGCATCTCCCCTCACCCCCACACACTCTAAATTTCCGCTCTCCAGAAGTTCTCGTAGCTGTACTACCTCACCTCGCTACCCCTACCGTTAGTTCCTACTGTTTTCTTCTCCTGGACCCCATGCTTCCTCCCCAGGTCCTGGGAGTGGTCTCGCAATGAGAGAGATAGAAGTCCTGATAATGATATGGAACTCGGTATCTGAGAATCCTATCTCGGATCTCCTCCTGCCTCCTTTTTCTATAGCAATACAAGCCCTGGACCCTCAGTTGGGCATTTGGCCAATCGAAATAAATATTACAATTCCTAACCTCCCTTGAACCTAGATGTGGTCATACGGTTAAGATGGTTAAGTTCTACTCAATAGGATGTGCACAGAAGTGGCATATGCAACCCCAGTTCCTGTCTGTAGAAGAGGTAGGCTCTGTTCCTTTTTTCCTCTCTTTCTGAAGCAGAACATGATGGTGGCAGTCATGACGGGCCACATCAGACCATACAAAGAGAAGCAGTGTCCTAGGAATAGAAGGGCAGCAAGTATAGAAGTGTCTTGATCCCCGAGCACAAGCAAAGGACAGAGCAGCCACACCATCTTGGACTTTCATGTGAGATAGAGGTAAACTGCTCAGTTACTAAACCATTCTCACTTTGAGTTTCTCCTAGAGCAGCTAAACTCTACCCCCAACTAACACAATTTCAAATACATTCCCATTTGGCTTTTGACGCCACAGCCCCATGTCTGTGGGGATCTAAAAGGGTCCTTCCTGCCTCGTTCACCTCTCCCAAACCACTGCAGGTCTGTCCCAGGTGAGGTAAGCCCTGGCTTTCCATCAGTAAGGCTAAGAATTATTAAAATGTCTACAGCATTATATGCCAAAGACTTCTATTATTACCATATCACTATGTCAAAATTGAAAGGCATGTAAGATTTCTCCAGAGAGGCCATCCATAATGCGTTGCAGAACTGTGTAGATGTTTTATGAAATGTGTTTTACTCAAGCTAGGATATACAACACTAACATTATTGGAAAAAAAATTGAGGGTCTGGTTGTCTTCTTTTAATATAGTCTTTTAACAAAAAAGTAACGTTGTATACATATTCAATTTAATTTAAAACTGTATTTTGCCCGCTATTAATCTTTGGTGTTCAATGAAGAAGAAAGATTTGCTTATTATTCTTATATTCATTTCTGACAGTTCAGTTTCTCTGACTGCTACACCACAAACTACCTCCACTGAAAAAACATATAGGTAATTGCTTTGATCAAAATTTCATACCAAAACTTTTAGATTCCATGTAGATCGCAGCCTCTGAATAGAGACGTGTGGTACCAGAGCCCATGGAGCCAGGCTTGAGAGAAGTTTCTCCATCCAAAACATGGTGCGCATTGGGAATCGCCTGGGACACTTAAAATCTGCGGTGCTCCAGGTTCTCCTCCAGAGCTTCTGATGTCACTGATCAGGGATGCTGGGCATCAGCATGTGGATGCAGAGCCTGGGTAGGGGGAGCCGGTTAACAGATCATTAAAAGCAGTTTTTGGAGTTCCCTTTGTGGCGCAAGGAAATGAATCAGACTAGGAACCAGGAGGTATGGGTTCGATCCCTGGCCTTGCTCAGTGGGTTAAGGATCCACCATTGCTGTGAGCTGTGGTGTAGGTCGCAGACGTGGTTCAGATCTGGTATTGCTATGGCTCTGGCATAGGCCGGCAGCTACAGCTCCAAACTGGGAACCTCCATATGCCGTGGGTGTGGCCCTAAAATGACAAAAAAAGAAAAAGTAGTTTTTGATGATTAAAAAAAAACATGAGGAAGAAACTGTGATTCACAGTTGTACTCAAATAAAAATCAATGTTAGTTGTAATGGAAAGAAATAGGTTTTTTTAAGTATTTAGATTTAAAACTTATTTACAGTCAGAAACATAAAGTCTGGTATATAATCATAGCAAATGCATTTGTTTCTAAATTTTGTGACACGGTCACTTAAAGGAAAAGCTGAGGAGAAGGGGGAAATCAGAAGAAATTTTAAAAAAGATTAAAGGAAGTGTAGATGGAGGTGACACAAAAGAGAGCCACTGAAATAGGATAGAAAAGCCGGCGAGAGAAGCTTAGAAGTCTCTGAGGTGAGATCTCACTACCCTTTGAAACTCTGATTTATGGAAATAAAACGATAGATTTGGAGGCTGTTAACACTGGAAAGTCTCTTAGACAGTTGTAAATGTTTAATGACCTGCTTGGGAGGAGATGGATGGGAAGCCCTGATTGACAGCATCTGCCAATTTCCATTGTGTAAATATTACCACCACCACCACCTACGGGGCCTGTTTCAGACCATCCGCATAGCATCACTGAACAGAGAGTTGAAAAGACACATTCAGCTCTCGTGAGTGAGTACGAACCAGCTCCAGGACACTGATGCCTTCAAACATCATTTTCTCCAAGCTTATCACTTCACAGATAATACCACTAAAGCCAAAGAGGAAATGTGCCTTGCCCATATTTGCAGAGTCTACAAGTGGTAGAGCTGAAATTAAAACCCAGGAAATTAAAAACTTCAAGTCTTCAAGCTAATGCTTTTCTAACACATTCTCCCCCTTCATTTTCAGTAGTAACCTTGTTTTGAAAATATACACATTTCACATTTCCAGACTCCCTTGTAGCTAGGGGGGTGGCCATGTAGATTCTGAGGCAATAAGATGGAAATATCCCCCCCCCTTTTTTTTTTTGGGTCACATGCAAGTTCCTGGGCCAGGGATCAAACCCATGCCACAGCAGCGACAATGCCAGATCCTTAAGCCACGGCACTACAAGAGAACTCCCATATATTCCTAATAAGAAGGCTATGAAAGCTGTACACAGCTTTACCTTTTCCCCCTCTTCTTGACATCTTGCCATGCAGAGGGTAAAAATCTCATAACAAAGACAGTAGACCAAGCAATTAGATGGTGTTTAGACATCTCAGCAACCTCTCTAAGCAGCTGCACCAGCCCTGGACCTCTTGTGTGAGAGAAATGAACCCCGGCTTGGTTAAACCACTGTAGTCAGGCTTCTGTTAGAGGCAACCAACTACAATCCCAGCTGCTCTACAGCCCCTCTGTGGTCAGATGGACAACAAATTAGAAACGTCTTCTGAGTTTCAACGCTAAAATAAAGATTTGCTTCCCTGTGGAATTCTATAGTTTTGTGTATGTATAAGGAAGTGATTTACATTTTAACAACTCATTTTGGAAACTTAGAAGCACCAGCTCTTTTGACAATCATCAGCTGTCTGATTGCCTTACATTCATTCCTAGAGAGACTGGACCTACTATATTTAGTTGGAATCAGTGTATTCCATAGCTTTTGAAAAACAAAAAAAAACAATAAAAAATCAGATTCTAGTTTGGATGGTCTTCTTAACTATGCTTCATCTCAAGAATCCAGAACCTAGTTCTACTACAATTCCTACAATTTCTGCACTCCAAGCTGATTCTACTACAACACAGCCAGAAATTAGTGCCTGTTTTGAGTAAAACTGACGAGACATTTTGATGTCTTAGATAAGGTCCGTCTTCCCGGTTAGTTCCACAAAGCCCCTAGTGTCTGGGGTCTGAAGCTTAAAACACTCATCATATCATTGCTAATTACATCATGTGGCCTGAATGAGAAAAGATATCAAGTTCAGTTTCTAAAAGCCCCACAATGTTTTTTTTTTTAATTTTCAAGAAATAAACTTTCTGAACAGGGAAGCTTAAAATAATAAGGATATTCTATAATAATTGAAGTTAAAAAAAAGAAACACATACTTAGAGCAAGAATTTTAAGTTGGATATTTAGCTCTTCTGCTCTTTGAAAAATATAAAATGGTGTGTTTAAAACAGCATGACTTTTCTGAATGGCAATTTGGTAACAAATATCAAAATTTTGCCTATCTGTTGTCCTCGACAATTCTGTTTCTAGGAATTTATCATGGGTGAATGTAAGAACCTAACAGCACAGTTCACAAGGGGAAAAATTAGAAAACAACCCAAATGTCCAATGATAGGAATCAAATAAATTATAGTATGCCCATATAACTGAGGGCATTAAAAAGGATCTCAGTACTGTGTAATAATATATATGAGGAAAGAATTTGAAAAGGAATGGATATATGTGTATATACAGCTGATTCACTTTGCTGTACAACTAAAAATAACAGTTTGTAAGTCAACTATACTCCAATAATTTTTTTTAAAAAAAGGAAAGGAATAAATGGAAAAAAAAAAATGACCTGATAGGAGATTGCTTACCAACATGGGAAAACAGTCATAGTGAGTAAAACAGCAAAAAAATATGAACCCATTGGATAAATGCGTTATGAAAAGACATGCACAAAAATGGGTTTTTTAAATAGATCATTGTTATCTTCTTTGTGTTTGTATTTCAAATAAATACATATGACTTTTAGAGGAAGGAGTTTTTTCTTTTGACTGCTGCTGCTGCCACCACCTCTCGTTCCCAAGTAAATTATCCTTAATGGCCTTTCATATCTCATCAGAGAGACTGGCAGGAAGAAAGCTCATCAAATGTGAGGACAGCAAGTTGCTGAGAGGAATGGCAGACACACCGGATGGCAGGGGATGGTGACCAGAATAGACCAAATCAAATGTCACAGGTCTAAGAACAAATTTCTGCCTGGGAGACCGCAAGAGCCTGTCTGCACGGCTCCAGGATAGGCAAGCTCAGCTTCAAAGCTTCATGAATGAGTGAAAACCTCCCTCCAAAGCCGAGCTGCATTTAGAAAAATTACATTGACTGCATTTTAAGAAGGACATGAACAAACCGGGATATGTCCTAATAAAAAGGGTCAGGATTCAGGGACAGCTGGAAGATATGGAGAGAGAGAAAGACAAGAGAAGGAATAAGGAGTTTTGTAACTCAGACAGCAAATGACAAATGAGGGGTAAAGTAGGGGACTTGAAGAGTCAACCTCACCATCTGAAGGACTGTCACTCAGAAGACACTTGATCTAGAATAGAGTTCCACCTAATGGGTGAAAGTTCCAGGAAGACCAATTTGGGTAGAAAATAAGGTGGAATTTTTTAAAATTAAAACTACCCATCAATGGGATAGGCTGCTTTATAACGCAGCGCATTCTCTAACACCAAAGACATTCAAGCAAAGAATGAGAAACTGTTACCTCTTAATAGAATTTCTACATTCTACAAAAATGCAGACTAAACTAGAAAAACCTCTATGTTTCCTCCTGGCTCAAAAACGTTAAGATTCTAAAGTAGGCAGTCCCATGGGGAATAGCAGCAAGTCCCCACCAACCAATTCATGCCCCAAATTCCCTAATTAGAGATTAATTCCTTTGGCTTCATCTTCTTTTGATAGCAAAATACCACTTGATATTAAAAACTATCAACTGTTACCAGTTATGATCACCTCCACATGAATGAGCCTATGTCGTCCTTCCCCAAGGAGGGGTTTCTGTTGTAGCCAACAAGAAGGATAATAGGGTCCTGAGCTACGAAAGCACCCATATTTGGGACTCACTGAAAGAGAGAGGAAAAGGATGCTCCAAGGACCAAGTTCACAACCTTGTACATCAACAAACCGACTTGGGTCTTAAAATTCTGTTTTAATTTCCACCCCATGGTCCAGTGCATGTTCCGATTACTCTCACTGTTTCTTTAATCCAAGGGTGGTTAATGAGCGCCAGACCAGGCTCTCTCCATCGTCACGCGAGGTGCAGAGCGCCCACTCCACAATCGCCAGCCAGCTGTGCCGCTGAAATTAACTTGCTCAGCTGGCCCTCCAAATAAAGCCATTTAAAGAGTGCAATGTACCATAGAAAGCAATTTGTTTCCTTAAGATTTAGTACCCCACGTGAAGATTGATTTTGATTTGAAAGACAGAAGCTACTGCAAGGTGAATAATTTTAAGTTTAACATATTCCTCCTCTCAAGGAGCCAAATGCATTAAAATTAGGTGCAAAGTGCTTCTAATTTGTCAATCACTCCTTGGATAATTCTGTTCCTGCATTACCAGGGAAATTGCCCAAGAGACCTGGCTTTTGGCTCCTT
Source organism: Catagonus wagneri (assembly GCA_004024745.2). NCBI lineage: Eukaryota > Metazoa > Chordata > Mammalia > Artiodactyla > Tayassuidae > Catagonus > Catagonus wagneri. The sequence continues at coordinate 13,886,587 of PVHT021183543.1, forward strand.
TCATCTTCACTATTCTTTTAACTTGATCATGGCTGCGGTATGCAAATATAACTCTACAGCTGGGAGCTGGGTGATGGGGGGTTGGTCCAGGGTAAAGACAGCCACAAACCTACATTAAATTTGTCATGAGGTCAGAGGTGTGACAGACCTAAGTTCTGTCACATGTCAGGTTGTAGGACAGAGCACTCAATGAGACAGCCAACGTGGATCCTTCCAGGATCTTGCAAGTTCTTGCTTCTTCCTCTCCTCCACTGGCAAGCACTCACCACCAAGCTCTTGCTCTGTGTTCAACCCAAGGGTCTGGGCTTGGCCCCCTGGCAGACTGTGCCTTGAGGGGCTCAAACATCAGAGAAACACAAAAAACACCATTTCTCCAGGGAGCATTGTGTTATGTTGTGTTGGAGATAAGCACAGGATATTCTGAGACCACTGAGGAGGGTACCCCTCCCAGACTGAGAGGGTCACACAAAGCCTCTGGGGTAAGGGAATAATGATCTTCAAGAATGAGAAGTGAGCCAGACCTTCCAACTGGCATAGGTTACTTCCAGAAGGAAGAATGGGTATAAAGAGCATGCGGATACATCCAGCATTTTGGGAGTAGTTCTGTGATACCAGGCACTTTGCTAAGCATCTTAGAGGTAGGTATTTCCTCATTCGATCCTCACCATGGTACTAAGCAGTGGTTCTAGTACAAGGTAAGGACTATCACTACTCCTATTATACAGATGAAGAAACTGAGGCACTGAAGGTTTAAGATCACATGCACAAGGTAGCCCAGCTAAGTGGAAAGTCAAGATTCAAACCCAGTCAGTCCATTACAAAGTCTGTGTAAACATATTGCTTTCCAAAAGACACGGATTGCTGGAGAAGCCTGTAGCTGCAGAGGAGAGAAGTGGTTCCAGGGGATGGTCAAAGCACAGGCAGACCTATATAGATCAGGTGGTTCCTGGAATCAGTGATATCGCATGTGAAAAGCTCCCAGCACAGGACTGAACGCCTAGTAAGTACTCAGTAAACATTAGCAGTGATGTGGAGGAGGAGTGCTTGTGGAAAAGTGAGGGGAGACAGAGGCAGATACTTCAGGAAGTCAGGGAGGGTCTCATGAATCATCCAAGGTCTGGACATTACTCTGAAGGCAGCAAGGATTCCCTCTGGGTGAGGAAATGACATGTTGATGGTCTGAGTGTAGAAAGTGATCACATGAAAGGTAGGTTTGCAAGAGCAGAATCAGAAGGATCTTGTGCCCCAGGCGAGGAGCACTAGAGCTGGCAGACCTAGAGCTGAGAAGGAAGGCAATGCTTTTCAAAGAAATATTTAGGAGGGAAAACAGACTTAGTAGGAGATGGCAAATGGCAAGAAGAGAAAGGTTCCTGCCTTGGGGGATTGGGTGCATGGTAGTGCCACTCAGGATAGGAAGTGTGAAGAAGGGCACATGGAGAGATTGGATTAAGATGGTGGAATAGAAGGACTGGAGTTCAACTTCTCTCCCGAAAAACAGCAAAACTACAACCAAATGCCGGGCAGCCTTCAACCAAATGGACTCTAAACTTCCAAACAAGGTACTCTGCTCCAGAAGACAAAGAGGAGACCACATCAAGAGGTAGGAGGGGCGATTACGCGATAGAAGCAACCCCATACCTCCCGGGTGGGAAGCCCCACACACTGGAAAGTAACTGCATCACAGAGACTCAGCTACAGGACTGAGAGTTCTGAGCCCCACGTCAAATCCCCACGCCTGGGGATCGGGCACAGGGAGAAAGAGCCCCCGGAGCATCTGGCATTGAAGGCCAGCAGGGCTTGTGTGCAGGAGCTCCACAGGACTGGGGGAAACAGAGACCCCATCCTTGAAAGGCACACACAGACTTTCACGTGCACTGGGTCCCAGGGCAAAGCAGTCTCCATAGGAATCCGGGTGGAACCTGACTGCAATTCCTGGAGGATCTCCTGGGAAAACAGGGGTGACTGTGGTTTGTTGTGGGGGAAGGGCATTGGAGGTGAAGCTCTCGGGAACATTCATCAGCCTGCATTTCTCTGGAGGTGGCCATTTCTGGGAAAATCTGGTCCCTCCCATCAGCGCTGAGAAGCCCCAGGCCAAACAATAATACAGGTGGGATCACAGCCCCACCCATCAGTAAACAGGCTGCCTAAAGACCCCTCAGGCACACAGCCAGCCTCTAATCTCATCCAGAGACAAAGCCCCACCCATCAGATGGAGAGGAATCAACCCCATCTACCAGTGGGCAGGCATCGGCCCCTTCAATTGGGAAGCCTACAGCAAGCCCCACACATACCAACTTTAGCCACAGGGGAGGCAAACGCCAGAACTAAGAGAGGCTACAACTCTATTGTTGGCAAAAAGGTCACCACACCAAAAACCTATAAAAATGAAAAGACAGAAAACTATAACCCAGATAAGGGAGAAAGAGAAAAGCCCAGAAAAACAGCTCAGTGATGAGGAGATTATCAGCCTCTCAGAAAGAGACTTTAGATTGTTGATGCTGAAGATGATGCAAGGCACTGGAAATAAACTGGAGGCAAAGATTGATAATTTACAGGAAACACTGAGCAGAGAAGTACAAGCTGTAAAAGTTAAACAAGAAGAGATGCAAAATATAATAACTGAAATAAAAAATTCATTAGAAGCAGCCAACAGTAGAATACAGGAGGCAGAAGAACGAATCAGCGAGGTGGAGGACAGATTAGTGGAAATCACTAATGCGGAAGAGAAAAGAGATGAAAGATTGAAAGGAAATGAGCTGAGTCTCAGAGAACTCTGGGATAATGTTAAACGCACCAATATCCGTATTATAGGGGTGCC
>PVHT021183543.1:13892791-13930349 GCA_004024745.2 Catagonus wagneri
GAGGGAAGAAGCCAGGTCATGGAAACAACCTAAATACACATCAACAGAGGAATGGATAGGGAAGATATGGTACAGACACACAATGGACTATTACTCAGACATTAAAAGGAACGGAATAACAACATTTATAGCAACATGGATGAACCTAGAAATTATCATACGAAGTGGAACCAGTCAGACAATTAGACAGCAACACCCAATGTTACCGCTTACATGTGGAAACTAAAGAGACACAGTGAACTTCTTTGAAGAACAGACAATGACTCACAGATCTTGGAAAACCTTGGTTTTTCAAATAAGACAATCTGGGGGGTGGGGGGATGTACTGTGGGTTTGGGACACAAAACCTATCGAATTGACTTATGATCTTTGTACACCTATAACTGAAATAAAATTCATTGTTAATAAAAAAAAAAAAGAAGGGCACATGGATGCCATGGGGATGCAATATTGAAGTGGCCCTGGGATGTACATGTGGGAATGTCCAGATCTCTGGAATTAAGCCCGACTGGCTGGCATGGAATAAAATGAAAGTGCCCATCCTTCCATGGCTCTGTAAGCATTCAGGGTGACTCACAGAACATAAAACGAAGCCTCCAACACAACCTTGTTCCCTTCACTGCTTTTGTCCTGGACTGCTTGCCCTGACCCCCTCTCCCTGCCACAGTGCAACCCATTTTCAATCTTGCCAGATTCTGGCCACTTGGTCTGCACCCCATCTCCCAGCAATAGGCTTTGCTTCCTCTCTTTCTAACCTTCAGATTCTCTCTCTTATCTCTTCACCTCAGGACCCCTTTGAAAAAGCCCTACAGCCTTCCCACCCAGTACCAACCCTCACGGCCTCTGGGAGTCTTGACCTAGTGCTTCCACAGGAACCTGAACAAGAACAGAGTAAGATGGAGTGGAGTGGGGCGTGAGACCATTGGAGTCTGATTCCTTACCTGGAGGCAATAAGCCCCTAAATGGCCTGTTTGTGCTCAGAGCATGTTCAGTGCACATCGTCCATAAAGCCAATCTCTTCAATCTCTTGGGATAATCGTGGCCCAAGCTTGAGCATCATGCTTGCTGGACCTAGATTTGGAAATTGTAATGGTTTCTGGAGGGAAGATGTGCAAAGGGTGAAAGTGAACTGATCTTTGCTGATGGCTCCACCTGCTGCCTGTGCTGGAAACCAGGTAAGCTGGAGCTGCCAAAGGTGTGAATCCTCTGCCTTCTCCATGTTGTTCCAACTCATGCCCACTTCAGGTTTTTTTCCACCTTCCATTTCCCAGCAGCTACAATGTCTCACACTGGATCCAGCATGTGGTACTAAGGCTACCTGATTGGCTATGACTTTACTGAGGGCCCATGATGCTAAGCACCACCTAGGTACTCTATTTAGTACCACAGTGTCCCAACCAAGCCAGCGCTAGCAATCGACTGCTTCTTGTGAGTGGGGCTTGGACAATGTTCCTTCCTCTCCAAGACTCTACTTGTCCAAGCCTCTTGCATACTGGCCTTGTTTGGGTTTAAGAGGAGAGTTTTGTTCAGTTGGGATAGGCAGAAAGATGGGCAAATGGGAGTTAGGTATGAGCCAGAGGCCCTACAAAGAGAAGGATCGAGGTGAGAAGATACAAGAGATGCTTCCACTGAAGACGTCATGAGATTGTGCATGTGCAGTGCATCTTCGAGACCCAAACAATAAAGTGCAGCACAGAGACTGGAAGAGGATTACTCTGCCCATGTCCTACACACACCCCTGTACTTCAAGGCAGTGGTGGAGCAAAGGGGAGAGGTCCAGTGTCACCTGCTCCGCTGCACAAGGACAAAGTTCCAGCTTGGCTGGCCCTGACAGCCACACTGACCGTGTCTAATCTAGGGACATGTCACAATCCTAGGAGGAGTCTACAAGGGACTGCCTTCCTGCAGTGGACAAGGTGTGACTATTTCTGTACCCAGAGGTCAGAGAACCTGGAGATACGGTTACAAATACAGTCAGCATCCGATGAGCAAAGGGATGCATGAACTGCATTTTATGTTTGATATTCAGCTTTCCGGCTATTGAGGTGGGCTCCTCTCAAGAGGTAGTGAGTTCTCTAGTCTTGGAAGCATCCAAGCAGAGAGGGGCTGGGCAAGCAGAGCTGAAACAGAGAAAGCAAGCCGTAGGTGAGTTGTTCCAACTCTAAGGTTATGTCCTTCTTTGGTCTGTCCAAGGTAGAGGAGCTAGAAAATGACAGAGCTGGGACTGGAACCCAGGTCTATTTCAGCCAGGCCCAGTGCCCTGGTGACAGGGAACAGACTGCTGTCAGGAGGCAGGCATTCGGTGACCATCCCCCAGCACACACACATCCTCCCAAAGAAGGACAGCTCTGTGCAGCCAGTGCCCTGCCACACCTGAGGCTTACTTCTCCCACTGCCTGATAACCACTCTGTCTTGAATACTAACTCTACTGCTTTTGTTCCAGAAACACTGCAAATTATCACAGGTTGGTAAAGGAAGAGAAACTGGTCAAACTGAACAAGCCAACAATCTGCTCTCTTTCTCTACAAAAACCAAGAAAAAGCAATTAAGAACAAGGAGTCTGGGCCAGTCCACAAATGGGCCCAGCTAGGGCCTTGTTAGAGATAACTGCACACTGACACATTCATTTCAGGAACAAAGCTCTTGGTTTCACCCACTAATGACCAAGGCCCCCAGCCCAGCCCACAACTAAGCCTGAGAAGGCGTTGCGCCCAGGTGGAGCTCTTATCTCCGAACCGCTGGGTCGTTTTCCAATTTATATAGTCATGGGGTGTCACTGAGGTCATCTTCCCAGTTATCTGTTCTGGTGGTAGCTTTGCAAGAAGAGATTTGATCACTCCTGGCAGGAACGTCTCTGCTCCAAGCAAGGCGGGAAACGACAAGCAGGCACATTTGCAGCAAAGACACCTGAGTGGGTTCACTGGCAGTGGTGATGCTCAGGCACGTCCCTTGATAAAAATCTCATCTTTCTTTAACCATCCAGGAAATAGCACCTTTAAAATCAGGGAGGTTCATTTAGAGAGGAAGTTAGAGGGGACGTGAGAGGGACTGTCTTCAGCTCTCAGCTGGGCTCCAGCTGATGCCTCTAATCTAGACTGTAGCTCTGCAGAGTGTCATAAAGAGACGTTTATGATCACCTAGAGGGCATCCGAAGCAGTGTGTGAGCAGGGACTAGGCTGGGGGCGGGGGCTCTGGAAGCAGAGAAGGTGGAAAGCAGAGGTGGTAGAAACACTGAGATGCATTAGGGGCCTTCAGCAAAGAGGCCAAGTGCCCCAGATGGTCTGTGCAAGTTAGGGACTGCTAACGAGGCCACTTCTGAGACTGGAATTGATAACTGATCCCTCAGAGAAAATATTCATAATCAAAAAGAAAGGAGTAAACAGGAAGTCCCTCTTGTGGCTCAGCAGTAATGAACCCAACTAGTATCCATGAGGACAGGGGTTCGATACCTGGCCTTGCTCAGTGGGTTAAGAATCCAGCATTGCCGTGAGCTGCAGTGTAGGTCACAGATGCAGCTCAGATCCGTGCAGTGGCATATGGAAATTCCTTAGCCTGGAATTTCCATATGCTGCGGGTGCAGCCCTAAAAAATTAAAAAAAAAAAAAAGAAGAAGAAGAAGAAGAAGCAAACAGGACACCCATGAATGGCCAATGGCTGGAGGCACAGAATCAAAGACCCTCCTCAGGAAGGAGCATTAGCTGGAACTGAGTTCTGAGCCCGAACATGTGGGTGAAGTTTAGAAAGACACTCAGATCCAGAAAGGAACTAGGATGCAGAAGAGAAACTGAGGCAGGTACCAAGCTATAGGTGATAGGAGACGGCAGCTCAGGAGACGACAACAGTGTCTCGCAGAAAGTGAGTAATTAACAGTGTTGCTCAAATCAGAATCTAGCATGTATTACATACTTTTTTATTAATACATAAGAGCCACAAGTCTTATGGGTCAGTGACTTTTTATCTATGTGTACACCCATGTACTCAGGTCAAGATACATAGATTTATAGATATAGAATGTTGCCCTAGAAACTTTCTCATGCCTATTCCCAATCGCAAAGGAGCCACTATACTGATTTCTACACCATAAATTAATTTCCTTTCCTTGTTTCTGAACTTCACTTAAATGGCATCAGACAGTATCTTCTCACTGGTCCTAGCTTCTTTCATTCAACATAATATTTGATATCCATCCATATTACTTCATGTAACGGTAGTTCATTCTCTGTCATTACTATGTAGTATTCCAATGCGTGAATACTTTACAATCAATATATCCATTCTTTGTGGATAGACATTTGAGTTGTTTTCTAGTTCCTGGCTATTGTGAATCAAGTTGCTATGAACATGCTCATACTTGTCTTCGCCCCTGGTGTTGGTGGACATACATACTCATTTCTCTCAGGTAGGTACCCAGGGCTGGAACTGTGGGCTCAAGAAGTAAGCGAATGTTTAGCTTTAGCAGATAGAGTTTTACTGTTGTACTTTCTTTGTAGCTGTGTCTATTCAACATGATCCTACCTCTGTTATGTGAACTGATCCTGTAATTATTCTAAAATATTCCTGTCTCTGGTAATTTTATTTATCCTGAAGTCTACTTTATTCTATATAAATATAGCATCTCTCAACCTGGCTAAAAAAAAAATCTGATTGTCATTGGTGACAGTTATTAGGAAAATGCACTCTCACACACTGTGGCGGAGATATAGGATAACATACCATTTGACATGCCAACTTTGTAGTATCTACTGAGAAATGTACATACATGCCCATTGACCCTGTGATTTGAATTACAGGAATCTATCACTCAAAAAAAATAATTACACATGTGCAAAAAACAGCTGAACATGCAAGGATGCTGATTGCAGCATTGTTCATAACAGTGAAAAACAGAAACAACCTAAATTGCCATCAATAAGGAAATGGCTAAACTGACTATGTTGTATCATATTATGGAAAAGCAATGCAGTAAGTAAAAGGATGAGCCCAGTTTATGTCCATAACCATGAACAGATGTCCAAGATCATTTGAGAGAAAAACCCAAGTTGAAGAATGATAAGCATATATATCATATATAAATATCAATATAAATGGTATGATACTATTTCTATTTTTAAACTACAAAGCAGTATTATACTTTCAATGTTGTGTGTGTGTGTGTTTATAGTGACTACATATGGAAAAGCCTTGAAAAATAAATACCAAATTCGGGGCAGGAATTGGGGTAAGGGTCCTGAGATTAGGATGGGAGGTCAAAGAGAATTTTATCCTACTAATCTATACTGTTTTATTTTTATAAGAAGAAGGTTTTTTATGAATTACTGCTGTAATTAAAAGTAATAAATACCAAAGTTGATTTCTTAGACAAATATACCATGGTAATGTAAGATGTTAGCATTAGGGGAAACTGGGTGACAAGTACACAGGACCTAGAAAGTTATTATCTTCACAACTTTTCTATAAATCTAAAATGATGTCAAAATGAAGTTTGTTTAGAAAAACTCACGAAGGTAACTGACTGAAATACCAAAAAAAAAAGAAAGTGTAAATAAATTATAAGGTATTTGTATTATAGATTACTACACAGTCATAAAATATAAATCAATAAAATAATATTCCACCATGGAATGATCTGCAAGACATAATCAAGAGGAAAAAAATCATATCTCAGAATAACGCATAGGGTACAATCTCAGTTATGTGCAAAATTAAACAGATTCTGATTTAATTTTGTTATGCCCGATACATAAACAAATACAAAAAGGCTTGAGAGTCCATATTCTAAAAGAAGGATCAGCAAACTTCCGTAAGGACCAGACAGCAAATATTTCTGCTTTGCGGGCCATGCTGTCTTTGTCACAACTATTGAGCTCTGCCCCTGTAGCATGAAAGCAGCCATAGACAATGTGTACTTGAGAGAATGTAGCTGTATTCCAATGAAACTTTCTTTACATAAATAACCTGCACAACAGATTTGGCCCCTGGGCCACAGTTTGCCAACTCTTATCCTAAACTGTTAGCAGAGTAAGGAGGGAACTGTTTATTGCTAAAATAGTTTACAGGAAAAGTATTAATGTATTTTTTATTAAAGTATAGTTGATTTACAATATTGTGCCAATTTCTGCTGTACAGCAAAGTGACCCAATCATACAGATATACACATTCTTTTTCTCATCCTATCTTCCATCATGGTCTATCCCAAGAGACTGGATATAGTTTCCTGGATTGTACATTAGGCCCTCATTGCTGGAGTTCCCGTCGTGGCGCAGTGGTTAACGAATCCGACTAGGAACCATGACGTTGTGGGTTCAGTCCCTGGCCTTGCTCAGTGGGTTAATGATCTGGCATTGCCATGAGCTGTGGTGTGGGTCGCAGACGCGGCTTGGATCCCGCGTTGCTGTGGCTGCAGCTCCGATTAGACCCCTAGCCTGGGAACCTCCACATGACGCAGGTGCGACCCTAAAATGACAAAAAGGCAAAAAAAAATAGGCCCTCATTGCTTATCTACTCTAAATGTAATAGTGTGTATCCACTAACCTCAAAAAATGTATTATTTGTATTTTTTAAATTATTAATAAACAGAGTATCCTAATCCAGTGCCTGGCATAAAGAAGTCTTCAATAAATACTGCATCCGATCCCCTTCTCTGTCCATCACCAACCTGCAGCTGAATTCCCTGGATGCCTTCATGGTTAACTGCCAAACTGTTACAATTACTTGATTCCTGCAACCCAAGGTGCCTTTCAGTTTTGAGATTATGAACTAGCTTCCCCTAGAGGGAACAAGAAAACAGCAGGTGCCACAGCTCGGCACTAAAATGAACTCTGACTCCCTCACCTCCTCCCACTTTGCAGAAGGCCCAGTCAGGTACAGGAATCTTCCAGAAATCTCCAGGCCCTCTCAGGGAGAACAGGTTAGGAGTGAGCTAATTGGCAACCAGGCTGAGTGAGTGACAGTTATGTTCAAGAATGATTTGCAAATAGCATTCTCCTGGAGCTTATTAGGGGGCTCATTAACAGTACAACAGTACATTACTTTCTGAAATTCTGATCTAAGCAGAAAATTAAAATTATTTGCTAAATGACCTAATAAAATTCAATAAAATGTGCTGAGAAAATGAAAACTGCAATAGATCATCCTGCCAAGTTTCCTGTCATGGAGAGACAGCGCTGTGCCCTTTGTGCAGCCCTGGGCAGACCTCATACGTGAGTCTGAGCCTCAGTGATCCCACCTGCAGAATGACTCACAAAGAGGACCGAACTGGATGCCAGCAGGGGCCTAATGACACAGGGACCGTATTCCAGGCTTAAAGCCCAGCACCACCTCCACCTCCACGTCCACCCCCTAAACCCCCTTGCTCAGGCCTCACCCATCATCTGTTGCTTCAACAACTTCAGCCACCATCTAACTCATCTCTGATTCACCACTCCAACAAGGCCTCCACGACTTCTGCCAGAAAGCTCCTTCCAAAATGCAAGACTATGGCACAATAATCAGAACATTTTCAGAAGGACCCCGCTGCTCAAAAATCCAAACTCTTTAGCAGCGATTCTCAAAGGGCAGCCCCTAGACCAGCGACATCACCTGGGCATTTGTTAGTAATGTTGTTTCTACCATAAACAGAACAAAAAGACACCTATGGACTGGGAGAAAGTATTTGCAAATGATGTGAATGACAAGGGCTTAATGTGCAAAAATATACAAACAGCTCACACAACTCAATATCAAAAAAACAAATGACCCAATCAAAAAAATGCGTGGAACATTTGCACAACATGGATGGACCTAGAGATTATCATACTAAGTGAAGTTAGACAGTGAAAGACAAACATCATATGAAATCAGGTATATGTAGAATCTGAAAAAAGGATACAAATGAATTTACTCATAGAACAGAAACAGACTGACGGACTTTGAAAACAAACATGGTTACCAAAGGGGACAGGTTGAGGAGGGTGGGGGAATGGACTGGGAGGTTTGGGATCAACAAATGCACACTGTGGTATATGGAATGACTGGCCAACAGGGACCTGCTCTATAGCACAGAGAACTCTACCCAATATTCTAGGATAATCTATGTGGGAAAAGAATCTGAAAGAGAATGGCTGTGTGTACATGTATAACTGAATCACTTTGTTGTACAGCAGAAATTATTACATTGTAAATCAACTATACTTCAATAAAACTTTAAACAATGAAAACAAAAACAAAAAAGACAATTACCCCCCAAAAAAATGAGAGAAAAAAATCAGCAGAAGACCCAAATAGACATTTCTCCAAAAAAAGACATACAAATGGCCAACAGGCACATGAAAAGATGTTCCACATTGCTTATTAGAAATCACTCACAACAGTCAGTATAGCCATCATTAAAAGGCTACAAATAACAAATGCTGTAGAGGGTGTGGAGGAAAGGGAACCCTCCTACACTGTTGGAAGGAATGTAAGTTGGTGCAGCCACTATGGAAAACAGTATGGATGTTCCTTTAAAAACTAAAAATAGTGTTACCATATGATCCAGAAATCCCACTCCTGGGCATAAATCCAAAAAAGACTAAAATTAATTCAAAAAGACATATACACCCTAATAGTCATAGCAGCACTATTTACAATAGCCAAGACATGGAAGCAACCTAAATGCCCATCGATAGGTGAAGGATAAAGATGTGATGTATATAAACAATGAAATATTCTTCAGCCATAAAAAAGAATAAAATAATGCCATTTGCAATAACTTGGATGGACCTAAAGATTATCATACTAGGTGAAATAAGTCAAAGACAAATATTTTATCACTTACCAATGGAATCTAAAAAATAATACAAGTCAATGTATGTACAAAACAGACTCACAGACATAAAAAACTTATGGGTACCAAAGGGAAAAGTGGGGGAGGGATAAATTAGGAGTATGGGATTAACAGATGCATACTACTACATATAAAATAAACAAATATTTACTGTATAGCACAGGGAACCCTATTCAATATCTTGTAATAACCTATAATGGAAAAGAATCTGAAATACATAGATATATATATGACTGAATCACTTTGTTCTACACCTGAAACACAATATTATAAATCAACTATACTTCAATTTTAAAAAATAAAGACAAGAAATTCAAGTTTCCAGGCCCCACTCAGACCTACTAAATCAGAAACTCTCAAGGGCCCAGCAATCTGAGTTTTTTTTATTAAAGTATAGTTGATTTACAATGTTTCTTCAATTTCTGTTGCACAGCAAAATGGCCCAATCACACACAGTTCTCTGTGCTGTACAGTAGCGCACCATTGCCCATCCATTCCAAATATGAATTCACATCCCAAAACCCCAAACTTCTACTTTTAAAATCAGCGTTCACGCTGATGAATGCTCAAGTTTGAGAAGCACTGCTCTATAGCCTGGCACAAAAGAAATTTTGCAGCCTGGCCTTGTTCTTCCAGATTTCCTCCCCGCACCGCCCACCCACCCCTCTTTCCATCTGTACCCAACCACATAGCCCTCTACCCCGTCTAAAGGGACTTCAGGTTTGCACGGGCTGTTCCCTCTGATGGGAAGGCCTTCCCGCATTAGCTTGGTGAGGACCACATCCTTCAAAGATCTAGCATTGAAACGTCCATTTATTTTCCCATTGGAAAGGCTGAATTTCTACATTGCTTACATCATCCTCCAAGTTGGCTGTTCAGCTGGTCAGAAGAACAGCGTTTCCTAGGAGCCCCAGGGAAGTCGTTTCCAGCAGTTCCCATTGAGATTTCCATTTTCTTAACATCTGTCTAGATACTGGCTGCCCTGCTCAACTGTGAAGAACTGAGGGCAGCGGTGGGGGGAGGGGGTGTCAAAACAGGATCTTCTCATTACCTCGCATGGCTCCTGGGAGGGTGTTAGTGCTTAGAAAACCCTTGCATTGCAAAGAATGTTATCAACTTGAGCGTATGGGGAAAGCCTCTCAAAATCCTCCACTTCACAAACACATTTTCTTCTACATGCTCCCATAGAGACAAAGATATTCAAAACAGCAAGCCCCTCTCCCCTCCAATGGAAGGGTAGCAGCAGTTCAGCTCCAAGCATTGCATGCAAATGATCAAGCTCACACATGTTTTTAGCATAAGCCTAGCGGTTCACTTAGCTGGAAAAGATGTGGGTACAGAGGTGTTGCCAAGCCATGTAGGCAGGATTTGCAGCAGCCAGAAGAGGCCCAAATGTTCAGCAGCATCCCTTCAGGGTGTGTGAAAAACAGGTGATATACTTATCAACATAAGACACATCTGCACCCATTCAGCCTAATGAGAATCAAAATCAACTCTAACTGGAAACATCTAAACCCATTAATTCTTTAATCTCTTTTGAAAACAACTCTCTTGGAGAATGTATCTGGGCCATGAACCTCCATATCTTTGATTCAGTACCAGCCCCAAACTCTCAAACGTGGTACCCCAGGAAGTGACAACAGGGGAAGCCATGAGGCCCTAACACCAATCTGAAAACTGAGGAAAAGGCTTTAGAAGCTTCTTGACGTTCCTGCAGATGCCTGAGACCTCCCTGGCTACATCCCTGACAAACGGTGGGTCAACAGTAGGAGACAAGCTTTGAGGCAGGAGATAGATGGGCTCTAGGATAGACAACTGCAACTAGCCTCGTATTTACACTTCCTGAGGCAGGAGACAGGTGGACTCTAAGACCAACGTTTACAACCAGACACCTAGCTATACAACAGGGTAGAAATAACAGGCACACGGCAAATAACTGATATTTGTCTTCTGTGACCTTGTTCGACAATGGTGACGATAGGATCAGAAGAGGGGCTGAGGCCTGCTCAGGCAGAACAAAGAGGTCACGTACTCCCCATCCTCAGGATCAGGGAGACCCCAACTACACATGTGCAGAGAGACTCTCTGAGTCAAAAAGGGAGAGGGTGCCAGGCCATAGTAAGTCTGGATAACCTTCCTGCCATGCTCTGCTTTGGAATCCGTCTTAGCCAAAAGATGTGCACACAGATCACGAGAGGGGCCTAGATCTGGTCAGGTGTGAAAGATAAAACAAGTTAATTGGCCAAAGGAAGACAAAGACCGGAAGAACTGTCCTATATAAGTAATGTGTTTTTGTCTTTTTGTCCTTTTTTATGGCCGCGCCCGCGGCATATGGAGGTTCCCAGGCTAGGTGTCTAATGGGAGCTGTAGCTGCCGGCCTGCGCCACAGCCACAGCAACACCAGATCTGAGTCGCGTCTGCAACCTACACCACAGCTTACAGCAACGCCGGATCCTTAACCCACTGAGTGAGGCCAAGGATCGAACCCACAACCTCATGGTTCCTAGTCGGATTTGTTTCTACTGCACCACAATGGGAACTCCCCTATATAAGTAATTTAAATCACCTCTCTGGTACATTCCTCATTCAGGGGGACGCCTACACCCTCACTGCTCCTTTGGGTGTGCATTACTGCTTTACTTCTGCCTTCGCTAAATAGACTAAATATTCTGTATTTCTGTGCTCTCCCACATGTTATACTGTGTTTCTAACAATAAACTTTATACCTGTTTTTACAGCCTTTGCCTCCTTGAAACTTTCTTGCTTTCAATGGGGGCAAGAATCAGGGCAATTCTGCTTCTAGCCTCTAGCTGATCTAGCGGCTAGGATTCCTGGTTTTCATCTAGGCTGCCCAATTCCTGAGCAGAGAATTAGGATCTCACTTCACTGCTGCCTCTCCAAAATCAGCCTCACCACCCTCCAAAAAGTAACTCAAGGTTTGGCATTGGGTACTGAATATCCTAAAATGTTGTACCATTAAGATATTTAAGGAGACACCTTAAATATCACTTGACCCGGTAGCCATGGACAGAGATCCCTGAGCTGCTGCCCAAGAGCCCAGAAAGAACAAAGAAAATCAGATATCTGCCAAAAGTAAGGCTAACCAGGCTGTTGTTTAATGACACATTATATTTCCCGGGGGAAAAAACAGTATCTCGAAACGTGATGTCCACAAAAGGAAAGCTGATGGCAGAAGGCCCATTGTGCTGAAAAGATGATCACCAATAATCTAGTTAAACCTGTCTCTTTTCAGCAATGAGGAAAGGGAGGGCCTGAGAGAGTAGGCGACTTGCCCAATGCTCACAGCCACAGGTAGCAGCGAATAGCAAGAAATCGGGTCTCCTATCTCCTAGCTTGGGGGTTTTTCAACAATATACCAGTTGTCACTCATAACATTAGTGAGCCCAAGGAGAGCGGTTCCCAAAGTGTGGCCCCTGGACCAGCAGCGGCCCTGGGAACTTGTTAGAAACTCATATTTTGGGACCCATCCCAGACTTGCTGAATCAGAAATTCTGGGGCTGTGACCCAATAATTTGTGTTTTTAGCAAGTCCTCCAGGAAATTCTGACACACGGAAGAGTTTGAGAACCACTGCCGGAAGGAAACAATATTTTCATCCCCTGATGTTTTTCTCAATCTAGATGGGAAGGGAACACCTTGCCCCAGCATTCGATGAATAAATGTAAATCATAGCCAGAAGTTACCTTGGAAGCTCAGTCCTAACTGCCCCCTACACACAAGTTCCCTCTATTCCATCCCTGATAGAGGGTTTTCCATCTTTGGAAGGTTGCCCCCAGCACCAGAAACTCCCCATCTTTTAACATGCCCTTATCTTTATTGTAAAGCTCTTGAGTTAGAAGTGTCAACAAAGATCTGCTCCCTTAATGTCTATCCCTGATCTGTCTGAGCCCTGCACCCTCTGGGTGGCCACGCCAGCCCTGCAAACATTACCTTCACTGAGGCCTCCAAGATGTTTTTTCTATGGCTTCCCCAGTCCCACAGGAGAGCAATCAATGGTAAAAGTTGTTGAATCTGTGCCCAAATAATCTCCCTTTCTTTGGGGGGTGGAGGAGGATCTTGAAAGTAAGGTCAATGGAAGAAAAGAGCGAGGGAAGGAAGAAAGGAAAAAAGGATGGAAGGAAGAAAAGGAAGATGGAAATGCTTTTTCAGTACTTACTCAATATTTGGCATTTAATCCTCAAAACAGCAGTGTGAGAGAGATATTATTCTCCACCACTTTATAAATTAAGGAATAAAGTTTCACAAGGTTAAGTAAATTGACAATGGGGATGCTCGGCATTGCCTGCCCTCTCAGGAGTTCCTCCCCTCATCATAGCAAGACCGCCAGCAGCTGTTTCCCACTTAGCAGCCTAATAGTTTAACCATCACACTGAAGGAGAAGACCACTTAGTCTGTTCACCAAAGTTCCGGGAATGTTTCCTATTGGTCTAGCTTAGGTCACATGCTCATGCCTGAACCAATCACCATGGCCAGGTGAGTATAATGTTTGATTGGCTAGGTCAGGATCATGTGCCCTTGCCTGGTCCGGGGGTGAGGACAGCCTCAATTAAATGAGGGAGGAGGGGGTGCTGTTAGCAATGGGGAGGGAAGGAACACTAGAGAAATAGGAAAAAAAAGATTTCCACTACCCTTGGGGACAGAACACAGTGAATGTCTCCTTCTTCTGCCTGGTTAAGCTCATTCTGTTTAAAAAGTGATATGTGTGTATAAGCATTCTACACCGAATTATTACAGTATAATATTAAGGGTTAAGAATGAGTGAGAAAGGGAAGGTCTTGAGCAGTGGGACGCTGCAACCAGCACCCTGACTGCTCCATTCCCTCTACTGAGGTGAGGTAGGACACACCTCTCGACAAGGAAGGTCAGCCTTTGTGCTTTTTCCCATTAATTCTTCCCATGTACATTATCAACCTTTGAAACTCATTTTTTAAATTTCTCAGATATTTCCAAGATCCTTCATTGGTTAAAGTTCATTCACTTGTTCCCAGGATGCTCAACATCAGTTCAGCTATGGCCTCCAGCCCAGCCAATATTTCACAGGAGGGGCCAGTAATACAATTTTCCAGTTCAAATGCACAGCCCAGAATACATTTTACAGAAACCACCAGTCCCACTCCAATACCAATTACTCATATCTACTTACATATATTTAAAAAGTAATTCACAACCTAGAAAATGTAAAGCCGCACAGTTCTTAGTATTATGAACACATTTTTACTTTCAATGATGATCATGTTTAATCTAATCTAAAGACACCCTCTGGACCTGAATAGAAAACAACTTTATTATTCTGGATTCATTCTTGGGTTTTTAAAAAAAAAAAAAAACATTCTTGGCATGATTGTGCTCTGGATCTAGCATTTCAGAGTTTCATAATGGATTGACAACTAAAACCCTTAGAGGAAACTTCTATTTAATATTTCCTTTCACTAAAATCAGAAGCTATTTACATTCCTACTTAAAATACAGATGAGAAGGCACTGAATTCCTTCTCAAGACTCCCTGTCATGCCCTTTGCCACACATTTTCTTTGGGCAAATTCTGAGAAGAAGAAACAAAGGAGAATGCATCATACTCGCTCATTCAATGAAAAAAATATTTGTTTGGAGTAGCCTCTGTGTACCAAGCACTGTGCTGGTTTTTTTTTGGTTTGTTTTTTTGTTTTTGTCTTTTGTCTTTTTAGGGCTGCATCTGTGGCATATGGAAGTTCCCAGGCTAGGGGGTCTAATCGGAGCTGTAGCGGCTGGCCTAGGCCACAGCCACAGCAACGTGGGATCCGAGCCACGTCTGTGACCTACACCACAGCTCACGGCAACGCCAGATCCTTAACCCACTGAGCAAGGCCAAGGACAGAAGCCCTTGTCCTCATGGATACTAATCAGGTTCATTAACCACTTAGCCACGATGGGAACTCAACTACTGGGTTCTGAGTAAACGATAGTGAGCAAAACAAATTTCCTCTGGCTTCATGAGGTTTATGGACGAGTATAGGGGTCAGCAAACAACAGCCTACAGACCAGATGTGACTCACCCCCAGTTTTTTGTACAGCCTACAAGCTGAGAATGGTTTCTGAATTTTTTAATTGTTAAAAACATCAAAAGAAGAATATTTCATAACACATGAAAATTATATGAAGTTCAGATTTCTGTGTCCATCAGTAAAGCTTTATTGGAACACAGTCACACCCATTCACTTACATATTGCCTGGACTGCTTTCATGCAGAACTGAAGAGTTACAACAGAGATGACATGGCAGGCAAAGACTAAAGTATTCATTGCCTCGCCCTTTACAGAAAACGTTTCTGACCCTGTGGTCTAGTGACAAGTGGGAGAGGAGGTGAGAAGAGCATGGCTACCCTCCCACTGTGAAATGAAATCAGTCTCCCAGCTAACAGGTGGAGATACCATCCACTATACTTATTTTTGCATTGAGATGTCCCATAATACTCATTTCCATCATTTCCAGTCAAGGATTTACTAGCTTGTACTTCTCAGGTTTAACTGGACTTCACCCTTTTATCAATTTTTTTTTTGTCTTTTTGCCATTTTCCTAGGGCCGCACTCGCGGCATATGGAGGTTCCCGGGCTAGGGGTCTAATCGGAGCTGTAGCTGCCTGCCTACGCCACAGCCACAGCAACGCAGGATCCGAGCCACGTCTGCAACCTACACCACAGCTCACGGCAACGCCAGATCCTTAACCCACTGAGCAAGGCCAGGGATCAAACGCGCAACCTCATGGTTCCTAGTCGGATTTGTTAACCACTGAGCCACGACGGGAACTCCCCCTTTTATCAGTTTTTTTGTTTGTTTTTGCTATTGGGTTATATGAGTTATTCAAATAGTTTGGATATTAATCCCTTATCGGATATATGTTTTGCAACTATTTTCTTGCATTACACAGGTTGCCTTTTCCTTTTGTTGATTGTTGCTTTTGCTGTGCCGAAGCTTTCTAGTTTGAGGTAGTCCCACTTACTAATTTTTGCTTTTGTTGCTTGTATTTTCGGTGTCATATCCAAAAAATCACTGCGAAGACCACTGTCAAGGAGTTTTTCCCCTGCATTTTCTTCTAGGAGATTTATAGTTTCAGGTCTGTGTTTAAATCTAATCCATCTTTTTTTTTCCTTTTTTGGCCGCTCCCACAGCATGTGGAAGTTCCTGAGCCAGGGATCAAATCCGAGCCACATCTGCAGCCCACACCACAGGTGCAGCAACACCAGATCCTTTAACCCAATGCGCTGGGCCAGGGATCAAACCAGCAACACCACAGAGAAAAGCCAGCAGGAACTCCAAATCTAATCCATCTTGAGTTAATTTTTGCCTGGCTTCACCATCTGAATGCCTCTTCTTCCTTCTATTCCACACATATCCCTTTTGTCCTTTCAGACCTAACTAAGCGCTACCTATTTCTGGAAATATTTGATCAGGATTTTAGCAATTTGGTGAACCTTGAACAACTCCAGAAGGCACCAGTCACATGGAGTTCAGTACACACGGACATCTTCCTTCTCTGAAATTCCTTGACATTGGTAATGAGACCATTTAACACTTACTTGCTACCTGTTTCCTGCCTTCTTAAGAGAGGAAGTTCTGGCAACTTCCCTCACCTATTGGTGTATCTTCCACAAATGCACAGAGTGGATGTAGTTTCCTGGTTTACTAGTCATATGGACAAGCAAGAGTGAAGTCTGGAGTAAGAACTCATCCTAGAGATGGAAGAATTCCATCCATTCTCCAGTTTTGCCCCCTAATAGTTGTGTTACATTCTCCCAGCCTCTGTTTCCATAGCTCTGAAATGACTCCTATTTCCCTGGCTTGTCAGGATTACTTAAGAAGCAGTGGTTCAGAGTTCCTGTCGTGGCTCAGTGGTAACGAAACGGACTAGTATCCATGAGGGTGTGGTTTTGATCCCTGGCCCCGCTCAGTGGGTTAAGGATCCCGCATTGCCGTGAGCTGTAGTATAGGTCACAGATGTGGCTTGGATCTGGTGTTCCTGTGGCTGTGGTATAGGTTGGCAGCTTCAGTTCCAATTTGACCCCTAGCCTGGGAACTACCATATGTAGTACGTGCAGCCCTAAAAAGCAAAAACAAATTTTTTCAATTTTAATTAAAAAAAGCAGTGGTTCTCAATCTCAAGTACCTGTCAAAACACAGATGGTGGGGCCCTATCCCGAGAATTTCTAATTCACTTGTTTTGGGGTATAAGGCCTGAGAATTTGCATTTGCTGATGCCGTTGGTCCAAGGGCCTCATTTTAAAAATGAGTTCCCTGGTGGCACAGCAGGTTAAGGATCCAGCATTGTCACTGCAGCGGCTTTGGTTGCTGCTATGGCGAAGGTTTGATTCCCGGCCCAGGAACTTAAAAAAGAAAAAACAAAAAAAAAAACCCCACTGTTTTATTTATTTATTTATTTTTGTCTTTTTGCCTTTATCTAGAGCCGCACCCGCGGCATATGGAGGTTCCCAGGCTAGGGGTCTAACAGGAGCTGTAGCCGCCAGCCTTCGCCACAGCCACAGCAACACAGGATCTGAGCCACGTCTGCAACCTACACCACAGCTCACGACAACGCCGGATCCTTAACCCACTGAGCAAGGCCAGGGATCGAACCCGCAACCTCATCGTTCTTAGTCGGATTCGTTAACCACTGAGCCACAAAGGGAACTCTGTTTTAGATAATGCAGTGAAGAACATGTAGAGGACACATTATGACTCCCTTGTAAAGAGATGATGGTGATAATGACAATGATCATGAGGAAGAGGATGACACAGCATTTCTAGAACTTAAATTCTACCTTAGGCAAGTTTTCTCTCAGAACAGTTCCATTCAGACATTGGTAATATGGTATGCTTTCTGCATAACCATATGAAAAAAAGTTCACATACTTAATTTTGGCACAGGACTCAGGTACAATTTTACCAACAAAAAATACACATGTGGTTTCTGCCTCTCAAAAATAAGAATACGTGAGTGGCAGTTTTTCAGGTGATCACATTTATCAATATTTGTGTTGGGTTTTGCTTTCCATGAATTGTCTAAGAAATTATTTCCAGCCACAAAGGCAGAAGTCAAAAAATAACGATATACAAAATGCTCCTTTAAAAAATCACATTTTAAAATTTCTCATTAATATTTATTGTTCTTTCATTCCTGGCTCATCGTAAAGAAAATTTATGGGAGGAAAACTCAAAATTGAGAAAGCTCTACCCTGAGACCTTGATGTTACTGATGAGTTGGGGAAAAGCCGCTGTGATATAATTTTGGTGTTGAAAGAATTTGAACTGTTCAGGGAGTTCAGAGTTCCCTATGGGTGTAGTTTGGGGCCACCAGTATAGGCAGCTATGCCAAGCCAGTACTGCAGGTTGAGCTCTGTGGACAGGGCACTTTGGCAAGGCCACCACGGTGTCACTTCAGTCAACAGCATTTTGGGAGGAGAAACACAAAAAAGATGGGATTCTGGAGGACTGAACCATACACATGTAACTCACAGGGCCAAATGATATTTTATTAATTTCCCCTGGGAAATGCAACGGCCAAAGAAATACCTTTATTTGGCCAAAACTTTCTGTTCCCTATTAGAAAGATTTTTCTTTGGTTTGGTTTGATTTTTTTTAGGGCTGAACCCGCAGCATATGGAGATTCCCAGGCTAGGGGTCAAATTGGAGCTATAGCCACTGACCTACACCATAGCCATAGCAACGCCAGATCCGAGCCACATTTGCAAACTATACTACAGCTCACAGCCACGCCGGATCCTTAACCCAATAAGTGAGGCCAGGGATCAAACCCACATCCTCATGGATACTAGTCAGATTCATTTCTGCTGAGCCATGAAAAACTGTCACAAGATTATTTTCCATTGACTAAGCCCCACTGTGTGTCCGATAGATGATATTACTTTAAGGTATCTCCTCTCTTCTTCATATACCTCTACCACGTATTGGTTATACGTCCCATGCTGACGTGAATACAACCTACTTGGTAAGGATGATCACAGATTAAATGAGATAATACATGCCATGTGCTTAACTCAGCCAAGCACATAGCAAAGCACTTGATAAATGCTTTTTGTGGTTCTGATGGCTTCCAAAGATTTGAGAAGGATTTACTCTTATTTGTACAAACAAGGGCAGGTTCCAAAGTTCAGCCCTATAATAACAGCATATATCGGACAACTCCTATTTGACCCTCCATGGCTGGTCTCCACCCTTCCCACCCTCTTTCGTGACCTCCAGGGTTCTACCAAGAGGCTCCCTTGCCCTCTCACTGCTGTTTGGGTTTGGCCAACAGGGAGCACCTGCAAGAACTGGGAGGGAGGGATACTGGTGAGGAAAGGGCGTTTCTTTCCCAGTCCCTCGGTGCAGAGAGCCGAGACTGACAGCGTTGTTTGGCTGAAGTTCATACCTACCGTCAGGCAACTCTCCCGAACCCTCTTGGTCTCCAGGTACTGTCACCAGACCCAACCTCTTTCTTCCTCCAACACCCCCCCCACCAATCTCCGCTCCTTTTCTGACCCCAGGATATTGCCTATTCTTTCTGAATCCTCTACACTTTGCCCAGACCTTTGGAATGTTTTTCTTAAACTCCCTTCAAATTACCCACTTAGAGTGTGCCATTGGTCCACTAAGACCTGACTGATAACTGAACATAGACTGTCCCAAAATTTTGCTGCCAACACAATCCAGTGTCCCCATAATTTTTTATGATGGAGTTCCCATTGTGACTCCATGGGTTAAGTGCCCAACACTGTCTCTGAGAGGATGTGGATTCTATCTCTGGCTTTGCAGAGTGGGTCCCGTATTGCTGTGAGCTATCGTGTAGGTCACAGATGTGTCTCGGATCTGGCATTGTTGTAGCTGTGGTGTAGGCCTGCAGCTGAAGCTCCAATTTGACCCATAGCCCAGGAACCTCCATATTGCACAGATGCAGCCATTAAAAAAAAAAAAAAAAATTCATGGAGTACTAGGCCAACAGAAATTGTCCAAACGATTTAATAAGATTTTACGTCCTGACAGAACAAAATCAGTAGCTAATTTTTCAAAATAATGCAGATAAATTGATAGGAAAATACTATTTTTTACTTCAGTCTCAAATAATTGTACTTAGTAAAGGAATGTGTGTATCTGCTGAGCACAACTTCACAAGCCTTGGAAACCAGACTTGGACACCACTGTCTTCACTGCCGGCTCATTACACTCTCTATCTGGTTTTTATCACAGCAACTGAAAACCCAGCTTTGCAGAGATGTAATGTCATCATAAGGAAGATAGCATGATCTAGTGTTGAAAATGGATTACCCTGAGCCAGAAGTTACCGTAATGTCCAGAGAAGGTCAAGTTTCCCTCAAAGCATTTAAAATGTCCAGGAGCACACGCACACACGTGTGCGTGCACACACACACACACACCATGTTGGTTGTGGTGCTCAGCTGGCACCACATCATCTTGGCACACAATTTCAGAACCACTGTCATAGCATTGCTCTTATTCTCTTACTCTCTTGGATTCTGCTCTGCTTTTTGAGTAGGAAAGAAATAGGGAGGGTGGTGGCCAGCTTGACAGGAACTGAATTGGGAATATGTCTCGGGGGAGGGGGGATTGCAAATAGCTGAGTTAGGGTCATCAGTATAAAGGAGCTACTTGATGATTGACCAGCCATTGAATGTGGCTTCTCATCCTCCTGCAGCTGACCTTGGCTCCCAAAACCTCGGAGTAACCCCTGCCTCACCTTTGGGGCCAGTAAGGTCCAATCTCTCTCTCCCTCCCTTTCTCTCTCTCCCTCCCTTTCTCTCTCTCCCTCCCTTTCTCTCTCTCCCTCCCTCCTTCTTTCTCTCTCTCTCCCTCCCTCTCCCTCTCTCTCCCTCCCTCTCCCTCTCTCTCCCTCCCTCTCCCTCTCTCTCCCTCCCTCTCCCTCTCTCTCCCTCTCTCTCTCGCCCCCTCCCTCTCTCTGCAGAGAAGCCTGAAATGGCTGCATCCACATCTTTCCCCTCCATCTTCTGTCTCTATGAGAAAAACCAGGCAACAATTTGGCTCTCATATATTCACCGTTCTGAACTTTATTTTCCTCTTGGTCTCTTATCTCCTGTGCTCAAAGCCAATGTCTATTACCTCTTGCCACCAACATGGCCAGAGATGAAAGATTCTGTCATTACTTTCCCTACATAACAAATCACAAAGCTGCTTTATCCCATTCCTTGATTGCCTCTGTTTCAAGACTCATCGTTTCTAACTAGCAGAGGCACATATGAATTTCCTCTTTATGTCTTCTCTCTTCCATTCCCCACAAGCGCTCGGCCGTTTATTCATTTTTATCAACACAAACATCGGTAACACTTCGGAATAATCGGCTCCGCTATGATAGCTCATTTATTATTCATTGCAATAACCTTCAACTCACTCCACATCAATAAAGTGTAAAGGGAACCAGCTCAGCCCTCCCACGGGGGCGCTGGGTCTGCGCGCCTGGGGCTGCCAAGAGAAGCCCTCTGTCCACAGCACAGGCAGGATGCCCAGCCCCTGCCTTGGCGTCTGTGCCTCCAGGTGCTTTTGGAAAGCAGATGAACCCAATCAGGTGATGCGGGGCTCTGACAAACCTCTCTGTAGATCCCCTGCTCTTTCCTAACCATGAGGATGAAAGGGGGTGGGGCAGGCGAGGGGAGAAGGGAGGGTGTCGGCCTGCATTTGAACCCCAGATCTGCTGTTCACTAGCAGGTGACTGTGACCAAATGACATGATCTTTCCGAGTCTTAGTTTCTTCATCTACAAAATGTGGCCATTGCTACCCACTCCCAAGGCTCCATCTTCAAGGCTTGTTACAATGATTAAATGAACTATGTGAACCGCACAACGCTAGCACATAGTAGGTGCATTTAAGCGCCTGCATCCACCCACATGCTACATCCAACCACATGCTACATCCAACTTGCGGGCTTCACAGTGATGGGTAGACGCAGCCAAGCAGTCGTGCACATGAACTTTCAAGCCAGACATCGAGTTTATTGGGACGTTTCCTCACTACCTGGGTCAGTGACCTTGACCAGTTACTTAAACCTCTCTAAGCCACTCTAAAAGGCAGCTGAGAACAGCCCTCCTGTGTAGAGTTTGTTAAGGGGAGTAAATGTCTTACTGCCTGGGAACTGGTGACACATTGCCTGGAGCACACTACATACCTGGCAAACACTCAATGAGCTGTTTTACAACCATTGTTAACATCTGCCAAATTCCAGGCCACACCAGTCTGGTTGTAAAAATAGGTAACAACTTCACATGTGGGGTACCACTCTTGCTTTGACTATATGCACTACCAAGGGCTATTTAGGACTTCAAGCTCTCCTCTGTATTAAGAGCATCCAGGAATTACACCTGGCCATCTCAGCTGTCTCCTACCTCATCTGTCTCCAGCTGCATGGTGAGATCTGCTGTAGAGAGGTCCAAGGCTGGCAAAGCTACTGACACTGACTTCTGCCCTTGGCTTAGAAGCCACTCGGTGGCAGAGGCAGACTGTATGGAAGGTACCCACAAGGCTCAAGCCACCAGCATAATACTTTCCACACATGGTGGGGACTCCTTTGCCCTGACCACCAAGCCACACGACGATACACAGGCTCCTGAGAGCCCCAGCCCTTGCTCCCAGCATCTCGAAAGGGTTTAAGTGAGGCTTCCTCTAAAGGGAAGCTTACCTATGCTCTATTTACTCCTCCATTCCTACCTCTATTGGGTTCTATCAACCCCCTGCTAATGTGCCCCCCCACCCCCAAAAATGGGTATCCATATGAGCAGCACAGACCACGAGGGTGAGGCACTGGAGAATGAGGAGGGGAAGGAGAACCTGAGACCAGGACTAGGTGGGTCACCACAGAAGGACAGGTGTTGATCCCCTTGCAGGAGTCTCAGGCCCTGCTCTGGCTAGCCTTGGTGGGCTAGGCCAAGGATGCCCTAGACACCTCACAGACCACTCCCATGATAAGGTTGCTCAAACCTAGAAGGTGTTTTAGAAAGGAAGGGAGGGAGGGAGGAAGGAAGGGAGGAGGGAAGAGAAAAAGAAAGAGAGAAAGAGAAGGAAGGAAGAAAGGAAGGAAGGAAAGAGACAGAGGGAGGGAGGAAGAGAAAAAGAAACAGATGGAAAGGAAGTAAAGAAGAATGGAAGGAAGAAACTGCAACTTCCCCAGTCCCTTTGGGAGATTTGAAGGAAGGAGTATTGGTTCTCTATTGCTACATAACAAGTTAGCTGAACATTCAGCATCTCAAAATAACAAAAACATACTACGTCACAGTTGCTGTGGGTCAGGAGTCAGGACATGGCGCAGCTGGGTCCTCTCACAAGGCTGTGACCAAACTGTCCACCAGGTCATGGTCTCATCTGAAGGCTCAAATGCAGGAGGAGCCACTTCCATGCTCACTCACCTGGTCATTGGTAGGATTCAGTTCCTTACTGGCCACTGGCTGGAGGCCCTCCTCAGTTCCTTGAACCTGGGCCTTTCCATAGGATGGGACATGGTAGCTGGCTTCCCTCAGAGCAAGCAAGAGAAAGCAAACCCCAGGGACAAAAGCCACAGCCTTTTTTTAAAAAAATGCATAATTTACTGGGATTCTCCTTTTATCCTTCCCACATGTAACAGGTGATAATATTCCCTACTACACCGAGTTTGCATGAGAAATAAACAAGGTAACATAAGTGAGGAGCTTAGTAAGCACAGGTGCTCACTAAGGGTCAGCTCAGTTCCCTCGTCCCTAGACACAGAGGCCTAGCCCGTGAATCCAACTCTAGGAAAAAGAGCTGGTTGCTGCCAACCCTAAAGACTTCTATTGCCCTGTGGCCCAGTCTTCTTAGAGCGTAACCTCAGAAGTACCTCCCACCACTTTTGCCACATTCTGTTTGTTAGAAGTAAGCAGGTCAGTAGGTCAGGCCCACACTCAACAGGAAGGAATTACACAAGGGCACGACCCCAGGAAGCAGAGAGCTTCGGGGGCCCCCACCAGCATGTGCTACTGAGACACCAGAAAGTTAAGAGTCACTAGGTGGCTTTCCCTAGGTGCCTTATGAAAGAAAAGCAGACTCACGCAGATAGAGCCCACTGTGGCTCAGCAGGTTAAGAACCCAACACAGTGTCCACGAGGAGGTGGGTCGATCCCAGGCCTCACTCAGTGGGTTAAGGATCTGGTGTTGCCGCAAGTTGCGGTGTAGGTGGCAGATGCGGCTCAGATCTAGCCTTGCTGTGGCTGTGGTGTAGGCCAGTAGCTGCAGCTCTGATTCAACCCCTAGCCTGGGAACTTCCATATGCCGTGGGTGTGGCCCTAAAAATTTAAATAAAAAAATCACACAGACAGCACACCCGACGAGAGGTTTTTGATGGGAGCAGGAGCGACCTCTCAGACTTCTCAAAGTCCCCATGACATAGTCCCTGATCAGCCAGGACTCTGGCCCCAGACAAAGCTGGGTAGAAATACCAGCCCTGCCTCTTCCTAACTGTGAGCTCTTAGGCACATAATTTAACCTCTCTCAGCTTTAATTTCCTCCTCCAAAAAATGGGACGTGGAGACAGCCTGCCTCGTTGGCTTTTAAGATGAAATAGACAATGCTCATGAAGACATGGGCATGGCACCCCGAATGGAGAAAACATTTAGTGAACAATAATTACTAACTAGCTGTACAAGGAAGGAAATTGCTCATTCTGCCTCCTAGATTCCCTCCATTACAAAAGGACTACTAGAAAAGTCTTTCCTCAACCAAAACTTAATCCAGGGCCCTGGTTCCTAAATGAGCATCTTAAGACTCAGATGGGTCTCCTACCTGCCTCCTGGGAAATAAACAAAAGATAGGTGTCTCAGTCAGCCTGGGCTGCCATAACCAAGTGCCACAGACCACATGGCTTAAACAAAAAAAACAATGTATTTTGACCAGTTCTAAGACACTAAATTCTGAGATCAAGGTATTGGCAGGTTAGACCTCTTCTTTTTTATTAAAGTACAGTTGATTCACAATGTTTCTTCAATTTCTGTTGTACAGCAAAGTGACCCAATCACCTACAGTTCCCTGTGCTGTACAGTTGAACCCATTGTCCATCCATTCCAAATTTTTGCATCCAAAAACCCCAAACTGGCTGTCCATTCCACTCCCTCTCCCCCATCCACCCCCTGGGGAACCACAAGTCTGCTCTCCTTGGCTATGATCTGTTTCTGTTTTGTAGACAGTATCATCTGTGCCATATTTTAGATTCCCCATATAAGTGATATCATATGGTATTTGTCTTTCTGACTTACTTCACTTAGTATGAGAATCTCTAGTTCCATGCATGTTGCAACAAATGGCATTAGTTTATCTTTTTTATGACTGAGTAGTATTCCACTGTGCATATGTACCATATCTTCTTAATCCATTCATCTGTCAATGGACATTTAGGTTGTTTCAATGTCTTGGCTACTGTGAATACCGCTGCAATGAACATAGGTAGTGCATTCTTCCCTCTGGATATGTCTGTGTCTTGATCTCCTCTTCTTATAAAGGCACAGCCACTGGATCAGGATCCACATTTATGAACCACATTTTAACTGAACCACCTCTTGAAAGGCCCTACCTCCAAACACAGTCACATTCCAAGGTCAAAACTTGACCCAATTCAGCCCACAACAGTGGGAAAAGCATCATGTGGAGTCCCTGGACATCACAGCACTTTCTGCAGAATCCCGTGACCTGTCAGCCTGCCTGACTGTGTTACATGAACACAGAACATATTCGCCTGCCACAGGGACCTCACCTCCCCCCTGCCTCCAACTGAGGAGGCCCTGGCTTCCGGCAGCCCTGTCTCGGGTTCTCTCCCTTACACAGTCAACACTCATGTCATGAGCAACAGAGGAAACGCCTTAAGAGCCTCACAGGAGGATGCAAGAGAAACTGTCATCCCATGGAGTTCCCATTGTGGCTTAGTAGTAACAAACTCAACTACTATCCATGAGGACATGGATTCAATCCCTGGCCTCACTCATTGGGTTAATGATCCTGCATTGCTGTGGCTGTGGAGTAGGCCAACAGGTACAGCTCTGATTTGACCCCTAGCTTGGGAACTTCCATATGCTGTGGGTGTGGCTCTAAAAAGACAAAAAGGAAAAAAGAAGAAAAAAGAAAAGAAAGAAACTGTTTGACACTGGTCTTCATCCCTCAGCACAGACGCACCCAGAGGTAGCAAACACTCCAGGGAGCAGGGGACAGAGGTGGTTTGAATATAGGAGGCATCTCAGAGGGTGCAGGGCAAGTGCCCCGACCATCACCCTCCTGCAGGGGGTGGGGAAGTGGACTCGCTGTGCCCAGGGTGGAGAGGTGGGATGGGCAGGCCACACAGACCTGGGCCTCTGAGGCCACGACGGGGCTCTCATCCGTGGGGGGTAAGAAATTGGATGTGATTGCTGCAGTGATTATAATTATGCTGACCTTTGGACAGAGAGCTGGAAGAGGATTTTATAATAAAGCACTGATGAGGCTGAACAAGGAGTGAAGGGCCAGCGGAAGGCCTTGAAGAGGGTGGGCAGGACTGTGCCTGCGTGCGTGCGTGCGTACGTGTGTGTGTGTGTGTGTGTGTGTGTGTGTGTGTGTGGATGTTAACAGACCCACTTCTCGCCCAAGGACATTTCTCCTGCAGAGCCAGTCCTTCAAAGCACAGAGACAGGAACTCAGGTGAGATGTAGCCTAGAGCCGCATGGCACTCCTTACAAGGAACAGGACTCCCTGCCTGGTTAGATGTGCTGGGACTGTCAGCCTCGCACCAGGGCCTCGGGCTAGCCAGACTCAAGAGGAGGAAGAAAACACTGATGTCATCCTTCTCACATAGCAGTGCTATTATGCTTTCACCACTCCAGCTTAGTTTGATCTTCATTAACAACCTATGGTGCAGGTCTGAGCCCATCTTACAGATAGGAAAATGAAGCATGGAAATTTAAGCAATTGGCCCAAAGCTATAACACTAGTAAGAGACAATGCTGGGATTTAAACTCAGTCGGCATGGCTTGAAGGCTGGAAGACTCCACCTCAGCCTTTACTGCCCACCCTGACTGAGAAACAAGAAGAAGCTAGGATTCATGGCAGATGGAGGTCAGGAAATCAGGTATCAGATTTCATAAGGCCTCCAGGGCTGCAAAGAGGGGAAGCTTGGAGGGTTATCTAGAGTGAGGGCCCCAAGGAGGCTCCCCAGCACCTCCCCCTTTTTGCCATCCATAGCTGCTTCCATCATCAAGTGTGTATCCTCTCCTCTGTTCTGCTTCAGCCCTGGCTTGGCCGGACTTTACTTCCTTTATCCTCAGGGCAGGGCTGCTGGTTACAGCCCCACAGCCTGTGTCCTACTCCAGAGGGTGCCACTGGCATCACAGTTTATGTTGTGCCAGTCCACCCTGCTCAGAAGAAAAAAGGAGAGTGGGGGGTGGAGGAGTCCTTGGGAAATTCCATCAACCCTTGCATCCAGGGACCATTTTATCTATTACACCACTAGGTAGAAAGCGGAGACATCCTTGTGCTTAGTGGACACTCTCAGATGTTATATTAAAAAATTTACTCATGTGTTTATTTACCCAACACATTTATCAAGCACCTACCATGAGCCGAGACATAGAGATCTAAATGGCACAATTCTCACCCTTATGGTGCTTACTAGAACGCCTCATGGAACAGATAAAACTGACATCAATCACAGGAATAAATATAGAATTACAACTGAAGTTAAGGGCAAAGATAGAGGGTTAGGTTCTTAACCCAATGAACTGCAATGGGAAATCCTAACTAGTATCTATGAGGATTCAGGTTTGATCCCTGGCATCGCTCATTGTGTTAAGGATCCAGCATTGCCACAAGCTGCAGTATAGGTCACAGATGCAGCCTGGATCCAGCATTGCTGTGGCTGTGGTCCAGGCTGGCAGCTGCAGCTCTGATTTGACCCCTAGCCTGAGAACTTCCATATGCCATGAGTACAGCCATAAAAAGGAAAAGAAAAAAGATGGAGGGATATACTGTAAAATGAGAGCCTAGAAGAGGGAGTTCTGACCTAGTTAGGGCAGTAAGGGAAGGTCTCAGTGACATTTAGGTCAAGGTACGAAGAATGAAGGGGTTCAAGGGAGGCAGATCCCAATAAACAGATGTAAAATGTGCTCCCAGTTTCTGTGGCCAGAGGGAGCGTTTCTCAGCAGAACGGTGCCCTAGCTGCTCCCAGGGTAACCTGTTTGCTATTTATTGAATTCCTTACTTTTCCTAGTTTACTTTCCTTACTGGGCCTTCCGGAGATCTCCTCCCAGATAAACTGCACTCAGATTTTGTCTCTGGGTCTGCTTCAAGGATTATCTAACTAAGATGGGGACACCGGGGCCCAGAGAAAGGGAGACACAGCTTCTCAAGACAGAGCCACGACCCAAACCTGGTCTCCCAACTCCATATCCACAAAGGCAGAAATCAAAAGCACAAAATACATAATCACAAAGGTCTGAGTGCGATCACCTGTATTAACTATATAATTCTCTATTCTCTACCTTCCCTGGAAGAGAATTAAAAATCTCTCCCCACTGTCACTTCTTACAGCACCTCCCTGTGGAAGAAGTAAACTTCCCGTTGAAAGAAGACTTGATCAGGGACCTCCTTAGCCAATGAATGTGAGCAGAAGTGACATCTGTCAATGCGGAGCAGAAATTTTAACAGCCATGGCTGGCTATACCAGCTTTCTTGCTTTTTTTTCTTCTGCCATGAAAATAGCAGGTCCCAGAGTTCCCACTGTGGTGTGACAAGATCAGCGGCATCTCTGGGTGACAGTGGGTTAAGGATCCGGCACTGTCACAACTGTGGCATAGGCTGCAACTCCAGCTGGAATCTGATTTCTGGCCTAAGAACTCCATATGCTGCAGGGCAGCCAGAAAAAAGAAAGAAAACAAAAAAGCGGGTCCCTGATACTGGGTACTTTTTCAGTCTAGATCCTGGAATAAAGATGGATAGAGTGGGGTAGCTGGTCATGAGTGACATAATAGAGGAGTGAAAAAAACCTTAATTATTTTAAACCATTGAGATTTCAGGCTCATTTGTTACCACAATGTAGCAAAAGGTGACTACTACACTCACCCCAAAGCAAGTAGTGAAACTTCTGTGAGCCTTAGTTTCTTCTTCTATTAAAAATAGGACTAATAGGAGCTCCCACTATAGCACAATGGGATTGGCAGTGTCTTGGGAGCACTGGCTCACAGGTTCGATCCCCGACACAGCATAGCACAGTGGGCTAAGGATCCAGCGTTGATGCAGCTGCAGCTCAGTTCAAGGCTTCAGCTTGGATCTAATCCCTGGCCCAGGAGCTCCATATGACTCTGGGTGGCCAAAAAAAAAAAAGGACTAATAATAGTCATATCTATTTAATGGGATTTTTGTGGGAATTACATGAGCTGATGCACGAGAAGATTTAGTACAGTGTCTGGCACAGAGCAAGCACCCAATAAGTAAATGCTAGCTGTCATCATCATCATCATCATCATCATCATCACTATATTTTTCTCTACCACACAAAGAGACTTCCTCAGAAAGCAAGTTCTCTCTCCAGAGAAAATATATTTGTCCCTGCAGGGCTCATCCCCAGCTTGTTTGTAAAACCCTCCCAGCGGCCCTGCCCAGAGAGTGTTCCCCCCACCACAATGTGGTGAGAAGTGCCAAGTGAGGTACACACATCTCAGCAGGCCTGCACGTGGGAAGCCCATAGCCCTTAATGAATCCCCACAGAGTGGTCCATATTAGCCCCGGTTTAA
This sequence comes from Catagonus wagneri, assembly GCA_004024745.2. Taxonomy (NCBI): domain Eukaryota; kingdom Metazoa; phylum Chordata; class Mammalia; order Artiodactyla; family Tayassuidae; genus Catagonus; species Catagonus wagneri. The sequence goes on from PVHT021183543.1 coordinate 13,922,366, forward strand.
TACTCCAAAATGGCAGGGAGTCATTTATCCATGAGCTATGGCCTCTCCCTGTTGCCAGTGCATTACAACTTATTTATGAGGCAATTTGCACAGTGTCACACTGGCGGGCCATTATGCTGCTGTCTGCTAACTGCTAAGAAGGTTGCTGAACCCAGAGACAAAATGGTCCTCCTACTGTCTCAGCTTTGCGAGTGACAATGAGACAGTGGTTCTCCCCCAGTGGGGCCTGTTTGCTCTTCCCAGAAAAGAACTCCTCCTCCATTGTCAGCCCAGCAACTCAGAACACACCTGGGAGCTTGCGATGAAAAGCCAGGCTCTAGAAAAGGTTGTTGGGAAAGCCACAGGTTGCAGAGAAGTCACTTTAATAAGCACTAGGGAAAGAGGGTTTGTAGGTTGTCATGGCACAGACACCCCTTTGACTACTGTCACAGAAAAATGACATCTTCTTGTGAAGTGTATTGCACGTGGCTTGGCATATGGAAAACTCTCAATGAATGTTACCCGTTGTTGTAACATTCATTGAGAATGAATCCCAGTTGGGCCCCCATCACCTTGGGTATCATGCTCTATAGCACAGTGGTCATTTGCTGCTACAACTTCAGCCCTTGGATACAGAAGCTTTTGATTCTAGCTACATGGGCATCATCAACTCTATACAAGATACTCCTACAAACAGGTCAGGATCTGAGAGATAGCTTCAGAGTCCACCTGTTTATACCAAAGGGAAACGATTTACACAATGCTGTCTCCTGACAAATGTTTAGCTTTGACACTTAGCCTCATATCTTGAAGCAGAATGACTTGTGGGTTCCAATGACTGCTGCGAATTCTGCCCCTAACTACACTGTGGCTCCATGCAACACTGCAGGCTCTGCAGGTGGGGTTCTGCAATGGGACTTAGGGGGGTTATAGATCTCCACAGTTCAGGCAGGAAAAAGAATATATTTGAGCTGAATGTGGCCCGATCCCCATGCCCTTCCCTCCCTAGCTACTTCCTGTCTGCCATTCTCAAGACATCACACCTTCCCCAAGGACTGGGCCCCTAGGGCTCTATTTATTAATTATGTCATTCTACCTCACACAGCTACTGGATACAACCTTGGGTCACTGTTTCTTATTCCTTTTCCTCTGTAACATCTCCTATGTCTGGAATGTTCCCATTCAATTTCAGTAGAATAAATATACTAGTTATTAACAATAATAGCTAAAATCAATTCAGTGTTTGCCTACTGCCAGGTACCCTATAAGTGTCTTGTATGCCTCTCTCTTTCTCTCTGGCCACGCCCACAGCATGCATAAGTTCCCAGACCAGGGATCAAACCCAAGCCACAGCATTCCTCTTTCCCTCTGGGTTTCTGCTGAGGAACCAGTCACTTGAGGATCCATGGACAGATAAGGAACAGAATTCCGGCTTAATTAATGGCCTGGCACATCCACAATATCCAAAAGCAAGGGTCTCTAGGAGAGCACAGACAAACCCTGGGGTCTGAGTGGGGCCTCCTACCTCCCACCCCCAAATCTAAATCTTGGGATGGGCAAGCTCACCTACAAGAAGAAAGCCATGTGACCAGGTTGTCAGCGCAGACTTGCAGCCCACAGACCCCACCAGCCATGTGGACCTAGATGGCTGGTCCCTGCTTGCCAGTAGCAGGGGGCGCAGAGACCAGGCTCATGGACAGGCAGTGACCTTACTCATTAGCAGTATGTGGCTCAATGCATACTACGCTCTGGCCAACTGGGCTGCCAACCAGGGAGGAATCTGGAGGCCCCTCTGTGGCCAGGGGAGGAGCGTGGGGTACTCCCTCCTCAGGGCTTGGTTGTGAAGACCCACCATGGCACCTGGCACAGAGAAGGCATCCTGGGTGAGTCCCCAGGAAGCAGAGCACTGAGGGGGTGCTCTCAGGAGGAACCAGCAAGGGAGCGAGGGAAGGAGAGGAGCCCAGAAAGGATGGGGTTTGGAGCATAGTCTAGCCTGGACCTGGTCCATGGCAGCCTCTGTGGCATAAATTACACTGCCGTGTCAACCTGCCATGGAGCAAGGAGCTGACACTTTAGAAACCTGGGACCTTTTACAGATAGCAACTCTCAACAAATGAGCACGCTTTTCTCTTTCTCCTCACTTGACTGCAACAGGTTCCCCAGGGAATGACAGAATGACCTTTGTCATAAACAGAAGAGATTCCTCAAATAAAGTTTTATTTGTTTTGGAGTTTTTTTTTCTTTTTCTTTCCCCCCCCTTTTTTTTTTTTTTTTTTTTTTTTGCATTTTAGGACTGCACTCATGGCATATGGAAGTTCCCAAGCTAGGAGTCAAATCAGAGCTACAGCTGCCAGCCTACACCACAACCACAGCAACTCGGGATCTGAGTCATGTCTGCAACCTACACCACAGCTCATGGCAACACCAATCCCAATCCACTGAGCAAGGCCAGGGATTGAACCCACATCCTCATGGATACTAGTCGGATTCGTTTCCACTGTGCCACAGTGGGAATTCCTCAGACAGGGTTTTATCTTCATCTGTGCATCATTGGTTGCCAATCCAATGAGAGTTTGAAGAAGGAAGACTTTCACAGATGGAAACCGGTCTCCTCCGGCCCTTACTCCAAACCTCATGACACAACAATCTAGACCCTGCGGAAGTACTCAGGTTCACCAGGAGCTAGAGAGGATGTGTTCTGCAAACAGGAAAGTAACAAGAAAACAGAGATCCTGCCTTGTATTGGAGAAATGTGAGTATTTATGTCCATCCTAATTAAAACTGGCTGAGCCACCACACAAGCAGAGTTTAAAGAGGCTGGCGTTCTAGACACCAAGACTAAACAAAAACCTCTCTCAAAACATGATTCATTAGGCAGGTTCCTGACACAACTAAGTCATCATTTCTGGTGGTTTTATATTCAAAACAATCCCACAAATATTTGGCAAACACCCGCTGTGTGCCCAGCACTGTGTGATGTCTAGAACACAAAAACAAATGAGCAAGATGTTCCAGCCTGCTGGGGGGGAAATGTGCATAAAAAAGCACATAGAGGAGTTCTGTTGTGTTGCAGCGTGTTAAGGATCCAGGATTGTCACTGCAGCAGCTTGGGTCGTTGCTACAGTGTGGGTTTGAACTAGTCCAGGAACTTCCAATTGCCATGGTGCAGCAGAAAAAAAAAATAAATTAAAAAAAAAAAAAAGCACATAGGGAGTTCCCGTCGTGGTGCAATGGAAACGAATCCAACTAGGAACCATGTGGTTGCGGATTCCATCCCTGGCCTCATTCAGTGGCTCAAGGATCTGGCATTGCCATGAGCTGTGGTGTAGGCTGGCAGCTGTAGCTCTGATTGGAACCCTGCCCTGGGAACCTCAATATGCCACAGGTTCAGCTCTAAAAATCTAAAAAAAAAAAAAAGGAAAAGTACATAGAATACAACACAGCTGTCCCAGAGGCAGGCACAGAGAGAGGGGAGCTGTTGCTTCAGCCTCAGCAGTTCATCTCTTTGGGGGCTGCTGACCGTGAGTTGGGAGTTTGGTCTCGCACAAGAAGAAGAAGGTGCTCCAACAACATCAGGAGACAGGAAAGTGCGTGGTCTGAAATGCTGAGGAACTTGACATGGCTGAACATCACCAAGGCAGGAAGGGGGGGAGATGACTGTTATCACCAGCCAGGACCCAGCTTGAATGTCACCTCCTCAAAGTGGCCTCTACTGACCCTTCTACTAAAATACTCTCATTTCCTCTGGCCTCGCCCTATTTTGTCTTCTTTGTAATACTTAACATTCTCTAAAGTTACCTTAATGATCAGTTTATTGGTTTGCATTCTCCCCAGCCAGAATATAAACCGCTTACAAGAGCAGGGCCTTTGTCTGTCTTGTTAATTATCGTATCTCCAGCTCTTAGCACCTATAGGCTCCAGGACCTATTAGGTACTCAAGAAATAACGGGGTTTTTTTGGACGTGCCCACGGCACATGGAAGTTTCCCTGCCAGGGTATGAACCTGTTCCACAGTAGCAACCCCACCTGCTTAATGCACTGAGCCACGGGAGAACTCCCAAGAAACTATGTGTTTAAAATGGACAGATGAGGAGTTCCCGTCGTGTCTCAGTAGTTAACGAATCCAATTAGGAATCATGAGATTGCGGGTTCGATCTCTGGCCTTGCTCAGTGGGTTAAAGATCCGGTGTTGCTGTGAGCTGTGGTGTAGGTCGCAGACGCGGCTTGGATCCCGCGTTGTTGTGGCTGTGGCGAAGGCCAGCAGCTACAGCTCCGATTAGACCCCTAGCCTGGGAACCTCCATATGCCGCAAGTGCAGCCCTGGAAAAGACAAGAAAAAAAAAAAAAAAAACAGATTAATAAATCAGTGAATGTGTGATTTGTACCCTGGGTTTGTGGAACACTTCAAACCAGTAGATCCACCTTTTATATGTTAAGAATAACACTAGCTGCTATAACAAACTCAGCTCTGGCATAGGCCAGTGGCTAGAGCTCTGATTAGACCCCTAGCCTGGGAACCTCCATATGCCACGGGTGCGGCCCTTAAAAAAAAAGCAAAAGAAAGAAATTTATTTCTCACTCACTTATAAAGCCAACACAAGTGATCCTGGTCACAGGTGGTTTTCCTCTACCTGTTGTCTAGGGACCCAAGCACCTTCCATTCTGTGGCCCCACCACCTCCCAGGGCTTTGAAGTCCTTTGTTTCCAGCCACTAGAAGCAGAAAGAGAGCCTTGGCTTACAAGTGACACACATTACTAACTGGTACAACGTTGTAAATCAATCAAGTTGTATGCTTTAATTTTACAAAAATTTTTAAAGTGACACACATCACTACCAGTTACAGCCCTTTGGGGAGAACTAGTTGTCCTATGGCACAATCTGGATGCAAGTGCAGCTGGGATAAGCAATCCCTGGCTGGACAGGCACCTCTCAGTGACAGCACCACCCTGTGGCGGGGGGATGAGTTGGCAGTGGACAAATAACCCTGGACTCAGAAAAGTGAAGCCATTTATCCAAGAGCATGCCACTTACACGTGGTACGACTATCCCTTCAGTAAGTGACCAAGTCCCTCCCTCCCCCTGCTCTCACTGAGGCTAATCTTACAAGCACTGAGGTCAGAAGGTGACATTTCTTGACCTTGCTCTAAGATGCTAAAGAAACTTCCTGTCAGAATTCTGTAGCCCTTATTAAGCAGGGGTTCACTTCTCCTATTCCTGGGGCTAATAAAAGCCAAGTTTTTAAGCTAAAGGGCCAAGAAAGGAATGTGCTAGAATTTTGCCACGAATGGAGAAAAGAAGCCAACAGGAGCAAAGAGGTGAAGAAGGAGGTGCCAGAGGTGAAGAAGGAGGGCCTAACGAGTTTGCTTCTATCCACAGCAACTCTCCAACAACAACTGACATTGACTTGGGGTTTTCTAGAGGCAGGGAACTGAGTCAGGTGCTTCATAATCATTTTCTTATTTAATCTTCAGAAAACCTAAGATGATAGACACTGTTATCCCCATTTTTGCAGATTAAGGAAAAAACTGAAGTCCAGAGAGGCTAAGCAACTAGCCAAGGGTGACCCGGCCAGTCAATGCAAGAGGTGGAATTTGAGAAGTCTGGTGCTAAGCTTTTCAGCATCTTGTTCTGTAGTCTCTGCAGTTAAGGGGGCTGGAGACCAAGGCTGAAAGGTAGACCACAGAAGAGGTGTGGTCCAGCAAAAGTCATCATCTTCAGTGATGGCCTAGCATGTCCTTCCAGAAGGCACCTAGGGGAGGGGGAACTCTTTGGGCTCTTAGGAGTCAGGGTGCTCTCTTTGTTCCACCAGGAGAATGAGGCATAAGCCCCACTTGCCCTAACACCCCTGCTTTGCCTCTGACACGTGAATATTTTTCTTTGCCCTTACTGCAACAAAGTGTGCTGTACTTCTAAGCCAAACAGTGTGACGCACATTCAAATTACAGTCCTCACTTATGATTATTCAGGCCCCTTAAGTAACCAATCATCGTGACTTCGAATGAGTTTAATTATCAGGGTACTTCAGTGCATAAATAGCAGTGCACACCCTGTTAGCCGGGCTGACAGCTCTAATTGAATTCAGCAGTCTGGTCTCATCTGGTAGAAACCACCGGAATTTGGTCCTGACACTTTACACTGTGTTGGCAGGATGATTGGAAGGGTTTACCCAGTGGAACTGTAAATCCCAAAGTCTGGACCCTTTTGAGAAAGACTCAAGCCCTGTCTCTTCAAAGGACAACTTGACTAAAAGCAAAAAGAGATGGATAATTTAGGGGGGGAAAAAAACTTCAAAGAGAGCATCCATTTTCAGAGTGTTTTCATACACAGGATCTCTCACTTAACCCTCTCAATGACTTCACCCCCCTACTCAGTGCTTGGAACATAATCGATATTAGTTGAATAAACAGTGATTCATAGATTAGGAACTGAGGCTCAGAAGCGAGTCCACACTGATTCAGTCAGCCCAGGGCAAAGCCTGGATCTTGGTCTCAGATCTGCCAACTTCTCAGATGCGGAATCTGGACCAATGAGGCACCCAGCATCCTTATCTCCGCTCATCCCCAGACCTGGTCCACCAACTCTGAAGAACAGTTCCTGGGACCCAGGTCCTTCCAGCTCCATCTTCTGCCCTGGGGACCAGAGCAAACCTGAGGACCACCCAGGAATAGACTGCAACAGCCATGTGTGGTCAAAAGTCCAGATACTTGGGTCCTAGCACATTTCAGAGCATCTTCCCACTCTTCTCTTTGACCAAAACCTCATCCCCCTAGGCTAAAGAGTTAAGACTCTCTCCAGCTATCTCTCCCCTTTCTTTCACACCATCTAACCCAGAGTTTCTTGACCTTTTTGTCCAAGGACTATTTTGGCAATTTGTTGAAACCTTTGAATTGCTTCTCAGAATATTTTCAAATGCAGAAGATGAAACACAATGGATTATAAAGGAAGTAGAAGATAATAACATATAGTTATCAAACGGGTGTTTAAAATGCGATATGGGAATATGTGTGCTTCGTTATTAATGCATTAAACAGACGATCTATCAGAGGCTCTGATGGCTTTCATAACTTCAAAGTAGTGATGAACACGAATGATGTTTGAGATATCTTCAATAACCACAATGTGAAATAAAGTATCAGTGATTTTCATTCGTAACAAAATCACAGATACTGCTAGTACTAATATAGTTTTTTATCTATGTTTAATAATTGAAGAAAATTATGTTTCAATTAGGTGTTAGTGATAATAAAAATATTTTCCCATCTGGAGTTCCCATCATGTCCTCTCAAGTGTAGTCTGAAAACTTTTGGAAGTTATTTAAGCATAGGTTTGAGGGTTTTCCAATCCAGTTCCTTTTGCTGTTTGCACTTGGGATGAAGCAAGGAGTGGCACTGACTGGATCCACTCATGAGCTCTCTTGGTTTTGCAATTTGTAATCAAAGAAATGATTAAGGAGTTCCCACTGTGGTACAGTGGGTTAAGAATCCAACTGCAGCATCTTGGGCTGCTACAGAGGTGTGGGTTCAATCCCCAGGCCAGTGCTGTAGGTTAAAGGATCCAACTTTGCCACAGCTGCAGCATAGGTCACAGCTGCGGCTCAGATTCAATCCCTGGGCCAGGAACTTCCACTTGCCATGGGTGCAGTCATTTAAAAAAAAAAGAAAAAGAAAAAGAAATGGTTAAGATCCACATCTTTTGCTCCCAATATTTCCAGATGGGCATGAGAATAGATAGTGTCTGTGGTTGCTGTTATTGTTTGTTTTGAGGACATTCAAAGTTGTACAAATTAATTGTTGATTTTTAATTAGGGAACTCTTTGAACCATCAAAACTTCATAACAGGAGTTCCCGTCGTGGCGCAGTGGTTAACGAATCCGACTAGGAACCATGAGGTTGCGGGTTCGATCCCTGCCCTTGCTCAGTGGGTTAACGGTCCGGCGTTGCCGTGAGCTGTGGTGTAGGTTGCAGACGCGGCTCGGATCCTGCGTTGCTGTGGCTGCGGCGCAGG
>PVHT021183543.1:13936571-13966861 GCA_004024745.2 Catagonus wagneri
CCTGCCCTTGCTCAGTGGGTTAACGATCCGGCGTTGCCGTGAGCTGTGGTGTAGGTTGCAGACGCGGCTCGGATCCTGCGTTGCTGTGGCTGCGGCGCAGGCCAGTGGCTACAGCTCCGATTAGACCCCTAGCCTGGGAACCTCCACATGCCGCGGGTGCGGCCCTAAAATGACAAAAAGGCAAAAAAAAAAAAAAAAGGCAATGAATTTTCCACCAATTGTAGCTTTGGTTGCTTCCCAGAAGGCAAATATTTAAAACCTTTTTCCTGATTACAAAAGTAATTTTTTATTAATAAAAAAGTAAACATTCAATAAGGTATGACTTAGTACTCTGTTTTATATAATTCCATCCCCTTACCATAACACCTATGCCTTTAACTAATGTTACAATTTGAATATGCCTTCAAATTTTTTCCAGGCTATTAACAAGAGTATACATGTATATAATAATAATCTCTCTTTAGCTGAAAAGGAATTATACTTTCACACTTGACATAAAATTATTTTTGTGTAACCATATACATGATGACTTCCCATTTTAGTACTTACAGGCTTCTCTCAACAGTGACATGTGGATGTAATTGCATGTATTTAACAAGTTTGATATTCACTGATGATTTGATGGTTTCCAATGCTTGGATATTGCAAATGCTGTTGCAAATGGACATTCTTACACATCTTTGCACATGTGTACAACTATTGCTACTATAAGACTTGCAGTTTCCTCATTGCTATTTCATGAGTATCAAACAATGTTTCCTAGGACCACAAACCCCATTTTTAAATAGCAGGATAAACGGAACAACAAGTACCTGCCTAAATGGTTTCAGGATAGGTGGTAGACCCTCAAGAGAGCTACAAATAGAGACTTGGATGGAGAAAAAAAGTAGGATTTCAGGTTTTATAAATGTGTGAAACCAAAGTTGTAGGTTTCAAAACTTGAGAGGCACCACAAACTGACTTCTCCCTACTAACTCTCATCAGTCAATGCAGGCAAAAATTCACACGCGTACTGCTTTGACCACTGTACCAGCCCATGTGGCTGCACAGAAGTAGCCATGCACTAGAGAGGCAAATTCTAAGATCAAACAAGCAAGGGAGACTTCTGCTGGGATACTCTTCCCACTCTCTCTGTTGCCAAGGGAGACTGAGCCCACCTGGAGTGGGGAGCAGAACAACAAGCCCACACAGCCAGGAAATCCTAACCAGAGGGGACAAGAGGAATAACTAAAGGTAACAGGGATGAAGGCACTTGAAAGCAGAAAAAGCTATTTGTTTTTTTAAAGTTCTAAGAGTTTCTATTTCAAAAAAATATTAATAATAAAATAGATAAACCAGGAGTCCCCATGGTGGCTCAGTGGGTTAAGAACCTGACTAGTATCCATGAGGCTGCAGGTTCAATCCCTGGCCTCTCTTGGTGGTTAAGGATCCAGCATTGCTGCAAGCTACAATGTAGGTTGCAGAGGCAGCTCAGATCCTGCATTGCTGTGGCTATGGAGCAGGCCAGCAGCTACAGCTCCGATTCAACCCCTAGCCTGGAAACTTCCAGGCTAAAAATAAATAAATAAAATAAAATAAAATAGGTAAACCAGTATACTGTCAGGCTGAGCAAAGTCTATGCTGGTGTAGAAGAAATACTGGAGAGGTGTAGAGAGATAATGCGGGAAACGGAGAGAGGTGCCAGATACGGAGAGTCCTGGGTGTTACACTAAAGATGTGGACTCTACCCAGGGGGCGTTTGGGACTGGTGTGCACCTTTCTAAACAAAGGAGTAGCATGATTACTTCTCTCTCTTAGAGCGATTGCTATGGTAGTAAAATGGAAGGAGGGAAATTTGAGGCAGAAAGAACAGAGGCTTTAGCAATGCCCTAAATGAGAAGTAAGACAGGGGAGTTCCTGTCATGGCTCAGAGGAAACAAATCTGACTAGTATCCATGAGGACACAGGTTCAAGCCCTGCCCTTGCTCAGTGGGTTAAGGATCCAGTGTTGCCATGAGCTGTGGTGTAGGTTGCAGATGCGGCCCCGATCTGTGTCTGTGGCGTAAGCCAGCAGCTGTAGCTCCAATTAGACCCTTAGCCTAGGAATATCCATATGCCACGGGTACGGCCCTATAAAGACAAAAAAAAAAGTAAGAAGGGTTAACTCAGACAGTGGCAAAGTGGTTCTTAGTGAAACCACTAAGGAGAACCTGGTTCTTAGTGAAAAGAAATAGGGAGAAAGTATAAGATCATACCCAGTTTTACAGCTGGGTAAAAAAAAAATTTTATCTATAAAATGAGGATAATAGTCAAATCAGATTAGTGTTCAGATGATATGGGTTGGATTTGCTTTAAAGTTAATTTCCACCCCACCTTTGTTCCAGAAAAGATTTAATGCCACTTAAATTAAGGTTACAGACACAGGGCCTATAAAAGGCCCCCTACAAACGTGAAATCTGACCGTTGACTACTAGCACTGACACCTTCGTGAACACCTGTGTGTTTAGAGACCAAGTCTGCGGAGGTGCCTTGCAGGGCAGGCAGAGGGGCAGGTGGGTTGATGTGGCCCAGCAGGTGATTACAAGTGTGTCCTTGGGTCCCGGAAGAAACGCCAAGGTTTATGAAACAAGTCTGTGAGTGCTGAGCGCAGTGGGTCTGGGATGGGGGTCCTCACTGCGAGCCGGACGCCGCGCCAGACCTATTGAACCTGTTTATCTCGTTTAGTCCTGGGGGCAAACTTGGAAGGAAATTGTTATTTCAAAAAAAAAAAAAGACTTCAAAGATGAGAAAATTTGAGGCTTTCAGAGGTTAATTGGCCTCCTCGGTGGAAATCCGAGAGACTCCCGCTGACTCTCTGTTCTTTCCCAGTGATGCATAATACTCAGCTCTGAAGGGGCAGCGCTGCGGTTCTAGAGAACTAGGACCACAGCAGCTGTGCCCGCCAAAGCCCACGCAGGGCAGGGGTCGAGGGCTGCCTGGCGGGGGTCGGCCTGGTTAGCAGGTGGTGCTCTGGGGAAAGAGCAAGTCCTGCCTCCTCTTTTTGTGGTTAGTCACCCTCTTTCTTCCAGCAACAAGCGGTCCCTGGATCCCCCCCTTCCCCTGGCAGGACCCTGGCAGCTCTCATGCTTCTCCATGGTCACACCTGGTCTCATCTCTAAGTGATGCTGACCCCACCACCCCACCCAGTGGCTCACTCAGCTGCAGGTCATAACTCAGCCTTGTGGCTTCTCTCCATTTCTTCTCCACTGAGGCTCCAACCCCTTCACTAGGCTTACAAAACAAGGGTACCGCATGGTTAATCCCTTGCAGGTAGGTTAGGGAGGCAGGATTCATTGTCCCTCCAACAACATCTCCAAGGAAAAAGAGATGATGCTCAACAGCAACAACAACAAAAAAAATGTGACAAAATTCCCCAGTGTCACTTTTTTTCAATTTTGCACATTTTTATTAAAGCATAGTTGATGTACAATGTCGTGCCAATTTCTGCTGTACAGCAAAGGGACCCAGGCACAGACATACATGTGTTCCCTTTCCTATATTATTTTCCATCACGGTCTATCCCAAGAGACTGGATACAGTTCCCTGTGCTGTGCAGCAGGACCTCACTGCTTATCCCCAGTGTCACTTTTTTTTTTTTCTTTGCATTTTAGGGCCGCACCCACGGCATATGGAGGTTCCCAGGCTAGGGTTCTAATCAGAGCTACAGCTGCCGGCCGACACCACAGCCATGGCAACGCAGCATCCAAGCCGCGTCTGCGACCTACACCACAGCTCACGGCAATGCCAAATCCTTAACCCACTGAGCCAGGCGAGGGTTTAAACCCACAACCTCATGGTTCCTAGTCAGATTCGTGTCCACTGCACCACAACAGGAACTCCCCGAGTGTCACTTTTATCTAATTATCTACTTTCACCTTTTGACAGCCAGCTATCTCTCTGGTCCCCAACTCGGTTTAACCCTAAATTTGGTGACTCTGGCTGCCCAGAAGCCACTCCTGAGTGGGCCCGTTGGGAAGTCCTGCGGGAAACCCCTTCATCCCCCACTTACCCCCGGGCTGACTCTCGGAGGTCATCACGGCTTGGTTCTACGCCAGGACCCCTCATACTAACCTGGTCCAGCCTTGATTCTGCTTCCATCAGGTTCCCCACCCCCCACAGGCACACACCTCACACGAGACTGGCAGTCCTGGGTGACCACTAGCTGCCGGAAGGGAGGATCTTTAATGGATCTTGGGCAGCCAGTTCTACAAAGGAGAGCGAAAGGAGTAGAAGTCATAACCAACCAGTGGGTTCGCACACTCCGGGCAGCAAGTGTAAACCCCTGGTCGGCACTGAAGTCAAGGTCAGGGAAACAAAGAGGAGTGGGAGGGGAAGAGCCAGGTCAGGGCAAGGAAAGGGGGTGGGGGGCAAACAGAAGCCAGGATCTCACCGATGCTCTGTGGGCAGCATGTGCAGGATGTCCTGCCAATGGAAAGGGCAAAGCCAGGGACAGGGTACACCCCCTTGTGTCATGGCTGAGCAAGCAACCTAGATCAGATGCAAGGAAGGTCCTAGAGACTCATTAGCAATGCTCAACGAGGCACATGCTTAGAGCTCACCTAATGTAGAGATACCACAGTTCGGGGAGGCAACAGGGCCCACCCACAGTCTGGGTCACTCACTCAGCCTCCATCGGCCCTCCACGGCAAAATAGGGTCTGATCTTCAGGCACCCTTGGAGACCACGGGACCAGTGCTCAGGCAGGGTCTTAGAGGTTCTCCTTGGCCTGACTCTACACAAGCCCCCCGGTCAGGGGTTTCAAGCTCCTGGTCGTAAATGAGTACATGCTCAAAAATACTTGCTGAATAAATTAATGAGGTGAAGGGACAGGAGAGACTGCAAGGGGAAAAGGGGCAATAATAAGGAAAATGGAAAAAAATTTGAGGAGCTACTGTGTTATTGGCTGCATTATGACCACACAGCAGCTGGGGGTGAGTGAACGGGAGAGTGACTTTCTAAAACCTAAACCCAGGAGTTCTCATTGTGGCACAGGGGCAACAAATCCAACTAGTAACCACGAGGTTGTGGTTTCCATCCCTGGCCCTGCTCAGTGGGTTAAGGATCTGGCATTGCCATGACTGGCAGATGCGGTTCAGATCCTGCGTTGCTGTGGCTGTGGTGTAGGCTGGCAGCTGTAGCTCCAGTTGGACCCCCAGCCTGGGAATCTCCATATGCCTCAGGTACAGCCCTAAAAAAAAGAAAAAATGCAAACCTAAAACCCCAACCCGACAGAGTCATTCCCCTGCTTAATTTTTCCATAACTATTGTAATCAGAGTAAAATCTAAATGCCTTAAGGATGCTTACAGGTCCTCATGTGATCCGGCCCTCACCTCTGACCAGACCCAGCCCCACCTTACACCAGCCAGCCGTGTCTGCCCTGCCCTCTGCATCCCAGTCAACTAGGTATTAGACTTACTTTCATTTTGTTCCACCATTGCTTTTTTCATTTAACACATCATCAACATCTTGCTATACCCACGTTTGGGCACACACCTGACAATTTACATGCACAAACTCACTCAATCCTCTCAACAAGTCTGTTAGACAAGGATACTTACCCCCATTTTTCAACCAAAGAAACTGAGGCTAGGAGGTTAAGGGACTTGTCCAAAGTGTTATCTCGTGCTAAGCCATGATCTTCCCCAGGACACCTGCAAATCAGCTCCAAAGCAGACAGCCCAGAACAGTCAGGGGCCAAAAGAGGCTTCTCATAGCCCTGCAGCTAGGACCTTAGAAACACTGGCTGGTGGTCTTCCTTTAGACGGGTCTATCAGGAATATGATCGAGAAAACTTGCCTGGGGTGACCAACTGATCACAATTTGCCTAGGACTTTCCAGGTTTTAGCACTGAAGGACCCACATCCCAGGTAACGTGTCAGTGCTTGTTTTATTTATATTTTTGCTTTTGGTCACCCCACGACATATGGAGTTTCCAGACCAAGGATCAGATCTTTTAACCCACTGTGTGGGGCTGGGGATCAAACCTGCATTCTGATGCTACAGAGATGCCTGGATCCCACTGTGCCACAGCAGGAACTCCAATCAGTCCTGTTTTAAAACTCAACGTTCCGCATCCCGGGAATAACTTCTCCACTCAATCCCAAGGACATGGGGTCCCCTAGTCACCCTCATTCTGGCCAGCTTCCTTGTCCATCAGATGAGGTACCCAGGGATCAGCGGGGCTCCTGGCGATTAGCTCAGAGGCAGTATTAAAGTTACAATTTAGATAACCCAGCTGCCTAGGACATCCATTCAGGCACAGCAAGATCCAGCCAGAAACTGAGGCCGAGGGAAAACGAGCCCCCACTTGGGCGGGGCTGGCCAGGAAAGGCTGGTATCCAGAGGAGAAACCCCAGTCCACATGCCTGGCTGTCTTGTGTGCAATTGTAACCCCCAGTTGCTGGCACAGTATCTGGCACATACCAAGAGCACGATACATATATGCCACACTGAACCACCACAATTCAACAGCTGACTTCAAAAGATCCTGAGGGAGTTCCCTTCGTGGCTCAGTGGTTAACGAATCCGACTAAGAACCATGAGGCTGCGGGTTCGATTCCTGGCCTTGCTCAGTGGGTTAAGGATCCGGCGTTGCCGTGAGCTGTGGTGTAGGTTGCAGACGCGGCTCGGATCCCGCGTTGCTGTGGCTGTGGCGAAGGCCGGCATCTACAGCTCCTGTTAGACCCCTAGCCTGGGAACCTCCACATGCCGCGGGTGCGGCTTTAGATAAAGGCAAAAAGACAAAAAAAAAAAAAAGATCCTGAGACCACCAACGGGACCCAGCTCAGTGCTACAATGGCTAACCCACAGGCTGGATCCGGGAGAAGACACATGGGCCTGTCCCATGTGAGACAGGTTTAGGCTGAACAACCAGTGAGAGCCTTGCTGCTGGAGGGCTGATGGCCGCTGATGGTTCTGGGAAGAGAGGCTGCCCTGTCAGCATCTGGCCATGTCTTCTTAGGGGAGACCCAGGCAAACATAGCCGAGAAGACAAGCCTTACACGGAGACCTTCTCCGGGTCTTTATTGTGAGTGAGTCACCATCATTAGCTAAAATTCAAGGCCAGTCAAATAGGGTTTTCATTGGGCCAATTACTCTTAACTTGTAAAGTGCTTTCAACAGTCCTTACTGCAGCTGCCACTTGCTGGGGCTCCACCGTCAGGCCTGGGAAGCAGCAGCAGCGCCATCTGGTGGCTTTTTTGAGAATAGCAAGGACTGTTTCACCCCTTTTGGGTGTGGGCAGAACACACTTTCTGAGAAGTCATAACTTTGGATATCTTTTTTTTTTTTTTTTTTGGCCACACCCTCAGCATGTGTAAGTTCCTGGGCCAGGGATAGAACCCATACCACAGCAGCAACCCGAGCCACATCAGTGACAATGCAGGATCCCTAACCCGCTGAGCCACCAGGGAACTCCTGGATATCTCAGTAAGAACTGGGAGTTCCCTGGCGGCCTAGGGGTTACGGATCCAGCGTTGTTACTGCAGTGGCTTGGGTCACTGCTGTGGCTCAGATTTGATCCCTGGTCCAGGAACCTCCACATGCTGCAGGTGTGGCCAAAAAATAATTATAATAAGGACATCTGCCCTGCTCTTTAACAATCTAATCCACTGCTCACCATTTATAAAGATCAAAAAAACATAAAACCCATCCCCAAATTCAGTGTGGATTCAATGACCTTTGTGTTTTCAGAAAACTCTGAGCTTCCCGTGGTAAATCCACCTTTGCTGAGCTAACTGGTACACAATACCCAGATGCAAATTAGGGAAACAATACACTTCCCAAGTCTTCGTGCCCTTCCTAGGGAGGCACATCCTATTTGCTTGTAAAAGGAAATACGGGCGTTGTCCGCGATGCTGTTTATAATCTAGCCAGGATGTTGCGCTAGTCAAATGATTCCAGCCAGTAAGTCAAATGATTCCTGAAATAATAGTACCATGGAGAAAGTGCTCTAAAGGAGGACACGGGTGCCATGAGCCAGTGTGATGGGGTGGGAAGAGTGATGGGGTCCAGGGGGTCATATAAGGCGTCCCCTGGGATGCGTAAGCTAAAGCTAAATGTCTGGATTGTCTTCCAGGAAACTTAGAACAAGAGCTTTCATGCATTCTACCTACAAGCCTGAGGGAGGTGACAGCTGAAAACAATGGGATTTGAATTGACCCTCAATTTGGGTTTTTTTGTTTGTTTGTTTGTTTCTTTTTAGGACTGCACCTGCAGCATATGGAAGTTCCCAAGCTAAGGGTCTAATATGAGCTACAGCTGCCAACCTGCGCTACTGCACCAGCAACACCGGATCCGAGCCACATCTACGATGTACAGCACAACTTGAGGCAACACTGGATATTTAACCCACTGAGCAAGTTCAGGGATTAAAACTGCATCCTCATAGATTCTGGTCAGGTTCTTAATCCACTGAGGCACGATGGGAACTCCTGGGGGTGTTTTATCTGGATCCCTTTCACTACCCCACCACCAGCACATACATGAACGTACACACACATCCATGCACATCCATGCACATGTACAATAAATTCATCATCTCTTTGTGCTGAAGAAGGGTTAAATTACGTGCAGATGAGAACTGCAGTCAGATGGAGTCCTGCTCAGGTGAGGAAGAGCTGAAAGGCTCTTGAAAAGAAAACCTTATCTCAGAGGCTCAGACAGGGTGAGTCTGTGGAGCGGCAGCTGAGAGCCCCAGGAGTCCCCTGAGGGAGAGAAGGTGGGGCTACAGTTCAACGCAGTTGGGGACTTCACAGATGCAGAAATTTGGTTCCTTCAAACTCAGCTCCTCTTGATGTTCAATTCAGGATAACGGAATACATGTAAAGTCTTAGAATCAAACAGACATGGGTTCTAATCCTTTGGCTCCAGCATAATTTCACAAATTAATTTTTCTAAAGCATCTCATTTGAAAAATGAAATTAATAACCTCTATGCTGCAAGGAGGCACATGCTCTGTTCTGGTCCCCAAGGCTGGGTCCCCACCCCCGAAAACCTCAGTTTTCTCTTGCCCTGCATGATAGGAGACTGTTTCACCAAATGTTATTGGTTTCTTTTTTCTGGAAAAAGACACCCTCAAAATTCAAGATTTTTAATTTGCATTAACGTCATAAAGAGCAGATTTTTAAAACATGTTCCCCATTCTGACATATAAATCATTAAATAAATAAACTAGAGGGGAGATGCAGCTCTGCCTTGCAGAAGAATATCAGTTAATAAATGCAGAAGGAATGATGGAAAAAGAAGATCACCAGTAGGCAAACTCCATGGTGATAACTGTCTCAAGCAAGCACCGCTGGAAGTACGAGAAACAGGATATTTGCATAACTTCGAAGTACCTTCCCTATGAGATACTCACTAAATACAAATAGGAAATAGTAACTATGGTAAAGAAACCTAGCAGGAGTTCCCTTCTTGGCTCAGTGATTAGAGAACACGACTAGGATCCATGGGGATGCGGGTTTGATCTCTGGCCTCGCTCAGTGGGTTAAGGATCCAGCACTGCTGTGAGCTGTGGTGTAGGTTGCAGACAAGGCTCAGATCCTGTGTTGCAGTGGCTGCAGTACAGGCTGGCAGCTGCAGCTCTGATTTGACCTCTGGCCTGGGAACCTCCATATGCCACAGGTTCAGCCCTAAAAGTCAAAAAGAAAAAAGAAACCTAGTAGACACAAGTAGTGAGGCATTTCATCATCAGTGATACGATGTCCTGAGAAGGGCACAACATGACCTCTGTGACCTTCTTGCAAAAAATGCATAACCTTAACT
The DNA here is from genome assembly GCA_004024745.2 of Catagonus wagneri. Classification (NCBI taxonomy): domain Eukaryota; kingdom Metazoa; phylum Chordata; class Mammalia; order Artiodactyla; family Tayassuidae; genus Catagonus; species Catagonus wagneri. The sequence goes on from PVHT021183543.1 coordinate 13,946,356, forward strand.
GAATCATGGGAAAACACCAGACAAACCCAAATTGAGAGTCACTGACAAAGTAACTGCCCAATACTCTTTAAAAATAATCCAGGTTATGAAAAACTCCCTCCTCTCCTAATCCCCAAAATAAACTCTAATAGATTAGAGAAAATTAAGCAAACAATGCAGGAGCTCCCACTGTGGCACAGTGGATTAAGAATCTGGCCTTGCCATGACTGTAGCATAAGTTGGATTCAGTCCCTGGCCTGGAAACTTCCACGTGCTGTGGACGCAGCCAAAAAGAAAAAACACTAAAACAAAATGCAATATGGAATTGTAGATGGGATCCTGCACCCAAAAAAGTATAATAGTGGAAAAAGTACTGAAATTCAAATAAGGTGTGTAGAGTAGCCAATAATATCTTAATGATTGTTCAGCATTGCTAATTATTAAGAAATGCAAATCAAAGCCACAGTGAGATACCACCTCTCACCTGCCAGAATGGCCATAATTGAAAAGTCCACAAATAATAAATGTTGGAGATGGTATGCAGAAAAGGTAATCCTCACACACTGTTGGTGGGAATATAAATTAGTGCAGTCATGGTGGAAAACAGTTTGGAGTTTCCTTTTTAAAAACTAAAAATGTGAATTCCCTGGTGGCCTAGCAGTTAAGAATCTGGTGTTGTCACTGCTGTGGCTCAGGTCACTGCTGTGGCACATATTTGATCCCTGGTTCAGGAACTTTCACATGCCATGGATGTAGTCCAAAAAACAAACAAGCAAACAAAAAACTAAAAACTAAAAACATGGAGTTGCCATATAATCCAGTAGTCCCATTCCTGGGCATATATCCAGACAAAAAAGACACATGCACCCCAACATTCATAGCAGCACTATTTACAATAGCCAAGACATGGAAAAAAACCCAAGTGCCTATCAACAGACGAATGGTTTAAGAAGAGGTGGTATATCCATACAATGAAATATTACTCAGCCATGAAAAAGAATAAAATAGTACCATTTGCAGCAACATGGATAAACCTAGAGATACTAAGTGAAGTCAGAGAGAGAAGGATAAATGCCATATGATATCATTTATATATGGAATCTAGAAAATAATACATATGAATCTATACAAAAGAAAGACCAACTCACATACATAGAAAACAAATTTATGGTTACTAAAGGGGAAAGAGAGGAGAGGAAGAAATCACTTAAGGGTATGGGACTTACACATACACACTACTGTATACAAAATAGATAAGCAACAGGATTTACTGTACAGCACAGGGAACCATATTCAGTATCTGATAACAATCTATAATGGGAAATAATCTGAAAAAAAAAGTATATATATAACCCAATCACTTTGCTGTATACCTGACACTAACACAATATTGTATATCCACTATATTTCAATTTTATAAACTACACTATATTCATTCAACAATATATCTTGGACTATATATCTGTCTTGCTATGTTTGTGAGTGCACAATATTCCACTATAAGTATTTATTTAACCAAACTCAGATTTGTCCAAGTTTTCCCTATTATAAACGACACTGCTATAAAAGCTTGTGTATGTGAAATATGTGTTTCAGTGTGTGGGTGAATATATACAGAGAAAACAGCTACATATATAAATACTATATATTATATATAATTATGTATTATGTATATAAAGAATAGAATCTTAGAAAGAGGGTGATTGAATCAAAATGTAAGAAAAGTTTACATTTTGATCATACTTCTGCCAAAAGTGACAGACGTGACAATTTTCCCCATACCCTGACAAATAACAATTACCAATATTTTTCTGTTTTTTTCTGACAGAATGGGCAAAAGATAAATGATCGAATCTTTAGCCTATCTGAATGTCACCCCAAGGCCTCTGCCCATACTGCCAGGGAGCTGCGGGTGCCCTGAGTGGAGTTCAGGCTCTCTGCTTGACATCCAGTTACTTAGGCTCTGTGGTGGCCAGTCTCCAGGACCATGTGCACACGGGTCCCCTCCCTCACTGCATCATGCTGGCTCTGTGTGCCCAACAGAATAGGACAGAAGCAGAGTTCCCATCGTGGCTCAGTGGTTAACGGATCCGACTAGGAACCAGAATAGCGCAGAAGTCATAGTGTGTGGTTCCCGAAGCCCGTTCATTACATTTGGCTTCCCCTTGGTTCCCTTGGGTCGCAGCCCTGGTGGAAACCAACCACCATGTTAAACCGACCCTCAGGCCCCCTGTGGAGGAGGCCTGGTCACTATTCCACGATGAGGAACTAAGGCCTCCTGCCAACAGCCATGTGACTGCGCCATCTTGAAAGCAGTTTACCCAGCACTGGTCAAGTATTCAGATGACTGCGGCTCTAAATTAGAACTACCCAACTAAGTCACTCCCAAATGCCAGGGCTCAAAAACCACTCGGGATAATAAATCTTTGCTATTTTAAGCCCCTAAGTTCTGAAGTAATTTGTTGTGCAGCAATAGATATAACTAATAACCTCTCTGGATCTCACTTTCTCATCTGTAGGCTAGGAATGATCATAATAATACTGTCCATTTCACAGAGAGAAAGAGCTGAAAGCATCTGCCATCTGCCTGGCCCACAAGCACCAGCATCTGTTCGCCTTTCTTGTTGAGAAGGCCTTGTCACAGGCTGTTAGGCCTGACTAAATAGAGAGGAATGTTTTGAGTCACAGTGCCTTTGACCTTTTCATTTAAAATCCGTGTCAAATCAACTTCTAATTCATTTCCAGACACATTATTCTGAGAATGAAGCAGGGAGTGAACTTTATTGCCATGTATTCCCTGCCCTCTTATTTGATGAAATTACAAAAGCAAAAAGTCCAGTTGCTCTGGTCTTCGGAGTGCTGCCAAACTGCTCTCTAAGTGATCAAGGGAGTGGCTGCTGCGGGCCCTGGCCAGTGATGAGCTAGTGTGGAGGGCTGATGGGGGAGAGTCTGGCCTTACTGCAGATGCCAGTACAGGAAACTTGCCGCAGTTTCCATGCAGTATGGATACACTGCTCCTCCCTCCTCATCTGATGGGTGTTCCCAGCCAAAGGACTGAGCCCAGTGGTAGTGGGGTTAACAGAGGGAAGCCAGGAGTCATGAAAACCCCAAGGATGCTGGTCCTTAAGCATACAGCTCAGTGAACTGAGCTAGGGACATAGGAACAACTGACTGCCTGCTCCTCACCCCTTGAGCGGTCCACCATCTGCCAAGCCGGGCCAGCTTGGGCCTCCATGGAGCAGCCTAGGAAGCCCAAGTGCCTCCTGCTTCCCTCCCACAGTTCAAGTTCCACACAGACTGTTAACTAGCGCTGCTCTCCACGCTGCCATCTGGTGGCCACAGTCAGAAATTGCAGTCTTCCCACAAGACAGCCACCTTCAAAGGCACAGGGATCTCTCCCTCCAGCAATGTGAGCAACTATTTTTCCTCTTCTGAAACAGGGACCAGGCTCTTTCTGTTTAGTCCTCCATGCCGAAGAACTTAAGTGGGTTTCCAGGGAAGGGAAGGAGTCAGAATGTTTTAAATAGACACCATTCTAAGTCTTACTCAAAATTACTCCTCAGCCAAGCTGCCAGAGCCCAGGTTGGAGACTTTGTCTTGCCTCCTTCTCCCCCAGGACACTTTCCCTGGAAAGTGGAGTGGCCTCTGTCCCTTTCTTGTTCTTGTTCTCAATAACTCTATCCAGAGCCATTAATTCCACAGTCTCTCCATCCGTCCCGAAAAGGCTCCAATAGGTGTGAAGACTCACCTGCCCCAGGAAACTTCCTATCATGTGCATATGGCAACAAACACAACCAGTAACCCTTTGCCACCTTCAACCTGAGGTAATTAAAGTCAAAGCACCGCGGAAAGAAGAGGAACTGTCCAACAAATGAGACAAAAGAAATGTGAATTATAATGAAGGAGACACATCTGCTGGGGAATGGACCAGCATCAGAGCTGATGAGCCCTGAGACCATCTCCAAAGGATGGTGGGGGCTTGGGAGCAAAAATGGAGCAAGATGGAGTTCCCTGGTGGTCTAGTGGATAGGACCCAGCACTTTCAATGCTGCGGCTTGGGTTCAATCCCTAGTCTGGGAACTGAGATCTCCCATCAAGCTGCTGCATGCCATGACCAAAAAAAAAAAAGAAAGAAAAAGTAAGTGGGAGAGCAAGAATGAGGAGTGACTAGAGAAAGGAGTGTCCCCTTGATCACCGCTAAATACCTGTTCTCACCATGGAAGCTTTTGCAGGTGTTAGGACAGATAAGCCTAAAATTTGATTCTGTCACGTCTCTGAGCCCCAGCTTCCTCCGCTACTAAGTGGGTATGAAAACCCCTGCCCCATAGGCCTTAGGGAGTAAATGAAGTTGGGTGTGTAAAGTCACCTAGCAAGGACGCCATGTCCATGGAGGTCAAGTCCACAAATGCTGCCTTCCTTCCTCCAATCTACCTTTCAGGCAATGGGGAAAAAATCACCAGGAATTCCCACTGTGGCGCCAATGGGATCGGCAGCATCTTGGGAGCACTGGGACTTCGGTTCCATCCCCGGCCTGGCACAGTGGATTAAGGATCTGACGTTGCCGCAGCTTCAGCTTAGGTTGTGACTGCAGCTCAGATCTGATCCCTGGTCTGGGAACTCCACATGCCTCGGGGAGGCCAAAAAAAAGTCATCACCAGAGGGAAAGGAAATTTCAATTTCCTCTCTAGAGCCAAAAATAAAAAGCTTAATTGGTGATACGTATTGCCCTTTCAGAGGCTTAATTTGATATGATTTTATTGAGCACCTACATGGTATAAAGCCCAGTGCAAGAGACAGAGGTGAGGGAGGCACCGGTCTGAGGCCCACAGAGACCTCAGCGGAGGTAGAAGAAATGACCAAAGTCCACACAGGTGGGGTAGTAATAATAGATCGTATGTACACAGCACTTACTTTTTTCCAGGATGTGTATGCCATTAGTCCCAAAAGCGGTCCTTTGCAGTAGGTACTATTATCCTCCCAGCCTGACGTATGAGAAAACTGGAAAATAAATGAAGAAAGGTGCCAAAGGTCACAAAGATAAGAAATAGCAAAATTAGGATCTAAACCTGGGTAGTCAGCAACTGCAATCCAGGTGCTTAATCACTAAATCACATAGCCACACCGGCCTTAGCAGGTTGTATAGCCTTCTCTAAACATGTAAGGGTCCCCCACACCTCTGAGCACCATTCCTATCGCTCCCTCTGCCTAAAACCCTCCCATCCCTGTCTGTCAAAAATTCTCGTTCTATTTTTAAGACTTAAGTCAAATATGTTCCTCTATGTAAAGCTGTGTGACCTCCATGACACTTGTCACACACCTATCTTGGGGCACTGGTGACACAGTATCATAATTATTGGGTTTGGGTTGGGTCCTGGCACCCTAAGAGCATCAGGCACCCCAATGGCAGGAACCATCTCTCACTCATCCCTGGGGCCCAGGTCCGTAAATGCCTGTGGTGTGAACACGTGAGTGATTCTGGGATCAAGTCTTTGCACTAGTCTGACAAGCACTCTGGCATTGACGGGACCTTGGCTTTCTAGCCTGTTCCACACACCCCAGAGGGAATCTGAAGTGCTGGGTCCTGAGGCTTTTGAACACAGCTTCATCCACCCTGAGTACTGTTTAAATTGCATCTTTCAGATTTGGCTTCGCTCTCAATTTTTTTTTCACTTGTGAGGCACTAAAATTCTGAGTGGGCTTCACTTTCAGGTGATGGGTGCAGCCTCAAATCAGGGCCATGTTATGATTTTTCAGGGGCCTTCAGACTTCCTGGGCCCCTTCTTCTACCATATTTTTTTTTTTTTGTCTTTTTAGGGCCGCACCCTCAACATATGGAGGTTCCCAGGCTAGGGGTCCAATGGGAACTGTAGCTGCCAGCCTATGCCAGAGCCCCAGCAACGTGGGATCCGAGCTGCGTCTGTGACCTACATCACAGCTCACAGCAACACCGGATCCTTAACCAGCTGAGCAAGGTTAGATATCGAACCCACGTCTTCATGGATGCTAGTCAGGTTCATTAACCACTAAGCCACGAAAGGAACTCCTTCTACCAGATTTTTTTTTTTTGTCTTTTTGCCTTTTCTAGGGCAGCACTTGTGGAATATGGAGGTTCCCAGGAGAGGGGTCTAATTGGAGCCACAGCAGCTGGCCTACACCAGAGCCACAGCAACACAGGATCCAAGCCACGTCTGCAACCTACACCACAACTCACGGCAACACCGGATCCTTAACCCACTGAACAAGGCCAGGGATCAAACCCACAACCTCGTGGTTCTTAGTCGGATTTGTTAACCACTGAGCCACGACGGGAACTCCTTTCCTTTTTTTTTCTTTTTTTTGTCTACCAGATATTATTAAAACTGATAATTTTGACTGTGTTGGTGTTTGGATGAAATAACTCAGACTGGATTCATCACTGTATACTGTATTCATCATTCTTATACTCAGTTTTGTCTGATTTTAAAGTTAAAATATTTTCAGAGTTCCTGTTGTGGCACAGTAGAAAGAAATCCAACTAGGAACCATGAGGTTACGTGTTCGATCCCTGGTCTCACTCAGTGGGTTAAGGATCTGGCGTTGCCATGACCTATGGTACAGGTCACAGATGTGGCTAGGATCCAGCGTGGCTCTGGTGTAGGCCAACAGCTGTATCTTCAATTAGACCCCTAGCCTGGGAACCTACATACGCTACGAGTGCTGCCCTAAAAAGCAAAAAAATATATTTTTTTTCAAGAACCCCTGAAAGAATTATAATCTCTAGATACTGCCTAATGGATAGGTCCACCCACCCCAGATGCCAGAGGCCACCTCTCTGAGCCCATTCAATTTCTCAAGAAAAGATAATTCCATTTTGTTGCTTGGCCATTCTGAGTTGGAGCTGACTTTTCTATGCACAAAACTCTGTTAAATCCCCTTCTGCAGCCACACACCCCCAGCTTGCCCTCTGCTATGGTTGACATCCTCGGGGCTCATGCATTCAAGCACACACTCCTTCAGACACCATCAGCCATCCCCTTTCTGTTTTCTAATACCTTTTTTTTTCCTTTTGTCATTTTAGGGCCGCACCCGCGGCATGTGGAGGTTCCCAGGCTAGGAGTCTAATCGGGGCTGTAGCCACTGGCCTATGCCGCAGCCACAGCAACGCAGGATCTGAGTCGCTTCTGCGACCTACACCACAGCTCACGGCAACGCCGGATCGTTAACCCACTGAGCAAGGCCAGGGACCGAACCCGCAACCTCATGGTTCCTAGTCGGATTCATTAACCGCTGCGCCACAACAGGAACTCCTGTCTTCTAGAACTTTCTTGAGTTCTCTTACCACTAATGATCTTTCATTCTTTGAATCATTATGACTTGCTTCCTTTTTCACTTCTGTAGTGGGGTCTCAGGAGGGAGAAGAGATAAATATGTACTGTGAAGCCACCATCTTTAACCGGAAGTCTCTTCACATTGTATTATTTAGGACGCTTTCAGCTGCATGTAACAGGAAAATTAACTCAAGTTGGCCTATTCAATAAGGAGAGGTGAAGGCTTGTGTAAAAAGAAGGTAAGATGGGCTCCAGGCTCAGCTTGGTTTCCTGCTGCAGCTCTATACTGCCCAACCCCCAGAATCCCCCGGGGCTGCTGCTCTCACGGGGACAAACAGTTATAGCGATTCCTAATTGCACACTCACCCATGAATCCAGAATATGATTTCCAGTCATTCAACAGTTCCAGAACCTCAGAGCAGCAGCCAAGGAGGCAGGCAGCTCTACAAGGGAAAGCATAGCTCGAAGGAGACAAGGTCTCCAGTTTTCTCACCTTCCAGAATGACGAGGGTCCCGCGGCCTCTGTGCGCGGGCCTGGCAGGATTTGCTGAGGGCTCACGTGTTCCGCGTCGGGTAGAAAGTGCTGCTCCTCCCGGCCAGCCTGCGCTGGGACCGCCTGAGCAGCAGCTGCTCTCAACTCGCTCCACGTCCAGATTCCTCCCAGCTGCAGTCCTTGGCCTGATCCTCCAGTCCTCAGTTTTCAGCGCCCTCGGTCCTCTCCATTCACAGTTTGGCTCCACACCCAGCTCTCGTTCCTAACTGCAGCCATCTTCTTGAAGCTTGGCTGGACCTCACCCAGCTTCTCTCTCAGGACGTGACTTCTAGCCTCTGTGCCAGCCACACACACCACTTCCACCTGAGGCTCCCAACCACTCACCCCCCGCCTCCACCTCTGCCTCCACGCAATTGAGGAGTCAGGTCTTCTCCAGCCAGCTGATCTGAGTTTAGGTCCTGAACTCTGTACAAGCACTTGGGCTTCCTGAATTATGGTGAAAGAAACTGAATCTCAGAAGGGGACAGCCAGCCCTCATGGTCACACACTGGGTACTGTGATGAGAGCCAGAATCCCAGGCCTCTGACCCTAAAGCCAACAGTCCTCTCAATGAGAATGTTTCTTTTCATCTTAAATCCCAGTGTCCCTCTTCTCCTCTGCTCCCTCCGCTTCCTCCTCTTTCAGATAAGGATGGGCAATTTCCAGGCTCTCAGCAAATGAAGTCTTGGCTGTATGACCTTGGACCTCAGCTCCGAAACCTAGAAGTACCCATTCCTTCATTCATTCCTGGGTGCGATATCCTTAGGAGAGCCCTGCAGAGGCCTTTTGTTGGACGTGGGAGCATCAGAATAGTTCTAGAAAGCTCAGATACCAGCCTCCAAGGAAGGCAAGGAGGAAAGAACTGTAAGGCCCAGCGTGGGTGTGGCCAGCCCAGCTGTGGCTCCTCATCCACTGCTGTCCAGGGAACAGCCCAGCAAATGCAGATTAGCAAAGTGGAATGAAACAGCAGGCGCTGTGCTCACCCTGCTGGGGTTTAGGAAACCACACAATATGTTTGATTGAAAGGCTCTTTTAGAAGCTTAATTTTTTTAACATTAAAGAATTAAATCAATAATGTCCCCATTTTGGCTTCTCTGTGATTATGTCCTTCATGTCCTGTTTGCTATTTAGTAACAGGCTTTCTGAAAATCACAATCTATGTCACCTGTTCCACAGAAAATCATGGGAAGAGGGAAAGAGGAAGAGAAAGGAATTATCACAGGATGCACACCCACTATGCACTGGGCACTGTTCCAGCGGCATTACATCCACTGTCTGAGGTCATCCTCCCCATGACCCCAAAAGGAGTTTTATGAATTAGGACTCTGAAGCTCAGAGAGGAAAAGGGACTTGACCAGTGTCACACAAAAGAGCAGAGCCTGGATTGCAACGCTATGGTCTGTTGTCCAAACCCATCCTCTTCCCCTGCTTTTCTTTGTTAATTTCTTCCACTCAGAGCTCCCATCCAATAACAGGACCACCTGGTGCCAAGGACCTTCCTCTGGCAGAAGCTCCCCCGTTTTCAGGCATGGTTCATGGAGCTGATGGGAAAGATCTTAGGGCTTACCTGGCCAGGTCCCTCAGGTGGTGCTAGACGCCTAAATAGCCTCTGGGATGGGAGGAGGAGGCCCAGATCTCCTGTCAGGGAATTAGCCTGAGAAGAGAATTTTAATGTGCACAGTCCTCGATGTGTGACCAGGAGTAGGGTGACTGTGGCAGGGTTTAAGTCCTAGAAAATACAAGTGGCGTCCTAGGACTGAATGGCCAGCTGTACAATTAGAGGCAGGAATCTCAGCTTCCAGATGCTTCTTTGCTCCTCTCTCGCTGGGAGACTTTGGGTGGCCACTTTCCAAGCCAGAATTTCCTCGTCAGTAAAATGAGACCAAGGCTATCTTCCACAAGGGTTGGAATGATTAAATAATAGGTCGTAAGGAAAAGTTTCTGGGGTTTTTCCTACACAGTGTCCACAGAAGGGGCCAAGTTGTGATGCCCTATGCTGGGACCACTGGTTGGCATGAGGAAGCAGAAGAGGAACTCAGTGGTCAGTGTCCTGGGTGAGATTTTTCTGTGTCCTATATGAAGATATGTTCTTGAATCATGGCTCAACTGTACGGCCACAGAGACCCAAACTTAAGGTATGATAACAACAATTAAATCAGAATACTTGCAGGTGGGACCAGGCTGAGTTTGGGGTTTGTTTTTTTTTTTTGTTTGTTTGTTTTGTCTTTTTAGGGCCACATCCACGGCATATGGAGGTTCCCAGGCTAGGGGTCAAATCGGAGCTGTAGCCACCGGCCTATGCCTGTGGCCTACAGCCACAGCCACGCCAGATCTGATCTGTGTCTGCAGCCTACACCACAGCTCATGGCAATGCCAGATCCTTAATCCACTGAGCAAGGCCAGGGAATCAAACCCGCGTCCTCATAGTTCCTAGTCAGATTTGCTTCCACTGAGCCACGATGGGAACTCCCATGAGTATTTTTTTAAAGCTCCCCAGGTAACTTCAACATGCATCCAAGGTTAAACTGCCCACTGAACACCCTCCCCCAGGAGGCCCACCTTAGAGAAGCAGGCTCCTTCAAGGACCTAGCTGAGCCCAGCAAGGCACAATGTGCACTCACTGCACTGATTGGGAAACCTAATTGCCTTAAGGTTCTGTGCAGAGTCTTAAGACTTCATCATTCCATTCACATCAAAATATTTACTCCAAATAGTCATTACCACCTGGAAGGGGCTTGCAGGTAGCGAGGGAAGAGGGGGTGAGAGAAGGCAGCGGAGTTCAGCACACCCTGTAAGGGAAGCAGGCTGTTTGTTGTCCCCGTCTTCCAGTGCTCAACTATCCCTCCCACCCCCCTGAGAGATTGCTTGAGTTAAATGTTTGCACTTGAATGCTCCAAGGCCTGAGTCATCCGATTCAGCATGGCACAGGTGCTGGGGCTTAAGAACAAACGGTAGATGATTTGCATAAAGTTAGCATGGAGTGGAAAATTTGCATGCAGTAAATAGCTAAGGGGAGGATAAAATTATGACCCTGAAATGGCCTAAAATAATGTGTTAATTTGTAGCCCCAGTGTACTCTGAAGGCTTCTCTGAAAAGTGAGGTCTACCTTCAAAGAGAGAGAGCTACCCAGTTCCTGGCAATCACGGCTCATGTCCTGAGAGTGGGATGGGACTAAATACAATGGGACACAGGATGCATGGGACCATAGGTGTCCCGTGGGCCAAGCACCCGACACTCTCACACCACCGCGCCCTCTCAGTTACTATCAATACATCTGGTTCATGCGAAGATAAGGCTCCAAAGAGGTGCTTCTCCACTGGACTATGAGCACACAGAGGAGCAGGATCTGTATCCAGTCTGGTTCCACACCCCAGCACCTAGCACAGGGAATGGCTCTGTACCAGCTGGGAATGTTTCCAGCTGCAAGTAACAGAAACCTCCTCTAATAATGGCTTAAAGCTTAAGAACTTCACAAGAAGCGCAGACGTAGATGGGGGAAGGGAAACTCAACAATGTTCTCGAACCTAAGCTTCTGGAATCTTCCCAACTACATTCTCAAGCCTTTTGTCTTATTAAAACACTCAAGAGGACTGACTTGTTACAGCAGTGTAACCTATCCTAGCATGATTAATACAGCTGTAGATGCAGATTCTCATAGGATCCTGAGCAAAAAACTAGAACCCTTTCTAATATCAAGAAGTCTAGAGTCCCTTGAAGGCTCAGATTTCAATACTGTTTGCAGTCTCCACAGTGGTCAGTAGAGTTCATTTTCCAATCTCCACCAGTAATTTATCGAACAAGTTACTTAGCTTCCCTGTATTTCTGTTTCCCCGTGTATTTACTGGAAAGAATAATAGCGCCTGCTTCATAGGACTGCTGTGAGGACTAAAGAGATAAGACCTAGCAATTGTACTTTTAAGAAATAATTCTACAGATAAACTCACACCTACATGCAAAGAAATATGCACAGGATTTTTTTTCACTACCCTGTTTTCTGTAAGAGCAAGGACTGTGAACGTCCTAAATATCCCTCAAACGGAAAACGGGTAATAAGTTATGACACTCTACAAAATGGAATACTGTGAAGCTTTAAAAATAAATAAATAAATAGATCTCTTTGGGCTAAAATGAAAAAAAAAATGCTAAGATAAATTATTACATGTAAAAACCAAGGAGCAGTACATCAAATGTAACCATTTGTCTTTATCTAAAGGACATGCACGTATATGGTGGTTTCTGGATTTTCAAAATTCTAAAATAATACCCAAGAAAAAAAAAGTTGCTTCTCAAGGAGGAAAAGTGGGAGTTCCCATTGCTGCTCAGTGGGTTAAGAACCTGACATGGTGTCTGTAAGGATTCAGGTTCGATACCTGGCCTTGCTCAGTGGGTTAAGGATCCAGCATTGCTGCAAGCTGTGGCACAGGTCGAAGAGGCAGCTTAGATCTGGTGTTGCTGTGGCTGTAGTGTGGACCCACAGCTGCAGCTCTGATTCGACCCCTAGCATGGGAACTTCCATATACCACGGGTGTGGCCCTAAAAAGTCAAAAAAACAATAATGTTCACATCCCAAAGCTTATGTGACTGCAGGTAGGTTCTGAGTGGGGATTGGAGCTGCACACAGGCGTGTGAGCTGTTGGCCCATCACCCATCAGCAGCAGGAGACTGCGCTGGCTGACAGCTCTGAGGTTTTCAGGGAGACGAGCTCTGGGCTTCAGCAGTCTCATCCCATTTTCCTGAGATCATCGCAGAAGCTCTGCACCTCTGCCTCTCAATCATTAATTCTGACCCTGGCATCCAGCCACTGAAGTGATTTTAAGGCACCTTAGGGCTTTTCTGTGAAGCCAGGCTTCAGCGGCAGGATGAAGGGCTTCCCATCCTCTTGCTATTACCTGGGAGGAATTTGCTTTTCCTCTTTTCTGTGAGATTAGAAATACATTCCCAGGAGTTCCCATCGTGGCGCAGTGGTTAACGAATCCGACTAGGAACCATGAGGTTGCAGGTTCGATCCCTGCCCTTGGTCAGTGGGTTAACGATACGGCGTTGCCATGAGCTTTAGTGTAGGTTGCAGACGCGGCACGGATCCTGCGTTGCTGTGGCTGCGGTGCAGGCCAGTGGCCACAGCTCCGATTAGACCCCTAGCCTGGGAACCTCCACATGCCGCGGGTGTGACCATAAAATGACAAAAGGCAAAAAAAAAAAAAAAAAGAAAGAGATACATTCCCAAACTCCTATGAAATCCTGGGCCAAGAGTGGACATGAACAACATTGGTGGGTCTGGTCTCTGCTCTAAATGGAATCACAGCTCCTTGGATGATCTGACTGTTAAAAATAGTGTTGCGGGAGTTCCCTGGTGGCCTAGCAGTTAAGGATTCCATGTTGTCACTGCTGTGGCTGTCACTGATGTGGCTCGGGTTCAACCTGTGGCCAAGGAACTTCTGCATGCCACAGGCACAGCCAACAAAAGAAAAAGAACAAGAAGATGTAAACAAACAAACAAAAAACAGCATTGAGAAAGGAACACTGTACCTGAATCTGAAGGCTTAGGTTTCTGTCTTGAACAGATCACATGATCCCTCTGGGTCTTACTTCACCTACCTGGAAAAGTAGCAGTATCTCCAACAGCACCTGCCTTAACTGCTTGTGAGTCCATGTCCCATGGAAACAGCAGTGGTCAGTCCAAGGTCAAGAGTGTCCATCCTTAACAACCAGCTGCCCTTTCACAAGCCAAACAGAACCTAACTGTTGAAGGTCAGTCTGCTGCCTCCCTAAGAAATAGCAATGTGTTGTATTGAAAGCTCCAATTTTTAAATAGTTTAATTTCTATGCACTTTAACTTTGGAGAATAAATTCAAGTTTGGGAGATTCATTTTTTAATGCAAATTGACTTTGACTAGGAAAGAATTGAGACAGAGTTCTGGGGTGGGACCGCCCACCTTAATGACCACATTTGCATATCAATGGTCTCTCACTCCATTTGCTGCCTTGGCCACCCTCCGAGCTTAGATGGCTCAAGACTAATGGAAAGATGGGAGAAATGCTGGTCGCTCTTCCTTTTCAAAAAGTTTAAATACAGGAACTGCTTTGAAATTTAAAAAATGTCCCCATGGAATTCTTAAGTCAGACTGAGTAGATAAATAATATTTTATCAAACTTACCAAGACCATAAGAGAGTGTGGAATGGAGTCTTTGACATTTGCATGGGCACACGTGTCCTTTGGAATAATCAGTCCACCTCGAGGCCAGTCCTGCATCCCTACATATTTATGGAGGGCTTACTTAGTACCAGTGTAGGGGAGCAGAATTTGTCTCCCCAAAACATATCCCTTTGGCATATTAATTATTTTAAGCTGATTATTTTCTAAAAAACAGCAGACATGAAGAAAACCCTGAAAACTAAGTAGAAAGGAACCTTTTGTAAAAACATTCACATTTATAAGGGAAATCTCCATGTGCATGATGTCTCCCTTGCTGTCCCATGAAGGAAGTTAATCAATCTCTAGAAATTCCTATCAATGAAAAAGGCAATTAGGATTTCTCGCATTGCACCGTGGGTTAAGGACCCCACATTGTTATTGCAGCAGTTCAAGTCACTGCTCTGGTGCGGGTTTGTTGGGGAAAAGTGACTCTGGCTGCGATCGTCAGTGTCGGAAAGTGAGACACAGAAACACGGGGGAGATCTCGACAGATCTCGACAAGGTTCTTTACCTCTGCAGAAGGGGGCGAGTGCTCAAAAAGCATGCGGGAAAGAGGGAAGCCCCACCCCACCCCCATTTATCCCTAACCCAGGTGGTATACCAGTCCCCTTCTCACTGGTCAGGTCAGGGCGCACAGTCTTCTCGGTTGGTTAATTTGAAACAAATTGTTACTGGCAGAAGAGGGAAAGAGGTGGGTGGAGGAGGGTGTCTCAGATGAAACAGGAACAAAATGGAGTAACCAAGACTTCCTTTGATAGAAAAGACATGTTAATTCTCACAGGTTCAATCCCCGGCCTAGGAACTTCTATATGCTGCAAGCACAGCACCCCCCCACCACAAAAAAAGACCATCACTTAAATCTACACAACTTTACGCTTGTTTACTGTGCTTTTCTTGGTAACATCCCATAAATGATTCTCTCCACTCTCAATCTCCTCTTTTGTCTTTAGCTGAGGATGGTACTTATGATAGGGATGGAGTAGGCACAGGTAGCTGCAGAAGTCCCAATAAGGGACCAAAGACAGAAAGGGAAACCTAGGGGACTTTGGGAGGTCACTGTAAGTTAATAACTGCCCAAGAAAGCCATCAGAACAAGGCAGGCTTGCTAGACTAGAGGAGGCAGGAGATGTGCCTCGGGCATTGGGTGGGAGATGGGGTGAGGAGTACATTCAGGTTCAGACCAAGGGCAGGAGTTTGAGGACCACCCTTCTGCTGATTCGAATAAGCACCTTGACAGTCCTTGTCTGAACTTACAGGGCCAAATACTCTCCTACTGGATACCAAGGAGGAGCTACTGCTCAAAGAAAGAGGAAGAGGTGGTTTTTCCGACCCCCACTCCCCTTGGATGATAAGACTGTAGCCGACCAGATACTCGGGGCAGAGCCTCCGTGCCTGCCCGCTTGCATCTCTCACAAGCGTCCAATCTTAATAAATCTATTTCTTGCCTATCACTTTGTCTCTTGCTGAATTCATTCTGCGCGGAAACATGAAGAACCTGAACCTCAGTGAGTCCAGACACAGGGTGAGTGATTCTAATTTAAAACCGTGGGTTCAAGTCCCAATCTGGGCTTAGGCTGGGTTCGAGTCCCAGTCTGTGTTCTGAATAGGTTCAGGCCATTAGTGCTGTCAGTTTCAGTCAGACTAGATTAAAAGGTGGATACAAAAAATAAAACGGTTAAGCTTAAAAACTCCCTTAACTTAAAAATAATTTTGGGAAGGCTTATTGAAATTTTGGTCTCAGCTTCCCCTAGCGGGCCTTCAGTTGCTAATAAAATTATTATGTTAATTAATAAGACAATGGGGAAAAGCCAAGGGGAAAGTCAGGGGACTCTTCCCAACGAGGTGGAAATTTTTTAAAGGGTTATTAAGAAATAAAGCAAATATTGAAAAAGGCAGAACAAATAAGAATCAGAAAGAAAAGGATCACAGGACTCATCCCAGCAGGGTAGAAGTCTTTATGTGGTTTTTAAGAAGTAGAACAAATACAATGGACATTAATGGGGAGTTCCCGTTGTGCCTCAGCAGAAACAAATCTGACTAGTATCCATGAGGACGAAGGTCTGATCACTAGCCTAGCTCAGTGGGTTAAGGATCCAGCGTTGCCAGGAGCTGTGGTGTAGGTTGCAGATGCGGCTCAGTTCTGGCGTTGCTGTGGCTGTGGTGTAGGCTAGCGGCTACAGCTCTGATTCGACCCCTAGCCAGGGAACTTCCATATGCTGTGCGGGCAGCCCTAAAAAGACAAAAACATTAAAATAAAATAAAATGGACATTAATGACATTTAACAAAGGTTTTAAGACAGCACTACCTAAGGTTCCGTGGACCAAAGAAACTCCCAGTTGGTCCTCCAATATTAAAGGGCCTCAAACAAGTCTGTTCAATTTGTCCCAGTTTGGAGAAATTTAAAAAATGGAAAGGTCAAAAACTACAGTGAGAAACTTTACCAGCAACTGCTTGGGGGCAACAGTTAGGCTGATTAATCAAGCCAAGTGATAGGGATGGAGTAAGACAGTTACGCCGGTAGTTGTAGAAGTCTCAGTAGAGGGCCGTAGATGGAGAGGGAAACCTAGGGAACTTTGAGAGATCGTTGTAAACCTCTTAAGAAAGAAGAACGAAGCAGACTTACCACAAATAAAAGCACGAGCTAGGTATGACTCAGATCATTACCCTTAGGACCAAGGGCAGGAGTTTAAGGACTGCCCTTCTGCCGATTTGAATAAGCACCTCGACAGTCCTGGTTTGACCTTATAGGGTCAGGTACACTCTTACCATTAAGGAGAGCTACTACACAAAGAAAGAGAAAGAGTCAGGATTTTCTTCCTCCCCACTTCCCTTGGATGATAAAACTGTAGCCCACCTAATCCTCAGGGCTGAGCCTCCTCGCCTGACTGCTTGCATCTCTCATACGTCTTATCTCAATAAATCTATTGCCTATCACTTTTTCTCTCACTGAATTCCTTCTGTGCTGAGACACAAAGAACCTGAAGGTCTATAAGTCCAGACACCATGTGAGTGATTCTAATTTAAAAACTGTGGGTTCAAGTCCCAATCTGGGTTTTGGCTGGATTTGAGTCCTGGCATGTGGGTGCAAGTCCCACACTGGGTTCTGGCTAGGTTCAAGTCAAAAGTGTTGTCAGTTTCAAAAGATTGACTAAAGGGCCTCCTATAAGATTAGTTAAAGTGGCCAGGGGATGGAAAGAAGTTTCTGGAATTTGCTGATGCGGAAATCCCATGAGATGTGGTACCAAACCCATGGTGGAACCCTGACTTGGGCTACAACTAGCTTAAGAAACAAAAGTGCAAGTATGGATAGGGTTATAAAGGTTGGCAGGTTTGAGCAGGTGTTACCCGAACAGGTTCTGCAACCTGAGTGTTTTACGGGCATGGATGTTACTTCTGGACAATAACGTTCCCCTACCCAGTACTGTAAGACCAAGACTTGCTGATGGGGTCCCAGTGGACATTATGGTTAGACACTAAGAGTTGAGCTAAAAATCTGTAGGAAAGTTGGGGTATTTGAACAGTGGTTAAGTCCCTTTTGCCTTGATCATACTGTGGAGATTAAACTTGTGTCGCACTGGTGAATGTTCCCCTGCCTGGTGTTGTAAAACGGGGCATATAAATCCACCCTTCAGGCAATGTTAACTGAACAGCTAAAGGGAGCCAGGAGGGTTGTCCGAGCACAGGGTGTGGTGGAAGCTTGGGCTGATAGGAGCAAAAGTGGAAGATTTTTGCCCCCAGGGTGAGTTGCTTTGGAGTGAATGATGTGCTCCAAAAGAGAAGCCCTGTTAAATGCCTTCGTGCTGGACTTTTTGTGCAGGCTTTTTGAAGGCATGATGCGTTGAACACTTAAGTTCTAGAACATAGGAATCTTTGAATTTTCATTTTAGCTGGAAATCTTCTCTCTGCTATAAAGAAGCAAATTTTAAAGAAAATGTACTTAGAAGGGCTGATCAGCTTTTTGTTATCCTTTAGGCAGCAGCCCAGTTCTTTGGGGGAACTGAAAACAACAGTCTTTGTCTTGCAAATCTCTACAAAATTAGGGAAACACTGCCTCTTTAATTACAACTGTCAAGGACAAATACAGATTACTCTTGAGCAACACAGGGCTTAAAGGCCCTGACCCCTTGCAAGGTCAAAAAGTCCACATGTAACTCCTCACTCCCCCAAAACTTACTAACAGCCTACTGTTGACCAGAAGCCTTACTGATAATATAAACAGTCAATTAACACACATTTGATATGTTATATATAACTATATACTGTATTCTTACAATAAAGTAAGCTACAAAAAAGAAAATGTTATAAAGAAAATCATAAGGGGGGAGTTCCCATCATGGCGTAGCGGAAACAAATCTAACCAGGATCCATGAGGATGCAGGTTCAATCCCTGGCCTCTCTCAGTGGGTTAAGGATCCGGCGTTGCCATAAGCTGTGGTGTAGGTCACAGGCACGGCTCACAGGCACGGCTCAGATCTGGCATTTGCTGTGACTGTGGTGTAGGCCAGCAGCTACAGCTCGGATTTGACCACTAGCCTGGGAACCTCCATATGCCGCGGGTACAGCCCTAAAAAAGCAAAAAGAAAAAAAGAAAGAAAAGAAAATCATAAGGGGAGTTCCCATTGTGGCTCAGTGGGTTAAGGACCCAACACTATCTCTGTGGGGATGTGGGTTTAATCCCTAGCCTCACTCAGTGGGTTAACACTCCGACAATGCCGCAAGCTCAGAAGAGGCACAGATCTATGTTGCCATGTGCGTGTGCTATAGGCCACAGCTGCAGCTCCACATCAGCTCCTGGCTGGGAAACTTCTATGTGTGGCAGGTGTGGCTTAAAAAAAAAAGTCATAAGGAAAATACACTTATCAATACTGTAAGTTCATGTTGTCTGTAACATGAACATGTGAACTTACATCAAATTGTCTTATATAATACAAAACATATAATACATAACTCATGTTATATGTATTACTAACAGTAGACTTTAAAAACAAAAGATAATATGAAAAGGAAATTCAGAGATTGAATTAAGATGGTGGAAAGAAGGACTGGACTTCAACTTCTCCCCCAAAAAAACTGCAAAACTACAACCAAATGCCGAGCAACCTTCAACCAAATGGACTCTAAACTTCCAAACAAGGTACTCTGCTCCAGAAGACAAAGAGGAGACCACATCAAGAGGTAGGAGGGGCGATTACGCGATAGAAACAACCCCATACCACCCAGGTGGGAAGCCCCACAGACTGGAAAGTAACTGCATCACAGAGACTCAGCTACAGGACTGAGAGTTCTGGGCCTCACGTCAAATCCCCACGCCTGGGGATCGGGCACAGGGAGAAAGAGCCCCCGGAGCATCTGGCATTGAAGGCCAGCAGGGCTTGTGTGCAGGAGCTCCACAGGACTGGGGGAAACAGAGACCCCATTCTTGAAAGGCACACACAGACTTTCATGTGCACTGGGTCCCAGGGCAAAGCAGTCTCCATAGGAATCCGCGTGGAACCTGACTGCAATTCCTGGAGGATCTCCTGGGAAAACAGGGGTGACTGTGCCTTGTTGTGGGGGAAGGACATTGGAGTTGAAGCTCTCGGGGACATTCAGCAGCCTGCATTTCTCTGGAGGTGGCCATTTCTGGGGAAATCTGGTCCCTCCCATCAGCGCTGAGAAGCCCCAGGCCAAAAAACAATTCAGGTGGGATCTCAGCCCCACCCATCAGTAAACAGGCTGCCAAAAGACCCCTCAGGCACACAGCCAGCCTCTAATCTCATCCAGAGACAAAGCCCCATCCATCAGAGGGAGAGGAATCAGCCCCACCTACCAGTGAGCAGGCATCACTCCCTCCCATCAGGAAGCCTACAGCAAGCCCCCTCCATACCAAATTTAGCCACAGGGGAGGCAAACACCTGAACTAAGAGAGGCTGCAACTCTATTATTGACACAAAGGTCGCCACACCAAAAACCTACAAAAATGAAAAGACAGAAAACTCAGATAAGGGAGAAAGAGAAAAGCCCAGAAAAACAGCTCAGTGATGAGGAGATTATTAGCCTCCCAGAAAGAGACTTTAGACTGTTGATGCTGAAGATGATGCAAGGCATTGGAAATAGACTGGAGGCAAAGATTGATAATTTACAGGAAACACTGAGCAAAGAAATACAAGATGTAAAAATTAAACAAGAAGAGATAGATGCAAAATACAATAACTGAAATAAAAAATTCATTAGAAGCAGCCAACAGCAGAATACAGGAGGCAGAAGAACGAATCAGTGAGGTAGAGGACAGATTAGTGGAAATCACCAATGAGGAAGAGAAAAGAGATAAAAGATTGAAAGGAAATGAGCAGAGTCTCAGAGAACTCTGGGATAATGTTAAACGCACCAACATCCGTATTATAGGGGTGCCAGAGGGAGAAGAGAGAGAGAAGGGGACAGAAAAAATATTCGAGGAGATTATAGCCGAAAACTTCCCTAATATGGGAAAGGAACCACTCACTCAAATCCAGG
>PVHT021183543.1:13969958-14001982 GCA_004024745.2 Catagonus wagneri
AGAGCAACAAAAACCCCAAACAGTTAATACAATGGCAATAAGAACATATATATCAATAATTACCTTAAATGTTAATGGACTGAATGCCCCAACCAAAAGACATAGACTAGCCGAATGGATACAAAAACAAGACCCATATATATGCTGTCTTCAAGAGACCCACTTCACTTCTAGAGACACATACAAATTGAAAGTGAGAGGATGGAAGAAAATATTCCGTGCAAACAGGCATCAAAAGAAAGCCGGGTAGTATAGTCATTTTGATAATATTGACTCTTCCAATCCAAGAGTATGGTATGTCTTTCCACCTGTTTAAGTCATCCTTGATTTCTTTCATCAGCGCCTTGTAATTTTCAGAGTACAGGTCTTTTGTCTCTTTAGGCAGGTTTATTCCTAAGTATTTGATTCTTTTTGATGCGATAAACGGGATTGCTTCCCTAATTTCTCTTTCTGATCTTTCATTGTGGGTATCTAGAAATGCAGTTGATTTTGTGTATTAATTTTGTATCCTGCAACTTTGCCAAATTCACTGATGAGCTCTTAAGTTTTCTGGTAGAGTCTTTAGGATTCTCTAGGTAGAGTATCATGTCATCTGCAAAAAGTGATAGTTTTACCTCTTCCTTTCCAAATTGGATTCCTTTTATTGCTTTTTCTTCTCTGATTGCTGTAGCTAGGACTTCCAGAACTATGTTGAATAGTAGTGGCGAGTGGGGACATCCCTGTTTTGTTCCTGATCTCAGCAGGAATTCTTTCAGCATTTCACCATTGAGAATGATGTTAGCTCTGGGTTTGTCATAGATGGCCTTTATTATGTTGAGGTAGGTTCCCCCTATGCCCACTTTCTGAAGGATTTTTATCAGAAATGGGTGTTGGATTTTCTCAAAGGCTTTTTCTGCATCTATGGAGAGGATCATATGGTTTTTATTCTTCAGTTTGTTAACGTGGTGTATCACACTGATTGATTTGCAGATACTAAAGAATCCTTGCATCCCTGGGATAAATCCCACTTGATCATGGTGTACAATCCTTTTAATGTATTGTTGGATTCGGTTGGCTAGTATTTTGTTGAGAATTTTTGCATCTATGTTCATCAGTGAGATTGACCTGTAATTTTCTTTTTTTGTGGTATCTTTTTCTGTTTTTGGTATCAGGGTGATGGTTGCCTCATAGAATGAGTTTGGGAGTGTCCCCTCTTCTGCAATTTTTTGGAAGAGTTTCAGAAGGATAGGTGTTAGCTCTTCTCTAAATGTTTGATAGAATTCACCTGTGAAACCATCTGGTCCTGGACTTTTGTTTGTTGGAAGTTTTTTAATCACAGTTTCAATTTCAGAACTTATGATTGGTCTATTCATATTTTCTATTTCATCTTGGTTTAGTCTTGGGAGATTGTACTTTTGTTAGAATTTGTCCATTTCATCTAGGTTTTCCATTTTATTGCCATATAGTTGCATATAGTAGTCTCTTACGATCCTTTGTATTTCTGTGATGTCTGCTGTTACTTCTCCTTTTTCATTTCTAATTTTATTGATTTGTGTCCTCTCTCTTTTTTTCTTGATAAGTCTGGCTAAGGGTTTATCAATTTTGTTGATCTTTTCAAAGAACCAGCTTTTACTTTCATTGATCTTTTCTATGGTTTTCTTTGTTTCTATTTCGTTGATTTCTGCTCTGATCTTTATGATTTATTTTCTTCTACTAACTTTAGGCCTTGTCAGTTCTTCCCTGTCTAGCTGCTTTAGATGTAAAGTTAGATTATTTATCTGAGCTTTTTCTTGTTTCCTGAGGTAGGCTTGTATTGCTATCAACTTTCCTCTTAGAACTGCTTTTGCTGCATCCCAGAGGTTTTGGGGTGTCGTGTCTTTGTTGTCATTTGCTTCTAGGTATTTTTTAATTTCCTCTTTGATTTCTTCTGTGATCCATTGGTTATTTAGTAGCATGTTGTTTAGTCTCCACGTAATTGCATTTTTGGCCATTTTTTTCTTGTTGATTTCCATCATATAGCATTGTGGTCAGAGAAGATGCTTGAAACGATTTCAATTTTCTTAAAGTTACTGAGGCTTGATTTGTAACCCAGGATGTAATCAATCTTAGAGAATGTTCCACGCACACTTGAGAAGAATGTGTATTCTATTGCTTTTGGATGGAATGTCCTATAAATATCTATTAAGTCCAAAATAGAATTACCATTTGATCCAGCAATCCCACTCCTGGGCACCTATC
Organism: Catagonus wagneri; assembly: GCA_004024745.2. Taxonomy (NCBI): domain Eukaryota; kingdom Metazoa; phylum Chordata; class Mammalia; order Artiodactyla; family Tayassuidae; genus Catagonus; species Catagonus wagneri. The sequence goes on from PVHT021183543.1 coordinate 13,972,176, forward strand.
CAGTAGAAACCATGACTCAAAAAGACACATGTACTCCAGTGTACATTGCAGCACTCTATGCAATAGCCAGGTCATGGAAACAACCTAAATGCCCATCATCAGAGGAGCGGATAGGGAAGATATGGTACGTACACACAATGGAATGTTACTCAGCCATTAAAAGGAACGAATTACCAACATTTATAGCAACACGGATGGACTTAGAAATTATCATGAGAAGTGAAACCAGTCAGACAATTAGACAGCAACACCCAATGCTACCGCTTACATGTGGAAACTAAAAAGACACAATGAACCTCTTTGCAGAACAGACAATGACTCACAGCCTTTGGAAAAGCTTGGTTTTTCAAATAAGACAATCTGGGGGGAGGGGGGATGCACTGTGGGTTTGGGATACAAAATCTGTAAAATTGACTTGTGATGATTTATGTACACATATAATTGAAATAAAATCCATTAAGTTTAAAAAAATGAAATTCATAGTTATTTACAGGTATAACAGTTCATGCATTGATAATGAAGAAGCAGCAATGTGATTGCTTTATGGTAGTCTGGTATACAGTAGCTTTACAGTATCCTAGCCTATACATTAATAAATGAATCGTTATAAAATTTTTATGGCATACAGTATTACAGTCATAGTCATAATACAGCATTGGAAACATTGTTATATTTTTTAAAAACTACTTACCTGTGATGATAGGCTGATACACAGTTTCTCCAATTATGAAAGAGAGAGAGATTCCGTACGGTGTCGTAATTCTTTGAAAGCCAAGTTATAAAACTGTAAGAAAACTAACATTATTAACTTTATATTAAATATCTCTTGCCTTACGTCTATGCAAGGATAGGATAGGCCATCCACTTAAATACATGTCTTTATTTTATTTTTCTTTTTAAGGCCGCATCTACAACACATGTAAGTTTCCGGGCCAGGGGTCGAATCAGAGCTGCAGTTGCTGGCCTCTGCCACAGCCACAGCCACACTGGATCCAAGCTACATCTGAGATCTATGCTGCAGATTGCAGCAATACCGGATCCTTAACCCTTGGCAAGGCCAAGGATCAAACCCCCATACTCATGGACACTATGTCGGGTTCTTAATCTGCTGGGTCACAACAAGAACTCCTCAATACAACTCTTGCACTTGATGTTCTACACGGTAAATACCTAGTGATGATGATGAAACAAGAATGTCTCAGACTTTCACACAATGATGTACATATACACAACGGATAAGTTTCTTAACTGCAAGGCATGATGATTATTTACTGTTCATTAAGTGGAAGTGGTTCGTCATTAAGGTTTTTCATCCTCCTCATCTTCACGCTGAGTAGGCTGAGGAGGAAGGGGAGGGGGTGGTCTTGCTGACTCAGGGGTGACAGAGGAGGAAAAGGAGGAGGAGGTGGAAGGGGAGGCAGGCACGCTTGGTGTAACTAATGCTTCCACAGGGTACCAATCCGTCTTCCACTATCTGCTTTAGTTTCAATACCTGTATCAGAAAAGGGGCCATGTCTCAAAAGAAATCAAAAGCAGGCTTGAAGAGTCGGCATCCTTCTGCCAGACTGTCTACTGTCAATTTGTTTCCTGCCTCTGCTTCTTCATCATCCTCATCACTGGCACTGGTATGCAACTCATCTCCATCAAGTCGTCTTCTGTTCATTCCTCTGGTGCAGCTGGTGTCTTTTAGCACTTGGATTCAAGATCCACATCTTGCGACTGTTCAGGCCCCATCTTTTATGCTATATCCACAATCTCTTTTGTGTTTTCCTTGATTGCCTCTGTTGTAAATCCTGTGAAGTCATGCACAACATCTGAGCACAGTTTTCTTTGGCAACGTTTTATTACTTCAGGTAGGATGGCTTTCATGGCTTTATCTCTAACAATGAGGGCATCTTCAATGGTGTAGCCCTTCCAGGCTTTTATGACTTTCTCTCTATCAAGGCTTTCAGGTCATTGACAATCCTTTCCATACAGTACTGTGAGTAAAAAGCCTAGAGGTACTCAGGACCCCCTGAATTACAGGCATTGTGTCTGGTAGCAAGCAGACTACTTCAGTGTCTTCAGTGTTGAATTCATGGGGTTCTGGGTGACCAGGGGGCATTGTCCAGCATCAAAAGAACTTTCAGAGTGGAGTTCCCACTGTGGTGCTGTGGGTTAAGAATCCAACTGCAGCAGCTCAAGGAGCTTTGGAGCCACAGGTTTGATTCCCATCCCAGCACAGTGGATTAAAAGATTGGGGGCTTTGCCACATAGGTCGAAGCTGCAGCTTGGATTCAGTCCCTGGCCTGGGAACTTGCATATGCCACAGGTGGAGGCATTTTTAAAAAAAGAATTTTAAAGGGTAGTTTCTTACTGGTAAGGTACTTCCTGACTTCAGGACAAAGAAATCCAGAAAAATCAATCTCGTTACCCAGGCCTTCTTGTTGTACAACCAAGAGACTGGCAGTGGTATTTATCTTTCCCCTTCAAGGATCAGGATTTAGCAGCTTTATAGGTTAGAGCAGTCTTGATCATAAACCCGACTGCATTTGTACAGACCAGCAGAGTTAGCCTACCCACTCCTACTGTAAATCTTGGTGTCTACTTCTCTTCCTTACCCATAAATGTTCTTTTTTCAGGCTTTTTTCCCCCTAGAATCAGGCACTTTCATCTGCATTAAAAACCTGTTCAGGCAGACATCTTTTCTCCTAAATGATTTTTCTTAATGGCTTCCAGGTACTCTGCTGCCTCTTGGTTGACAGAAGCTGCTTCTCCTGTTATCTTGACATTTTTTAAGCCAAGCCATCTTTTGCTGGCATGAAGTCCTCTCCCTTGCTGGCTCCTTCACCTTCCTCTTGCTTTCAGTTGTCATACAATGACTTTGCTTTTTCTTTAATCATTAGAGTCTACAGATATGCCTTTCTTACAGCAATCCTGCACCCACATAAAAAGCTGCATCCGTGACACAAGATTAAAAGGTATTTCGCAAAAAGTGCAAGGTTTCCATGCCTAATGCAGTAGCTGCAGTAACAGATTCACAGATTTCCTTTTCTTTTTTTGTTCTACCATGGTCCTTACTCTGGATTCATTTATCTTGAAATGGCAAGCAACTACGGCTGCAGACCTCAGTCTAGGTATGGTACATATCAAGAATTCAGCTTTTACTTGTAATGCAATGACTTTTCTCTGTATTTTGGAAGGGCTCCCAGCACCATTCCTATGGGTTTCAGGGTGTTATTCAAGGTTTATGGTATTACACTATAAACAACGAAAAATATGTGAGAACCACAAGAGATTACTTTTACTGTGATATGCCATCACAACACTTACACTCAGTGTAAGAGCAACAGGTGACCACAAAATTATTACAATAGTACAGTAGGTACTACAGTTAATTTTATGCAATTACAACTTAATACTGTGTCTTTATGTTTGCTTACATTTCTCACGACTAAATGGCTCCATGCATTGATGACATACCTAACTTTGCCTTATTTTTTTTTATATTTCTACACTACGCAGTTCATCTGAAAGTTTTCTCAAATTGTCTCAAATATCCGAAATATTTTCCAACATATTTATTGAAAAAAATCCATATATAAGTGGACCCACAAGGTTCAAGGGTCAATTACACAAATCTTAAAAGTCTTCTCAAAAATAATGAAAACTTAGCTATCTCAGCAGATAAACTTAATTATTCCAACTGTTATAAACTATAAACTGTTTCTAAGCTATTTGTAAACTAGTACGTTTTATACTGTACCTAGTCCATGACTAAAGTTTTTAAATGAAAATCCTGAGATCACTGATGTGTGGATATCAATGTACGCAAACTATAGATAATGATATTTTCCTACCTCTGGATGTTATCATTAAAATTAAATTATAAAAAGAGCTCTATCTGAAGTTCCTGTCATGGCTCAGCAGAAACAAATCTGACTAGCATCCATGAGGACACAGGTTCGATCCTTGGCCTCGCTCAGTGGGTTAAGGATCCGGTGTTGCCATGGGCTGCAGTATAGGTCGCAGACCTGGATGGGATCTGACATTGCTGTGGCTGTAGCACATACCAGCAGCTACAGCTCTGAATCGACCCCTAGCCTGGGAACCTCCATATCCTGAGGGGCAGAGGGGCGGCCGTAAAAAGACAAAAGAAAAAAGAAAAAAAAGCTCTGTTTAACTGGCTTAAAAACAAACAAGTGCTTCTGAAAAATTCTCAGAAGTATAGTAGAAACTAAATGTTTTTTAAGTTCACATGGCCTTAGATTAATCTCTAGTAAATAAAAGCAAAGTTTAAATTATTGGTTTACTGAAAATAGTCATGTCTTTAGATTACCAACATTAAAAATAAAATTTTTATTCTACTTTACCAAAGTTCAAATAAGTTTATATGTTTCTAGAAATTATGAAATGAATTCATAAGCTTGCCAATCCAAAAGTACTGGTAGAACAAAGAGCTCACAAATTTTTATTTTTTAGGACCACACCCCAGGCTAGGGGTTGAATCAGCTGTAGCTGCCAACCTATGCCACAGCCACAGCAACGCCAGATCCAAGCTGCTCTGCCAACCTACACCACAGCTCATGGCAACGTCAGATCCTTAACCCACTGAGTGAGGCCAGGGATGGAACCTGTGTCCTCATGGATACTAGTCAGATTCGTTTTCACTAAGTCACAATGGAAACTCCAGTTCACAAATTCTTAGTTTTCACTCTAAAGTTTCTGAGGGTTAAACATTCTAATTAATATATATAATTAAAACTACTAGAGCTAGGAAAACATCTTTGCATGCAAGGAAATTTTTTAAATATACATTAAAAATGGAAAAACATTTTAAGGAAAAAGAAAGTAATTTTGCCCTAAAACAGGACTTTTTTCCCTTTTTTGGCCATACCCATAGCATATGGAAGTTCCCAGGCCAGGGACTGAATTCAGGCTGCATCTCTGTCCCAACGCACAACAGTGGCAAAGCGAGATATCTATTCCACTGTGCAAAGCAGCAATGCCACAGAGAGAAGCTGGATCTTTAACCTACTGCACCATAGCAGAACTCCCAAACAGGGCTTTTAAAAAAAGTGAAGGCATAGGGCAAAATCTGAATGTAAAAGAGGGAGTTATAGAAGGTTTGTGGAAAGCAATCCTGAGAAAAGTATTGTGCATAGTCAGGACCGGCTAAAATTAGAATGAATTTAATTGAGTGAATGAATTTTAATATCAAAAGTAACCTGGTATAAACCAGAATTTGGTTTTCTGTCTCTGTTAAGAAGACAAAGTGTTCATGCACTATTATCTGTTTTTGAGAATATTTTATGAAAGTGTTTTCATCTTTTAAGTAATCTGCTATAATATTCTTTATCTGCCTTTGAAATATTTTATTGTCACTTTGGTGGATAGCAAAGTATTAATTCACAGTGACCTATGATCCTACTTGACTGAGTGTTGTTTTTCTTATTTTTTGTTTGTAGTTTTTTTGGCTGTACCCAAGGCATGCAGAAGTTCCCTGACCAGGGATCGAACCTGCACCACAGCTGTAAGTAGAAACACAGCAGTGACAATGCCATGAACTTTAACCTGATGAGCCATGAGAGAACTCTTAAGTGTTTTAGAACTTTTTGATAGTTTTTACAAACTTCCTCAAGTCAAAGTCTAAGTGAAGTCCTTTTGACATCTAGCTAACCTGGGGATTTTTCAGAGGGCCCCTGAAAAAACTCAGAGACATTAAACTAATTAGGCTTATGGCATGTTAAATTACATGGGAAGCATTGTCAAGTAAGTGTTGACAAATCTTCCTAGGATTTTTTGCATGGAAGATTGTTATTAATATTTGTTCTAAAAATGATACGAAATTCCTATAAATCTTAGGTCTTTATATAATGTTATCAGTCATAATTCTAGCTATCTTAAAATATACATCACAGAAAAAAACAAATTCCCTTGTCAAGTTGAATTATAATGAATCAGATCCATAACCAGGCATCCTTTTTTCTCACAGAGAGACATTTATTTCATTTTATTTTATCTTATTTCATTAGCCATGTCTACAGCATGTGGAAATTCCCAGGCCAGGGACTTAACCTGAGCCACAGCAGTGACCTCAGCCACAGCAGTGACAATATCAGATCCTTAACCTCCTGTGCTACCAGGGAACTCCAACCATACCATTTTAAGTCTTGTCATTTTTATACAGTTACTATTTTACCTGATGCTTTTATTAAAATGCTTCATATTCAAGAAGATGCATAGAAAAGGTTTTTTGTTAAATTCATGCTACTGATAATTTTCAGACCATACTACTGAACTGGGTCAGAAATTACAGGACTTTAATGGAAAACCTTATGGTTTCATAAAACTGCTAACAAAAGTCAAGATCAATAAGAACTAATTACACAGACTGAATGAACTGTCGAATATGATTATAATTTTTATAACTTCTTGTCTGAAATATTACTGGTTATTTAATCTTTGTTTTCTATGCATAAGGAAACCTTTTCTCTTATGCTATTACTTGGAGCAATTTGGTAAATTATGCCTTTGTAGGAAGAAGTGAAATATTTATCTTTTTTTCCTACCTACCTAATCCCTCCAGAATTTGAAAGCTCTTCGTGAGTCTTATTTCCATGGCACTATAGTTATTTACATAAATTCACTAAGAATCTGCTCTCCTTGTAACAGGATGCAACTGGAAACAATGATTATATTACCAATGCTTTGACTGGAATGCCATATCTGAGAATGTACATAGAATCAGATATGAGCAGACAGCTTTAAGGAATTAAGACTGAGTTTATACAGCATTAAGCCCCTTGGAAAAACTGCCTGGTACCTTGCGTACTTACTTTTGGTTTCTTCCCCTATAAACTGGATTGGATCCCACATTCTTTTGGCTACAACTCTCCAAACTAACATTTCCAATTTTTTTTTCTCCCACTTTTGACTTGGAATCATTGAGAACTAAAGTTCCCTCTTGCCTGAAGTCCTGCAAACTGAAGCTGAACAACTTGATACAACTTAGGAGAGACTGCCACAACAGCCCTGTTTAGACCATCTTCATGCCTGATACTGTGTAAGTCATTCAAAATTTACCTGACCACCTGATGACATCATCAGAACTGCAAAAGATGCTTTGACCTTAACACCCAGAGATCTCGACTGGCAGCTCTCAGGACTCAGGCACTGGGTTTATAATTTGTTCAAACTATTAGCGTTTGTTCTTTTGCCTTCATAGAAGTAGTTCTTATCAATCTTACCTGATTGCTTGCACCTTACAGGCCTAACTTTGAGAGCCTGCATCACCGCCCCCTGGAATGAATAACTGAACTAACCTATTGTCAGGACTAAGAGACTGGTTCAGTGAGATATAAAACAATCCATCAACTCAGCTTCTGGACTGTGAAACTTCTTGGAGAAATTTCAAATGAGGGTCTGTAGGGGAATAAAATTTTTCACTACAAAATGTCTCTTTGGCATGCAGACTATTTCCAGCAGAAAAATATTCAAGGCCCAAAAGACTTAGAAAGAAGCTATGGCCTTCCCCCTAACTCCCTGAAAGAGTTTAGATACAAGGCCTATTCCTAGACTAGAGCTGACACCAGAGATCTCTGCAATGAGTGTGAGCTGGGCACGGTGTGGGAAACTAGGCAAGGCCTAGTGAGCAAAGTCTACTCTAAGTCCCATTGTCTCCGCAGGGCCCAGCAAACTTTTGTCAACCAAATTTTGTTTTTCTATCTCCATGTGAATTGCCTTCCTCCCCTTTGAAGTCCCAAACCACTACCCCAACATCATCTTTTGTCTTTAGCTAAAGATCGTATTTCAGGTGAGGGCTCTGGCCATTTTGGTGAGTACTGTGTTTTCCTGGGTCTCTCCATGTATACCTGTTATTAAACTCTGTTTGATTTTCTCCTATTAATCTGTCTCACGTCAGCTTAATTCTTAGATGGACCAGAAGGATCTATAAGGGTAGAGGAAATTTCTTTCTCCCCCACATCACCAAAATATCCTTTATCATTTTTTTCCTTTTGAATTACGATCTAAACTAGGGACACACATTGCATTTCATTGTCATCATGTTTTTCTCATCACCTTTAATCTAGATTCTAGAACTAGATTTATCTGTTTTCTTTTTTAACCTTTCATGACACTGACACTTTTGAAGGGGCCAGGCTACTGGTCTTGTACATCATCCCATAATCTGGATATTCTTTGCAGCTATCTCACGATAGCTCTATTTGGGGAACAGGACCTTTATCTAAATGATTTGGGCACCTTAAAGGGAAGGTGAAAAGGAAAATCTCCTGAGTCTTGTTTCCTAAATATAATTAACCTAGGAGTTCCCACTGTGGCTCAGTGGATTAAGAACCTGACTAGTTTCCAGGAGGATGTAGCTTGATCCCTGGCCTTGCTCAGTGGGTTAAGGATCCAGCGTTGCTGCAAGCTGTGGCGTAGGTTGCAGATGTGGCTCAGATCAGGTGTGGCTGTGGCTGTGGCTGTGGCAGTGGCCAGCAGCTATAACGCTGATTCGACCCCTAGCCTGAGAACTTCCACATGCACAGATACAGCCCTGGAAAGAAAGTAACAGTAATAATAATATTTAATTAGCTTAAATTGATCGTCATACCAAAGAGATATGTTTTGGGTGGCAAATTTTCCTCCTCTACAGGGGCAATAAGGGAGACTTAAATATGGTATATTAAAGAATATTTATTGTATCAATACTAAATGTTCTGGGTGTGATCATGATATTGGGGTTATGTAGGAGAATGTCCTGGTTCTCAGGAAGGATATGCTGACATGCTTAGGGATGATATGTCTGCAACTTTCAACTGGTTCAAGAAAAAAATGTTAACATACATAGAAAGAAAGAGAGATAAGGCAAATATCAGAATATGTTAACAAACTGGAGACGCTAAGTGAAAGGTACATGAATATTTTACTACTCCTTTTATAAGTTTCAAATTTCTTAAATAGGGAAATTGCAATGACTTCTGAGACCAAGTACCCAGAGTTAAGCCACACTTCGCAAGTGAAAGGTGCACCCCCCCAGAAGACAGCCTTCGCTTTATACCAGTTGCATGTTTGTGGGTTCTCAGGCCTCCTTCACTCCTTTTTTTTTTTCTTTTGTCTTTTTTTTTTAGGGGCGCACCTGTGGCATATGGAGGTTCCCAGGCTAGGAGTTGAATCGGAGCTGTAGTTGCCAGCCTACACCACAGCCACAGCAACGCCAGATTCAAGCTGTGTCTGCTACCCACCCACAGCTCACGGGAACGCTGGGTCCTTAACCCACTGAGCGAGGCCAGGGATCCAACCTGCACCCTCATGAATGCTAGTCAGATTCGTTTCTGCTGAGCCACGACAGGAACTCCAGGCTTCCTTTACTTCTGATCAACTGGCTGTTTTCAGGAGTTCCCCCTACCTCCTGAGATTTGGTAATTCACCAGAACAGCAAATAAACTACATTCTGCTTTTTTTTTTTTTTTCATTTTTCTTTTTAGGGCCACACCTGTGGCATATGGAAGTTCCCAGGCTGGCAGCAGAATGAGAGCTGGAGCTGCCAGCCTACCCTACAGCCACAGCAACCTCAGATCTGAGCCACATCTATGACCTACGCTGCAGCTTGCTGAGATGCCAGATCCTTAACCTACTGAGTGAGGCCAGAGATTGAACACACATCCTCATGGACACTATGTCAGGTTCTTAACCTTCTGAGCCACAACGGGAACTCCGACACTCTTTTATATATATGAAAGAATAAACAGAACTAGCCAAAGGTAGAAACACCAAGGGCAAAGTCTGAGAGTGCCCCAAATGCAGTTTTCCATTGTTCTCAGCCTCTGTTACCCTTGCAATATGTGAGAGTACACAGATTATGGCCAGTCATGGAAGTTCCCCCAAGATTTGGCATCCAGAAGCTTATTATGACTTCATTACATAACCGTGATTGACTGAATCCTTAGTCATTCCCCTCTCTCCTCCCCAGAGCTCCAGCTGATATCATATGGCTCAAAGGCGCAACCACTGGTCTTTTTGTCATATCCTGTCCCCATTCTGGTCATTTATATAAACTCTTCATGGCCCATTATGGGTAACACAGACATTCCTATGACTTAAGGAATTCCAAGGATTTTGAGCTTATCCCCAGGAACCAAGGACAAGGGACAGCCAACTTCTTTATCATACAGAAATAAGACAAAATATATTTGACAACAAAAATTTAAAAAAAGCCCTACATCAAAACATAGGTGTGCCAGAGTTCCTCTCATGACTCAGTGGAAACGAATCTGACTTAGCACCCATGAGGATGCAGGCTGGATCCCTGGCCTCGCTCAGTGGGTTAAGGACCTGGCGTGGCCGTGAACTGCAGCGTAGGTCGTAGATGTGGCTTGGATCTGGCATTGCTATGGCTGTGGCTATAACTCCGATTCGATCCCTAGCCTAGGAATCTCCATATGCCACAGATGCAGCCCTAAAAAGACAAATATATATATACACACACACACACACACACACACATACACACACACACACATATTATATATAGTTGTGCACAGATGTGCCTAAACTAGAGTATTTGAATCAAAAACTACCAGACTCCAGGAACACTGTCTCAGGTTTATGTGGCCTCCAACAGCACAATCTGCTTGCATCTTGAGTTTAAATACAGAGGCGACTTAGATGTCACAACAGTTCCCATTTTAAAGGCGTCAGGATAAGCCATTTCACTTTTCTGCACAGGGTCGGCTACAAACAGTTAATACCCATTTGTGTAGGAGTAAAGAAATGGAAGACCAGAGATCACATCCATTGTCCAGTACTTCCCAATTCGATTTAATATGTGAAGTTCTTATGATAAACACAGGCAAATCAGAAATTTCTAACTCTCCGACTCAAGAGCACTGTGAAAAATCACTGTGTAATTGTAAATTAGAACTGTAATCAGCCCTGTGGCCCCAGGGCTGTCTTCATCACTAGACTGTGTGGCAAAATGACCTGGGCGGGAGGAGGGCTCCAAGGCATGGGACAGAGGCAGCTGCCTTTGCACAGAGAACAGAGGACAGAAATGTTCGTGAAAAATGAAAAAAGGAGGCCTGCTATCCAGCAAAGAGAGGCTCTAGAAGCATCCGTGTTCTCTCTGTAACTAGTTTGTTTTTAAATATGAAAGGGATACATGCCCATAGTTTAGGGGGGAAAAAAGTTCAATCAGCAAAAGGGTGTAACGAATTTTTTTTAGTTTTTAAATTTTTTTGACCACCCATGACATATGGAGTTCCTGGGCCAGGGGTCTGAGCCACAGTTGTGACCTCCGCTGAAGCTGCAGCAACGCCAAATCCTTTAACCCACTGTGCCAGGCAGGAGATCAAACCTGCATCCTGGCACTGCAGAGATGCTGCCAATCCCGTTACACCACAGTGGGAACTCCTAAGAGGAACTATATTCAAAATATTTTACGACTGTGCAAAAGGGCACAGACCCATCAGAACAGATTCCAGGCACTGTATTGAGGACCCACCTGAACAGCAGTCTGGATACATGACAAGAGAGTCTGAATGTTCAGTGCCGTGGACTCCCACCTGCACTCCACAGAGATAACAGCTGTCAATTTCTTAGGACTTGCTCCAGAAATGTTTTATGCCTCTACCAGCATAAAAAAAAGTTCAATCAGCAAAAGGTATAACAGGAATTTTTACCCACACATCTGTGTGCCTGCACATCCTTTTTTGGAGAAAGCCCTGTTTCTGAAGACACTATTCTGGTCTGAGGCACACTTTTTTCTTTTAACAATATATCTAAGACATCATTCTATATCTGTACACACAGCTACCTCCTTTTTCTTAAGCTTTAGCGATGTTACTCAAAGTGTGGTCTGAGAACCACTGCTAGTCCAGGAAATGTGTTCCTGGCCTGAGAAAACATGAGGGAGCACGCGCACCAGAATGCAAATCAACTATGTGTCTAAAGATACACTTTCCTTCAGGTAATATATTTGTATATTTTCGTCAGTGAGATTTTCTCATTAAGTCGATGATTTACATTCTGGCTCCAGTTCCTCATCTCCCAGCAGACCACTAACACACCGGAGAATGCCTACTTTAAGCAGGGCCACCATAGAGCAGCCGTAGTGTAAGAACACCATGAGTTTTCTGACGGTCCCCTTGCGGCTGGCACTCAGGGTCATATAAGTGATCATACTCTTACATATTTGAGAGAGTGTTTCTACTGCAGAGATTCCTAGGAGTGGAATCAAAGGTTGCACAATCGATGAGAAAGCTGATTGGGATGGTGCTAGTGGTTAGAAGTGAACCCGAGAGACAACTAGTCCCTCTCTTGCTTTCTGCTGAGGAGAAAAACGAAACCAGAAAATGAAAGCAAGCTCCTAAGTAGCAGAGGTAGGAACCGCCCAGACTCCTCTGAAAGGCACTGGGTATCACTAGACACGAGGCCTTAGAAGCTGAGCTAAGGGAATGGGTGGTGAACACACCCTGCAGAGTGACTCTCTGATTTCAGTACAATGTGCGACAGTTAATGGTGTCACAGGGTCGTGCTGGGGCCCGATCAGCAGGAAATCCAGGTCCCATTTTCGTGGGCGTTGCTAGGCCTCTTAGGAAGGTTAGTGAGGGCGACTTTGAAGCACACGCCTTGGGCCTGACTGAAGCCATCCCGTGGAGGGAGTAAGGGAGAGGCTGCCATTGGACCAGGACATCCTGCGAAGGCAGATAATTTACCTGGAGTTCAGTGACAGTGGATTCCAGTCAGAGGAATAAAAGGAACACCAAAAATGAATTAGAGGCAAATGAAGGGTTAATGGGGCAGAAAGCAGCTGTGTGAGACACAGGGAATGAGGGAGAGCTTCAGCCAAGGCTAGAGGAAATGACCGCAGGTTTAGAAAGAGTGTGAGAATTACCATGTCTTTTCAACCAAAGGAAGCCTTGGTTACTCCATTTTGTTCCTGTTTCGTCTGGGACACCCGCCTCTTTCCCTCTTCTCCCAGTAACAATTTGTTTCAGATTAGCCAACCGAGAAGAATGTGCGTCCTGACCTGACCAATGAGAAGGGACAGATATACCACCCGTGTTAGGGATAAATGGGGAGGGGGGGGTCTTCCCTCTTTCATGCGCGCTTTTTGAGATCTCCTCGTGTTCCGGTGTCTCACTTTGCGACACTGACATCCGAGCCAGAGTCACTTTTCCCCAACAAGAGGGAAAGAGCAGAGGTGTCTTGGAAGCCAAATGAGCAGAGTTCCCAGAGGGAACAAGGAGACACTGGGCCAAATGCTGCAGGGCTTCAAGTGAGGTGAAGACTTTAAAATAACGGGTTGGATTTGCCCACTGGCGCCCCTGCTGACATTGACTTCAGTAAAGCAGGGACAGCAGGTTCTAGAGTGCAGTGGCTTAGGGCGGGAATGGGGAGAAAATGGGGCCACTGCACGTGGATGTCTGGCTGGCTGGCAGACTGATTGGGAGGGAGAGAGGGGGACAGGGAGGTGGCAGCTGGGGAAACCTGGAGCAAGCCCTAGAAGACCTTGACTCCACTTCCGCATCTGCTTTATTCACTGCCAAGAATGGCGGTAGCTGAAGAGAAAGCGGAGTCCCCTGGGGATCTGTATAAATTATGTACTCTGGGCCCCGCTAGTCTGCAAGACGTATGCATGGGGTGTGATAATAACAATAGTCACCATTTATTGAGAGCTTATTTATGCAAAGCAAAGAGCTTTACATAAATTACCTTCTCTAATCCTCAACAGTGCTGTAAGGTAGGCCTTATTATTCTCTTCCACTTGAAAATGAGGGAACCTGAGACGCAGAGAGCTTAGTTAGCCTGCTCAGGTCATCTAGCCAATAAACCACCGCACTGGGACTCAAACTCAGGTTCGACCTCTGCTCCTAACCATTAAGCCAGTGTCCCTCACCCTGGACCCTATGAACCACAGGTATCAGGGTTATCTGGGGAGCTTTTGCAACGTACAAAAAGCACCAGGTTCCACTGAAGATCTAGTGACTCTAAACCTAAGACAGTGGAGCCCAGGGTCTATGCTTCTATTAAACTCCCCCACGATTCTTCTGCTCACAGATGTCTTCTTATGTGAAGAATTCTCCCTCTTTGCTGCTTGAGCTGACCGTCACTCGTCGTCACCCACATTAGGATTCACACTCCGCTGAGGGTAAAGATCGCCTGGACTGCTTATCGGAGATAAAGTAACTTCCCAGGCCCTAACTTGGACCTACTGAATGAGGAGTTCCAGGGGAGAGGACTGGCTATCCGCATACGTAGCAAGTTTCCCTGGCAATTCTTATCTTCAGAGAAGACTGAGAAATACTGTTCCATGAAATCACGCCATTCGCAGCAACATGGATACAGCGAGAGAGTCTCATACTAAGTGAAGTAAGTCAGAAAGAGAAACACAAATACCGTATGATAACACTTATACCTAGAATCCAATATACAGCACAAATGAACCCACCTACAGAACAGAAACAGACTCACAGACCTAGAGAACAGACTTGTGGTTGCTGAGAGGAAGTAGTGGGATGGACTGGAAGTTTGGGGTTAGTAGAGGCGAACTATTGCATTTCGAATGGATAAGTAATGCACAGCACAAACTAGAGCCACTCTCTTGGAACAGAACATGATGGAAAATAACATAAGAAAGGGAATGTATATATATGTGTTTGACTGGATCACTTTGCTGTATGCAGAAATTGGCACATTGTAAATCAACTACACTTTAATTAAAAAAAAAGAGAAATACTGTTCTGTTATTTGCAGCTGAAAGTATCCTAAGTACCACCACGGGCTCTAATTTAGGTTCTATTTATTTATTTATTTTTGTCTTTTCATCTTTTTAGGGCACACCCACGGCATATGGAGGTTCCCAGGCTAGGGTGACCGGAGCTGAAGCCGCCAGCCTGCACCACAGCCATAGTAACGCCGGAACCAAGGAGCATCTGAGACCTACACCCAGTTCACAGCAATGCCACTGAGCAAGGCCAGGGATCGAACCCGCATCCTCATGGATGCTCATTGGCTTTGCTAACCACCAAGCCACAAAGGGAACTCCTTTTTAATTTTATTTATTTATTTATTTATTTATTTATTTATTTATTTCTGTCGTTTTGTAATTTAGGTTCTAATACTTAATCATTCTAAGACTCATTTTCCTTATCTGTAAAATGGACCTTAGGTAGTTGTCATGTTGGGGAAACTGAACTGCTATTACTTAGCAGCAGCCATTTCAAGTCATTTTTCAACAACAAAAAGAAAGGGGGAAAAAGAAAAAAAGAAAGAAATAAGGTAGGCCCCAAGACAAAATTGCACACACACACCCAAAACCCCAATGTCCTGAGTAAGTCTGGTTCTCATATTGGAAAAATGGTGGCCAGAAATTACTTGTCGTAATGACCTAAGAATACTGTTCCCTTGAGAAAGTTTTCAGTGTGGAAATTAAAGCATATGAAGGTGTCTATAAAAATAATAAAGAATTCCAAGGAGAAAAGACAGAGAGGGAAGGCAAGGCAATGGGGTGAGGTGGCAGGGGAGGTGCATATAATCTGTACAGGACACAAAATTTCCACGGAACTTTTTTTTTTCCTTGGCCACACCAGCAGCCTATGGAAGTTCCTGGGCTAGAGGATGAATCAGAATTGCAGCTGCAAGCCTGCAGCAACTGCAGCCTATGCTGCAGCTTATGGCAAGTGCCAGATCCTTAACCCACTGAGCGAGGCCAGGGATTTGAACCTGCATGCCCACAGAGACAACATCGGGTCCTTAACCTGCTGAGCCACAATGGGAACTCCAGTTCCACGGAACTTAATCAATATTATGTATTCAGCACGTAGCAGAAGCCCAAAGAATGATGTTTGCCCAGATAACTGAATGGCTTACTCAAAGTTACAGTTAACCATTCATCCGTCCATTGAAGAAAGCTCTGCGGAGAGCCTGCTATGTGCCAGAGCCTGTGCTCGGCACTGGGTACCACAGTGAACAAGACAGCTGAGGTCCTTGTCCTTACCATCCTGCTGCAGGGAAATCTCTCTGCAGATGTTTTATGTGGGTTCCTCTACCTGTATGTCCACAGACACAGCCTGAATTGGTGCCCATGTCCATCAGATTTAAAGCCTATGCACTGCTTCTGAAATATTTTCTTCATCTCTGAAACCAAGTTGACCCACCCATGTAAAAGAATCCATGGTGCCACGTTGGGGTTTCATTAAATAACTCTGTGTTAGCTCTCTATTGCTGTGTAACAAATTAGCAACTCAAAATAACAAGCATTCATTATCTCACAAAACTAAGGACCGACTTAGCTCAGCGATCTGGCTCGGAGTCTCTTGTAAGGTTTCTAAGTGTCAGGAGGCGCTACAGTCATCTGAAGGCTTGACTAGGGCTGGAGGATTTGCTTCTAAGGTGGCTGGCAAGCTGATGCTGGCTATTGCCAGGGGGCCTCAACTCTTTGCTACATGGGTCTCTGCCTAGGACTTCTGGTGACATGGCAGCTAGCTTTCCCCAGAGCAAATGATCTGATAAAAAAACAGAGACAGAGAGACCCATAGAGAAGCTGCAATGTCTTTTACAACCTAATCTCAGAAGTGAAATACCATCACTCTTCCTGTATTCTGTTGGTCACACAGTTCAGTCTCTGGTACCGTACAGGCAGGGACTCCACAACGGTCTGGAAACCAGGAGTAGGAGGTCATTGGGGGCCCCTCCTGGAGACTAGTTACCACAGCTTCCAAGGAGAGCTTCTTCCCCCAAGCTCCACTCAAACCCCAGTTGAGGAGAGGGGGGTACATGCAAATTTCACCATTTGAAAATAAAAAGGCACATAGCAGTAAATTCACTGTCCTGGAAACCCATTGTTTGAATCCCAGAAAACTACATTTCTTCCATCCTCCTTCAGCATCACACCTTAGGCCTGCATAGAAGGACACTGCAGGAGCAGCTCCAATTAAATCATTGTGTTTGTTTCTCACTAAGTGTCCTCTCTCTGACAACCCACAGGAAAAGTATCTCCCTGGTCTCCAGGTCAGAAAATGTTGTCCTTCCCCTGGATAACTACTTTGGTTTTCATACATAAAGTCTGGAATTTTGTTACCACTCATGTTTCCCTCTTTACTTTGGCTATTCAGGAGCTCAGAGCCAACACTTAAGCCTCTGCTGGCGCCCAGCTCCCTGAGCTAATGTCACTCTGGAGTTATCTCTTCTACTTGTTCTCTATCCCCTCCAATCCCTCCAACTTTCCACTTTATCCTTTTGTATATTTTGTACTTTTATAATTCCTCTCAAAGCTTTTGTGGATTGGAATGGAGTGCACATACATAACAAAATAAATTTGGGTCCAAAGAATGATGACTTGCACACATGTGCCATCTAGTGGTGAGAGTCATAACTGCCAGAATAGAAACCTCCCTGATTTTTCAGGGACACTGGAAGGGGGGGCGGGGCGAGGGGGGGTGAATGGAAGAGGAGGCAGACCAAAACAGCTCTCTATACTTTGGAATTGTACTCACAGGGAATTGAGACTGCTGGGGATTAAAGAAATCCCAGGCAGGGCTAAGGAGCAGGTGATTCAATGGCTGGAATTTGACATGATTTATTAGAATCTGAAGAAGCCAAAAAACAGCAAAGACCTGGCAAATGTGAAAGGTACTGGCAGTGGAAAGGTTAAGTGAAAGTTGTTAGAAAAATACAGGAAAATAGACCTTTCAGGGAAAAGATCACTTGAATCATCTGAAAGGTACTTAATGTGGGTTGACTGCAGATGTAGCCAGCCTTTTTTTAAGACTTGACATCAACCAGAGGAAGAAGCTTAGAGTCTAATGTTTTGTTTTACTCACAAGAAAACTGAGGCCCAGAGGCACTGAACACCTTATCCAAGGTCACAGAGCCTGTTACTTACAGGTCCAGGATGACTCTGAGACCAGCCGTTGTTCCCCAGAACCAGACTGCCTTCAATCATATGTAGCAGGTGCTCATTTGGGCTTTTCACTTTGCACTCAGGGTTTCAAAATAAAAAATCAGTTTGTTACAAAAAAAAAAAAAAGCTGGATCCAGCATGTTTCCAAGGAATTATTACTCACTGGTTTTGCAGCTGCCTCTTGGCACATCCACAAAGGGTTAGGATGGAGGAGGTGGTTATCAAACATTGGTTTCACTAACCTTCGCTGGACGACAAATGCCATTAGTCCACATGATACAAAGAGATTTTAGAAGCCAATCGCAGAAGCTGAGAGAGTTCCAGCCTGGGGAAAAAAAGAGAAGTTCATTTATTCACAACTCTAACCTAGCATCTGCTCTAGGCCATGCTCTGGGCAGAATGCTGAGGGAAGATCAACAAGGCACTGGCCATATCCAGGAGCCATGTACATTGCACTTGTCTGTACTCAGATGTGTGTTCTTGGGCTCAGCTTGATCTGGAGGGCCCCTGAAGACTTGGCCCAGGATCTGAAGTCTCAGGTTGAGATGTCTTGGGAAAAGCCTAGAGTCAGGGAGCTACCATCCAAGCAGACCTTGAGATATTACCATATCAGACAGTGCAGATACAGAATAGATTAATCATCTCAGAGAGTTCTATTGGACAGCACTGGCCAAAGGCAGACTTGCCTGGATTTTCTGCATCTTACCAGTTCTTCCAGGCCTTCAAAAACTGACATATACAAAAAGAGGTATGAGTCACTGGTTTCTGGAAGGGGCAAAGCTCCCTAGCTGTTCCAGATCTGATATCCTCAGAAGTACAAATGACCCATCTGAGACAGAGGACACTTGGAGGTCAGTTCCTTAATCTTTTCAGATTTCTATGCCAGTAAATGGTGCCAGAATAGGGTCCAGGGGAGTAAAGGAAGTATTAGAGGGCTCAACCTTTGAGGTCAGAAAGATCTAGGTTCCTATCCCAGATTTCCCATCACTAATGGGGTGATCGATCCTTAGACAAGCCTTTGGGTACCAGTTTTCCTGCCAGCAAAAAAGAAGCTAAGACCCACAATTGTTATGAGGACTGGATGAGATAGTGGATGAGACAATGCCTGGCCAAGAAAAGGGCAGATTTCTTATTCATGCCTTCTGGCCCTTTGAGATGCTAATCTCCTCTGCCATGAATAGGAGCCACTCGTCATCTTCTCATTAGGTACCACGTGGAGGCTAGTGATGGCTAGCTGTTTCACTCATTCTCTCAATAGATATTTAATCTGAGAATACTGCCTGGCCTTATGTTCTGCATCATACAGAGAGAGAAAACAAGTTCCTGAGAGGAACCGAGAGGAGGTATTCCCTGTCTCGTGGTAGAGCTTGGTAGGCAAACCAATAATTAAAAAACCAGGGGACCAAGGAGTTCCCATTGTGGTTCAGCAGAATTGAATCCAACTAGGAACCATGAAGTTGAGGGTTCTATCCCTGGCCTCACTCAGTGGGTTAAAGATCTGGCGTTGCCGTGAGCTGTGCTGTAGGTTGCAAACACGGCTCAGATCCCACGTTGCTATGGCTGTGGTGTAGGCCGGCAGCTGTAGCTCCGGTTAGACCCCTAGCCTGGCAACCTCCACATGTCATGAGTGCGGCCCTAAAAACGACAAAAGACCAAAAAAAAACAAACAAACAAACAAACAAAAAAAACAGGGGACCAGAAGTGAGTTGAGGGTGTACAGAGGGAACAGCACAGAGGAGGTGATATTCTGGCCAAGCCAAGGAAGATGAATAGAATTTTGTTTGTTCAGCAAGCATTTGGAGAAGGCATGAGAAGCAGAGAAAAGAGCACATGCCAAAAAGGGAGACTGGGAAGCAAAGTTTAGTTATGCAGGTCCTTGAGCACTAGGCCTAAGGAGTCTGACTTATAGGGGACACAAAGTCTCTAAAGGGAGTAAAATAATATTTGAGCTTTGAAAAGATTTCTATATAGCCAATGTGGGATGACTTAGAAGAGAGAAAACTGGAGAGAGGAAGGCCAGCTTCAACTTGCTCCAGTCTCTCCCTACCTCACTATCTTCCCGTCACAAGGAAATTCTCAGTTCCTTGACTAACAAAATACTTGTTTCCCAACTCAGGGCCTTTGCATTTGCTGTTGTCTCTGCGTGGATTATTCTTCTCTTGGCTGTTAGAGCTTTTTATCAGCTTTCAGATCTTAGATCAAACATTTCTTCCTTTCCCTAGCTCTCCAATTCAGTTATGGCTTCCTCCGTTATTCTATCTTGCAGCAACCTGTTTTTTTTTTTCTATTTGCTACAATTTGAAATTTTATTCTTACTTATTCTGTGTAATCAATGTTTGTGTCCTGACCCCTCCCCTATTAGACTGTTAACTCCACGAGGGTGGAGTCATGTCTGGCCCATTCAACACCGCATCCCCAGCACCCAGCACAACGTCCGGCACTTAGCACACTCTCAAATGCAGGATAGATGGGACCGTCCAAATAGCCAGGATGACGACGGTGGCTAAGGGAGTAGAAGAAAAACTGAGAAAAGGAGACTAAAATCACACGACGTGGACGTCACACGTTCGAGACAAGAATCAGAATTAGTTTCGCTTGTACAGAGTCCTGACTACACTACTAGCTATATAGTGCAGACAGGTCAACAACTTTTATCCACCCTCAGTTTTCCAATCTGTAAAATGAGAGCAATACCCTTGCAGCTGGGCAGAACTAATGTCCCTCCAAGGCAGAAACAATAGGGGACGGCATTGGTGGCCCAAATGAGGGAGGACCAGCTACCCACTGAGACGAGCTGGAAGAAGCGCTGTCGCTCCCTGAGGGCGGAAGTCACTGCCCGATGGAAGTCCTGGCATAAAATGGATCCCCCGTATACGCAGCGCCATGACTCTTTGCACCCTCGCGATGCGTCCGGTGAGCAGCAAGCGCCGGGATATAATTTAAGGCCGTTACCATTCGTTTCTTTTGAAATAGCGTCCCCCATTTCTCAGAAAAATCTCTCTAAAAATTGCTTAATCAAAATCTATGCTTGGAGAACTCCAGGACTACGGGATAGAAGGTAAATTTCCGTTTGGAACAACTCGGAGGCAGATCAGCGGCTGCTCCCACGCAGCGCCTCTTGCTGGCGGGGAGGAGTCAGTGTGGAAGACCTGCCGGGCCCCTCCTCTTCCCACTTGTTCCCACCACCCTCCAACCCCCAGGACCTAGAGAGAGGCGGCCGGCCACGGAGACCTTACAGTTACTCCATTTCCCAGAGACCTCTGCGCAAAAGGAGGGGTCGCGGCGGTTCCGTTTCCCCTCCTCCACAGAGCGCGATATTTTAATCCTAGAGGTGTCTGTCCTCCTGGCGCCTGCCGAGGTCCCCGTTGATATTGGACAAACCCAGCACTGCCCTAAACAATCAGCCAGGAAGAAATAAGGACTGCCAGATCCTCTGGGAAAAGCAGTTTCCAAAAATATTTCTGGAAAAGAGTGTAAGGGAAGCCGCGAGGTTTTATAGCCAATTAGGGCCGGGCTCGGGGCTTGTCACGTGAGCTACGCAGTCAGC
The DNA here is from genome assembly GCA_004024745.2 of Catagonus wagneri. Classification (NCBI taxonomy): domain Eukaryota; kingdom Metazoa; phylum Chordata; class Mammalia; order Artiodactyla; family Tayassuidae; genus Catagonus; species Catagonus wagneri. The sequence goes on from PVHT021183543.1 coordinate 13,993,610, forward strand.
TGCCCTGGGGCTTCAGCCTGGGCTTTGGCTTCGCCTGGGCTGCGGCCAGGTGGTGTACCCAGCTGTGGGCAGAGCTGCTGCCGCCGCCTCAACTCTTGGACTGGACTTCTCGGTCCCTGAGCCGACCTTGCTGGCCAATCACAACACCGACCGTATATTTGCATATATTTGAACTTGACTCTAGAGGACCTCGCCATGCTTTTCTCCTACTTTGGCCTGTGCAGCAGCCAAATTGAGCAGCTCGACTTGCTTCAAAGCTTTACTGGATAAATCATTCATCAGTTGTTGGTTCGCCTCATCTTTGGGGACCTTTGTCACACTCTCCTTTCATTCGGCCACTTTGTCTTCATCCACCACCTTGTCGCCTCAAAAACCTAAGTCCCGGAACCCCTCTAATTTCATATCCCGTAAAGACTCGAACGAATGTTAAAGTAACACATAAGGAATGAAATGAGAAATAGCAAAAAAAAAAAAAGCATGGCAAAGACGCTAAATTGGTATAAGTTAAAAGTTTTAAAGGAACTCAGCAAGTTAACGTTCTTTAAAAAGCATGCTGATGGAAAGAGATTGCTTCTGATAGAAAATCAGGCATTGACTGTGTTTTGCTAGCCTTCCAGAAAAATTAAAAGATCGTACCCACAAAAGTCCCTTGAGAAGTGGCAGGTGTAAGAGGATCCTGGAAATCAGTAAGTAATTTGGCTTCAAAAATGTAATTTTTAAGAAGGAGTTTTTTTTCATGAGGGGAAAGGAGATCCAAAACAGATGTGTTTGGACATAGCAGAGGCCCATAGTAGTGCTGTAGCTTAGAGGCAGAATCCCAGGTAAACTAGGATCCCACTGCCAACAAAGGCCATTAAGAAGACTTTGGAGCCCTAGGTGGAGACCACACACAGCCTGAAATTTCTCAGGACGTGTGCTTCCACACACTGAGGAGGAGATTTGGTTTGATTGTGTTCTCTTACAGTGATTATGTTTTATTTATATTTTTCTGGTCTCCTACAGCATAAGGTTCATTTGTCCGGTAAAAGGTCGGTGAAATACCTTAAGCCCTATCTCGTCTTTTCACATAGCACATGATATTTGATAAAGAAAAGCACCAAACTGGCCCATTAACAGTTAACTGGAAAGGGTATTGCTTTGAAAGCATTCCAATATATTAGGCTTCTGTATATCAACCACCTGATTCTAAATTTAAAGACTCGCTCTTTACCAACAGGAAATTTCAGCTACATTTACATGTGTCTCTAGGGGAAATGCCTGCACAGAATAGCAACATCTTTATATGCAAGGCAAATATCCGGAATCAAACAATTCGGGAGAACCCAAGCTGGACATTAATATTTTAGGAGTGGAGCACAAGCTCTCCAATGAACAAGAAAGCCTACACATTGTAGAAAAAAAAAAAATCACATAGATATGTGTTGACTTAAAAAATTATGCACAATATAAAAGTTAAGAATTAAGATTTATTTGGGACAAAATGAGAATTATAGCCTGATGGCAGTATTTCGGATAGCTCTGAAAAACCATTCCAGAGAGGTAGGGGGGAAGGTCAGTGTATATGTGATTTTGGTGAAGGGGGAGGTACATGCAATCAAGCACATGTATTTTGCAGAATATCGCTGCTGGTCTTGTAAAGGTTACTGCTAGTCATGAGGGGCAGACGTCACCGTGAAAGATTTTGTGCTTTTCCAGATACGAGGAGGTGCAAGAATTGGGCTCATAAAATCTCCTGGAAATATCTAACTATCTGAAAACCTGTTGTGCCAGTTTTTCAAATCCGCACTCCTGATTTCCACCCTGAGCTCCTTTCAGGGCGTGTTAAGTTGTCAGCAGCTTCAGTGGTTCATGATTCAATCCCTGTAGAGGCAGATGCCAAGTGCCAATCTCCAGTTCATATATCAGTTTTCATTAAGGTAGAGCAATGAATGTCAGACTATTTATTCAGGACTAGTTTAGTTGGTTGGTTTCAACTCATTGTACCTCAATACTTTTGTAAGTAAGAGTTTATTTCTAGGAGTTCCTGTCGTGGCGCAGCGGTTAACAAATCTGACCAGGAACCATGAGGTTGTGGGTTCAATCCCTGCCCTTGCTCAGTGGGTTAACGATCCGGCATTGCTGTGAGCTATGGTGTAGGTCGCAGACACGGCTCAGATCTGGCGTTGCTGTGGCTGTGGCGTTGGCCAGCAGCTGTAGCTCTGATTCAACCCCTAGCCTGGGAACCTCCATATGCCGCGGGTGTGGCCCTAGGAAGCTAAAAAAAGTTTATTTCTAGAAAAAATGGAATTATAATGAACTGTAAAATACCAAATACTAGCCCCATTTTTTAATGATTAGGTTGAACATGCATAAAATCAACTTAAATTGCTATAAAAGTTTCCAAGCACTCAGACTCAGTTCTATATTTAGTTCATGGGAGGCCAGATTATCAACCCATCTTATCCAAGGACCATATTTTATATAGCCCTGATATAAAGTATCTTAAAATAGAGATCTTTCAGAAGCAAATCACATATTACTCCCTGGCTCAAACTTTCATTATTTTTATAATATGGACTTGTATTGTCAGCATATGGATATACCACAATTTATATATCTGTTGTCCTGATAATGGACACTTGGATTATTTCCCCTTTTTTTATTATTACAAGCAGTATTGCAATGAACATTCTTGTAAATGCCTCCTCATGCACAAGTGCAAGAACTTTGTGATTCATATACCCACGAATGACATTGCTGGGTTGAAGGATGTATGCATCTTCACTTTTAGGTGTTATATTTGGTCTCCAAATTGCTTGTACCAATTGACACTTACCCCAACAGTGTGGAAAAGTTCCCAGTTCTCCATCTGATCACAAACGTTTGAAATTGTCAGACTTTTTAGTTTTCCCAATCTGCTGGATAAGAAATAATGGTACCTCATTATGGTTTAGTTGGCATTTCCCTGGTTAGTGAGGTTGAGCATCTTTTCATACATTGATTAGCCATTGTGGGTTCTTAGTCTATGATTTATCTCTATCTTTTACTCATCTTTCTGTGGGGTGTTTTAATTTTTGATTTATGAGTTATTTATGTATTCTGGATTCAAGTCTTTGGTCAACAATGTGTGTTGTAAATATTTTTTCCCAGTCTGCATTTTGTCCTTTAGTCTTTGTAGTGATGTGTTTTTGATACTCGGGCATTTTTTATTTTAATAATGTTGGTTTTATCAGCTTTTTTCTTTATGGGTTGTGCTTTTTGTAATTTATTAAACCTTTGCTCTAAACAAAGATCATAAGACATGCTCTCGTATTTCCTGCTAAGTTTTATCTTCCTGGTTTCTTGAATTCCGCTTGGATTTTTTGTACCTGATCTAAGGAAGAGTTTTGATTTTATTTTATTCTTTCCTATATGAATAACCAATTACTCATCACCATTTTGGGGAAAATCTGTCCCTTCTTTACCATTCTGCAATACCGCTTTGTCAAAGGTATCAGGTGTCCACTTATGGCTGTGTTTCTGGGCTCTGTATTCTGTTTTTGGGGGGGTTTTGTCTTTTTGCCTTACCTAGGGCCGCACCTGCGGCATATGGAGGTTCCCAGGCTAGGGGTCTAACAGGAGTTGTAGCTGCCTGCCTTTGCCACAGCCACACGGGATCCGAGCCACATCTGCAACCTACGCCACAGCTCACGGCAACACCGGATCCTTAACCCACTGAGCAAGGCCAGGGATCAAACCTGCAACCTCATGGTTCCCAGTCAGATTCGTTAACCACTGAGCCACGACGGGAACTCCTGTATTCTGTTCTTGTGGTATTAATATGCACCCCTGTTACAGTATCACAATATCTTAATCACCATACTTTATAATAAGTCTTATTGTGTACTAGGGTGAATCCACCATCCTCTGCTTCTTTTTCATGTGTTTCTTACATGTTCTTGTCTATTTCATTTTCCATTTTAGATTCAGCTTGTTGAGATGAAAAAAGAAATCTCAGGATTTTTATTGTAATTGAAATAAAATCTATATATTCCCTTGGGAAATTGACATCCTATAATACCAAGGTTTTTTTTGTCCATGTTCATAGTATGTTTTTCTCTTTATTTGGGTCATCTTTAAGATTTTTCTGTTTTAAATAATTCTTCATAAAGGTTTTAAACATCTTTGTTAGATTTATTGCAAAGTACTTTATAATTTCTTAATGCTGTAAATAGCATGTTTTTTAAAAATTGTATTTTCCAAACCTTTGTGCCTGACCTATAGCAAAACATTTGAATCATGTTGCTAAATTCTCAAGTTATTTCTAATAACCTGTAAATTGTCCTGGCTTTTTCTATGTAAACATGCATATAATCTCTGAATGACTGCATGGAAATGATGGGCAGTGGACTGAATGTCCCTATCTCAGACTCCTAAACCTGTGAATATGTTACCTTACATGACAAAGTCACTTTTGTAGGTGTGACTAAATTTAGGGTCTTGAGATGGGGAGGTTTTTCTGGATTATCCAGGTGGGCCCCATGTCATCATGAGAGTCCTTTTAAGGAAGACAGAAGTGTCATAGGTAGTGAAGGCTATGTGACGACAGAGGCAGACAGAGACAATATGATGATGCCAGCGAAGGTTGGAGTGATGTCCTTTGATGAGGGCAGAAGGGGCCACAAGCCAAGGAATGCATACCATCTTTGGAAGCTAGAAAAGACAAGAAAACAGATTCTTCCCTAGAGCCTCGGGAAGGAACACAGCCCAGGTGACACCTTGATTTTAGTCCCATAAGACTAATTTCAGACCTCCAGAAATACAAAAGAATAAATCTGTGTTGTTTTAAACCACTAAGCTTGTGACAACAGCAGTAAGAAGCTAACACAGGATGCATGGAAAATGCACCTTTTGCATCTGAACTTATTTTAATTCTTCTCATTTGCAAGTTTGGCTCTAGAATCCTAGGCTGGAATCTTGTTCCCTCAGATCTTTATATTTCCCTTTATAATCTTTATATCGTTTCTTTTTCTTGTCTTACTGTGCTAGCCAAACTGTCCACATACAATATTGAATAGCAAGATGTTGGAGAACACCCGTATTATCGTCCTGATTTTTTTTTTTTTAAGATTTGGGAGTTCCCATTACAGAAACGAATCCAACTAGTATCCTTGAGGATGAGGGTTCAATCCCTGGCCTCGCTCAGTGGGTTGGGGATCTGGAGTTGCCATGAGCTGTGATGTAGGTCGCAGATGAGGCTCGGATCTCATGTGGCTGTGGCTGTGGTGTAGGCTAGCAGTTGTGGCTCCGATTCAACCCCTAGCCTAGGACCTTCTGTGTGCCTCGGTTTGGCCCTAAAAAACAAACAAAAGATTATATCCTGACTTTTTTTTTTTTTTTTTTTGGTCCTGCCTGCAGCATGTAGAAGTTCCCAGGCCAGAGATCAAATCTATGCCACAACAATGACCTAAGCCAGTGACAACACTGGATCCTTAACCTGCTGAACCACAAAGGAACTCCCATATCCTGATTTTTTTTAATCGAAATATATTTGACATAAAACATTGTGTAAGTTTAAGTGTACAGCCTGTTGATTTAATACATCATCTTCTTGATTTTCAAGGAAATAAGTCAAATACTTGATTTAAGTATTCTATTTGCTATAAATTATTTGTAGAAAGTTTTCATCAAGTTAGAGAAATTTCTTCTCTTATTTGAGTAAGAATATTTTTAGCATAACTGAGGGCAGAATTTTATCAAGTACCTTTATTGTGCCTATAAAGATAATCATGTAGATTTTCTCCATTAAGCTATTGTGATGATTTTCTATAATGCTTTTTTTAAGTTGGATCAACTTTGAGTTAATGAAGTAAGACCAGCTTGCTTCTGCAAGATTCACCTTGCTAAATATTAATTAAAACTTTCACATCTATGCTTATGAGTCAGACTGGCTATACATTCTTATCTTCTCCTGTCCCCGTCTAGTTTTGGTTCAAGTTTTGATAGCCTCACAAATTGAATTGGGGGAGTTCCTGTAGTGGCTCGGCAGTAACAAACCCAACTAGTGTCCATGAGGATGCAGGTTCAATCCTTGGCCTCACTCAGTGGGTTAAGGATCTTGTATTGCCATGAGCTGTGATGTAGGTGGCAGACGAGGCTCAGATCCCCCACTGCTGTGGCTGTGGTTTAGGCCCGCAGCTACAGCTCTAATTCAACCCCTAGCCTGGGAACTTCCATAGGTGTGGTTGTAAAAAACGACAAAAAAACCTGAATTTTGGAGTGTTCCTTATCCTGCTATTTTGGTTGATTCTTTTCATTTTAGAAATTAAGCATTTACTTACAACTACAAAAGACGATTCTGATTCTCTTAAATTCCACACACTCTTACCCACAAACACACTTCCACTGCCTTCATTCTCCCTGTGTACTTATGGCGTAACTTTTGGTTCCATCAATATTCAGCACTTTCAGGATTATGTTAATATTATATACTCATGAACCAAATTATACTTTGTATATATATTTACATAGCCTTTTCTGTCCAACTTTTGGTTTTCCCTGGAGTAAATAAATAGAATCTTTTGTTATTTGTTTGTTTGGGCTTCATTTTCTAGGTGCCAATGAGCAATTCTTCCTGAAACTTGTACAGAATTGTAAATCTCTCAACTCATTTTGATATTAGGCGATGTCAGTTGTATGTTTTTCATGGATAAATCTCTCCTGGAGTTTTCTTGTTCTCTTGCTCCAAACTGGCTTGGGCTATGCCTATTTCCTGCTGTTTGGGGGGAATTTCTCTCAACTAGCATCCTTTTTATTCCTTTTGTCTCTTTTCTGTCTTGGAGTCCCTGTGTCCTGGTTTCCATGGTTTCCACTTTCTTTCTTGATTTACTGGCTCATTTTTGGTGGAGCACAATCCTCTCGTTTTGAGAAGGGACACATGGAAGGTAAATTCTTTGAGGCCTCACTTGTCGGAATTTATCTTAATTCTGCTTTCTCATCAAATAGGCCGGAATTCCAGATGGGAATCTTGTCCTTCCAAATCTAGAAGGTTCGTTGTCTTCTATTTCCAGTCTTGCTGACGAGAAGACCAATGCCACACTGAGTCTTAGTTTTTGAATATGAGCTGTTTTTCCTCTCTTGTTGCTTTTATGGTATTCTCTCTGGGTCTGACATTCTGAAATTTCATAAAGATCGACTTTCGTGTTGGGGTTTTTTTCCCCTTATTACATTGGACTCTAAGGCTCTATTAGTGCAGAAATGTAATATCCAGAGTTCACGGAAATTTTCTGATATTAGTTTTGTGTGTGTGTGTGTGAGAGAGAGAGAGAGAGAGAGAGAGAGAGAGAGAAAGAAAACAGACGGAAACAGAGAAAGGGAAACACTTGAGATGTATATAAGAACGTGGGTAATATCAGTTATGACGCATTATGGTAAAATAAACACCTGTGAACCACTGCCCAACTTAGGTAATAGGATACTATCAACACCTGGAACTTCTCTGTATGGTCTTTTCTGATCCCGTGCCCTGTGTGCCCAGGCCTCCCTTTATGCCCTCACTCTCCACCCACGCTAATGACTTTTCTTCTAATCCACTTGCTTTTCTTTCTTGTTCTACTGCGCACGTGTCTGCTGCTAAACCACACCTGGTTTGCTTGCTTCTGAACGCCACTGAAATGGCATCCCACAGAGAAATGGCATTCTCCTGTGGCTTGCATCTCATTCCACGTTGTTCCTAAGAGTCATCTTTGTGCATGGCTGTAGTTTATTAATATTTCATGGAAGTGTAGCATTCCATTTTGTGAAGATACTATGGTTTATTTAACTATTCTCCCAAGGACAGGCATTATTTCCTTTTACCCCCCCCCCCATCACGACTACCACTGTGTTCACTTAAGTCCCTTGTTTTCCCTCTTCTCTGAAACTTACATCAGTCAGTTGTTGAATCTTTTGGGCTAAGCCTCGAATTTTCTTACCTCTTCTTCCCTGCTTGCTGTTTCTTTGTAGTTTTCTTCTACTTTGAGAATTTCTCTAACTATGCTCCAAATCATCTATTGACTTTTTTTATTTCTGCTATCATGTTTTGAATTTTTCAAAGCTCTCATTTCTCTGGATGTCCGTTTTTATCGCTTACTGCTCTGTTTTCGTAGTTGTCATAGATACAAATGTCAGGGAAGGAGACTTCCCCCTTTCCCCTCTTGAGTTTTTGTGGCTGCTTTAATAGTTAAATTGACACAAGACATATTTTTTTTTTCTTCTTTTTTGGGCTCCCTGAAGCACACAGAGTTCCCAGGCCAGGGATCAGATCTGAGCCACAGTTGCAGCAATGCTGGATCCTTAACCCCCGTGCCAGGCCGGGGATTGAACCTGCATCCTAGTGCTGCCAAGAGGCTGCCCAATCCCATCGCACCACAGCAG